>OX382225.1:8746782-9946782 GCA_947507525.1 Apamea epomidion
AAAATATAAAGTTCAACGGGGCTTTAATTTCGCAACAAGCAACCCTACATTGGCTGTAGATGTGTGCACAATCTCTACACGTAGTCATCTGTAGTGGTGGTGCAGATTACTCGCGGGGTGGCGCAGTCGTAAGATAGGATAGATAATTTTCTCTGGGTCTTCTACATAACATAACATCACGCCTGTGTTCCCCGAAGGGCGAAGGGTTAGCCAGAGGTGTACACCCACATTCCGCCAGCAGCAGCACTGCAGTTTTTTTTTTCTTCGTTCGTTGATAAGCGCATCATTTGAGAACGGCTGGACCGATTTGACTACTTTTTGTTTCATATTGTTCGTAACTGCTGCTGCTGCGTGCTGGGCCCGCGTGGTGGATTACGGCCCATTCCCTCTCACCGAGAGAAGGCCTGTGTCCCAGCAGTGGGAACATTATAGGCTGATTATGTTATGTATCGTTCGTAATACTCCTAATTAGTAATATAAATGAAACCTCTAGCTTTAGGATACTGTAACTATTGAGTTATGTAATAAAACTCGACAGACATATTATAAATATGTATATGTAATAAAAATTGCTTCATAGAAGGGCCGAAGTACAGAAGGTAGCAGGTTCTTTGAAAGTATTCTTACTTATGTTTAATACAATAATGTTAGTTTGTAATGAACTTTATCAAATGAATGGAATTATATTTAAAATTCTTGTGCTCCCCAACGAATCTGAAACAGAAATCACATAAGTAGTTATTACCGGATTATAACATAATATCACGGCTGTGTTACCCGAAGGGTTAGGCAGAAGTGTACCTATACCTAGTACACCCACATTTCGTTGTATTATCCTATCAAAAAAAACATAAACCAGCTATATATTGGAATATGTATACATTTGGTAAATAAAACTTACATCTTGATTACGGGTTTTCTGCTTGCGTTCCACTAACGACGTCAGAGCTTCAGACCGGACGGCGAGCGAGTCGGTCCTCTCCACAAGTTGTTGGTATGGGGACAGCGGTTGGGCACCCATCACAACATGACCCAACTTGGAATCAATCTTGGCATCTAGTCGAGCGTTACGAATCAAGTTTACAATCCAACATTCAGCCTCATCTGGCTGCATGTTCAAATTCTCAGCTAACATTCTGGAAAAAAAATCATTGGTTAGCAGACCATCTTTAAGAATGTTGAACATACTTCATATTTGCAGATAACACATACCCAATACTGATGACTTGGTGAATACGACAGAAAGTTTCAAAAATCATAAGGCGAGCATTTTCAACAAACTCTTCCAGACAAGCAATCAAGAAAAAGTCGGTCAGAAGTACTGCTTGGCACTGGTTTAATTTCCTGCGTGCAGCTTCGAAGTCAAAGTTTACATAGAGATGCTCGATGAACTCTGTAATGGGGTCCCTATAAAAAAAATAGTATTTAAATATAAATATTTATAAAACTATGTTGCTATGACAACTCGTGTATAATTTTACGCAATTGTTTACCTATAAGTGTAGGCTTCTTGCTGAATAACTTTTACAAGGTCCTTCAGAGCATTTCTTCGAGAACGGTTAATAATAACAGCAGTCGCCAAATAACGAAGGATATGTGGGCACATTGTTTGAATGGCATTCAAGTACCTGCAACAACAAAAGAAAATTAAAAATATTAAACTAAAGTAAACACACAAAGTGAGTACTTGACAAATTAAACTAACTGGCGAAACTTCACAGACATACAAGACTGATATCGCTATAAAATCATGAAAAGACGAAAAAATATGAATTTATGAACTCATAATTTTTATTTGCCAATTAGGTCAATGGCCGCGCGATGCACGAACTATGAGGAATAGTGTTTGAATATTTTTTTTTCTTTATTCGTTTTTGATATCACCTGCCAAGGCAGTGAAGTTTAGGATTATTTATCCAACATAAAACAACAAAAAAAATGTGAATACTTACAGGGGTTTGTACAAAAACATTTCGATGATGAGGTCTCGGCCTTTGACGTGGTTGAAAAATACGAAAAGCGACCAGTGCACAAGCCAGGTTCGCTGCTGAAGAGCCTGCATGTTGTTAGCAGTCGCGCCCGCGCCACCGTTGTCAATAAACTCCCGCAATTTCGTCAAATCGTCCAAAGCTCCATCCCAGTTTTGTACCAAAATCTCACTGGCCAGTTTTCCCCAAAGCACGGAAAGATAATTCTGAAAAAAAAAAAGTTGTAACATTACGTACGAGAGCCAAATTAATTTTACGCAGGGATCGAACCCGATTACCAACGCAAGAACAGTTCAGAGATTCACACTGCGCTGTAGTGCAATGTGAATAAAGCCAAATGACAACAACGGAACCCATATAATATCGTCATGTCTTTCCGTCCGTCCGGATGTTACACAGCCATTTTACTCGTAGAATATTTGCACTATATCAATGAAAACGGGAAAGAAGGTTCTGTGTTCTTTGTCTAAACAAAGATGTAGAGAAATTACGAAAAAATTAATGTGGGTGGCTCTCCATAGTTCCCATACTTATAACCGAGGGATGAAAAAGAAACTTCAATGCACATGAGCGTGTTGTTGGATCTCATATTTAAAAAAAAAATATGATGGGATCTTTTCCGTTACAACCGTAGTGATAACTTTGTTTTTCATAGTTATTTCGAGAAATACTATGAAATATAAACTTATTCTTGCGGTCGATGATATCGATACTGTGCATGTGTAAATATTCATCCCAACTACGGAACCCTTCATTGTGAGTGGTGCGACAAGCAGTTGGTCTTTTTTTTAAACAAATAACAATGTATAAAAAAATACGCGTTCGCGGATCATTTGGCTCCGTGTCCCGCGCCATAGTAGTATTTTTTTTACATTTGTATTTAGTTGCTCGAATTATTTTTAATCTATGGTAAGGGTATACAACTTATTATTTCAAGTAAATATTTCATTTGTCAGATTGCAGAAAAATAAAAAAAATACCATCTGTCTTTGTCTTGTCATTTACTAAAGATGTCAGCTTCATCAAAATTAATAATTCATAAATTTGAAGCGGCTGGGGTTAATTTTCAATCTTTACATGTTTCAATCGATTGCGAAGGGAGTACTTCGTCTACGCCGAAATACAGTGTATGGTTCGATGGTAGATTAGAAGAGAAAAAGAAAGACGATAAGTCATCATCACGCTTAGTTGTAAAAATAGTTTCAGGTAATGAATGTGATACATTTAATTTAGATGCCAGTGCAAAGGAAGTTGTTGCACCTGAAACTTATGTAGCCAATATTTTGGCGAAATCTTCAGAATATGAATTAACTCAAAAATTAGGTGCACAAGACGTAAATTACTATCACGAAGAAAAATCAAGAGATCTATTACTGTCAAATCAACCAACATTTGAAAGTAATATATGTTTCGAGAACGATATATCTTTACAGTTTTTTGTGAAGAATAAGTGCAAATTAAATAATTCAGAAAATTATTTAAGTCCGCTAGAACATAGCCTTGAGAAAGTGAAAGAGAACAACGCCCGTATTATGGAAAATATACATATGCTCAATAGAACCTTGAATTATACTAAAAAGAAAGAGATACTTGACATAGTGTGCCCAAAAACGATTAGATCATTTCCTTGTAGTGCTTGCGGAAAATGTTTTGTTTATGAAACTGGTTTGAGAAGACATTACTCAATGAGACATGCGATGACGGAGGTGCAACCGCGTTGGCAAGTTGTATGGACCTGCATTCAGTGTTTTCAGGTATGGCCTCGCCAAGATCAAGCTTTAAAACATTCTAGTGAATGTTGCAAATCAAATAATGCTGATTGTGTCAGAGAGATCAAAACATCTTCATTGTTGCAATGCGAATTTTGTGAGAAAGTATACACAAGCATTCCGAGATTACTTCGGCATTCTAAAATTCATACAACAGCAAATAACTATGAATGCAATGCCTGCGGAATAGCTTTTATATCATACAAAACAGCCGAACAACACTGGATATTATGTCCATGGTTGAATATGTACTACAGTTTTTCACTACCAAAACTGTTGCTCTGTAATGCCTGTGATCGTAAGTTCAGGAATTACGAACAATTGTATAATCATAGGTGAGTGATTTTTTTAAACAAATCATTACATGTTGAATTGTCTCACGACTTATACTAAAAAAGGAATATCTAATAAACATTGTCCTGAAATTTAAAGATTCTATTGTTTTTGCAGATACAAATTAGGGCACTTTATGACCAAAACACACTGTAGTCAAGGCAGTGCTAAATCTCTGGGTTTATTGGTTTACCAATGTGAAATATGTGGGCAATGGTATGCTTCCATAGCACCATTAAAAGCTCACAAAAATCAATACCATCCCAAACATGACATGGGGATGCAGTGCAGATTGGTATGAATATATATTTTATCATTTATTTAGTAGCATAGAACTTGACAATGCTGTTATAAGATTCTATATTTATAGAGGATGGAAAGAGATCAGTATCCTTCATGATACTAAAATAGGTAGTATTTAGTTTAAAACCAAAACACTAAACAATATTTCCTGCACAGCTTTCATATGGGGCATAATTATGCTAAGCCTTTGATCATGGTCCTGATATAATTAATATTTATTTTACCCAGCAGGATAACACATTTGAAGATGGTCAAAACTACTACATCTCGAAAGAAAATGAATTCTGTATACAAAATGAAGAGACTGTAAAGCCTGAAGAAGAACAAAAGATTTAATAAGTAGCTTGGAAAGTTTATGCATTTTGTTAGATAATAAAAAATAAATAACAAGGGTTGTTTCAATTATGTGTCTATTTCTAGCAAGATAGTTAGTTAGTAGTTCAACATTATATTTTAAATTTTGTAACATTTTTTTCATAATAAGTAATGGACAGGCAGATTCTGAAGCCAGTACTCCTCAATACGGCTCTATTGTGAGGAAGTTCCCATCTCTCGCGCCCTAACCACCAGTAGTTTGGACCCTGCTCCCAACATTGATGGATTCTTATTGTTTTCAATGTTTTTAAAAGTTTAAAAGTTTTATCAAAGAAATATTGAAAAATGTAAATCTTTCTAATATTATAAATTTGAAAGTTTATATGTTTGGTGTTTATTACTCAATCACGCAAAGACAGTTGAACGGATTTGGATGAAATTTGGCACATGGGTAGACTATGACCCACCAAGTGACCCTAGGAAAGACGGTGGCACAATGGTTAAGTGCTGCCGTGCATAGCGAGGCTCAGGGGAGGCCCCTTTACAGTCTCCCCAGGGATGTGCCTTACAGGCGTTGCACAGGGGGGTTGGTCTTTTAAGAGGAACCGGGACCTCCCTTATGTGCTGATGGTGATCACCACGGTGGTTTTAGTGAGGTAAAAATCACACACTCCCCGACCTCACTCCCCGGAGATAGGGTGCATTTTGAATTTTCCACTCAAAAAAAAAAAAAAAAAGGGACACGAGGTCGAAGTTTTACTACACATACTTATGTGTTGATAAACGATGACGAGAGTGGATTGAATGCACTATTATTGCTCATGCAAAAACCCCACATTCCCCGACCCCCCCTCCGCGGAGGTCGGGTGCCTTTTGCAGGTTACCCAAACAAAATAAAAATAGACCGTAGCCTGGGGAAGGGCATTGGCTACTTTTCATCCTGGATCGCAGACAAAGTCATGGGCAACAGCTAGTAATATAAAAAATATTTAAAAATGTAAATGTGAAATAAACAAACTAATGGACAGGCTAACTACATAACACAATATATTATAATGACAACACAAATTGATAAATAATTGAAATCAAGTCTTACCTTGTCTGTGGGGCACATGACCAGCTGACAGAAGTAGAGATATGAAGCTGACTCCACATAATTACCACACTCATATCGGTATTTGGCCAACCGATACATGCTGTCAATCATCTCGACTTTGAACTGTAATGACATAATTATACATTGATGAAATACTGGTATTCAGCTGCATCCAATTACACTGGGAGCCAACACCAACTTGGGAAAAGGCTAGGCAGATGATGATGATGATGAATAATTCACTAACTGAGTATTACTTGATATAATTTACTTTTTGGTTAGAATTTTGAAGCTTGATGTTGATAATGATACTGAAATTTGAACAATATTGTCATGGACTGCCACTGTGGTCGCTGGTGTCCACCAACAATAGATTTTCTCTAGTGTGTTGTCTGGCAGTCCGAGTTAAAATTTTGAAACTTTTTTTTTTTAAATCTTTCTTCTGTTGTTATCCACAATCAGTTTTACTTTTAGCGGATGAATTGGGGATAAACATTGGCGGGAAGAGCGTGACTCCAGCGAGCCATCTACTCATACTTTGCGCTTAGGTCCACACAAGCGTGGACTACACAATGTCTTTCCTTTTAAGTCTTTTCTTGTAACTTGTTGTTTTCAGTGCGGCAGCCAGGTCGTTGGGGTGCCTTTCCAGTCTTTCCTGGTACCTTTTTGTGATGTTCTTGATCTCGTCCATGACAGAATTCATGGCTATAACTCCTTGTGTATTTGAGCGTTTGTGACGAGCCAAGGAACGCCACTAAATTACCTCAAAATGGCCTTCGGCATTCTCTGTATGATGCTAATGCTTGAGTTACAGGCGCTGCCCCAAAGTTGGAATTTTGAAACTTGATGTTGATAATGATATGGTAATTTGTACAATAATAATGGAAGAGTCAAGATGAAAACAAAAATAAATGAAAATATTAGTTTTCACACAAAATGATTACCTCAAACTCTTTATTAGTTGTAAGATGGTTTATGAGTGTTTTAGGATCCCTCATGGTCTCAACGGTCTTCATGACATCATCTCTTTGCATGAGCCTCAACACAGGTTCCACAGCATCTTGCAGCTCTTGAAGCTGGGAAAGGACTACACCCCTTCTTGCTTTAATTTCCTAAAAATATAATAAAATATTCTATAAATTGCTATATTGTCAGATAACTGTTCCTTAATCTACCTACTGTATGCGTCACATATTTTTGTACCTGTATGTAAGGCTGTATGTGGCTAGTTAAATGTTTCAAAAAACCTTCAGAAAGTGAATGAAATCACCAAGATTTCTGGCATAAAACTGCCTAGAATGCGTGTCAGACATAAAAGAATGCATTAACCGCATAACATTCTACTTTTATTCGTTTTAAAGTTAAGTTCGTTTTAAATATGAAAATTCCATACACAAATATCTCTGGCATGTTATTATACTGTTCAATGACAAAAAATATTATTGTTATTTACTAAACAATAAGAAATCAAGTTAGAAAACCACATAAGATGTAATGAAGTAAGAAAAATTGTATGCCATTAAAATATTATGACATTTTTCATAAAATAATACTGGTTAAAAATCTAAATTATAGACAATCTACATACATGTTTTACTTGTAGTCATTTCTCACTCTTTTATCATTGATAAATCACCGAAAAAAGTAGATTTACTAAGTTGAACTCAAACAATTTTTATTGTCAGTCAAACATTTCTTTTGGCAAAAATTGTATGATAAGTATACAATAATTAGAACTGCTTACCAACTTGTATTTGAACCATGAATATTTAACATACCTCAGGGGTGTCCTCATCAGGGTACAGCATCTTTCTGATATCAATAACATAATCAATCATGTTAGTTTTGCTAAGAATCTCTAACTTAGCTTGCAGGAGCTCTGATTGATCATAAGTCTGAAAGCAGAAATTCGTACGTGTAAAAACCTAGTGTATGAAACGGACTATTTGGACTGCTAGATCACATAATTGGTAGTATGTTTCGAGTTAAATAAAAGCTTGTAAAAGGAAACAGGTTAACTTTTGTAACTCACCTCTTTAGCAGCTAAAAACTCAAGCAACGGGAATACCAAATGCCGATCTAGGTATTGACCTATTTTAAATGTTAGGTCAAACTTGGAATAACTCATTTTGGCGTTTTTATTTCTCTCTAGCTCAAAATATAAAAATATGTACTCGTGAAAGTAATATTATGCCCAATGGCATGGTAGGGAAGAAGTGCCAAATTGACAACTCCTCAGAAATGTCTTACTTCGCTTGGTTATTGACATTTAATTTGTTGCCATCTTTGTCTTTTCATTGAAAACTGTTGTATTGCATCTCTTTCTGATGCTTTGATGTTGATCAATTGTGTTGGTATGGAAATTTATAACCTCAAAATATTCGTTAGGCGGTCCTACATTGGTTGGCGTTTATGGAAACGGAAATAGCAGTGATGTATAATAGTATCCATAATAGTACTCCATTAAGAGAATATGTATTCTGTGATAGTATCCAAATATGCCGATCGAGCTATGCTATGTAGCACAAAAAATATTTTTCGGCAAAATCTACTGAGTAATATTTAACGACCGTGACGTCCAAAAGAAAATTAAAGAGGCCTATCCAAGAGTTTCCGAAACATCCCCGTGTATGTTCAGCGATTATTTATAGTTTAGAAACTAAACTATTTTTGTAAAATATAGGAAAATCTCATCGGACTTCAAACTTTTTTACTTTTCTCTTTTTGAGTCCCATTATAATTATTTATTTCTAAATATTTTTGTTGATAATAAATCCTTAAAATGTGGCACAGAACATAATATACCGTAACGGAAATGTGATCTCTAATCGTTAATAGCACTGTCTATCTAAGGCTAAGGGGTTGCGCTAAGTAGCCCGCGAAATTCAAATTTTCTTACGCTTTTTGCAATTAGCAGGTCCGTGTTCAGGTTGTATACTGAGAAAAATGACAATCATCACCTAAGTAATCAATATTCGATTACATCTATCGTCGTTTTAAAAAAAGTGTGCTCGTCAGGAACGAAGTTCCAAGATAAGTAGTTTAAAAAACTTTCACGGACGGACCCTCAGCTTTCCTACAAAATACAAATTAAATGACATGTAGGTACTTTTTGGGACATTATTATGTGCCATTATAGTTCAAATATGGTAGGTATGGTAAAAAACCCAATATTTTCATACTTGGTAGTCTTCGATCAATATTATTGATCGACTGTCGATTATTGATTGATTATTATTGATTGATTGTCCATAGTATTTTCACCTGAATGCATATAAACCCATAATTCGAGTTTCGTCTTTAATTTTAGTATGTATAAGTGCTACTTTTTTATAGTGGGTTTAGTATTATTTCTTATGCTCAAATGAGGCCTGTGTAAGCTTAAACGTAATGTAAATGTGTTTGTGAAAATTGGCGTTCATTGAACCGGTCTGTGCGCACCCTAAAACTAGGCGGGCGGTTCCGGTCACTTCAATGCAAAAAAATATACCTGCTCTATGCGTTATTCTGTCAGTCAGAGGCGATGGGGGCGGCGACTGCGGTGTGAACAGCTTATTGTGACACTTATTATACTTATTGTAACAGACGCGGTGATGATGGTGGTCGGGTTACGATGGTGCCGTATGTCAGACAGGACATTACTGCCAACTGTACCCAAGATGTGTACATACATTACATACAATCGCAGCGCCTTTAATAAAGTTAAAAAATAACAGCCGCACGGGTTGATCAAATGTTAAGCTACGTTTGCACGGTCCGTTCGTGAATAGGTGACTATCCATTATATATCGAGACCCCTCCGTGGCTCAGAACGGACGCTAAGCCGTTGGTGCCAGCTGTCATTCGTAGATCTTTGACAGTCGTTAGAGATAGTCAGAAGCGCAATGGTCCAACAACCGGTCTTACCAAGGGGTATCGTGTTACCCAGTTACTGAGTTATGGAGGTCAGATAAGAGTTGGCCCATGTAAGGTACTGGTATATTCATCTGCATGCGGTTAGACTGGTTGCCAACCCCAACATAATTGTGAAAAGGCTGGGCAGAATTGATGGAATGGCAGCGACTTTAATGGCGATTTCAAAATCTCACGTGCACACATTTTTGATAGCCGATTTGTCATCAGCGATAGCAAATGGGGTTAAAAACTGAAAACTCGTTAAAGGTGGCAGCACCGTTCAACGTCTGCAAGCCGCCATTGTTTTATTTATTATTTATTTAAATGCTTTAAAACTATCATTACAGGTCTTAACCTAATGCGATAGCCAATAGCGGGATCGTCCGAAAGGATTACCGCTGCCCTGTTACATAAAGGGCTAAGGAAGGAACACGGGTGGGTTTTAGTCAGTAAGAGTCTGACACTCCCTTCTGCTCCACCCAGAGCGGGAGGGGTCATTTGATGATTTCTCATACTCAAAAAAAAAAAAAAAATTGCGATAGCCAAGTCACACACACAACATTAAAATGAAAGATGTCGATCACATATTACACAAATATATAAATATATACATGATTAGATAAATATGTATGAGTGTCGCACTATTAAAAGACAATCCAAGGAAAAGGGAAGCGTCTACCACTGGTAAAAAGCAGTTTTAGTAAAATTTATGAACATTTTATATATATATATTTTTCTTTAATTTGTGTTTATTAACTTGAAGTTAATTTTTGGTGAAGACTGGGGGTGCACGACTGCGCACGATGGGAATAACTTGGTCAGAGTTAAAAGCAACTCGAGGACGATCTTCCTGAATATAATTTATATAATATTACACTTTATTATTACAAGTGCCTGTAGGCAACAAAAATGAACTTAGTTCTGTTAGGAGCACCACCTATATACGAATTTCTGTCATTAAAGTCTTCAGGTTTAAAAATAATAGCACATAGTCTCGACGAAATATTGGGTTTCCAATTTCTTTTCGGAGAGCTTTAACCCACGGTTTTCGTCTTTTATCATCTTTGATAAATACATGGGTCCCTGTATTTTTGCATTCAACAGTTGCACAATGGGGCATATTAAATAATTATGCGTAAAATAAATAGCATGTTTACAAAAAAATATGAATAGTGCTTGCTGTCAAATTTTTGGACGTTGGATAGCAGTGACACCTAAAATGAGGAAGTGGCAGTTTTTATTTATCGCCATGCTGTCATTACTTTCTGTATAAAGTCACAGAGCACTTTATAATACCGGTATAAAGTGCTTAGTGGACGGCTAGCTTAATAATTTAAAAATTTGGTCGTGTGGAAGGAATCGACTAAAAGTATACCGGTAAAACGGGGTGCATATGGATGCAGGGGTGAATCGGGACGAAACTTTAAAATTGATTTGTACTTTAAAGTAATATAGTTGGTTGCTAACAAGGACACTTAATCTTTAATTAAAAAAACAGGAAACACACTAGAGTTTTTTCTGGCAACAAACTATATTATTTCAACGTTAAAATCCATTTTAAAGTTTCGTCCCGATTCACTCCTGCATCCCTATTCACCTCGTTTTACGTATGTGATATTTTTCACATTGACTAAAAGACACCTGTCCAAACCATCCACACCCAGGACAGAATACCAAAAAAAAAACATGTTTGATAACTGTGTGTGTTTCGGAAATTGAATTCCTAATTCTGTAAAACAATGTTATTCAATTGAAAGAAGTAGTAACACTTAGCGTATTTGATTAAATTACTGGAAATCTAGATTTCACTACAAGGTTATAAACTATTGTGTTTGCCGCGGTGCGGCCATTCAGAATAATGGTGGAGTCCAAAATGGCGTCTAGCGCGTTGAATTTGGTAGATGCGTCATAAATAGACTCGGTGCATGTCTTGAATGGCTATAAATAGAGGATTTGAATTAGAATGATTGCATGAATTGCAATGAAAAATGTCAAACACAGTCATAACTAATTATACGGATCTCAATGGACCTTCCACAAAAGCTGATAGTTCTGTTGTTGTTATTGTAAACAAGGATGGATCTCTGTCTGTTGATCAAAAACTACTTGGAACACTAATGGGTAAGTTTTATAAACGAATGTTTGTTCTTTATGTAAAGTAATAAATGTTATGCTTAAGTTAGGTTGCATATCTGGTACATAATTGTACAGTCAAGTCGGTAATCGGCATAAAATTAGGTGCATTCAGGGTTCAGTGTGTACTCTACTCATCTCAAAGAATAAAATAGCCTCTTAAGTTTATATAAACATGATTCCTGTTAAATAATATTGTCACGTATAGGTTAAATTGGATTATGATTTATGATGTATCATTTTGTTATTGATTATCTTAAGAGTTATTTTGGCGCCAAAACGATAATCTAGTAAAATGCTCACTATCCATAATTTTATTGTTGTTAATTGATAAGTTATCTATAAATAGTATTGATAATAATGGACTCAATGATTCTAGGTACTGATGGTTCTCAAAGTACTGGTATTAGTGTAGTCCGGGTTGGTCATGAAGGCAAACCTGATGATGCCACTGATTCTGACACTGATGATGAGAAAGTGCCTCATGTGACA
Organism: Apamea epomidion; assembly: GCA_947507525.1. Taxonomy (NCBI): domain Eukaryota; kingdom Metazoa; phylum Arthropoda; class Insecta; order Lepidoptera; family Noctuidae; genus Apamea; species Apamea epomidion. The sequence goes on from OX382225.1 coordinate 8,759,106, forward strand.
CTTTCAGTGGATAGTTACTATGATGAGCCTAACAGTATCATAAAATATGGTAAGAAATAATTAAATTTTTAGTATATAAATATTGCTTCTAAATATTACTCATAAGCTTTAATAGGAATGTTATCCTTTTAATATTTACAGATAGTGGTGCTGAAATGTTACAGTCGTTAAGAATAGAAACAAGGGAAAACAGTTTAGTTGGATTTCAAAATGACCACTGTTATACACCCCTCAGATCACCAAGCCAGTCCTTACCACAAAGTGAAAATTTATCAACTTACGATGACTCAGTTATTCAAATCACACATACACCACCACCTAAACCTGTTCCCAATTCTAAGAAAATTACTATTTTGGAACAGCAACCAAAAGGTAAAAAGATAATTATAAATCCTACTGAACCTTTTGTTGTACTAAAAGGAAATGATGTGTTGCATAAACCATTGCCTGTATTAAATAAATCTAAGGATATCAGAGAATTGGAAAAGGTTCCAGAAGCATTACAAAGGGCTGATGACAGTACTGACTCCTCTTCCATTAGCTCATCTGGAGATAGCATTCCTGACAGAGACTCTGATTCTGATTACAAAGATACTAAAGATAGAACAGGTTCTCTCAGACTAAAGAAAAATAAATTAAAGCCACGCATATTAAAGACTGTTGCAGCATCTAAAGCTGCAAAACAAGAGTCTAAGTTGGTTACTAAACTTAAGCCAGGCAGAAATATTCTAAGAAAAGATATTAAAGAAAAACTACAGCAGAAAAATATTGTAGAAAAGAAAGATGCAACTGAAGTTGATTTGGAAAGTCTCTTGCCTTCATCTAAGATATCAACGGTTATACCACCAGGCAATGACCTGAGCAAAGTGGTTTTAAAACAGACACCAAAGCCCATTAAAAAAGAAAAGAAAACACCAGCTCATGTTACAGCTCTTTTATCTGATATGACTTCGTTGTTCTCCACACCAGATGTTATAAGAAGGGTATCCACTGATGGAAAAGGGCCTCCTAAAACACCAACAAGTGAAAAAGAGTCTTTATTGTCCCTTAGTGACAAAAAACCTGCTACTGCTTCTAAGGTGTTAGATCCAAATGATGGAAAGGTTGCAGATAACAGTAAAGTTGACACTGGAGAAAGTCCCAAACCTATTGTGCATAAAACTTATTTGAAACCTAAAGAAAGAGTTATTCCACCTGAGAAGGCTAAACCTTATGACCTGATCCCTCAAATAGATGATGCAAGCTTGGCTCAAATACTTCAAGATACTACCGGAATTTCAAACCCGGTTAAGAGTCAACCAAGTATATCTACTGCTGGCACTATGAACAGTCCAGGTTTAGCAGGTCCTTTATCACCTACTTTAGACTTGTTGGGTGGACTACAGCCTGAAGAGGAAGGCCTGACAGAAGATTTCTTAATGTCTGTTGCTCAGCTAGTGGCAAGCTCAGAGAACTTACAGGAAGTAATAGATAAACAAGTGCTGGGGAAGGTAGATTCCGGGCCTGTTAAGACCCAACAGACAACTCAGTCTCCACAAACACCACAGCAACAAACACAGGCAAACAATTTATATGCACAGACTCTATCAAAGTCAGTGCCGAAAACTATACCCGTGCGAAAGGATCCGATAGAGATAGTACGGCGCGATGGCCGAGTTATTACACTGCCGCCGATAGAAGCACCAGCGACACGTTCCTCAAAACGTAAAAGTCAGATGGAAATGGCAAATATCCCTGAACCACCACAACCAGTAGTAGAAGCTCCCCCAACCCCTGTCCCACCTGTGTCAACAACTCCTGAACCACAAGTGCTGACTGTATCAAAGCAATATATCAACAAGAAGCTGTCCACTAAGAAACAGGAACAGCCATTACCTATTCCTGTACTTGACAAGATATCTGTAGAATCCCAAGAAAGTTGGAATTCTGAAGACGACCCTAATAGGTATGTTAGATATATTGATAAAAGAAATATCACCGTCAAAAATATTGATTGCATACTTTACTTACTAACTTCAAGTATTTGATCATGATATTATTATTTTTTTATTGTAATTTCAGATTATGGTGCATATGTAAGCAGCCTCATAACAACCGTTTTATGATATGTTGTGATGGTTGTGAGGACTGGTTTCATGGAAAGTGTGTTAATATCACTAAAGCAATGGGGCAACAGATGGAGGAACAAGGCATAGAGTGGAGATGCCCAAACTGTATCAAGAAAGCGAAGCCATCATCTAAAGGCGCTAAACTAGTAAGTAGAAACACTAATACACACTAATATAAATCACATAACAAATAGCAGTAGCAGTATTTTCCATTATCTAATCAATAGGTCATTTATTCAAATTAGACTGAGAATCAGCACTTTTCGTACATCAAAATTTCAATAAGCAGAAACACTATTACACACTAATATAAATCACATAACAAATAGCAGTATTTTCCATGATCTAATCAATAGGTCATTTATTCAAATTAGACTGAGAATCAGCACTTTTCGTACATCAAAATTTCAAAAAGCAGAAACACTATTACACACTAATATAAATCACATAACAAATAGCAGTATTTTCCATTATCTAATCAATAGGTCATTTATTCAAATTAGACTGAGAATCAGCACTTTTCGTACATCAAAATTTCATAAGACAGTCCTCCAAAACACCCGCCTATCACAGTTACATATAGTTAACTATCTTGCCCATTATCCTAAGCAGAAATAAGCAAAATTAGTGAATAAAATACTATTTTATAACCAAGAGTTAAAATGATTTTTCAGGTTCAGGCAACACAAAGTAAAATAGAAAATGAACAAGCAATTCCAAGTCCTGAATTGAAATCTCCAGTCCAATCTGGTGCCATCAAAGACTCAACAAAGACGAATTGCATAGTATGCAAGAAGCCAGCACGCGCAAGCAGTATTTATTGCAGTAACTCCTGCATATGGAAACATGCTCAAGACTCTCTGGGAAATCAAGGGTCTTCAGCTAAAGGAGATGGCGAACCTGGTAAATCTAACGAAAAACAAAAGGCTGAATCTAGAGTAAGTTCTAGTTACATTCCAATAACTTTAATAATTCTTTGATAATAGTATTGGCGTTTTTGAAACCTTACTTCACATTAACCATTTAAAAACTGGTTTTTGCAGGTTATAGTTTATGAACGCAAATCTGGTAGATTGCTGGCTGGCACCAATGCTCCAACTGCAGAAAACTTGAAAGCATGGTTGCAACAACATCCAACATTTGAAGTTGTGCGTCCTGGAACCTTAAGTACAATCAAACCAGGACTTGCAAAGAAGAAGACTACTGAACCAGCTAAGATTCAGACAACTCTTAACTTTGAAAGGATACCTCGGAAACCTGCTGATCAGTCAACACCTGTGAGGACACCTCATGCTGAGCCAAAAGAACGTTCTATTAGACTGATATCGGCGCCTAAAGAAGAACCTAGAGCCAGTCCACAACTCAAATCCCCTGCAACTCCAAAATCGCAGCCATCACAGGTGATTGACACTCCTAAGGCCAGCACATCATCTGTTAGGCCTGCAATAACAACACGGAAACTGATACGGACCCCTAGTAGTCATGCACAGTCCTCACAAGATAAGGTATGTCATACACAAATTAATTAAATAATCTAAGAATACTTCTGCCAGCTTATTATAAAAGTTGTTGCAAAAGAAAAGCACCATGTATTGCGTCTATCAGTTGTTGCTGATACAATATGAAATATATACTGGAGACAAAATAGCTATGTAAGCTGAAGAAAAAATTAAAGAAACTGAAAGTGATGTTATGGTTAGTTTGATTAAGTCGTTGAGATTGAGAGCCCATGATAATTTAGTGTTGATATTTTATATTCTCAAAAATGTTTTAAGGTTCATTTTTTATGGAAGCATTCAAGATTCCACTGTTCATGAAGAATTCCTTAAAATCTTCCTTCGTTATTATGTCAGACATGACATCAGTTTTATGACTTATTTTGTATACGTCGTGTAGCTACGTGATCACTCAGACTTAAAACTTAAAGCTAGCTAGTTTTACGACCCACGTGTCTAGTATCAGTATTGCATAAAAAAATTAGTATGTGCTTGTACACCAAAGAGGACAGTCGAAACCACTACCGCATTTTGAATCAAATTTGTAAACTTTTAAAAACTTTACAGTCAAGGTACAATTTTTATTATAATCGACGTAGACACGAGTTTGTTTACTAATTTGGTAATCAGATAGGAATTGTCTAATATAGTGATAATAACCTTGAACGTGTTTGCATTTTGATTATGAAGCTGAGATGGCGAGTTTACGATAATTGTTACGTTACAGGCTCCTTCAGTTTCGCCCTCGACATCGCGTCGGAAAGACACCCACAGCAGAGTGAGAATGTCAAGTGGTGAACCAATCAGGGATAATGTGCGGAAAGCTTTGCAAGAACAGTTGGTCATACGAATGGCAGAAAACACTGGACCAAAGTTTACAGATTCAGAAATAAAACAATTTGCTTACGACACGGAGCTTGAGTTGCACGAACTTTTCAGAGATGTTGGGATGAAATACAAGGCTAAATACAGATCACTTATGTTTAACATAAAGGATCGAAAAAATCTTACTCTGTGGGAGAAAATCTGTGATCAATCAATATCGCCTAAACAACTCGTAAGCATTCATTATTTATTTTATAAACAATGCTCATCTGCCATATCCATATTCTATGTGATTCTGATAATAAACAACCTAATTTTCAGGTTCGTCTGTCTCCAGAAGAGTTAGCTAGTCAAGAGCTGGCACAGTGGAGAGATAAAGAGGCTAAGCATCAATTAGAATTAATAAAGAAATCGGAATTAGATCTCTTAGCTGCTAGCAAAACGTATGTCCTTAAAACACATAAAGGAGAAGAGGTAATTAATAAAAGAATAATTGAATTTTGAGTTATGTAAGTATAACTTATTAATTATACTTATTTTTGTCCAGGTGATGGAAACTAAAGAATCTGTATCAACTGAACTGGATCCAAATGTGCCTGTTGAAGATGTAGTTACAGCATTAAATGACTCAACAGTTGGTCCTGATGTTCTCTCAAAAGAAAAAACTCCTGAAATGTAAGTTAAACTCTATTAATGTAGAGACTTTTTGGTTTTAATTAATACAATACATTGTTTTTAATATTTATTTTGTTTCGTTAGTACCAGCAAAGGCGATGATGAAGATAAGAAGCACAACAGTAAAAAACGGAATCGTGAAGATAGTACTTCTGGTCGTTCGAAAAGAAGCAGACGGGAATCAAAACGTGATTCTGACAGGAAATCCAGGTCGTCCAAAAGAAGATCAGCATCAAACGAAAAAGATACACGGGAGCAGAGAAGGTCAACGCGGAGGTTGGACAAAAAACCTAGTAGAGTCCGGTCCATGTCAAAAGATAGAATTAAGGAATTTAAAGATAAACCTGATTCTAATGAACGATCGCGGCGCAGATCAGCTTCGAAGGAGAAACCCAGAAGACGGTCTAAATCACCCAAACGAGAGCGGTCGCGGTCACGAGCACGTTCCAGGCGGCGCTCTCCCTCCAGGGATAGTCCTAAGCGTAGGAATTCGACGCGCTCCAAACGCACTGTCAGTAACGATGAAAAACTGAAGCATCGGTCCAGATCTCAAGAAAATGTTTATAGTAAAATTAAAAATGAGTAAGCATCCACTTCATGCCCAGTCCACTTAGTAAGAAACTCAAACAAATGCCCATGTATTAATTTTTATGTCCTTAGTTCCACAGATTCGGATTCAATAGAGAGGCCAAAATCAGCTATGTTGAAGGAGGTTCATCCCGAGTACGATCCCCATGAACCAATGATAACGTCGGCATTTTCAGAAGAAGATTTACGGAAATCTAGAGAAGATGTATTTGAGGAAAACTACAGGAATGATATGAGTACTTTTGAAGCTGAGTACGATCCCTCTAAGTCTTTGATCGAGTCTAATATCATATTACCTGAAACAAGGTTTCCAGCCATGCTAGATAAAACGTCGGGTGAGTAAATAAACTAGGAGTGGTTTCAAATACTACCTTTTTAGGGTTCCGTAGTCAACAAGGAACCCTTATATATAGTTTCGCCATATCGTCGTCTGTCTGTCCGCGGTTTAGCTCAAAAACTATTGGTACTAGAAAGTTGTAATTTGGCATGAGTATACACGTTAATGACGCCGAAAAAGTGGTAAAATATAATTTTGAAAAAAAACAATTATTTAGGGTACCTCCCCTACATCTAAAGTGGGGATGATAATTTTTTTTTTCTTTCTTCCCATAGTGTGGGATATCGTTAGATAGGCCTTTCAAAAATATTAGGGGTTTGGAAGACCGTTTTTTGATTAAGTAAACCGTTCGTGACTTATCAAACTTTAAAGTACCAATTTTCGTTGAGTCAAGTGTCCCCCCCCCCCTCTACCAACTAAACGGTTGTAGTTAGAAATTTAATTTTCACGGCAGTAGTACCTATATATAACGAAGTTTAAAGGAAAACTATCACACTCAAGTGGGCTTTACAAGTTTACGAGTAATAGTCGACCAATTGTATTAGACTCGAAAATGTCGAACAACTCCATCGATAGAAGGCGCTAACCGTCAGTTGTATCGCGCTATTGTTTCATTCCTAAATAAGTTATATAAAAAAAAAAACAGTTGCTACACCGGCTATGACAAGTCTTAACCAAATCTCAAAAAAAAAAAAAAAAAAAACTTTCCCTGCAAAATTGTCGGATCAGATGAGGATTTGTATAGGAAGTCAAATTAGGTACGTCGTCATGTTTGGCTTTTAGTTAGAGCATGATACGAAACTATCAGTCAGCGAATACGACCCGCACTTGGCCGTTATAAATACTACGGAACCCTACACTGCGCGTGGCCCGACACGCACTTGACCGGTTTTTTGTTAGTGTTTTAGAACATAGGTATTTATTAGTACTGCTTTTATTTGTAGAAGCCGAAAGCGACCAAGAACCAAGTAGCACAGTGGACAATTCTGCAGCGACAGTCTGGAGTGGGTGTATTAATATGGTGGACGTGGCGCGGTTCTATGTTGCTGCACATGAGGTGCGTTGCTATTTATCTTTTAACTTCACAGAACAATATATGTCTCATAATATGTTATGTTAACATTTTACCCTCACTCTAAATTTCAGGTATCCGGCAGCTCTGTGGACTTGGAAGAAGATCTTAGCACAGAACTAGATATTGTTGGAAGAATAAATCCTGACACTGTATGGGACTATATTGCAAAAATGAAAAAAACTAGTACTAAAGACATTGTTATTCTCAAACTTCAAACGGCGAATGATGAAGAAAAAATGCAATACATTGCCTTATATAGCTATCTAAGTAGTCGCAATAGGTTGGTATTGTATAGATATACTATTGATTATATATTATTGTTTTATCTTTATAGAAATAAAAACCCATCTCCTGTTCCTTATGTTCCTACCTAATTAATTTTATTTTCCTTTCAATAATAAACACGTTGCCCTCCCTGGCAATGATATTTTATGTGGAATTTTCATATTCTAGGTTAGGCGTAGTAAAGGCGTCGAATATGATGACCGTGAAAGATTTTTATATAGTACCACTACCTGCGAACACCGCGTTACCGGCGGTTCTCCTGCCTCTCGACGGGCCAGGCATCGGTGAAATCAAAACACATCTCCTGATTGCAATCGTTATTCGGCAAAGAAAGAAGCGTTTGACTTCCAACATTCCCACTGATGTTGTTCCCGCTAAGGTCAGTTCGCGGACGGAAGATTTGTAAATACAAATTAATAAAACAATAATTCAGAGTGCATTTATTATTTACCAAAATATTTGGTTGTAGTGAATGTTTGTAAATAAATAAAAATGACTGCTACCTACTTCTGTAAATAAATGTAATGAACATAACCTTCCTTCAATGTTAAAATAAATGCATATATTAAAAAAAGAAAATTGTTTCGATGTAAAGCGTTTATTATTGATTGTAAACAAGGTAACCTTACGTTTATATTCAACCCAAGTACTTACATGCTTTTGTTGATGTTACATTATATTAGGTGGCCCGTGAGTCCCGCAAGCGCTCATACACGCCGCCAGCGTCGCCACGAAGGCGACCACAGCTCCCGCTGCCAGCATACACTTCATCAACTCTCTCTACAACTGTCAAGGACAAAATTGCTGCTTCTCTAGGTATTATAAATTTCCTGCTATAGTTATTGCACTATTTAATTTCAAAGGAACTGTTTATACGGTAAATCTATGTTTATCGTGTTTTGCATAATTTAAAATGTATGTGAATGTAAAGTATGTATGTATGTTGAGATGACCCAGTGGTTAAGGCCTCACCTGTCAAGCACGAGGTTGTGGGTTCAAATCCGGGCCAGTGCCGATGTAACTTTGTCTGAATAGACAAAGCGGGTTGGCGGTTTCAGACTGGTACATATGAATATATGTACCAGTCTGAAACCGCCAACTCCTTGAGCAAGCATGGTAGCCTTCTCTGTATGAGAAGGCCTGCCGTTATAGGCTGATATTATTATTATAAACAAATATGTGTTTGCGTTCGGCAGTGTCTGCGGATGATGAAGAACCGTATAGTCCGGGCTCGACGAGTAGCAGTGGCAGCGGACCTTCGTCATCGGCACCGAGCCTAGCCTCCAACACCCTCAGAAGTAAAATGGAAGAGCTCAACAGGCAGATTGAAGAACAGAAACAACAAATTCGTAAAATGGCGCAAGCAGACTCTTCTATTGGCGAGGTAATTTTTAGTTTAATTGACGTGAATGATGAATACCACGAAAAATGCTACTGCCCTCTATTTTCAGAAATAAACTATGTTAGTGTGCACATACACGAGCGGCACGCGTCAACGGCAAAGGCAACTGCAGCCTTCGACACCCGTCGGCGCCCGTCGACAACGTGCCGCTCGTGTATTTGGATACGTGTGCCTACACAAGTGACACGCGAGAGGCTGCCTCTATCGTTGACGCGTGTCGCTTGTCTGTATCAGCACTTAGCAGATGTCACTCATATCACTAATACTGATTTATAAAATATGTCTTACTTATGAAGTGTAAAATTGTACACAGGACGAAGCATACTCTCCGTCTCGGCCCATGACTCCGCCTCCAGTTCAAAATGTTCCTTTGGCTGACATTGCTTTGCCATCCAACTTGCAAGAGATTCTAGCGACAATCAAGCAGAGGTCAGAGACCACTTCTACAGACGTCGATATGCGAATGTCTTTACCATAGTTTATAACATTAAATAAAAATGTACATATAGAGTAATATTATTTGTTTATTTAATTTTAAGCACAAGGTTTCTTTTCAGTGCAAACATTATTTCTGTTTTTGTGAATACTACACTCTAGCATTTTATTGACGTTTAGTTACATAATATCTTACTGGAAATGTACCCATTGATTATTTCTATTTCTACTTTTGTAGATTATGACAATTGAATGTGTTATCCTAAAATTTTATTATGTTATTTTAGTTAGCTTTAGGAACCGTAGGTTTTAGACTTATATTTTTATAAACTGAATGTGCAAAGCATATTACAATATTATTTGTGCAATAAGGTACAACATGAATTCCCAGTACATTATGCAATTAGATAAATGGGGTGCGAATGAAAGAGAAAGCTATTGTGAATGGAGTTTAATTAGGTACAGTGTAAAATATTGTAATAGCTTGTCGTTGTTACGTTACGTAGGTACGTATTTATGATATGTTCGAAATAATTAGTGTACAAAACTTAGATTATGATTAGTTTTATCACAATTATTTTACATTTTTCATGTTTAAAATCTGAAGTATACAAGTTAAATAAAATAAAGACATGTTTCAATTGGTATTTTATATATTTTCGTCATCATATAAGGACTTCTTAGATTTAAATTTCTTTTCTTTAAACGCTAATTTGTTAAGTTTAGAAAGCTTTAAATTTTTCATAACTACATTTTGTAACTTTGGATTGTGCTCCAATCTTCTCTGCATGGCCAATATTTTGGTTTCCATAAGTTTTCTCCTTGGAATGTGGCGCAACGAATATTCCCAATCAGCAGTCAGCTTCAAATCTAATAGAATGGGTACCATGTGGTTTATATTCAGATTTTTCTTTGATCCTGGGGCCCACTCAAGATACCTATCCAATGGTAACTTCGCCATCTTTATTCCATCCCTTTTAGCTTTAGCTAGAGAGAGTGGTTCATTATTTACCTGCAATCATTTAAATTTTAAAAAATCATAACACATATTTTTACAGACATCAGAAGGCCAATTCTCGTTAATTTAACACGTTCAAAATCTAGTTACAGCAGATCAGAGGGGCAATTCTCGTAATTTTAAGAATGTTTACAATCTGATCCCAGTCTCAATCTGTCTAAAAAAGCTCTAATTTCCCTACATTTTGACAAGTTTTTGACATTTGTTTGTCGCTGAGACTGCAACTACATTTTGAACGTTTTAAATTACTAGAATTGGCCTTCAGACTGTGAACGTTCTTAAAATTACGGGAATTAGCCCCCAGATGTTTTGTACCCAAAAATAAAATAGTAGGGCTTTACTTCATTGTAATAGTAAAAATGTTTGCGACTTTATTTTTCAAGAATCAGTATGTTTTTCTTTCTGGCTAATTTAACTTTTTAAGTACTATAATCATATATAACATCCTTTTACTAATTATACATCTTATTATGGTATGTTTACCTTATCAACCATGCATCCAATGATATAGACAGCATCATGATCAAACTTTGTTAGTTCTTCTCGGCAATGGGGGGTCAGATAAACCAACCTGTCCTTAGGAAATACATCTAAATAGCTTTCTGTGTGAATATTCAAAGGAAACCAGGGTTCATCTAATGAAGGAATATTTTTTCGCATTTGTTTCATAAATTGCCCTCCCATATTCACATTACACATGTGCAAGTTAAAGGGTTCTTTATGAACTCTATTATCTCCAAAAACATATGTCAATTGTTTAGCAGCATTTAAGGTTTCTTTATAAACCATGCTATCTTCATATGAGCAGTCTATTACAACTGATTGTCCAAATATCATAGCTTGAAGGGCCCTGCAAAACAGGTAATTATTTGTGTGATGTATTATTATGAAACAATCAAATTCATGGACTGGTGATTGCCACATGAAAATTTTTAAATAAATAATATACCTGTAGTTATCAAACTGGTTTATTGACTGATCCCTGATTCGCAGAAACAATGACTGATGTTGTATGCCATAAAGAAGGTCATCTTCGTTTTCTTTGCTATCTTCAGGTTTTATCACTGGATGTTCCATTCTTTTAGCTTCTTTCTTAGCCTATAATAAAAAAAAAACTTACTAACATTACTGTACACCAAAAATATTATAAACAATGGTAAGATTAATGATACTGTTTTAAAAAAAAATTGTATTGTTACCTTGAAGTTCTCCTTTGATTTTTCAGTTTTAAACAAATATCTAAGGTAACTAGCACGTTGATTTTTTGTTGATAGATCTAATAAATGTTGCCACTGGTCCTTCTTTATGTAGTTCGGTGCATGTCGGCCATCCTGGCGCATCACCTCAACTTCCAGCATTAAAATTCTGAGCTTCTTCTCTAGTTCAGCTTCGCCTTTACATATATTTTCAACTATTACATCTGTGAAAAGTTTTGCATTTAATAAATGTGTCAGTTGTAGACTGTCCTCTAGAGTATAAGATATACCAGGAAGCTTACCAGCAGCTCTTATAGCAGGGCAGAAGTTTAACTGCACTGCTCTTTTGTTCTATGACTAAATACAAAAAAAGCAGTGCAGTTAAACTTCTGCCCTGCTTTAAGAGTGGTGGTCAGCCCCCTCCCTGTGCGCATTACAATCATTACCTGTATCATCTGTTTGGGATGAATAACATCGCGGTTGTCCAAAAGTAAGCTGTTTTATGTTAAATATTCTTTGAATAGGTACTGCTTTGTTTCGATTTTGACGAACAAGTGATAAAGCTGTTCTAATGCAATGCATCATTTTAATATACTCGTACTGAGTTCCGAGTTTTAATTATTACTGACTATTACAAATTCCCCGCTGCAGTCTCAAGTTATAGGTTATCTAATTATTTTGATCAAAATGACATCTCTCGCTTGAGTTGAGTGATAGATCGTACAGCAGTGTTGCCATTCATATCTTAACATGGTATCCGTAGATGGTGGATGGCAGACCACAGTAAATATCATTGGCGTTAAATTACTTCAAGTCGAATAAACTTTTATTATTATACTCTTACTTATATTATAACTTTATGATGATGTATGCGTGGTAAATGGTTCATTATTTGATTATTTCACGTTAAAATAAGTAGAAGCAATGAAATCTATTTACCATTAACTCATAAAAATACTGAAATAAAGCTGGTTCCACACGCTTGGCACTAGCAGCAAACTACATTGCAACGGCTTACCGCCAGCTTCCTTTGATTTAGCATCGGCGACGCACAACGTGTATCACGTGTATGTAAGCCCACCACAACACAAGCCAAGTCTAAAGTCCTATTCAAAAATCAATTTGCCTAGTCTTTTCCCATCACTGCTGGCTGGGGTCAGATTCCAAGCTAACCGGATCCACACGTTTGAATTTATGATGGTTTGTCGAGGTCACAGTCATTTTGGTCAGTGGGTCATCTTAGGGGCGGAGTTATATAGGTGTCGAGGTCGATCAAGTGATACTTCTTTATTGTTCAAACAACTTTAATAGCTTTTTTTTTTTTTGAGGACGGGTAATCATCAAATGACCCCTCCCGCTCCAACCCACCCGTGTTCCTTCCTTAGCCCTTTATGTACCAGGGCAGCGGTAACCCTTTCGGACGACCCCGCTACCCCGGCAGGAACTTTAATAGCTTGATTGCTGTCGAGTGCATTGATATGTATTCAATTCAAATAACAAAAAACCCTGTTGTAAGAATGTTGTCTATTTATTTAACTGGCAGCCTTCTAAGTTCAATGTTTTCTTTTACACACGTCACACTCTGACAGTTTAAGATTTGACCGATAGCAGTAGTAGTATGTAATCTGTGAGTACATCAGAAAATTTTCAAAACGTGCTGGTAGGTTATGTAAAATAATTATCATTTCATGAGGTTGATTGGTATTTAAAATGTCTTTTAATTTAATATTGTTTATTTTAGATCCAAGTTTTTGGTCCATGATGGCAATTTCAACTATATTACGGCGTACTTTGATAAATGGGACACTGTATTCCGCCGCTACTCTCCGATTTGCTTCAAGCCAACCTGAAAAAAAAGTATTCTTCGATGTAACTGCTGATGGGGAGCCTCTGGGGCGCATAGTGATCAAACTCGAGGCTGATCTGGTCCCAAAAACTTCAGAGAATTTTAGGGCCCTCTGTACTGGCGAAAAAGGTTTTGGGTATAAAGGATCTTCATTCCACAGGATCATTCCTTCCTTTATGTGTCAAGGAGGCGATTTTACCAACCATAACGGTACTGGTGGAAAATCCATTTATGGTCGTGTTTTCCAAGATGAAAACTTCAAGCTAAAGCATACCGGCCCTGGAACCCTATCAATGGCTAATGCTGGCCCCAATACTAACGGATCTCAGTTCTTTATCACCACTGCACCAACACCCTGGCTTGACAAAAAGCATGTTGTATTTGGTTCAGTGGTAGAGGGTATGGATGTTGTGACTAAAATGGAAGGTCTTGGATCTAAAAGTGGCAAGCCCACTAAGAAAGTTGTGATTTCTGAATGTGGTGAGTTGGACAAATAACACATTCAACATGTAATAAGTATAGTTTCTGTAGTACAACCAATAATGTAGTGTAGTTAAGTGCAATGTATCTAATTTGTTAAATAGAATTGTAGATATTATGTGTAATGCTGTGAATTAGTTTCATTATCTTCCTCTGTAGTTTTGAAAGGCTGAATTCCAGAGTAGATTTTCCTTTCTAGAAAATGGTTTCTAGGTTTTACTAAAACCATTAATATTGTACACAGGTGACTATCATGAAGAAATATCTGTTGAAAAAGCAATTCAGTGATTGAATTACTATGTCGTAAATCCAAGATGTTTATTAAATTATTTGTGTTTATTTGAAAGAGGAAAAATAAAATATGTTTTTAAAATAAGTATGCAATTTTATTAATCACTAAATGCAACAAATTAGTTTAGGAGTTGCTATTATCAAACTTGTCTGGGTGATTGACATAACAACTTATTCAAATACATCTAAGTCAGTATCAATATGAAGTCTTACAATCTATTGTAGTAATAAGGCATTTTTCGTTAAAACACTCTCTTTCATATCAAACTATTAACCTCTCTTAACAATATGTGACAAAAATTTACACAGACAACATTCCTGTCTTTTTACTTCATTATCTGAGATAAATATATTGCTTTTAAAATACATGTTCATTTATATTTAAATTATATAGTTAATAATTGAGTTCTTAATCCAGCAGTCCAAGAATTGACATATTTTACACCTCAAAAATAGTATTTTAAATAAATAAGTCTTTTGAACATCAAATACATTTACAAGTATGATCATATAGAAGGGTTTTATAGTTTACTTTTGACTTTAATCAACTAAGGCAGTTATAACTGTGATAGATTTACTAAATTAATATTATTTATGCTAAATATTAGCTGTCCAAAATATACAGTTACAAAAGATTAAAACTCAGAATCAGCAGGGTTTGAAAGTTTTTGGACCTTGAGTGGCATGCATAGAACCATTAATTGCACTAAACTTCGTAAAATAGGATCACAATACATAATAAAATTACTAGAAATAAATATTTACAAAATTAAAGATGCATTAAAAATAATTATTGTTGTCAATTATTCACATTCGGTTGCAGAATTCATTCCTATCCATTGAGATCATAACTAATGTTTTTATGCAAAGGTGTAACATACCCATAGCAATTTTGGTGATTTGTGGTCGTGTTTTATTCATTTTTAAGTTATAATAATAGTAAGAGGAATGTTAACAGTAACATATTGCAGACAGAGACATTATAAATTAGAAGATAATAGTAGGCAAGCATATGAGCACCATTATAGAAATTAATAGAAAGCTTTGTGCAGATATAAAGGTGTAGTAAAATGAGTGCATTTCAAAATATGTGGCAATATTTCTTTATTCTCTTGATTTCCAGCATTTTAACATTATTTTTTCCATGTAAATGTTCATATTTTTGCTCTTTTCAATCTAAGTGGTCTCTATTTACTACATTTCTAACATTGGCGAAGTTCAACAGTCTGTAAATTATTTGCACTACTGTAAGAATATATACCAACAAAATAATGAGCGCCTTTTTACATAGCAATATTAGAATGATAAAAGTATACACATCAAATTGAATCCATATCAACAATCTTGAATTTTAAGTACAACAAAAACTAGTTTTTGTTTTTAAAGGTAATTATGCATCTTTAAAATAGAAAAAAGTTAACATTTTTAATTTAACTAATTACATTAAATATAAAAACTAAAGTAAAAATAGAGTGATGCGAGTATTTTAAATGTTAAAACAACAGTCAGTTATCACACTACTTGGTTCATGAAACATTACATTGATCCTACGTGTTGTAGCTTGCAGCTTCAATTAAGTCATTACTAGAACACTAGTTAGCTGCAGAAGCGATAGTTTTTTTTTTTCATTAATAATTATATGAAAGCTTCGAAACTACAGTTAAGATATGATTTGAAATCACTCATAATTTGTTTTCTAATTGCTAAATTTAGAATAAGTGTAGTTCATTTTTAACTTACTCATGTTCATTATATTTATCACTCAGTCGTGCACAGCAGTAAAAGCAATATTTTACACTCGTTCTTATCACTCAGCTGAGATTCAGTCCCGACACTAAACTGTACCTATTCGGCCCTATCTCTCTCACACGCATGGGTCCAATCGAGTCGACGCCAGATGATCCACGCTTCGACCCTTATGCATCTGTAAGCTTAACTCGTTAGGTTCCATCGTGAGGTGATGCGAGGAGGTCCGCTTGTGCTTGGTCTCCGGCAGCTTGCAGTCCTTGGAGCTCGTCCTGCGGTGCCGCAGCACGCCGCCGTCGATAAGGCGCTTGCTCTCTTCGTCCGCGGCCCGCGTCAGCGGAAGGGCCGTGAGGTCGAGGCTCTCCATGCTCTTGAGCGCCATGTGCTTCAGCTGCTCCAAGCTGAGCTCACGCGAGTCGGAGCGCGAGTGCACCTTGAAGTCGCGCGAGCCGCTGCGCGAGTGCGCCTCGCGAGGCAGGTCGCGCGATGCGGAGCGCGGGAACGCGTCGCGGCGCGAGTCGCGGGATTCGCGCGAGTCACTGCGCACGGCGCGGTTGCGCTCGGGCTCGTCGAGCGAGTGCTGGCGCGCGCGCGGCTCCAGCTGGATGGTCTTGGAGTCGTTCCGCAGGTGGCGCGACGCGACCAGGACGCGCGAGTTCTTGCCGGCGGGTCGCGTCTGCGAGTCCTGCGAGTACTGCGAGTACTGCGACTCGGTGCGCTGCAGGCGTGTGCGCGTGTCGTGCGCGTCGCCGGCGCCGCCCGGCGGCTCCAGCGGCGTCGTTGTCGCCGAGCTCACACCTGACATCACTCCCGACCGGAAGCCACTTGCGTTGTCCGCAGAAGGGAGTTCCTCGAAAACTGTAAACAAATACTTTATAAGTAACGCCGCATTACATTTTTGAAAAACAAGATCAAAGTTATTCGTACGTTTGTCGAGACTGATGATGGAGCCAGCGATGTCCTTGTGCGGGTCGAGCGGCGGCGCGGTCTCGAGGTGTCGCCGACGCCGCACCAGCCACCAGTCGGCCATGAATATTCCCAGCGCCACTATCTTGATACCGCCGCACAGGCCCACGTATCTATACAATCAGATGAAATTCATATAACGATACAGGCCTTTGTGTTGTTATGTGTGATCTTGTTATGGTATAAGGAAAATAAAATAATAATGGAGAACCATTTAATTGTAAAGCTAAAGAAAATTATTATTTAATCACTTCCGAATAAGTTCCGGTTAACTTAACTGGTAGATAATTTCATACAAATTCTGTTACAATTTTTAATTTATCTTTACTTATCCGGAAACTGAAAGTTGCCCTTAACTTTTTAAAGAAGGAATTTAAATGATCTCAAATGCCATTTATACCTACGAAATATATGACGCGTGTAAGTAAGTAAATAAGCGTACCTGTATCTGAACTGTTCGATATCGTACAGTAGACAGCGGCCCCCCTTCTCTCCGCTGCAGGACTGCTTCCACAGTAAACACGTCGAGTCGATGAGGTTCCCGAACACGATAGGCGCGGGGATGTACCCGAACAGACGGAATATCACGAACTGCATGCCGAGTGCGAACGAACGCTCTTCTTCGCTCACCGATCTGTAGAAAATAAAACAGGTTGTATTAAAATTGTGGCTTGTGGCTAAATAATAACAGCCGCACAGGTCAATCTTTAAAGTTAAGCAACTGTTGCTGAAATCGGTCCGTTGATGGGTGACCATCCATTACATACCGTGCCTTCGAAAAAAAAAAAATAGAAAACTTTTATGGCAGTTCAGATTAAACCCAAATAAATACAATAAATACACTTTCAATAACTACTCTCGCTTACACAAAAAAATTATACATCTAACACAAAAAGCCCAGAACAATCACAATATAAAAACATCTAAAAATAAGTCTAAAACTACGTGGCAAATTATAAAGCGTGCAAAATTTAACATACCTAAGTCTAATATTACCAAAATTATAAATAACAACAGAATTCTATCTAATCCCAATGATATTGCCGAAGCATTTAACAATTATTTTGTCGACAAAGTACAAGGGAAACTTGATGTGACTAGCAAACCTAAATGTAACAGAATTGACATCAGTAATAAAACAATGTTCATGGCCCCTAGTATACCACAAGATATTGAGAGAATCATCAAATCATTAAACAATACAAATAGTGTAGGGTATGACGATATTGCTACAAAAATATTGAAACATGTGTCTAGGGAAATAAGTGGTCATTTAAGTCACATAATTAACTCAAGTATTAGCGCAGGCATTTTTCCTGATGCATTAAAAATATCGATTATACATAAATGACCTACCGAAATCTATTGATCGACCAGTAACACTATTTGCGGATGATAGTACGATTACAATACCTTGTAAGAAGATAGATAATTATGAAAATGACATTAATAATAGTTTACAACAGATGGTAACCTGGCTAAACGCGAATAATTTAAGAATAAATTTTAGTAAAACTAAAGTTATCCATTTTAGACAACAGACATCTATTATTAATTTAAATATACACTACAATAATGATACCATAGAAGAAGTTGAAAGTACGAAATTCTTGGGTCTCAAAATAGATAATAAATTAAATTGGAAATCCCACATTGATACCCTATGTAAGAAGATGAGTAAGTCTGCATACGCTTTACATACATTATCACCTATAATTAACACAGATGCTCTTCTTACTGCTTATTATGGCATAGTAGAATCACATTTACGGTATGGGGTCATATTTTGGGGAAACTCTACTGAAAAAGAAACCGCCTTCAAGGCCCAAAAAAGATGCATTCGATCGATGTTTAAAATTAAACCCACCGATAGTTGTGAACCATACTTTAAAAGTTATAAGATATTAACATTGCCTTGTCTGTACATACTAGAAGTAGCTGTGTTTGTGAAGGCAAACCCGGGTCGTTTCAGACGTATAGCTGACGTGTTTCCCCGCAATAGACGCGATAATAGCTTGCTATGTCAGGAGCCAGCTAAAACAGCACTAATGCGCAAAAGTGTCTACTGCATGGCTCCAGTTATTTATAATCACTTGCCTAAGAGTTGGAAAGAGCTTCCACTCAAATTATTTAAAAAAAGACTTCGAAATTTTTTAGTGGTGAAAGCTTATTATAACTTAAGTGAATACCTTACTGAGAAAGTTTTTTTTTTAAGTTAAATTGTGTTTTTTAATTTTTAAATTTTAAATTTTTTAATATTACTTTCTGGTTATAAGTTGATGTTTTATATCTTTTGCATGCCTACGTGGTAAAATATGGCTGAACTTGTCAATATGTTTTTTTTTTGTCACCATTTAATGTTACCCATATTTGCAAAATAAAAGTATCTTTATCTTTATCTATCTTTATCTTCGAAAGCACGTCAAGCAATTGGCCTCGGTTGGTATTCGTAGATATTGACAGTCGTTACGTGTAGTCAGAAGCCTGAAAGACCAATATTGCCAAGGGGTATCGTGTTACCCAGTAAATGGGTTGTGGAGGTCAGATGGGCAGTTGCAGTAGGTTAGACCGGAAGCCAACCCCAACATAGTTAGGAAAAGGCTAGGCAGATGATGATGTATTTAAATTGTTAGATGTAGTGCATACATTAGTGCGTGGATTCGTTATCACCGTATAATAAAAAGCATATTTAAGTAGATCTATAGTTTAATCTCGTGTCAACTTCTGGCGAAACAGCCGCTTTGTTACATCTCGCGAGTAAGATTCCCGTCAGGAACAAATACTCGTAAGTACTACTACCTATAAACATATCCTTGTTGTGAGATTTGGGTTTTTAAACGCACCTATAGCGCTACAAAGCAATCGTGACGCGTGGTCAAAATCGGAACTAACGCCGCCATCTTGTTTTTTTGAACATATTTCAAGTGACATTTCACAAAACAATTGCATAATTGTTTACCTACAGCGCCCCCTCGTCGACGTCATTCGAGCGCCAAAAGAGCTAAAAAATTATGGTACAGAACAAGCTCCAAGCTAAAAAAAATAAAAACCAACAAACCTCAGCACAATCATAAGCAACGGCATCTGCGTGACGGCAACGACGAAGGTCATGAAGAACAGCAGCACGAGGAACGGGAAGATGGTGGTGCAGGGCGGGTTGCAGGCGCCCGCCGTGGCCACGGGCACCACGGTGACCTCGGAGTACTCGCCGCGCAGCGCCGCCGCGCCCGCCGCGCCCGCCACCGCGCCCGCCGCGCCCAGCACGCCCGCCATGCTCTCGCGGCTGTTCTCGTGCACGCCTGGCGGGGATTTGTTATTAGATCGGGAGCTTTTAATAATTATCCATTTATTTCAGACTCGACCCAGGCCCCTTTACTAGGACAAACTTAATTAGCTAGCGAAACTCCGCAAACGCGTCTGTCATATCTAAACACGATAATATAAAAAGATTTGATGACGTTTTTTAGGTGCCAATGTACGCAGGTAGAAAGCGGATCCTGAATTTATTTCTGGGAGGGGCACGGGCACGTGGGCCAGACGGATAGGTAAGATTTTCTTGAGACCATACATTTAGACATCACAGTAACGACATAACTAGTAAAATTTAAGTATTAAGTAAAACTGGGGTGCTAGAGCGAGCGAAGCGAGCTCAATCATTTGAAGAAGTTAATTTTTAGGGTTCCGTAGTCAACAAGGAATCCTTATAGTTACGCCACGTCGTCTGTCTGTCTGTTTGTCCGCGGTTTAGCTCAAAAACTATTGGTACTAGAAAGTTGTAATTTGGCATGAGTATACACGTTAATGACGCCGAAAAAGTGGTAAAATAAAATTTTGAAAAAAAAAAAAAAAAACAATTATTTAGGGTATCTACATCTAAAGTGGGGATATTAATTCTTTTTTTCGTCCTTCCCATAGTGTGCGATATCGTTGGATAGGTCTTTCAAAATATTAGGGGTTTGGGAAGACCGTTTTTTGATTAAGTAAACCGTTCGTGACTTATCAAGCTTTTAAAGTACCAATTTTCGTTAGAGTCAAGTGTCCCCCCTCTACTTCCCTCTCTACTTAATTCAAATGTCACGGGAGCAGTACCTATATATAACGAAATTTAAAGGAAAACTATCACACACAAGTGGGCTTTTTTTTTTTTTTTTTTTTTTTTTTTCTGGGTGGGAAATCATCAAATGTCTCCTCCCGCTCTGGGCGGAGCAGAAGGGAGTGTCAGACTTTTACTGACTAAAACCCACCCGTGTTCCTTCAGTTGCCTGTGCCAGGGGCCACGGTATCTCTTTCGAACAACCCGCAGCCCCGGCGGCATCGGCCCTAACGGACCCCGTCAGTTCGTGCTGACAGCTCTTTGAGGCGCGCGTGGAACACAACGCGCCGTCGACCCGGGCCTGGTCCTTACCGGGCGGCGAAAAACTACAGGAATGATATGAGTACTTTTGAAGCTGAGTACGATCCCTCTAAGTCTTTGATCGAGTCTAATATCATATTACCTGAAACAAGGTTTCCAGCCATGCTAGATAAAACGTCGGGTGAGTAAATAAACTAGGAGTGGTTTCAAATACTACCTTTTTAGGGTTCCGTAGTCAACAAGGAACCCTTATATATAGTTTCGCCATATCGTCGTCTGTCTGTCCGCGGTTTAGCTCAAAAACTATAGGTACTAGAAAGTTGTAATTTGGCATGAGTATACACGTTAATGACGCCGAAAAAGTGGTAAAATATAATTTTGAAAAAAAACAATTATTTAGGGTACCTCCCCTACATCTAAAGTGGGGATGATAATTTTTTTTTTCGTTCTTCCCATAGTGTGGGATATCGTTAGATAGGTCTTTCAAAAATATTAGGGGTTTGGAAGACCGTTTTTTGATTAAGTAAACCGTTCGTGACTTATCAAACTTTAAAGTACCAATTTTCGTTGAGTCAAGTGTCCCCCCCCCCCCCTCTACCAACTAAACGGTTGTAGTTAGAAATTTAATTTTCACGGCAGTAGTACCTATATATAACGAAGTTTAAAGGAAAACTATCACACTCAAGTGGGCTTTACAAGTTTACGAGTAATAGTCGACCAATTGTATTAGACTCGAAAATTTCGAATAACTCCATAGAAATGTCCATAAAAAAAAAACAGTAGCTACATCGGCTCTGACAAGTCTTATGCAAACCTCAAAAATAAAATAAAAACTTTCCGTGCAAAATTGTCGGATCAGATGAGGATTTGTATAGGAAGTCAAATTAGGTAGGTAGTCATGTTTGGCTTTTAGTTAGAGCATGGTACGAAACTATCAGTCAGCGAATACGACCCGCACTTGGCTGTTATAAAAACTACGGAACCCTACACTGCGCGTGGCCCGACACGCACTTGACCGGTTTCTTTCTTTAGACAATTCACAGGTAGTATTGTATTAGCTAAATATTTTTACGAGCTTTAGCTTAACTAAAGTTAACTCACATGCACAGTTAGTGAAGTTGGAGCGCGAGGAGAAAGCGGCGCAGCCCGCGTGGCAGGGCGAGAAGTACGTGAGGCCGTTGTTGCCGCACACCGGCTCCATGTCCGTTTCAGTGCACAGGCAGTTAAAGTTGCACGCCGCTGTCAGGTTCACCTTGAACGGCTCCAAGTTTCTGGACAAATAATGGCACATTATAAAAACATATACTCTTAATAATCCAAACTATCACTTTTAAGTATAATTTTTTAGTTGTATAGCCTTTATGTATGGTGTCTTAAAAGCAAACTGGAAAGCATCTATTAGATATTCATAACTTTTTAATGTTGCGTGCGTTAGTCTGCTAAACGCCATCACCAGAAGATCGATTTGTAAACGAACAGGGGCAGTAGGTATGCGAAGTATTAATGCCATCATGATTCCAGTGCGAAAAAGGGATGATGAATAGCTCCGTCTCTCTCTTACTCTGGAATCATGAAGGCATTAAACCGTCATAATACGGCATCAGAGAGTTTAGTGTGGGGATGTTTAGCCGAAATATATGTACGAAAATAATACATACGTGTGATTAGTGTAAGGTATGGTGGTCCCAGCCATCTTGATGTTATCGCATCCGAGGAAGAAAAGTAAAGCGTAGCAGGAGAGACAGATTGTGTTCGATATGAGCACAAACTGCACGGCGCCCTTCGGTCGGAGCTCCAGCCGCTTGAGTAGGCAGCCGCCCATGAAGATGCCTATGCACGCGCCCGGGATCGCTATAGAACCTGTACAAACAAGCACCCTGGGGCTGCAGTCTCGACATTCACAGCGATCGCTTTACGACCGAATTCGGTCGCAAAGTCCTGTCACTCCATACATTACACCTGTCAATCCGGGACTTTGCGACCGAATTCCGTCGTAAAGCGATCGCTATGAACGTCCGAGACTGCAGCCCCTGGTAATACCGAACAGTTTTCTACAAGATCAAATTAAATTAGCTAGCGAAACTCCGCAGATGTGATGCGTATCGATATCTAAACAAGATAAATAAAAAGTGATTCGATGTTTTTTTTTGGAGTCAACAACCGCTGTTAGTGTAATTACTTGAAGTATTGAGTTGAGAAAATCAGTTCTATATTTCCTTTTTCTGTCTGCGAAGTTTCGCAAGCTAATTTAATTTGACCCTGTATAAAACAATTCTGGGAATAATTTAATTGGAAATGCTTCCAAACGATGACCTTGTGCTAAGTCATAAAAGCTACGCTCAGGATATCCAAGAAGATACGAGACGGGTCACTTCCTCGGTAAGTCACTAAGGAACTGGCATTTGTGGGTCTCAGCTACGTATTTTGAGACCTAAGGGCCTTTGTACACACACGGTTTTCTTGCCGTGAAAAACTACTGTTTATTCCCCGTGTGTAGGACTGTAGGCACGGTCGTCAGTGATGTATGGATCACTATGAAAGCCTGTTGACAGACGTTTTTTGTACGGTGCGGTTTATTCGCCGTACCGTAAAGAAACCGTTCCGTCTCCCTCCTTTTTCTTTAAGTGTCATGAAATGCAACTGAGATTTTAACAAGAGGATAGGCATCACCATACTTCTTTTTTTGCCATAACATCGTTCTGCAATCAACTTAGCCTATAATCTTCCGACTGTTGGGACACAGGCCTCCTCTCTGTGAGATCCGTCTCACAGAGAGGAGGCCTGTGTACCAACAGTGGGCCATAATCCACCACGTGGGCCCAGTGCGGGTTGGTGGATGTCACATAATACTTATGTCTTCGGATTTTTGGTTCTAAGATATGCCGGGTTTCCTCACCGTTTTGAGAGCAGTGGTAATGAAATTAAATACACTATACACTAAGGGCTGATTTTTGATAACTATTCAAGAATAAAATTGACGTTTGACAGTTTTTGTATGGAATAACTGACAAAATTTCAAAACTATTCCTCGAATAAAGTTATCTGAAGATCCAATTCTCGTAATTTAAAACGTTTAAAATCTAGTCGCAGTCTCACCTCAGCGACAAACAAATGTCAAAAACTTGTCAAAATGTAGGGAAATTAGAAGTCTTTTTTGACAGTTTGAGACTGAGATCAGACTGTGAACGGTCTTAAAATTACGAGAATTGCCCCTTAGATGATAAAAAAATCAGCCCTAAGTAAACCTGGGTGGGTTCGAACTCACGACCTACACTCGTGTGTCGGGGGGACCGATTCCGCTGGGCTGACTGCTCTTAAACAATCTGTTTGCCAGGTACTTTTTTCTTACAAATGCTAGTCTTCATAAGGAGACTCATAGTTCTAAATAACGGTACCAATCTATTTTAAAACGATTAGTACACAAGATGAGCGGATATAGGTGACGCAAGCTGTGTCGGCATCAGATCGTCTGCTAAGATTAAGGCATTGTGTATAAACTCGCCGTTGCCACATGGCATTATTAATAGTGGCTTTATTATGCTTTATAGCCTTTTTGTCTTCGAATGTAGATTGGAAACAATGGATGAACGACCCTCGATTTCTTAAAATTTCGTTCACTGTTTCGTTTAGGGTTCTGTATCCAAAGGGTGCCCACGGTATTAACTACTAAGGCTCCGCTGTCTGTCCATCCGTCCGTCCGTCTGCCTATCTGTCACAGGGCTGTATCTTTTGAACCGTAATACGTAGACACTTGAAATTTTCACAGTGTGTACTACTATACTATGGCCGCTATAACAACAAATAATAAAAATAAAATTATGCTAAACATTAAACTGGGACCCCGTACAAGAAAACTGTTAAAAAAAACGAAGTGTTAGATATTGTACAGTGGTACGGAACCCTACGTGTGCAGGTCCGACTAGTACTAGGCCAGTTTTATATTTGTTTGCAAATACAACACTATAAACGATGTCCACGGCTAGCTTCCCTACATAATTATGAATAAATTTCCAGAGTTACTGATTAACGTCTGTTGCAATTATTATAATTTCACCGAATCTCACTTTAGACATTGCTATAAATGGTGTATTTTAAAAACCATGTTACGGTTAGCCTGTAACAGCCCACTGCTAGGCAATGTTATCAAACTGATTATCATTTTGATGCCGAGCTCATCCAAGATACCAGACAATAAAATTGTCATCACATGAGACAGCTTACTACAGTCCCAATTATGCAACTGCAATAATAATCAGAAATACACCCTATCCAACTAGTCTCTGCCACTTTTAATAATTTATATATATATACACTCTATTACTACAGTGGCGTGACTTTATTCGTCCTGTGATCAAAGCTGTCTCATGTGATGACGAAATGCCTAGAATATTTATTGGTTGTAAATCTTGACTTACTTCTACAGTAAAAGTACCGTTCGGTCGAATGTGTGCCCCATAATAAGAGCGAGCTTGTTTAATTTGATACATTTCTTGGCTAAATAAAACTAAATCTGAAATGTCCATGGTGGGGAACATATTGAGCTGTGGTATTTGAGCATTTATGGACTGGGCGAAACTATCTCGGCGTCTATTGAGCTGATGCCCAATCACATCATCATCATCTACCTAGCCTTTTTCCCAACTATGTTGGGGTCGGCTTCCAGTCTAACTGGATGCATCTGAAAATTGGATTGGATCAGCAATACTGGTAAGTATTGCTAATCCAGTCACATGGCCAGCTTAATAATTTGGCATGTTTATTCTCTGATTAGCTCTTTTCAGTATAGTTTGGGCATCAGGACGGTCAGTCAAAACGGGATGGAAATGGTTTGGTTTGGGGGAAATGGTAAAAGCAAAGCACAAGTTAAGATACACTGAATAATACAAACGCGCGAGCGAAAGTGAGATGGATCAGACGGATGACGCATAACGGTCAACACACTTTGTCATATTTGATAGAATCATCTGTCTATTAAAGCCTCTTATACACGGTCCATCCTAGATGTACGACTGCTCAAGGTAGCGGTGTTGGATGTAGCATACACACTATCGTGCGCGCATCCACCCTGCTAGAAGTAATCGTACGAAGGTAATCAGCGCACGTGTATTTTAAATCAAAATGCCACATATTTGTCAAAACAACAAAAAAAATGGGAGTTCTTCTGATGTTTTCAGCAGCAGCAGAATAGAAGAAAAAAATAGGAATAGATTTTGGATGAAAAAAAAACAACTTGTAATGCATTTATTCTTTTTTGTTTATTCATGAGTCCGCATTTGATATATTTTACAGACAAGTGTGAGATTTGTATATTTGAATAAATCGTGAAATTGTTTCACGATTCATGTTGGCGTCCGTTCGACTTCCGACACAGGCTCTAAATGGTGACTGCTATACAAGGAGTTTATACACGATCAAGCACGCACGACACACGATCCTTCGGACGTACGTCCGCATTATTCAATGTCTAACTGCACGACGTTCCCGGTGGTGGGAGCTCTCGCTTGATGCAATATTGGTCGTGCAAATCCGTCGAACCTATTCAAGTTGTTTTTCGTCATGCATGGTTCATGACCTTGGCGGGAAGTACAGATAGACCGTGTAGAAGAGGCTTAAGACATTGTCAAAGTGTGTGGGAGGTTCAATTTGGGCTGCCATCAACAAATAATGTATATATGTATACTAACATTAAATAATTTATCATTTTTCTCTTAAACGGGTAGATCTAAAAATATTCTTTCAGTGGTTCCAAGTTCCATATTTTTGTAGCTTTTATTTGGGTGTAGTTTGGTTCCTTTTAGATTTTTCTCGGAATAAAAAACCAACGTCCATATAAAAAGCGGACATTTCCTTTAACAGATTGTAGTAGCTTGATGTGTTGGCTGGCGTCTGTTCTAAATAACTACGTAATTAGCCGTTAATGTTCCTGCGACTCGGGCTTCCTATGTGAGAATAAGCTGGAATACGATTAAAACGTTGTCGTTCTATACACGAGTGGCAAGTAGTAATGGTCTAACTGCTGTGTTACTGTACCTCAGAGAAGCAAAATAAATGTAACGTGGTACATTTGTTTTGGCTCTTTTGGTGTTAATTGGGTGGGGGATATATAGATTCTACTGTTTGTTTTTTTTTTTAATTTTATGCTTATGTAAGGGTTTGTAATTTTAATTTTATGTGTGCCAATGCCTGAAATAAACGATTATACAGGGTGGCAGGGACATCGACGCGCAAACTGTAACCATGGATTGATTTAGCACATGAGTTTAGACCCCATAGCGACGAAATTTTTCGTCGGTTATTAAAAAAATATATTACTGTTCCATACATTTTGACCGCGTAGGTATTGCACTTTTCTATGAAACAGATGATTTTTTATTACAGTTTGCGCTTCGATGTCCCTGCCACCCTGTATATACTCTATCTGTACTAATATTATAAAGAGGATAAATTTGTTTGTATGTAGGGGGTAATCTCCGGAACTACCAGTCGGATTTGAAAAGTTATTTTTGCATTTGATAGCCTAATTCTTGAGGAAGGCTATAGGCTATATAGTATCACGCTAGGGCCCTTAGGAGCTGAGCAAAAAGAAAAAAGGTCAGAAAGAACGTTAACTCAAAATGAAGTACTAGCGCGGCAGGTGATGCGATGCGACAAATTTTACGCAGATGAAGCCGCGAGCAAAAGCTAGTTATTAAAAAAGTAGATAACTTACCAGTAAAAACGCTAGCCTGACTCTTGCCGAGGCTGAACTGTGTCTCCAAATACTTGGGCAGGAAGACGACGAAGCCCGACACGATCATGAGCTCCATGCACGCGCCCAGACATGTCACAACGTACACCGGGTTCTTGAGCAGGCGCCACATCGATACCGGTATGTCTGCGGATTGACAGTTGCATTATTTCATAGCATCACGACTGAATTCCCCGAAGAGGCAGGGAGAGGCGTATAATCACATGTAATAGAGGACGAGCCTAGTTTTTTTTGGGAATGGCAGCTCGCAGTTCATCCTAGGTTTTCGTCTGTTGAACAGTTGTGGAGTTGGTTGCTTTTATGACATAGCCATTTATAGTAAAAATCCATCACATACACATGGATTCTCAGTTATGCTAACCTATGAAAATTTAAAAAAGGCAACTTATTGACAGCATATTAATGTACGTATATGGTAGGTACCTTTAATATCTTTCCCGTAGCCAGTATCCTTGATATCTGACTGTGGTTTGGCCGGTGTTTTAGACGTGGACGCTCCGCTGGCAGCCGCGGCTTTTTCCACCAGTCTGATCTTCTCCTTCTCTCGGACTAACACTTTTGGAAACGAGAAGAAAGGAATTGCTACTAGGATCAGCAGGAACCCACATAGTAGGAAACCACCCCACCACATGCCGACCCAACGATGGTCACCTGGATCTGTAAGAAATATAAAGGAAAATATAGAAACCAGCCAGTCAAACAGCAATTTTTTTCTTATCCGTCTTGGATAAGAAAAAAATTGCTGTTTGAATTATCTTCCAAAGAGTATTATCGCGCTTTTTAATCTGTGCCACAAAGGATGTTAATATAAACATATATATGCATTGTTTATTAAAATAAGTTACAAAATTTAATTAATGAAGTTAACGGTTAAAAAGTACACTATAGCTTTAGGTGAACAAAAATCCTGTAATGATAGTCGTAAGATGGATAAATAAATAAACGTTGATAAGTTCGGGATACTCACCTATCGAAATGATGGTGCCAGAGAAAGAGTCCATATGGAAAGATAGCAAGTACGCTCCGAGAAGGAACCCGAGGACGGGGCCGAACGCAGCCATGCTGTACATGCATCCTACAAACAAAACAATTACATATTTAGCTTTATCTTCGAATTATCATGTTAGTAACAGCGTAATTAAAGAATAATAATATATAGTCTAATTATGTCATTAAGTTTATCATAATCGCCAAATATAGGTGAGTAATTAACAACTCTGATTGACATTTACAACAACAATTAGGTCCTATCAATCACAAGCAGCGTGTGAGATAACATATCATCGCTTTGTCCTTTTCTGACGCGGGTAATGTGTCAAACTGTACCTTAGTGCACCCGGCACTCCGATATTGTGGAAAGTAGGTCAGTCTTGTTTTGTGCGGTTGCAAACGGCGCGGATTCCACCGCTAATATGAATGACTTATGGTCCCCCGAAATCGGTTCGCGTGAGAAAAATTTCCAAACGCTCCATTTACTTCACTAACGATTATTCACAACCTCAATATCTCAAAGTCGATTTGAGCCTTCAAATTACATTACACCAATAAAATCAACCGAATAAAATTGTACTCATTATAAAAAATTAATGGCAGTATGAAAACTTGCGGCGTGGCATGTATGTATGCTGTGTGTGACGTAAGATTGTATTATGAAAACATTGCGTGCTGGTGTTACTCGCTTCCATAACTTTACATTTCATTCACTTTTACGCGCCAAATGTTTGGTGCAAGAGATAAATGTTTGTGGAAACAGTCCATTAACCGAGCTGAGCATTGACCTGAACCTCGACGATATCTCAAGACAAAGCAGTTAAAAATACACCGCCATTTATTATAAAATAAAACGGATATAAATCGATCGATATAAACCTCCTGGCGATACGAGTGGCTCTCGAATCCAGGTCGCGTCCATAGGAGTCTTAACGTAAAGGGCCTTATTAAAACCACTCCCCTCAATGACGCTACAACGAAGTAGGCTAAGAGAAAATAAAAAATTTATTAAAAGAGCGAACATTTTTCTTCGATCAATATCAAAACTTTGAAGAAACAGAAAAAATATAAAAAGAGTCTATGTTACTTTGCACTTTGCAGTGTTACGTCTTTCCTGAAATGACTTTTTTCAGGACAGTAACAGTAAGCTCATCGGCCGTGATATAGGAAGTGGGTCAAGGACGCGGTCCCACTAATACGGTTAATTTCAAGGCACCGCATTCTCATCGTGCCAGCTAAAACACAATGTATTCAACATAACGTTTAACGCGACGCTCCAAACCAAATTTTCTGAATTTCATGTTACGGTGGGATGGTGGTATATAAAAGGTCGAAGGGTCACGGCCTTCTTTTTACGTTCTGAATAAATTATGATGTGCATAATAAATATCAATTTCAGTTTTGCGCTGCTTAATTATACCATTTCCATTAGTATGAATAAATTATAATAGGATACTCGTGAGGGCAATTAGTTGCCATATAAGAAAATTCATTGTTAATGAGCAATAAAAATGTTGGTCCCCCTGTGGACGGGACTTCCCCTTCATTGAAAAACCTAATTTATGGGTCATTTGGAGTATCGTTTACCTGTACAAGTTTGGAGGTCCATGGTAAGCCACAGTCCATTGTCTACCGAGGTCATAAACTAAACAAGACCATTGACACAACCTGTCCGGTCAATAGCAGTTTATCTTTCTAGAACATTCTATACAAACATCACAAAGAACATGTTCGGGATCATCGACCTTTCACGTGAATTCATTTAATAAATGGATCCTGCAGTTTTATAGCGACCCGTGCCGATGAATCACACACGTAGTATTGAGACAGTGCAAGTGTCCACGATAATGTTTCATATCTATTAATGTAGTAATAGCAAAATCGTGTGATCCATTAATAGGTGCGGCAGTACTTGATTCAAAACATTCATTTTAATTGGGTATTTTGTAGGTAGGCACTATCTCTTCCATAGTTCGATCAATAAATAGTGACAGTTTGCGTCTAGTTGCATGCTCCACTGCAGAGTACAAATAAGTAATATCGTAAACGAGGTTATTATCTCGTATACAATGACGGCCAACATTGTTATTTCGTATTGTTAGAAATATTAAACATACTGAAATTAAGGATAACACTGATTGATATATTATTGTTCTACTTTTATGCCATTCAGTGTTTGTAAACGCGTTCTATTTAAACGCGTGATGTTGATAAAAATGCTTTTACTTCTAGCGAATGCTGTAAAAACTTAATTAAAGGTGTGTGTTGGTTTTAATGAAGTTCAGTGACTCGTGTATGTGGTTTGTGCAGTTTATGTGAGGGGACACCGTCGCACCGCAGCCTGGCATGATAATAAATACACGAACGACTCTTGCGATATGAAGTGGACACGCGGACAGTATAATAAGCGTCACGACACAATACTATTGAAGTCGTTTCAAAGTTAACAAAGGGTGATAATAATTTACGAGATTTGTAGCGAGTTTGCCACTGCAGCGCTATGCATTATGACAGCAGCCATGACTTTATTGTAATGTGTTTGCAAACGCTTACTGATTGTTGGTTTACGGCTTCAATAAACAAGCTTGAAGAATACTAGACTATACACGTAAGGTACGCGTACGTTGTTATTACTCTGGAAGGTGCTGCTACACCACCTTTGTCCATAATCCTTAAGCAGTTTAGCCTATATGACAGCACGAAATGAGAAGTGCCTACTAATTCTGTGCTAGCAGTCAGGCAACACAGAACAAACAAGATGCGTCATCGGAATACATTTAGACAAGTCGCCGCACGACTTGCCAGCACGGTCAAACTTAATCGTGATGCTATAAAACTATCCTAAGGGCTAACCTGCATAGCTATTCACCATTCAATACGCTTCCGTGCCGAATCGAACATCAATCTATGTTATCGAAGGAGTCATAGGTTGATTATGAACTGCGTTTAGAGGACTCCTCCAAACTGGAGTCCTATAATGTTCCCAGTGCTGGGACACAAGTCTCTTCTGTGTGAGGCAGAGGGCCGTAACGTATATGTCACATATCTTCGAATTTTTGGATCTAGGACATGACGGTTTCCTCTCGATGTTTTCGATCACCGTTTTGAGAGCAAAGCAACTTTGTCAGGGTAAATTGAATAGACAGCGGCTTTTCTTCCAACAGCAATTTGCTGTCGGGGCAAATCAAGTAATCGGACACGACATCCTGTCGAATGGTTGTCAATAGCTATGCAGCAGTGACAAACTGTATTAACGAATACTTTCTTTTCATGTGCTACTCACATAGTAGCCTGTCCCGATGCGAAACAAGAAGAAGACCCCTTTCTGAATCAAAGTGTTTGTGAACGACGGTCTTCACTTATAAAAGCTTCATCCTTATACATAAGTTGGTGTTTTCTTCCTCCATCTTTAAACTCTATACTACGTATTTCTTACCTATATACATGCTGGATGACTCTGGCCGCACGTGGTCGTCCACATAGGTTGTTCCCAGTGTGAGCAGCGGTGACCCGCCGCAGCCAAGCAGCAGCTGCGCCACTATGAACACCATCACCGGCATGAATGTGCTCGGGGAACTCTGCCAAATTATAGGAATACATTAGTCATAAGCCCAAGATGTCTTGCTCCGCTAAATGGCATTCCTTACAAGTCCACGCAAAAATTCCAACTAAGACCATACAATAGTCAGAGGTGACAAAAATCTTGATTGCGGTATTACTCGTTTACACTCTCGTTTCAGTAGTTTTACAATTATTTTCTTAGATTCGTAAAAATATACAAACCTTAATGCAATTGTCAGGTCTCAGGTTGCTGGGTGGTAGACCTTGCGAGAGCCGGCCCAAGCCGCCCATATCCTGCTCCAATGCCCGTGGCAACCGACAGATGTTATCGTCAGATTTATTGTTCATCAAAGTTTCGCTATTCACTTCCGCTATAAAGTGCGGAACGACGAACACTAACGAGCCGATGCCCATAATCACGGCACCTAAAATAACAAAACTCATAAACATTTTGTTGCTGCGGATGTGATTTGGCTAAATAATTGTTTAGCTTCTTAGTGAAATGTAGGAACAAAGGTTGCCGATAAGCGATTGATTTGTTCAGGTCAAGGCTAGGCGAAAAGCCAATAAAGTAATGTAGGTAAGCTCAAAAGCCTTGCGTAACACTTAAACAAATAAGATTGGTTGTGAAATATTTAGCAAGGGGACATTAGCTTTTAATTAAATGTCCATGCTTACCGACTGCGATCCAAACTGGAATGTGTCTCCTACTGCCGAGATACGATACGAAGATCACGGTAATGACGTTACCGATCTCGTAGCTGCTCGCGATGAGTCCGGACAGACTCGACGGGATTTCGAAACGTTTCTCGATTGTTGTGATCACAGAGTTTATGTAGCCGGAGCTCAACGCTTGTTGCAGCGTTACCAGGAACGAAAGGAAAAATACAAACACCTGAAAGAAAACCAATGTCAGTCATGGGAGCATTAATTAAGGTTTCAGTTATGTAGGTAGTAGGGCCGAATTTCAAAACCAACAATGTTTAACTTCCAATCGTACGTTACCTACTAATAAAATACACCAATAGGAACTTACTTTAATACTAGAAAACTGTTGTATGAAAAGCGGCCTCCACGACAAGATACCGCAATCTCTTGCGTCATGAGGAATGTCTAATATTTCTGGGTACAGTTGCCGAGGCTTTTCTCTTTCCTTGTCCCGCTCGCGATCTCTATAAACAGAAGGAAAGCGCGCGTTAGTTCCTGTAATAATATTAATTTATGCTACAGCTAATTCAATGATAAAACTACAGCAGCTGTGAATATTAAACAAACTATTCACGGCGCGTGCGCAGGTCGATATACTGACAGGTATTTCTTGATTTTCCGTTGGGTCATCTAACTCTTGACATTGGCAATTAAAAGTAAGACTATTTCTACCGTATTATAGTACACTATTGTAAAGAGTCGGTACGAGATGTCTCACTAAGTAATGCTGCGCGATCTCGAATTTAAACGAGTTCGTCGGTTCCGGTGTCATAAGTGCGAATGAGGGGTCATATCAGCACAATGCGCCGACATATACATCTGCTTGTAAAATAGTACACAATGCGAACTCGGTTTCGGGTTACAGTAAACGGGGAAAGTGTAGTAACGTCTGGTGTAGAAGGCTGTGGTACAGTTGGTGGTGGTGGAATACAATAGACTTCAAGGGTGACGGTACGTTCTACCAGGAAGTCAGCTGTGCTAACAACTCTCAACCTGCTGACCAGCTAATGTTTTTACCACGACATTAGCTAAATACTTTGTATAGCTCGTGCTGGCACTATAGATGAATAACTTATTTCTATAGCTAGTTCACCTGTCGCATACGCCGGCCGAAGGGTTTCGGCTGTGGCACTTGACGGACTCCCGCGGCGGGTGAGACGGGTGCGGGGGGGTGCTGGGCCCAGCTTCGTCGCCCGCGCTTTCTGCGCCCCCCGACTCCGCGTACAACCCCGTCATCGCGTACATTGACTCTTGCCTCCTGAAAATACAGCTTCATTGTAATACTTGATGATTTAAGATTCCTGGGCCGTTACCTTTTGGGCAGGGAATGTGTAGAGAAAGTCAAGGTGACTGTTAATAGTTGCATCGCTTAAGATACATAATCGCTTGGATCTTCGCATGATACCACTTTTCGTCTAATATTGACCTGACAGAAGAGTATTTCGTAATCCTCCTTGATTTGTCCGCACATCATTGCTGTTTGGTTGGGAATCGGATGATGTTTGGTTCACTTAAATAAATGTTTTCAGGAAATATCGAATCTTCTCGTGGCTCTCACATGGCAATGAATTTAATTGTTTTTTTGACTGATGAATAGTGAAACATTACCACCACGGATTAATGAGTTTCTCTTCTCAGTTAGTATAGCAGTTTTGCTAGAACGTGTACACAGAATAAATAGTACAAGTACGACGAAGTACGAAGGTGTTACGACGACCCAAGTAACGATGGCGGGAGATGATGATGAATCACTTTTGGCATATACTTACAAAGTACAAAGTACCTACGCACGCCTGATTGTTTATTTTTGGGTGAAAATTTATGGCTAATAGCAGGTTGCAGAAATGCAGTTATTATTTTCTTCTAAGACATCGTCACTTAATGGCCTGGCCAAATACGTAGCTGACACTTTCCTGTGTGAGACGTACAGGAGTAATAAAAGCATCTAAAAATCTATAATAGTAGTAATATCAATAATTGCTGCAGCGGAGAAATTTGGGTTAAGTTAGGGTGATATTTAGCATGGTTTGACCATAGACGCACCAGCAAATGGGTCAGGGGAAAATCCCCAGTTCGAGAATATCAGCATCGCTTACATTTTGGATTAGGTATCCGTGAATAAATAATGGCATAACATAATTCTAAAGGTAAAAAACATATAATATTTCCAACACAGCAAGCTCAAGTTGCGGTATTATTGTTTCAATGTCAACTTTTTATACTCAACTATCAAATCTATAGGAGACATGCAATGTTTCAAGAATGTAAGTAGGTATTTATAAAACTGTAATGTCTTCAAGATATAGGTTAGGGTTCTCATAACTTTGCATGCAGAACTTGGAGCTCCATGACACGATATGGGTATCCGTCAGAGGAGTCACGACAAACTTCGCTATGATAAATGACTTGTGTGTCAACGAGCCTACATACAAATGGTCCTTTGAAAATGTTCCACATAACTTGTTACTTTGTCGATTGCTCCTTTCGAAATAATCTGTGGAATATTATCCAAACATAGGTATTAGATAATTATAGTTTTGTACTACATCCGGTAATTTTACCCATGATGTGATTAGAATTACAAATTATGTACATGGGTATTACAACAATCACACCATAGAATCTATTATAATTATTTAATGTATGTAAAAGTTTTGTACCTAAATGACATATGGTGTTTGCACAATATTTTCCACGGTTGTCATTAATTTCTTGCTTTTAACGGAATCTAAGGTTTTCTAGGCAATAGATAGGCATTTAGTTAATGATGGAAAGTGCTAAGAGAACTGTGGGAAACCTTGTAATGTGAGCATTGTTTACAAACACACAAAGCAATCACATCGTTGAATGGGTACTAAAAAACCGCAGTTTTTACTTATAATAATATTTAGAAATACAAATTAATACCTGTCTAATAAATAGTTAAGTTGTTCCGTTCTTTCCGACATTTCGGCACGAGTTACGATTACTTCACAGACACAGTTGATAAATAAAATAACTTCCTAATGACGGGCCACGAATACAACGTTAATATGATATACATCAGACAGCGATTGTCTAAATTGGCGCAGTTTCATTACGCGGTTTAATTTAAAGTGTGGTGTTACGAGGTGCGTGCCCAAACATAACATTAGCACTAAGATGACTAAACTTAAAGCTTTGTCTGCCTGCGGCGGGTGATATCAGAGCAGCGCGCGATTAGGTACGAAAATGGGCCAGGTGTTGCAAACCTAACGTTATCTATTACACGACGAGTACGACGTTATCACCGCCAGGGACCAGAGGATTTTGTTTGTGCCACTCCGACGAGTGGCAGGGGCCGGATGAGGTAACGTTCTTGGACAGCTCAGAGATGATAACAGCTAAAGCATCGGTACCAAATAGTAAACCTACCTGTATTATTATGTCAGTATTGTCTGTTTTTGGGTACAGCTCAGATGATACCAACATTACATCTGGTTGTATAAAAACAAACGATTGAATCATAACAGCGCTAGACTGCTGAAATGACTAACAATGTC
The DNA here is from genome assembly GCA_947507525.1 of Apamea epomidion. NCBI lineage: Eukaryota > Metazoa > Arthropoda > Insecta > Lepidoptera > Noctuidae > Apamea > Apamea epomidion. The sequence continues at coordinate 8,795,757 of OX382225.1, forward strand.
TGAATACTAAGTTGCTGTAACATGCAGTACACATGGCGGCACATATACAGGAGTGGTGTAGTCTAGTCTAAACATCCATGTAGCCTACTAGCCTCATTACGGAGCATAAATTGTAACTGTCCTTCAAACAGCACAGCGGCACTATTAACTACCATCACATATGTATCTATACCTACATAATTACTTAGTGATAAGGTGTAAGGAATATTGACAGTGTGTTTAAAAATATTTACCTATATTGGATATACCGAGTATTTACTACAATCTAGTATTCAGTGTTTATATATTTTTATAAAATTACATGGGTATTATTAGGATGAGTCATCAGTGAATTCAATGGAACGATATCAGGAGCGATTATCTTGAATGATAACGTATGATCAAATGACCTCGTCGTCAGGGGATATTACTACGTAAGTACTCATCACTGAGGAAAAACAAACAACAAAATCATGGTTACTAAATGTAATGACTATAACTACAAAATGTAATGTAAAATATCTAGCGTATCTAGTTAGACAGGTAAATACCAAACCACTGGAGTTAAAACAGTGGCGTGAGAGTGGGAAGAAAGCGTTGTTTTGTAATGATGATGAAGTACTTACTTATGTTTTGATTCCGCATACAATGTTGTTAGTCTCAGCATTATTTTTTACTCAATCTGAGAAATCAGACTAGACTCAACACTAACCAAAGAAACCGAGGACCGGTACCGAAGTCACTACACCAAGTTCCTATTATAAATATGTAAATAGAGTACTCTTTATGTACATCATAAAAACTACTTACAGATATAAGTATAGATATTTTACACAAGGTCCCACCATGGGCGGTCTTATCGCTAAAAGCGATCTTTTAGAGACAACCTTCGGATGGATTAAGGGCGAAGGAGATACATCACAGATGTCATGAGAAAGGATATTCATATTAAAATACAAATCATCCAAACGCAGCTGGTTCCGTTTCAAATTTAAGTCAATAAAGGAGAACATATTGATTTCATGGTCCAATGCATTCGCATGTCATAATTGCAATTAACAAACCGACTGGCTACTGCGGGGCTGATTATGAAACAATTGTTTAAATTGCAACAAGTTAAAGCCGGTACTTAATAGGATTGTTAAAACACAATATATAGGACTGGGAAGGAACTGTACTTATATTAGTTAATTAACTGCTGTAAATGCAGTGTTCCTGAATGCGGAAATATAGGCAATGTCGAGTAATGACGAAGTAAGATAGAACATTTAGATTAAAGAATATGTTAATATCAAGGACAGACACCGTCAAAATACATATTTTGCTCTGACCAAAATAAAAAGTTACTCCTAATTGGATAAAAATGCAAACGTTTTCCTATCCTATCGAAATATACAGTTGGCCAATTCAAATGACCCGAAAGTTCAACGAACAAAGAGTACCAAAGCTAATTCTATACAGTGATAAAGCAACCAGCAACGTGCAATCGAAACGAGGAGTAAGTGGGTCATCATAATAATATCATGATAGATACACTCGTGAACCAGAGCGCATAGAAACACTAATGTTGCTTTATTGGATTGGACTCTGAAACATTCGGTCTGAAATTAAACACTAATACCACTACTAGTTCGTGGCATTAAAAGTATGCCTCTCAGTAATAAGTATCGGCCCACCACTGGTAGTCGATTACAAAGCGGAAAAACGTGATTTGACACAGACATATCCGACATGCACGTAATTGTTTCAGTAAAGTTACGGACAAAAATAGAAAGCCTTTTTGTTTGGTCCAATGTATTGTTGGCAGCCGCACTCGGGCTCCTGAAACAATACCGTCCAAAATAACTCTATTTATGACAAGTGAAAATTCTGAATACGGTTTACCCTGTATTCGCCAAATCGTTTTGCGTCAGGTCATTCAGAAAGGATGAGTGAAAGTTGGTTTGTGCAAAATAATTTTGAGATGACGCCATGGAAATTCACTGGCGAGAATAATGATGTCACTTTTTATGACGTAGTTAAAGGACTATTAATATCTTTAGTAAATAAATATTGTGAACATGTAAGGGGTTATAAGATTCAGCTTATCCAAGATTTGTTCACGCAGTACACTACAATACAAACTGGAGCTTAGCGATAATAGCTTTGAAGATCGACAGATGCTTGCTCCAGGTCTGGATCCTGAGTGCGTAGCGTAATATCTAAGCGGGTAACGTTATACCAATGTGAAAGATCTGGCTCTTCGTATTAGTTCTTTGTTCGGATCATCAGGCTACACGGCAGCTATACGCCGACCCCAAATAAATTGGGATAAGGGCAACAGAATGATGATTATGAAAGCACTTAAGTATATTCTTCCTTGCATGGAAAGATGTTGCCTTGTGATCGATATGTCCTATAGGTAGACTGATGGTGATAAGCCATGTGAACATGTACCAACCTGTGCCCTTTCCTGTGCTGAGGAGCGGCGTTGGTGCCGCCCGCGTTCTGTTGCCGCTCGCCCTCCGTCATCTTGTGTTGGAACTCCGCGTCTCACCGCACACCCATACCAGTCTTCACTTCCAGGCACCTCCACCTGACACCAAATATAAACAAACTTAAAGAGACTCATATTTTTCACACTATTCATTCCGGACAGTGTAGTGAGAAATACTTACGGTACTGAAAATTTTATTCTCAGTGAATGTAATAAGGGGTAAGGGGGTGTAAGGGGTATAAGGTAATTTCCTAACGTTTATGTAATAAATCGTGCCAAGAATAAAATCACTGTTCACAGAGTGCTTTCGTTCGTCATTGAAAACCAATATCTAGAAATATGTAAAGCGGACGGACAGGTGAAACTGAAGAGGCTATAATTAGCTTTGTCATACGCATAACATACATACATGCCTACGCTTTTCATGCATATATCAAGAATGCACTGTTATGTTTTGCTTAAACAAATTGTACAGTTTATTATGTGTCCATCTGGTGGACTATTATCATGAATGTTTTGTTGGACAACTTCCAGCTTTACTGCAGTAAAGAAAAACGGATTCACAAAAACATGCATATTAAAATAGCCGCTATGGCGCTATGTATTGATCAGAAGATTTCGCAAATAAAATATGTACCATAAATTAAAGTTAGATCGCTATATCACGCTGACACGGCAAGGTCACGTTGACGCCTCAATACTGAAGGTTGACGGTTCTTCACTAATGGAAATTCGACTAAGGGCCACGCTAGCACGTTGGTCAATTTATATGCACGTAATATTAAAATCTAGCCACTGTATTCAATTACGAAACTATATGAGTCATGTTACACAAAAGCAAGGGGTCAGCAGTTTTTTATTTACACCCATCATTTACTAAATGAGCCAAGACAGACGTTTTGCGTAAGTGAACCTACGCATACTTTTCTCTTGATGAAGTGGGCTGAACCGAAACGATACGTGTATTATCTCCGTACCCCAGGATTAAGGATTAACCAGTAAGCTACTTGCAAGATAACCAGTAAACATTGCCAATTGGCGGAAAGCTAGCAAACAATAAACACATATGCTTTGTTGTCAAACAAAACCTTATGGGATTCTCCAGTATTAGCAACTTGTTCTCAGAAACTTCAAAACAATACTTAACATTTACATTTTTTTACTTTGTGGTTTTCCAACTCGCTGTTGGTGACCAGAAGAGTACAGAATCTTATATTAGAAATTCCGAATACGTAAACCGCGGTGGGTTAGCTGGTTATTATTGGTGCGATGATTCCGTACCCATGACCCCCAGCGTTGTGGTTTACAACATATGTTTTGTCCTGCGATGAGTCTTGGCATACAGGCGAATGATAGCACAGGTGGCGCTATTGAAGAGGGATATGAGTAGAATATCACATGTTGTTCTTAAAATAGACTCTATTGTTATAGTCTGGCTGCAGACATAACTGTTTAGTAGTTGGTTTAAAGCTAGTAAGTCAATTACTCTCGGTAAGTAAGTACCTGTTCGTCAGCAATCGATCGATCGTTTTGTTATAGCAACGACGTTATTACGAGTTATGACAGGCGGTTGAGAGATTCAGTCAAGTCGATGATTCATTTACCTAGATATTCTGATATTTCACGTTAAGCCGTTGGTCTCGGCTGTCATTTGTGGATATTTGACAGTCGTTACGGGTCGTCTGAAGACGAACTAGTTTTACCAATGGGTTTAGTATTACCCAGTAACTGGGTTGTGGAGGTCAGATAGGCAGTTGCTCCATGTAAAAACAAAAACGGGTTGCACTCCGGGAGTGCCCGGCAGAAGTGAAAACTTGAATATTAACGTTGTGCATTTTTGATATTTTGGAATGCGGTCTACTCTCCCTCCGTCTTAAGAATTTTCGATCAGGTCACGTGTCCTGTCGCGAGCTCCGTCTTACGAATTTTCGATCAGGTCACGTGTCGTGACGCGAGTTTAACATTTTTAACCCATCACAAAAACTCTCCATCCGTCTTACGAATTTTCGATTAGGTCACGTGTCCTGACGCGAGCTCCGTCTTACGAATTTTCGATCAGGTCACGTGTCCTTACGCGAGCTTAACATTTTTAACCCATCACAAAAAACCGTCCATCCATCTTACGAATTTTCGATCAGGTCACGTGTCCTGACGCGAGTTTAACATTTTTACCCATCACAAAAAAAGTGCACAACGCCGCTAAAGAAGTTTTCACTTTAAAAACTGGTACTCAGCTGAATGCGGTTAGACTGGAAGCTGACCCCAACATAGTTGGGGAAAGGCTGGGCAGATGATGATGATGATTATTCTGATATATTTCACATTAAAATATTTCCGTGAGGTTGCCCTCTTTATGACATGCTGTGGACTACACAAACAAACAGGCTGTTTGGATGGAGTACCACGTCTAAATTGAATGTAATGTAAGTCGTTCACAATTCTCAGAACTTATTCCAATTCGGTTGATTGCGGTCAAACTGCCAGTGAACGTACCCCGTGCTGGGTAGGTACGGTATCTAACGGGAAATATATGCGGTCATTACTTCGTGCAAAAGCAAAAATGCCGTGTCTAAACTCACTGCTAATATTTATCGTAAAAATTATACCTACCTACCTACCTATAAATTTACGGTAAATTATCTACAGTTTGCTGAATAGTATGAAATACCGTTACAAATAAAGTCTGAATATTGTGGTTTTAAATCAGAAAAATCATGAAACTTATATTTTTAATCAAACAGTCTCCTAATGATGTCATCAATTTAGGCACGTCAAATTAAAATTTATAAGTACTTTATAGTTTATACTATTGTACTTAACTTGCGCATACGCAAGCACGAAATTAGCACTATTAGCAGTGAACGCAATCTGAAATCCCGCTGGTCGCCTTTGCGCAAGATATAAAATAACCCATGTATTTTGTGCTAAACCCACTAAATGGAATTAAAGTATTGCTTTTAAATTGACAGCACACACCGCGGTTACGCACATAATTAAGATGGACTACCGCAGTTTTACGCCCTAATATCCAATATTGCATAGATTTAGGTCACCACACAGCGGGCTGATTAAGTCGGTTATAGCGTGCCACCGAATCTGACTCTATCAAAATATGCGCAAAAACAAGGTGATCATTTATGTCAAACTTAATATCTTTGGCCCCAGCGACGGTCAAAATTACCATACTAGTTTAATGTCATTCATATTGTTCCGAAGGGGTTGTCCGACAGATACTATTCATAATGCGGAATCCACACGTTTTGTTAAATAATAATTAAGACTTGTAACAAAATTCGCGCGAGTAACGGCAGTGAGAACAGTATAATGAACACAAAGTGGGCTCTCACGGTTAGTGTTACAGCGTGCATCGTTATAACTGTCCACCTTGTAGTGGAATGGCACGATAAATGATAGCGACTCCACACAGTGTAGCATAGATCTACAATGCCACACTAAACTAATACATAGTTTTGGTCTGAACGCGCAAGCTGGTGTACCTACAGTGTAAAATTGTTGGAGTATTGTGATAATCCCATTTGAATCCAGCAGTCGTACAACATACAGAATATTTGGACGTATAAATAATTAAAAGTTATTGATACAGTCATAAATCAGTAAACATTGCAAAGAAAGAACACTGAAATCGTTGAAGAGCATTGAAATCGTTTTGCCAGCGTCAAAAATATTTGTCGTAAAAGCAGGTAGACACGGATATAACTGTATACTTGGAATGAAGGCACTTGAGTGAAGAAACCTTGCCATATAATTGTCACACACAACAGATGGTTTACGACGCCGCTCACCGTATGTCATAAGGTGAATACTCAGAAAGACGCCACCGTCGCTAATACTGCTGACACGATAGTCGACAAGTCTTCAAGTTTAACGGAGTTGAGTGACTGATCCACAAGTCCACTTGTCGATAATACGTGTCACTGTCGATATTAACATTATTCTTTATGATAATTCATTACGACTGACGAGGTATGTTTAAGCAATATGTTTTTATGTACACAATAATACTGACAACAGATAATTTTGATGGCTTCCATATAACAAATACTCACATACCTAACGTGGACTTTTATTGACGTATCAGTCTATTGTTCACGGTGGGTTACTTCTAAGAATTTGTTGTCTTTTTTATGCTACTATGTCCCCAATGAAGGTCAGGGTTGTATTCGGGGCTGCAATGTGCATTGAATGGCTTGGATACATCGGAGCATCGACAAAACATCCTGTCTTGTAGAGTGGGCGCATACCTGCATTGTTATGTAACAATTTCGCAGAGTAGGATGGATGCCAAAATTTCACTCCGCGCCAACTGCTGCCGGTCGCCTTTGGGGAGAATCGGAGAATGGTTTTACTGCGGGACCGAGACCGTAATATAAACGTTTTTAAATTCTAACATAACATCTAACCACCTCTGCGTGTCCACTAAACATCAGAATTAGTGTTACATAACTGCACTAGAGTTTTCCGCTTTCTACGTAAGTTTAGTTTTAACCATAATAAATAAAAGACTTGTGAAGATGTTCCGTAATCTGCAGCTATGTTGCGTTTTGTATGCTTTCGTGTAATTAGAGTAAATCAAACAAAAAAACAGCCGGCAGCAATTTAGTTACTATTACTTACTTACTATTTTTTGTAAATGCATGTCCGTTAAAGTAACCAAAGACAAAAAGAAATGACTTTCTTGACGTTATCCAAGTGGCAATAGCACCAAAAATAATAATGAACACGTCTGTACAATGACTCAATGACACTTGACAATGCTAAGACAATACAATATCCTATTGCAAATCTAGCCCGGAATTCTATTAGTCGAAGGCTGCTAATATCTAAAACGGAAGGTGGTGCCATTATAGTACCGTCGTTTCTTCTTATGAAAGGTATATTTGTAACACAAATGAAAGTAACAAGTTTATCCACACCTATGTTAAAATCGATTAGTAGGCACTCCCAGCGTTAGCAGGAAAAACGAAATATTTATAAGCGTACACGTGTTATATAATATTTTCCTCAATTAATCTGTTATTTGATCATTCTTAGAATAAATGTTTAAAGGACTTATCAGCTAATGAAATAAACTCAATTAAAATGTTAATGAACTTACAAGGCATTCAAAACATTACATAAAACTGTTATGAAAGTGTCAATGTCAAGAACATGACTAGACTGCGATGTGACATAAGAGAAATTGGAAAACTTCAACATCGTATTTATAAACTCTTGTGATTCGGGGTAAGCGAAACTGTAGAAACATTGATAAGACCATTGAAGGTTAGCCATGAGATGGCCATGAGCTATGAAAAGAACGAAGCCATAGAAGAGAAACATGATGATGATGTCAGATGTAACGAATGTTGCCGAAAGTAATTTGGTGATTATCACTAAACATCCTGATATTCGCTGTACTTTAAAACAGTCTAATCATGTGAGCTAAGGCAAGTTGAAGGTTGTTCTTTTCAACAACGACCGCGTCTTACTCGTGCAGGCTAACAATGGCTCGCTGAATATGAATAGCCACCATCTTTATTCTACTACTTCTCATATGGTTGTGATAATGCGCTATAGTGCTAATTGTATTCGTTTCGTTAGAATGGTAAACAAGCAGCATCACTCGGTTATTTGTCAGATTATAATAACTCTTAGGAGTTGATGACTTGATATTATCAAATCTAGATATGAGTGTAGCGATGTTTGGAGGAGCGAGGCTTATGTCGACGGCTATACGAGTATTTAAGAGGGAGCACCTGGATTACAGAAAAGCTGAGGACTAACCGATTCTCACGGTATGAACATTGACATATGAAAGTGATTCAGAGGAATGAGGAGCATATAACAAGAAAAGTGTTTTGTATTCATTTGGATGGCTAGTGGCAGACCACAGAAAAGTTGGATGGATTGTCTGAGTGCTAGAGCTACGCAGGAAGAGAACACTGAGATGATGACTGATAGATATAAATGGAAGATAATGAAGGTACTGGGCTGACCCCAAATAAATTAGAATAAGGGTACGAGGTTAATTCAAATATTTTAGCTAACATTGTTACTTTTCCTTATATTCATGATAAAAAAGTAAAAATAGACTATAACAAAAATTGTGGACTAGAGAAAGTGACTAAAAATAAAACCATATCTATGTAAATTACTGCAAAGAGCGTGCTTTCGAACAATCTCTAGAGAAATTAATATTAAAAAGCGTTAGTTTAATCAGTTAAGTAAACGTAATAATTGAAGTCAATTTGAATGAAGACATAGACACACATATGTATTTTAGAAATACATAGATAATCACTTATTGAATTGTTTGTTTTGTCCCTCCGTTACCACCTCTCTAAAAAGCCTAAAATATACAAGAGATGGAAGTTCGGAGCACTTATTTGTGTTTTTACGGAGTATAATAATAACACAAGTGTTTTCAATATTGACGAGCACGGATTGAAAGCGATAAATTGATTCGCAGAAACTTGGCACATGTAAACAAAAATATCTACGCCTTAAAAGATTCGCATCACAAACAACATGGGGATCTTTCATGTGAAAGTAGGTGTGCGTTCAAGGTTAATAGGCTGGGCGCTGTCATGCCCATAGGTTATACGGTCGATACAATGGCTGCCGAAGCGCCTAGAATATATTCCTTAATCACTAATTCGAAGGGTGGGTCTTCTTTACTACGCAGTACGGTCGACTATACATAGACCCAACAACGTTTTCTTTCAGATACGCAAAAACCCAGTATTGGTAAGCTACAACGTAGTATTTTTTTAATTTTTATTTGTTTTTTTGGATAATGTTCTAATCTAGTACGCTAATTGATAGTGCCGCGCTTTCCTATAATTTAGATACATGCGAGATCTATATTACGACAAAGACTGGGCATATACAGCATTAAGCTGTGTATGAGTTTAGTTGGTAAGCCTTTATATAATTGATCAGGAACTGATGGACGCTGGTGATGGCGCCAAACAAGTAACCGAATTCTGGCCCGAGTCTATTTAGATTGCTATCGACACTCTAAGAAGAAGAAGAATATAAATAAATAAATATGGGCTAAAGTCATCGTTCTACTAAGCTTCTAAAGTATTCGCCAAGTTAGCGATAGAATTTTATCGAATATAAGTAGCACATGACTGCATTAACGATGGTGTTACGCTTACGTTAAAACAAGCCAAAAGCCATTGAATAATTTAATAGCTGGTAGGCTTTTATAATTAATTAAAAGCCATTAGGGAAAATGGACGGCGGGTGTTTTGATGTAAACCATGTCCGCAAGGTATTAAATATAGATCGCATTATATCATAACATAACACTGATATTTCGTTTTGATCATCATTTAGTTTAGATAACGCGCTGTAACATTTATGTGTACAAATAACGCAAGTAATACTTCAGAGGGGCAATTCTCGTAATTTTAAGAACGTTCACAGTCTGATCTCAGTCTCATTCTGTCAAAAATTTCTCTGATTTCCCTACAATTTGACAAGTTTTTGACTTTTGTTTGTCGCCGAGATGAGACTGCGACTAGATTTGGAACGTTATTGGCCTTCAGGTAGGTAATGGAAGTATGCTGTACAAACAATTTATTCAGTTAGAATAATATTTGGCAAGATCTATCTAATTCTTTTTTTTATTTACCTATGTACCACGCGTCGACAAGGATGTGTTTTGTTTTTCAGTGAGCCATGTCAAAATTGACAAGTGGCGTGTCTGCATATTTGTTTGTTTTTAGCAAAACAGAATTTGCTTCAGTATAATTTTTCAGCAGTAGTGAACCGAATAGGTTAGTTTATGCTTTCAAAGTTTTAAACTGGGCCGGAACTGTCGACTATGTATGACCAAATAAAATTACTTTCATTATAGATAATATTATTGTTAGTCAGACAACGTAGCATATATAGTAAGTGACGTGTGTCTTTCTATTGTGGCTTGTACAAAAGACAAACGCAGAAGACACACTTCATACAATGCTTTATTTAACACATAATAATTATACTCATGCGCATACCGAACGACGCTTCTACTAAATCTGGACTTTGAAAGTACACACGCTTTAGTATATTTCTGTTTCTCGTAGGTACTGGCTGCTCAGGTTTGCATGAGGGCGCTGTAAATGATGTCGTACAGCGGCCGCATATACCTACCCGTGTTTCCGTAAATAATATCAAGGAGCTGGTTTACCAGCTTCTCTCTGTCTAACAGTTGCAAAGACGATATCATGATAAAAATAGCAATATGACTACTGGTTTAGAATCCCCAAATTTTGCAACAGCTGTATGTTCTGATTTTAATATGAGCGGCTATATGGAAGCTATGGTTGTTATCGCAGGTTGTACGATTTGTGCAAAGTGGGCCTACTCCTGTGCGTTTTCATGAGTGTGGCTTGAGGTCCGTGTTAGTGCGTGCTCGGCCTCTAGTAGCTGCGTCACCGAGGGAAAGGCTGCGAGGCCGGCAAGTCGGCGTGGGCGACGCTGCCTGATCAGGATCGATCTAAATGTCAGTCTTTGTTGCTTATTCGGAACCTGATTAGTGATTTACTTTTGTTTTTATCTGAATACCTGCACGGTTTTTAAGACTTGATAAAAAATCTATATATATTTATTATTAGTTTAATATTAGTATATTATACAAGTAAACCATCCGGAATAAATTCTCTAAATGATGCTGCAGACCGCATCAAAATCCGTTGCGAAGTTTGAAAGAACACGGTCTCACAGACAGACACGAAAAGCAAATTTAATTTATAATAAGTATATTCTGTATAAATATAGAATATATGCCCAAGAAAGACAAATGATTATGGTGTATGTATGACTATGTAAGAATGGCCTAGAAGTAGCCCATACCGACAATAACGTTTAATAAGTATAAACAAGTTCAAATAAGCCTCAAAGTTCAAATCTATTCAGTGTATGAACATACAGAATACGGTTTCATTAAGCTTAGAATCGTTGAGGTCATGTTTTAGGACCAATTCTTGCAATTTCGCCGAGAAATAATTCACTTGGAAATTACTTAATCGGGTCGTTGCATTATCATGACCTAGCAACAGCTATGAATAACAAATGAAGGTTGAATGAGTGCTGCTGCTGTTGTTGCCAGGTAAACTATACATAGCAATTATTATTTTAATTAAAATACGGCTTCTGGCTGCGGCGTCCTAATACCGGCTTAGTTAAGTACTCTATGGTAGTAGCGCATGCTATCTGAAAGCCTTTACTAGGATGGGGTAACATTTCGGGTAAGCGTACGGAGAGTACTAAAGACTAAGGATCCCTTTTAAGTTGAGTGGATGGTACATTATGGAATGGTGCTTTCAGTACTTATAGTTGCTATTCACTCCTCAGTTTTCTCCACTGGGTTTTACCTCCATCAGGGTAAACACATTTGCAAACTACGTATCTCTGCCTGCAGCTAAAATGATTTCATTCCATTGTCAAATATTCAGCTTTGCCATTTATCAAAGACTTCATCAAAGAAACAAATACCTAGTTATTGAATTCGGAGCACGAGATTGCAATACAACATGCAATAAATACGTGAGACTAATTACTGCATCTCGCAATACCATCTCAGACTCGTAATTCAAGATCGAAGTATGTCTGTATACAAAATGACATTACAGATATTTGGTAAGAGATGTTGTAAATATAAATAATATTAGAGATGTAATGTACAGAAAGCACTTATCTAAGCAAATATCTCTAAGTCTTCACACGTGTCTTTTGTCGAGGGCAAAGATAATGAAGCACTGCTCTACTGTGTTACTTTGAGTCCTTGGAATAGCGACAACGAGTACTCGACTGCAGTATAATAAGAAGACTAAAGAAGTAACTTTCATGGAATAAAAGCATTAATTGCCCATTAAATTGCTTTATTGGGAACGTGTCTATCGAACATAAAAATAGTTGCATGTACGATACATAAAAGAGATTTAGGAGGCTGCAGCTGCGGTATGTGAGGCAGAGTGCAGTGGCAATGAACGATCGCTACTCAACCTGAGGACCGGTTTGGTCCCGGCCAGACAAACACGCATGTTCAATAATGACTCACTTGTTGTCCAACTTATGTCGACGACTTTATAATTGTTGGTTAAGGCCACGTTTAAAAAAAAAAACATCCGTCTCGTCATCCGTCGTTTTAATCTTATGGATTTGTGTAATAATCCGATTTAGCATTAAGAACAATGGAGTCTCATATCACGAACTTGATAGAAAATATAAAATATTATGGCATTGAACACAAAGTGTAAATAGTGTGAAATTGCAAACAATTTTCATTTTTATCGTAACTTTAAAGTTAGCACTAAAAAGGTAATACTTTTTAAGGTATAAAACGAATAACTCGCACTGAAAATGAAAATGAATGAATGTGTAGCGACTATGAATGGTGAGATTACAAAACATATTCCACGGTGTATCGTGAAGCCTCTGAGTGCTTGCGTTGTTTGCACGGCTCTCACACGTTAATGCAGACTGGATGGAAGCTGATGGAACAATTTCCCCAATAACAGGGATGAAACACGCTTCAATTTAAAATTTTGTTCGACAAACTCTACATTTCATCAAAAACTAGTTACAATTTTATTCATTTCAATGACTACGAAATGAGAAATTGTAGCTCTATATTGTGCTAAGTTCAAAATTAATCTTTGTATGAAAATGACACAGGCGTTTTAAAATGGTGTTACTATACAATAATGTAGGGTGTAAATATTTGAATAACAATACCTTCACAACTTTTGATAGATGACTGTCGTTGTACGCATTCCAAATCTGCAAGAAAAAAGGATTTTATAAAATAAAAATGTTTTCAAAAAGGCTTTCGCGTGAGACGATGTCCCTAAGAATTTAAAAATATGAAGCCGCTCCTAGACTAAATTATTTCAATAAAAAAAATAAAAAAATTTAAGAACAAGCTTTTATTACTTGTTAATAAAAGGAACTAAAAAGTGAAAAATAATATAAAACCTGATAAGAAAAATACCATTATTGTATAGATACCTAATAAATTAAAGCGTGTTACATTGTGATGGAACATTAAAGAACATTTAGCATATTACACCTTCATTATTTTTCTTTTGCAATTACAATGTAACACGCTTTTATTTAGTAGGTACTAGGTACCAATGGTATTTTAACTTTTGTTTAATAAAAGCTTGTTTATTATTTACAAGTAATAAAAGCTTGTTATTAAAACGTTTTTATTTTATTTTAATTTAATATTTATTTTTGTAGTATTTTTGATGCCAGATTGACTACGGCGTAGTTCGTAGCGCGTAGTAGCAGTGTTTTTCCGTTAATGAACGAACGAAATTATTTTCCCAAAGATGGGGTCGCATATTCACGTCCACCAAACCACCACCCATCAAAAACGGTCCACCCATCAAGACGAATCAAACTCGACGCGGTTGTGTCGCTTAATTACTGAGTTCCTATGGTCACCTTCCAGCTCCATCATTAGACCCTGGTTACCATCTAGCACTAAAGTACTCGTCAAGACAAATCATACGAGCCCAAACTCGATGGGGTTGTGTCGTTTAATTACCTAGTTCTCATGGCCGTCTTCCAGATCCATCATCAGACCCTGGTTACCACCTGGCACCAAAGTACTCGTCAAGACAAATCATACGAGCCCAAACTCGATGGGGTTGTGTCGTTTAATTACCGAGTTCCTATGGGCATGTTCCAGCTCCATCATCAGACCCTGGTTACCATCTGGCACCAAAGTACTCGACAAGACGAATCATACGAGCCCAAACTCGATAGGGTTGTGTCGTTTAATTACCGAGTTCCTATGGTCATCTTCCGGCTCCATCATCAGACCCTGGTTACCATCTAGCACCAAAGTACTCGTCAAGCCGAATCATACGAGCCCAAACTCGATGGGGTTGCGTCGTTTAATTACCGAGTTTCTATGGCCATCTTCCAGCTCCATCAGCAGACCCTGGTTAACATCTAGCACCAAAGTACTCGTCAAGACGAATCATACGAGCCCAAACTCTATGGGGTTGTGTCGTTTAACTACCGAGTTCCTATGGCCAACTTCCGGTTCCATCATCAGATCAGCTCCATGTCATAATAATTTTGCATTGTCGTCCGATTTACACACTTTTTTCCATGGAGTATTTTTATTAAAAGATTATTTACAGCAATAAATAAAATGATCAAAATATTTAAAAAAGATAAATACAATATATAAAACAAAGTCGCTCTGCATGTATGTTTGTGTGACCTGTGGCCACAATGGATTTCACAAACATTTTAAAGAATCTATTTTTGATGATATGTATTTATGTGTACCTACCTATAATACGAAACTTAGGTACAGGGTGTAAAATTACCCATTACATAGCTGTTATTTATGCATTCTGTAGATTAAACTAAGACACAATAAGTAAAAGTGACTGTTAGAAAACTAATTTTGGTGTGAAACATCGCTGTTTACTGCAGCGCGCAATAGGTATAGCGCACGCATAAAGTAAGAAAAGAATGAACTACGTTTACTTGCGGTAAACATGAAGCAGAGAAATAACACAAATAAAATAAAATAAGTTGGGGGAAAATATGCACATTCACGCAAAACGGCCATCGCTCAGCATAATGCTAAGAACGTGCATAACATGTGCTTGTGGGTGCATACAAATGCAATCGTACAGGAGTACAAGTTATAAAGTTGTATTTTGTCGTGAATTACCTCATCCTATCACTTTTGCGTATCCCACCGAAACACAATAAAATAAATAAAAATAAAGTAAATATGCACTGAAAACTAGTTTCGGTTTCGAAAAAAAGTTAGAACTTTGACCTTCAATATCTCCGTAACCAGAAAAAAGGTTCCCAGGTACGGTCGAGCACAAAAAAATATCGCAATTGCGGGAAGAACAAGTGACTCGGCTTTTCTAAGCACATATAGATAACTCAATGTTTTATATGTCGCCACATGAGTATATTGCACCCGTGCGAAGCAGGGGCATGTCACTAGTCTAATGTAAAACTAAACTAGGGCAAAGAAAAATTCCTCCGTATCGCTACCAACTGGTAGCGCGTCCAAATGAATGACATCATTGCCACGTTGAATGGCAATGCTTAGCCTCTGCCAAGGTAAATCAGCCCTTTGGTTACGGGAAGTCAAGCAACTGTTTGATAATTTCTTTAAAAAGGAGATGAGCGAAGTTGTTATATTTACATGTTATCATGATTGAGTAACTACCCAGTATGGTATCTATAAACGGATATCATCATTGTTTTGCAACATTAACTAAATAAAGATATAATTTACATAATTATGTAATAAACAGTTTTACGTAAATTTGGTAATTATTTAACCTGGTGTTCAAATAGACTTTCGAATTCAATACAAGATTATTACTACAAAAACATTATTACTAAAATTATTTTCCAAAAGTTTCAGCAAACGGCCGGACGACTTGTCTTGTCTATTGCGAAATTAGTGTAATACAACTATGCCTACCCCTTCAGGGTATACAGACAAAGAGGACAATTATTGGAACTTATTGTGATAGCTTTTTGTTTATTTTTGCAGTAACTATAACATAAAAATCATCTTCCTGACTAGAACATAAAAATGGCTATATCTCTAAAACTGGCTATTCTTTTTTTTCCCCCCCTATTAACTATCAATCAGCATGTTACTGGCTATATTGTACCAAAATTTCAGCCTAATTCACCGAACGGCTTTTTCCATTCATTTCGTGCGGGGTACCTTTCGACTTTCAAGATTTGATTATAGAAAAACATCGGGACAGGTGAAACTAAATAAAAGCTTGTAATAAATAAAAAAAGCAGTGTTTATTTAGTCATAAAATGACTGTAAAAATACCAGAACACGAGTATATATAATATTCTAGAAGTACTTATATTTATGTTTTTATGACTATATAGGTATAAACGTTACATTAGAGCATAGCCACTCATAGAAAATCGATAAGTTGCTAGTCAACACTTCGACACTGGACTCGTGGTCCAAAGTTATCTACACAAGTGCCACTTGTATCAAGCGTTTGGAGACTCCAAGTGTGGCAGTGGTAACACAATTTTAGTTTATTTTAGCTTTTCGACATACTTATGCAATATCGCCTACGCTTTTTCTCTTGCGATGTTATCAAAGTTTCAAGTAGTTCCATATGGGGTCATTACATTAATATTTATCCTACTAATATTATAAACGTGAAAGTTTGTATGGATGGATGGATGGGTGTTTGTTACTCTTTCACGCAATAACTACTGAACGGATTTGGATGAAATTTGGCACACAGACGGTTTATAACCAGGATTAACATATAGGACACTTTTTATCCCGATATTCCCACGGAATCGAAACTTATGCGGGTGAAACCGCGGGGCGGAGCAAGTGGTTCATATAAGTAAAGTATAACCCAAACATTACATTTTATTTTATTATTATAGAACGTATTTGCAGTAAAAAGTAAAAACATTTTGCCTTCACCATACCAACATGATGTTCGTGAGTTTTCTTTGCTTACTTGCCAACACGAGTAGGTAGCAGATATACGTAGGTATAAGTAGATGTTTAAACAATACATTTATCAAAGTATACACAGTAAGGGGTCATGGCACGGGCTCATAAAAAAAAACAGACTACAGAACATGAGCCAAGTAAACAAATATTTTTACAAGACTTATCATTTCACTGTAAGTAAGTTATTATTTTATTAAATGTACAGTACAACACCCGCTGTGTGCCTCAATAGTTATCAAAGTACAAACAAAAACGAATAACTGTAAACAGCGAGTGTGACGCTACACTAGGTTTGTCGTTAAACTTTTAAATGTAGCACATCACTTCTCGATTACTATATCATACTTCCCAGGTCACGTGCAATGATAATACAATACGATGCTGCTATTTTATGATAGGTAGTGTTTCTATGTAAACGGTCTTATGTTTATATAGAAACACTGCTGGTGCTTAGACGCAGCGGGTACACCAGGCTTTCAAACCGACCTACGCGCGACGTGGTACACTCGTGATGGATATGTTTGGGAAATAGAAAGTATACGCAACGCAGCTGCTACGGTGCTTCGCGTAGCGGCTACGCGACGTCTACGGTAGCGGTTACGCGTTGCCTACGGCAGCCTCTACGCGTCAGTTACGGTAGCCTCTACGCGTTGGCTACTGCAGCGATAACGCTACGTCTACGCAGTGGTAACTTTACTAATGCAACGCTGGAAACACCCCTAATTCTTTTTCCATAATAGGTCTAGAGTAAAATCCTCAAGTCGTGAAGTTACAAACCAAATTCTATTCATAATAATGTGTCTCGTAATTTCGTATCATATTCGTTAACGTAGCTCGATGATAGGCGTTCTTCTGATTTGTGACCAGTTCTCGCAGCCTTACTCAATGGGGTTCACGACTCACGACTCGAGTAATTTGACTAAACTCCAAAAACATTCGATGCTTCCAGAAATTGCGTCGTTCACGTTCGTCGGCAGGGAAGAACAGGCAAAGTGGAATAAACAGAGAAAGATTTGAACTTAACTGAGGTTAAGGTCTGTAATGGACTAATTGAATATCACAGATATTTTTTTTACATTTCATGTTTAAACCAACTGTATTGACAGGCAAAATATTTGTCAGCTATAAGTTGCCCTTATCTGAATTTATTTGGTACACACACTTTTGGTAGAATTACAATTTACAAGCTAACACTATAATAACAAAATTATATCCTAACCTAAATTAACTAAAACTATTTACAAACTAAAATATAGCGTCGAAAAATTCATCCACATCGCTGTCGACTGGTAATATACAGACGCCAGCAGGTCAAGCTACCCGAAACTGTCAAATTTTCCCAATCAACCTTGAACTGTAATGCTTTACCGATAAAGTTGAAAATATACTAAAGAAATTTGACAGTTTGTAGTAGCGGCATTGCCACGTTGTATGGCAATGCTTAGCCTGTGGCCAAGGTAAAAGCCAGCCCTTGGGTCATGGGAAGTGTCAACCAGTCGTTTCGAAATTTCCTTAAAAAGACCATGAGCACTCGGACCCCACGGCCCGAGGGTTTCAACCCCAAACAGCTCGAAAATATAATTATCAATAAGGTTATTATATTTACGCCGACCCTGGAAGATGGGATGGCGCAAGAGTATCGACACAAGTTGCATCCCACACTAAAGGCCTACCCACCTTCCCTGGAAATAAAGACATGCCGTCCGGTCTCTTGCCATCGTCGCGTGCCAAACCATTGGGTTCTAATACAGCTGGAACGCCGACGGTGACCAGCAGTGCCATTCTGTAACCATCTCACCGTGAAAACTTAGGTGAAGTGAGCGTGGAGTGAGCTGTCATTCCAAATAATGCTAGGGATTGACACTACTGACCACTCACATCAAGCTCACTTCACTTGAGTTCTCACGATGAGATTTTTACAGAATCGACCGGCTGAGCTCGTCGAATGATGTCGTTAATGTTTGCGTGCCGCCCTTATCTTATCTTACTTGCACTTTGAAATCTGTATTGTTTATAAAATGTATGATAATTCCAAAATGCTCATGTTTAAAAGGTTAAAAGTTAGTTAAATGTTAAGCAAATGTCATACCAATACAACACTCGTTCCGTTCCACGGTTTTATTTTTTTATTGAAAACAATAAGCGTGTTAACGCAGTACAAAATCATTTATATATGAAGATAAATCAAAATATGTAAGCCTTAAATGTTGCCACATCAATTTAATTTTATGAATCAAATAAAGCTTTCTAAATTCCTAATTCTGCCTAATTTGCAGGCCTAAATATAGTTTCGTCTCACACAAGGCGGGTCGACCCGCTTATCATGATCATTATCATCATTAGAATAATCATATAGCGGATAGAACCACCACTTTCCCTGCCCCACATATAACATAGAGATGAGGTTTATGGCAATAACCACCCACTATCACTCTTCATCTTGCCATAAACTCTTTTAATAGGTTTTATGACATTGAAATAGATTGCAAGGTGCAATCTACGTGTGTTGATAGATCTGAAGCGTTTGTCTCAGGAATGTTGGTCTTTACGACCGGTTCAGTCACATCAAACGTTAACTGCATTCACGTTATAATATTATAAATCCGGTTTTTATAAAACTTAACTGGGATGGCGAGGCGGCAATGGAAGATGATTCAACGTCGTGTAGTAGGTGATTTTTTTTTTAAGGTTACATGTTTAGGTAGTCTGCCTTCCACAGCATCATTTAGGAGTTTCAACACATTTGTAAAGGTTGACTCAAAGAAACAGTATGCAAAGCACTTCGAATGATTAAATTCAAAGATTGAATAAAACTAAGCGGGTTTTCCGGATGCAGATATTCTGACCGTGAACTTTTAAAAATAACTTTTATATACAGACGGCAAGGTGAGGAAGACGAAAACTAAACTTTACGTCAACAATTTGCTAAACAAATCTTATGTGAAGGCAAGAGAGCCTTTGTAAACAAAAACAAGCTAAAAATGTAGCATATGGATGGCGGCAATGCTAAATTATAATAGCCATGTATAGGCACTTTTAGTAAGTAAATATGCTGTCTTATGTTAGCACATTACAAAGACAAAGTTATGAAATAACGACGATAGTGATGAAATAATAAATAAATGACTCATGCACCGATTTTAAGTTTATTTAAGCTCATTCACGTTGTTTATTCTGGCACCCAAACATATAGCAGTAACCACGGACTATCTGTAGATAGTAGTAAACTCACTTTATTTTAGAGTCTCTGTCAAGTTTTTTCTGCAGCAGAGAGTAGAATAGGCCGTTTGAACACACACGTTTTTCTTGCCATGAAAACTACGGTTTATTCGCCGTGCGTAGGCACGATTGTCAGTGTTGTATGGATTACTAACACGCCGTACCGTAAAGAAACCGTGCCGTGTACAAAGGTTCTGGATATTTTCATTAACAAGCGGGCCCTATTGGAGATGTCCTAGATGTGGCAAAGGACAGATCGTGTTGAGGTGAGCGACCGGCTGGTGGGTCAACGTCGCGCACGCCTCTTGCCTCGCCTGCACTGATTCATCTTCTGTTGCGCAATATGCTAAATGTTTGTTTTACATACCTACTTCTTACATCTGTAGCAAATCTAAACTGTTGTATATTTCAAGGTGACAGTCTGGTCAATAAACTCACTGAAATAAGATAGAGGATGCTAAAAACGGCTATAGGTACAAATCAGTTTTAAGATGCTTTTTACTTTTTAGTTACTAGTACCGAGTAGAAGACCATATTTTTGAGAATACTATGTAGTTTAAAAACTAAAACATTTCAAGACTAAAAAAATCCTATTCCAATTAGTTTTGCCGCGACCATGAACAACTATTGGAGCTTTCATCAACTTTTTTAATAGCCCTATTCCATTACTTGCGTAGGAGGTAGGCGTAATGCCATTATGCCAATGACCAAGACTTTCATTTATTAGGTTTTTAATCATACAAATAGGCTCCAAAACCATTCCGTAACAGTTTGACCTTCATGCGAATGTTCAAAATGATTAGACTCGGCCAAAGTTATAAGTTATTTCATTCGATAATATATTTAATATTAGAAAAGAGTCGAATGACCAAGTAGACCAGGAGGTCTACTTGGTCATTGGTGGTAGATTATACCTCACTCCCTCTCGAAGAGAGGACTCTTCGAGAGGGAGTGAGCTATAATCTACCACGCGGGCCCAGTGTGGGTTGGTAGATGTCACATGTCTTCGAATTTTTGGTTCTAGGACATGCCGGTTTCCTCATATAAGCTCATTATATAAATGTAGACCTAGGTAAACAAAATATATTGTTTTCGATTTTTATAAAATTGTGCTTCGGCACCCTTTAGGATTTAAATGAGGTAAACGAGTCGTTAGATTGCACCTGCAATGTAACGACACAAAATACATTTATGTCGTAAAAAATGCGGTCCATTGACACAAAGAGAAGAGGAAAACGGTACTTTATTTTTTCCTTTCATGAATTGGACAATTATATTATAATAGACAGAATACAGACAGCCGAAAACGTCTGAATATACAGAGCGCCCCACGGCTATGCCACATGGAGGGAAAGTACCTTGAATATTGGAACATTTTTACTGAAACAAGACATTTTTTTAATTTAAAAAACAATTTAAACTGCATTCATAGATTTTTAAATAATTACATGGTTGAACCGGGAATATAACCCACAACACGAGAAAAAAAAATTACCCTGTAGCTTTATCATACCGATCGAAAGGCTTCATCATAAGGATATTTTTTTTTGCTAAATAACATAGTGTCAGATATAAACGGAAGAAAAAAATAATCCTTATGATGAAGCCTTTCGATCGGTATGATAAAGCTACAGGGTAATTTTTTTCTCGTGTAGCAGGTTCGATTCCCGGTTCAACCATGTAATTATTTAAAAATCTATGAATGCAGTTTAAATTGTTTTTAAAATTAATATAATGTCTTCTTTCAGTAAAATGTTCCATCTACAATATTCAAGGTACTTTCCCTCCATGTAGCATAGCCGTGGGACGCCCTGTATTGTATACATAACATGATAAAAGTCGTTTTTTGCCAATACTACTAATGGTGTGTGCAACTGTACAAAGAAGGACTTGGGGAAGAGATTTTTGTATGACGCTTCAAAAAGCTTTGAAATTGAAAGGCAGTGCAAGTGTGATGCGCAATTTATTGTGCTACGAATAGTCTCTCCACTTTCAGTGTTTCATCTCATAGTCATTTATAATCATAACATAACACTACACTGAATTCAATGCTACCTATGTGTGAGACACGGAATATCTGATACTGCATGGTTTTCAGATCAATTCCAAGGACCTAAACAAAATGTATTGTATTCTTGTTGCTATAATAAGTTCAATGCAACTTTTAAAAAGTTTCTAAATGCAAAACAATAGTACGGACAGTGTGGTATGTTACGAACGTTACCTACTTAACTATGTAACGAGTTGACTTATTGTAGACAATACTCCCTACATTAACCGTTTCAATGATGAAGTGACGCAATGGCTTACGAGTACAATCGCCATGGCGTAATAAGTTCACATTACTTAGCTTAATTAACTTGGATATTTATTATCATTAATGATCTCATTAAATAATGCCAATAAAAACGTAACTACTATAACACTGATTGAAAATCTGCCTTGTTTTGTAATATGAGCGTTTAGTAGTTAATTAACAAGTTAAAAAGCATGAAATCGATTAGAAACTGTGGGGTTTGCTTTTATATTCAGGGGAAAGTGATTCTTATGTAACAAACACAATTTTTCTGAGAACGGACAAAATTGCATGTAATTTTGTGGCCATTGTTATTTGACGACGACCCTAATGGTGACCGATTGTCACGAGTAATCTGAATGAAGAATGAGTTTGCACATAAGCAGTAGGTAGATACCAATGGCTGATCCGTGCAGAAAAATCTGAGTTTTCTGTGTCACGCTGGCTTAAAAACAGAACACGATGCCTGTTTTCCGTCCCACGTCCTAATTAGTAAGACTTAACCGTGCGTTGGCTCCTGCCCAACCTGAGGGGGCCAAACGCCTCCTGCCGGAGGCTTTACGCGGGGGTCGTGCGGTCCATGGCCCTATATGGGGCCCCGGTATGGGCGCGTTCACTGCGGCTTCGAGCCGCACACTACCTGAACGCGCCCCAAAAGGTGGTAGCCGTAAGGCTAATCCGGGGGTACCGCACGATCTCGGGCGAGGCAGCAAGCCTCCTTGCCGGACTGCCACCATGGGATCTGGAGGCGATGGTCCTCGCGCGCCTGTATGACTGGCGCGCGGAGGCACTACGTCGGGGGGAAACTCTGCACCCGCGGCAAATCGCTGCGGAGCGGACGGACCTCCGGCGCGGTCTCATGGTGGAATGGAAGGCGCGACTATCGCAACCCAGCGCAGGGCACGCCACGATAGCGGCGATAAGACCCCTCTTTGAGGAGTGGCTAGAGAGGCGTCACGGCGCTCTCACCTACCGCCTGACGCAGGTCCTCTCCGGACACGGATGTTTCGGGAGGTTCCTGCACATCATCAGGCGGGAGGAGACACCCGGGTGTCACCACTGCGAGGATCGCCCAGAGGACACGGTGGAGCATACGGTGGAGGTCTGCCCCGCTTGGGCAGAGCCCCGCCGTGTCCTCGTAGAGGCGATCGGCAGCGGCGGCGACCTCTCGCGCCCGGCCCTGGTGCAAGCCATGGTCCGGGGCGAGAGGGAGTGGGAGGCGGTCACCTCCTTCTGCGAAGCAGTCATGCTAGCGAAGGAGGTGGCGGGATGGGCGAGGGAAAGATCCTCACGCCTCAGCCGCCGAGGGAGACGCTCCGGGCGTCGGGAGCCGCGTGACGACTCCCGGCCACCGTAGGCGCGGGCCTGCGGGCGGAGAGCAATGGGTAGCTCTCCGTCCGATCAGGACCAGGCCCGTGCCGGACGGCGTGTATGTGTTCCACGCGCGCCTCAAAGAGATGTCAGCGTAGTTGACGGGGCCCGACAGGGCCGAAGCCTGCCGGGGTAGCGGGATTGTCCGAAAGGGTTACCGCTGCCCTGGTACGTAAAGGGCTAAGGAAGGAACACGGGTGGGTTTTAGTCAGTAAGAGTCTGACACTCCCTTCTGCTCCACCCAGAGCGGGAGGAGTCATTTGATGATTTCCCATCCACAAAAAAAAAAAAAAAAAAGTGTCAGCTATAATGTTATTCTAATTATAAAACAGAATGTAGTGCATGCAATCTTCTCCATTTCAGAAACTTATGCTGGGTTACCTGGCTGCAATTGTATAACTTTAGAGCAAACACCGCTAGTTATTGAGTCGGCAACCTTTTAAATTCCAACAAAAAATAAACTCCACCTGCACGTTTAGGAAATTAGGACCGAAGAAAAAAAACAAAAGGTTCAATGGAAGCACGAGTTAACATCCAAAAAATTCAGCTCCAAGTGGTCCTTTCGTAGAATAACTGCAATTAGAATGCTCGTCGTGATCCCAGTTCGTGGTGCACTTTCTACATCGAACAATAGGAAACTATGGACTGCTTTCAAAAATGGTTCTTGCCTCCCACCAAATAAGATTCAATACGCTCTGTCTTGTTTTAAAATGAATGGATAAGGTCGAGTCAAACGAAGGATGATTAGACTCTGGTGTAGAGTGTAATAGACAATATATATTCTTCCAATACAATTATGTGTGCGACAGTACAATAAAGGGCTTGGGGAAGAAATCTTTGATGCTCCAAAAAGTTTTGAAATTGGAAGGCAGTGCAAATGTGATGCGCAATTCATTGTGCTGCGATTATTCTCTCCAGCACCCTAATTGCGTACTACATCATAAATCTTTATCTGAATCATTTTGTAGGATATTGCTAATCCATTGCTTCATATGTTCGAAAAATTTGTCTGCTCAACAACGTAAACAAAGTAATAAATGTTGATAAACTGTCAAAATGAAAAGCCAATTATACTGATGCTGTTACGCAATTACCACGCAGCTACGATCCCAAAAAATACCAAGGCAAAAGTTATAGAAGATGAAAAGTATTTAAAACATGTGGTTTCTTAATAATATATTATTATAATGTAGTTCAAAGGGCAATTCAATTACACATTAATAATTTAGCAGTCCATTTGAGGCCAGCGGAGTCTGAACTCTGAACGTTTATCAGTGCCGTTTGTGAGAATGACCTCGCCATATCGTCGCAATGCGCAGCTGTGCCTTACGTACTTACTGCTAGGGTTGATTTCAATAGTTTGGGAGCTTGTGCCATAAACTTTCTTGGCAAATGCCTGAGACATAAACTGGTCGAAATGTTTTTCTGTTTTCTTAAAAGTATCTGTTGCAATTTCGTAATTTAAAGCTACATTAGATCTTCGACAAAGTATAGGTATAAATAATATAGCCTCCATAAGATTTATAAGGATAAGGTGATTCATTGAGCATCTCTATAGTTAAACCTCTTGCTGGCTTTCGCTCCTGGTTATAACTGTAAATGTCTAACTATACTAAACTAAAATATTATAACTATACTATACTAATATACTCGGTATATGGTACGTAATCAAGTCATACCATAATGTGTATTAATGTAGCCAATATCCTACGTTCAAGTGTTCCATAGGAAAAACAGAAAAATAGAACATTAATTAAAATTAATTTGGAAAGACCCTGTTCCTTATCATTTTTTAACGTTGATTTGGTATTGTTGTTGGCACACGGAAATCGATAAGCTAAAAACCTGCAAGGTCAACAATTCGCCAAATATACATCGACATACCCGCAGAGATAGACCGTTCTCGTATTTCAACCTATAATAATAGTGTGTTGCAATTATTTTTCTATTTAATTTCTAAATAATTTAAATGAAACCAGAAGTAAAATGTAGCTTTTATCGATTCCTGGTGTTTTACTCTTTGTTACATAGGTTTACGCCATTTATGTTATTCATGAAATAGTAGCAAGCAGTCTATAGAACTGTTAAGCTAAAGTGAGCAATAATGCTGCCGTCCTTGGCTGGTATCCAATTCTTAATGTATAGCTATTGCAGCAACCTTATGCTTTCAGAAGTTTCACCTAAAACTTATGAAGTGATTGTTGTTGAATGCGGCCCTGCGGGTGTGGCTGTGGTGTTGCCCATGCGTTGCGTTCACCCTCGCGTACGGCATAGCAGCGCCATCGACCTTGCAAGGTCGTCACGTTACTCACCCACCCTCCACTAATCTGACAGCAGTATCGTGGTCGTTTCACTTAATTTTATTATGAAGCTTGCGATTTTTTATGTCTTTATGAACGTACATTAGTTAGTTAGACCATTCATGGCATGACTTTTAAGTGTGGGTGAAGTTTTATTATCTTGTGCAGTAATAAATTAATCATGCATTGGTTGACATTGACACTATCGGTTGAATCAAAACCACCAATAGAAACAATAATATTGAGTTGAGAATATGAAACAGGATCACAATTGAAATAAGTTCACAGTAATTCAATGCACAAGGTCAACTTAATAGCTGCAAGGTGATGAAATGAATCCATATAATATGCAAATTACATTATTATCCATCTACCTATCTATATTGAATAAATTGGTAAGAATTGTACCTAATTCAATTATAGGATTTCATCGACAACTGCGACTTATAATTTTATTTTGTTCTCAATCGATATTCGATTAGACGACTTTTTATTTGGCTTTAATTGTATTCGGTAAGAGGACATTATAGGCGTTGCTTATAAGACCCTTTACGCATGTACGTAATGAATGCATGTATACATGAATATGATCCTAAATGGCATACATGAAAGAACATTTTATTTGTCATTTTCTTTACAAGCTTGCCAAAACTTAAAAGCAAGTGGGACCTTGTCAGCTTGTGACAGGCTAAGCCACAACGTGTGGCGAGCTGTATTAATTTGTCCAACAAAACGTGGCTATCCAGCCATTTCTTTTTTAGGACGAGGTCGACATTCACCTTTGTATTTTAATGCGCATCACATGTGGCAGGGTATTTATATTAAATTATATACCAAAATATAAGCAGTTTGAAGTAATGTAGTGTAGCCAGGCTGTCACAAGCCTTTGTTGTGATGTCTGCCATGTATACATGATGTATGCGGTATGCCTGACATGGAGCTGGCCTGCTACTTGGTTGATTTTAATTACATTTGGTATTGACTATTATGGGACATGATTACGTCATGACAAGTGCAAATGGATACCTAATTCCGAACTTGACCCATAACCCTTAAGTAATATAAATTCAACCACAAGATACCTACATTTTATGAAGTATTCAAATAATTTTAAATTTGTTCAATCAAATACTTCGCGGAAGAACCATCGTGATTATTAATCGCTCTACTCATAATCAAGTATTATTAAGTGGTTATAAGTATGACGTAGGTTACGGCGCAGCTTCCAACAAACAAGTCATATAATGTACCAGATTATGGGTACCTTATCGAAAGTTGAAATTATAATTGCCTTTGTATTTTTACTATAACTGGCTGTGTGTTAATAATAAATAGCCATTTCATTAATGTGGAGGTTTCTTTTGCAAAGAAATCAGTTTTTTATGAAACGTACGCCCGCCCGTATATGTCTACTGTCGATCGACCTTCAGTTATTACTAATGTATGTCCCAAGATTACGGTTTATTGATTTTTATGTTGTTGACGTCTGTCGGTATCATGTAGAACAATGGTGTGTGAGGACAATGAAGGTAAAACAAACGTCTGATAGTAGCTAGTAGCGGTGCCTGTCCTTGTTCCACCTAAGTACTGTGTTTGCAACTGTTCATATAAATAGCAAGTCTAGTTCCCCGTTTCTAATGATAATAGTGCAGTTCTCGTTACTTCTAGATATGAACGCTTTCATTCGCAATGACAATCGACAAAGGTCATGAAAAATATGAAAAAAAAAAAAAAAGTTTTATAACTCTTGAAAATGTGTATCTTTTTTTTTTTTTTTTTTTGGATGGGAAATCATCAAATGACTCCTCCCGCTCTGGGTGGAGCAGAAGGGAGTGTCAGACTCTTACTGACTAAAACCCACCCGTGTTCCTTCCTTAGCCCTTTATGTACCAGGGCAGCGGTAACCCTTTCGGACGATCCCGCTACCCCGGCAGGCTTCGGCCCTGTCGGGCCCCGTCAACTACGCTGACATCTCTTTGAGGCGCGCGTGGAACACATACACGCCGTCCGGCACGGGCCTGGTCCTGATCGGACGGAGAGCTACCCATTGCTCTCCGCCCGCAGGCCCGCGCCTACGGTGGCCGGGAGTCGTCACGCGGCTCCCGACGCCCGGAGCGTCTCCCTCGGCGGCTGAGGCGTGAGGATCTTTCCCTCGCCCATCCCGCCACCTCCTTCGCTAGCATGACTGCTTCGCAGAAGGAGGTGACCGCCTCCCACTCCCTCTCGCCCCGGACCATGGCTTGCACCAGGGCCGGGCGCGAGAGGTCGCCGCCGCTGCCGATCGCCTCTACGAGGACACGGCGGTGCTCTGCCCAAGCGGGGCAGACCTCCACCGTATGCTCCACCGTGTCCTCTGGGCGATCCTCGCAGTGGTGACACCCGGGCGTCTCCTCCCGCCTGATGATGTGCAGGAACCTCCCGAAACATCCGTGTCCGGAGAGGACCTGCGTCAGGCGGTAGGTGAGAGCGCCGTGACGCCTCTCTAGCCACTCCTCAAAGAGGGGTCTTATCGCCGCTATCGTGGCGTGCCCTGCGCTGGGTTGCGATAGTCGCGCCTTCCATTCCACCATGAGACCGCGCCGGAGGTCCGTCCGCTCCGCAGCGATTTGCCGCGGGTGCAGAGTTTCCCCCCGACGTAGTGCCTCCGCGCGCCAGTCATACAGGCGCGCGAGGACTATCGCCTCCAGATCCCATGGTGGCAGTCCGGCAAGGAGGCTTGCTGCCTCGCGCGAGATCGTGCGGTACCCCCGGATCAGCCTTACGGCTACCACCTTTTGGGGCGCGTTCAGGTAGTGTGCGGCTCGAAGCCGCAGTGAACGCGCCCATACCGGGGCCCCATATAGGGCCATGGACCGCACGACCCCCGCGTAAAGCCTCCGGTAGGAGGCGTTTGGCCCCCTCAGGTTGGGCAGGAGCCGCTTTAAGGCGGCCCCGGTCCGTTCCAGTTTGGGGGCCAAACGTCGGAAATGCTCGACGAAGTTCCACCGGCTGTCGAGGACGAGACCCAGGTATCTCATCGTCTTCTCGACGCCGATGTGAACCCCTCCTACCATCAGTTGGGATCCCGAAGGTGGCCCGTACCGGGGCCCATGAAAAGACATGGCCTCGGACTTGTGCAATGCCACCTCGAGACCCAACTGCCGGATCCTTTCCACGACTATCGCAACCCCGCGTGTCATCGCGTCGGCCGCCGCCTGATGCGACCTCCCCTGCGCCAGGACCAGCGTGTCGTCAGCGTAGCAAACTACGCTGACGCCATCAGGGAGGTCGGCCCGCAGCACCCAGTCGTAACCGATGTCCCACAGGAGCGGCCCCAGAACCGATCCCTGCGGGACACCGCACGACATCTCTCGCCGGTTCCAATTCCCGTCGCGACCGGGGTAGATGACGGCTCTGTCCGTCAAATACGCCCCGACTATTCGACGGAGGTAAGTCGGCACCCGGTGATACCGGAGTGCCTCCCCTATGCAGCTCCAGGGCAGGGTGTTGAACGCGTTGGCGATGTCGAGTGACACCGCCACGACCACCCCACCCCGGGACACCGCGTCCCCCGTCGTGAGGGCTCTCACGCGCATGATGGCGTCCACCGTCGAGCGCCCCTTGCGGAAGCCAAACTGGCACTCCGCAAGATCCGGCCCCGTCCTCACCAGGTGCCCGACGAGGCGGCCCGCAATCACTCTCTCAAAGAGCTTGCCGACCTCGTCGAGCAGCACTATGGGCCGGTATGCGGACGGAGAGTCCGCAGGGCGCCCTGGCTTCTGAATGAGGACCAGCTTCCCCGTCTTCCAACGGAGTGGAAACTGGCCTCTCTCCATGCATGCGCTTAAGAGCGCCTCCAGTCGAGGCCCGAGAGCCCTCGAGGCCAGGACCCAGGCTTTACCCGGCAAGCCGTCGGGTCCCGGGGCGGTATTTTTGGCCTTCAGCCTGCCTACCGCCGCTCTCAGATCTACCCCGGTCACTTCAGGGGTGTCGTCGTCGTTGTCCGCGTGGCCCGCTTCGGGCACCGCAAGTGGCGGAGCCATAGGCGGGGGAGTATGCTCCCCCCTTGAAGGGAACAGAGCGCTCACCACCTCCTCCACCAGCTGTGGGCGGAGACTCTGCGTCAGCGGGGGGGCCCATGTGCGGAGTTTATTCCGCACCATTCTGTAGGGGCGCCCCCATGGATCTCTGTTCAGAGTCTCCAGCATCTCCTCGCGGGCCATATCCTTGGCCCGCTGAACAGCCTGTTGGAGGGCGGTCTTCGCCGCTCTGTACCCCTCGTATAGCTCCACCTCCGTGGCTTCCGCATCCGGAGGGCGGATTCGGAGCCTGCGGTGCCTGGTGTACCGGTGTCGCGCGTCGACGCACGCCTTGCGTAGCGCCCCAACCTCCTGCGACCACCAGTACACCTGACGTCGGGCGCATCCTGGCCGGACTCGGGGCATTGCCACGTCACAAATCTCCGACATGGCCTCCCGGAACCACTCCACCTCATCGTCAATATCAGCAGGCCTGTCCGGTGAAAACACCCAGGCCTGCACGATCGAGGCTTCCAGGAGAAGCTCCCGGTCCAGCTGCTTCAGCGCCCACCGCGGACCACTCGGGGCCTGTTGGACCAGCGCGCTAGAGGTCTGGGTGGAGACCTCAAACCGGATATACCGATGATCGGAGTAGGTCTCCACCTCCTCCATGACGCGCCAGTCAATGACACGCTGTGACAGAGCGGGGCTGGCGAACGAGATGTCCACCACCGACTCGCCCCGCATCCGCACACACGTAGGAACAGAAAAATGTGTATCTGTAGTCTAAATAAAGATCACATGTTTAGTGTGACTTCAAAGCTGTATAGAAGCAGCATAATGCGGTGGACACAGTCATTGAAATAAATCACTCATAAAGTGTATTTTATCTTCGTTAACACTTGCAAACGTTTATCTTATTGAAGGTAATTGAGTGCACTTTCCGTATAGCCTGAGATTATAAACTGAGTCTACATACATTACAGAGTATTATTTTTGTGGTTGTTTGTGTTTTGTTTCCTAATTTATGTTATAGGTGTTTTGTACCGACCTTTTTTGTTGTCTTTTTTGTTTCAAGTGTTTATCAGTGGAAACTTGTAAATGCCCTTCAAATGCGTATGTATATGAACACTGTTTATATTAGCTATAATTTTCCCGAAGAGAATAAAATAAATAACAAAAATATACAGTTATATAACTGGGAAAGATGAAACATATCGTCAATTTTGAAGGTATAGAAATTGCCTTTGCTTTGAAGTAGCTACAGACGTGGTAGCTAACAAGCGAAGCAATTAACAGCAGCACATGTGTAGACAAAATGTATGGAGGGTTGCACATAGTAGGACGTGGGAACGACAACTGAGCAAATATTTATGGACATGCAATTACTACCTGCAACGTCACAGCTCGTATGGGCAATGATATAACACAAGTTGATATTTTGCGATAAAACAAGAAATACCTATGGAGTTTTCCCATTTTCATAATGATAATCTGACATTCGAGCCTATTTAATGAGTAGTTCAGCATATCTTTCGAGAAATGATAAATCACAATAATATTATTTGTGTGGTTAAAGTGGTTATTATAGGCACTGCAGCTTGACGGAACTAATTTTCCCCATTGACATTTACAACGCGGAAAGACAAGAGCGGTTCAATCAATTGCATCATTTATATAATTTTATACTATGAATGCTTATTACCTACCTACGTATATGTGAATAAGTGGTTCTATATATAAAGAAGAAACATCTGAAGTGTTAAGTAAATGGATGATCACGAGATGAAATAAGCTGAAATGCTTTAGTTAAAAGCGATATTTCACAATTGAGTCTAGATCTGTAAAGTTCAGTATACCCAGACGTTTCCAACAATGGCAATCTTTAGTGTGATTATGCAGTTCACAACTTGGTCTCAGTCGTCAGTCGACCTTGTTAGATTTACCTTTGCTGCGCGGCGAATACATTGTACTTGCACTTAAAAGTGAATAGTTGGACCTTGTTTGAAATGTCACAGTATTACGACATTGGATCATCACCACAGAAACGGGTTTTGTCGACGGAAGAATAGACAAAATGACAGACAGAATAGACAAAATGAGTTCTGAAAAAATCAATCAAATGTTTCACGTAATGTTGCAACCATTTTATGCTCATAAGATATCATCATGATCTAGAAAGGACGAAAAAAGACTTAGTAAGTACAAACGTATATTCGTGGCGACGTTGCGGCTGCGCTTGCGCAACTCGATTGCGTCAGGGCACCGCTCCGGCTGCGGACCTCGGAGCCCTGTTACTGCAAACTTAGAAACGGTGCTTACTGTAGAATCTGTAATTGAACTATAGCTAAGGATTCACTTTTGGCAGATCCGGTTGGCTTTGGTATAAAATCGAAATGAGATGGGTGCTTAGCCTTGGCCGTGACGGCCAAAATTCAAACAATTTGGCAATGAATGACAACGGAAGTAGATAACTTGTCATTTACTAGATGTACACAAAACATTACTTTGTATTAGTTACAAATAAACAAGTGCAAAGATGACACATACGTCATTATAGTAAAATTGAAGAATTGTCTTAGGGTCAGCAGTTACAATGAATACATCGCACATCCGACCCTGCTGACAATAACAACGTGATGATGCGCGGCTAACTGAATTAGTGGATTAACACGAATTAGCTCCATCATTTGGGTCAAGATTACGCAGTGCGTGCTAATATCAGCATGTGCGAGTAAACAATTCATCAACACATCAATAAAAAATATACAACTATTAAAAAAAAAAACCTTGTGGTAGAACTTAGAACTATTCCTCAATGCTTACATAATAGCTTGTGGCCAGCAATGCAATTATTGTACTTATTATATCGGTCAATAATCTTAATTTTAACGCTCTTGGATTGATTAGGGTTTGGCTAGCTTCGTAATAGTTTGTTTTAATATCAGCATCATGCTAATAGGCCTGTTGCATAAATGTAAAAGAGTATTTAAGTAGCTAGTCGTTTGGCAAGTGGTGCACA
The DNA here is from genome assembly GCA_947507525.1 of Apamea epomidion. NCBI lineage: Eukaryota > Metazoa > Arthropoda > Insecta > Lepidoptera > Noctuidae > Apamea > Apamea epomidion. The sequence goes on from OX382225.1 coordinate 8,828,924, forward strand.
TTTCTGCGCCCGCGCCGACGACGGCGCCTCGATACGGAAGCGCATACTGACCTAGTATACTTCTCTCCTTGGCTTGCAATGCATATATATGTATCTTTAAACACCCCACAATTGAATCGAGGTTTGAGATTAAAATTCCAAATGGCCGATTTGCATGCGTCACAGATCCACAGGAGTGCACATGTAGACCGTAGTCTAAGAATATTGTGAAGGTGAATGTTCTGCTAATAGGTAAACGTGAGACTAGGTGTGGCAAGCAGCGACGTAGATCGCAAAAAAGATTGTAATGTCAACGCTTATTTGAAGTGAACACTTAATAATGTAAGTGGCTTGGCACTTATGTCAGAAACAAAGAGCTACCTAGCTACGCTACGTAATGACGGATATTAGTTTTGCTGAGCGAATGTGATTGCAGGCGGAAGGGCGCGGATATTGTGTCGTTCTTTGTGTGGCCTGTAAGTCTTGTAACTCTTGTAAAAAATGAAACGATAGTCTTTTAAATATCAATCAAATGAAGGCCCCATTTGATTTATGTCCTAAACCTGTTTGATAACACTCATTTATTTAAAACTAGCGACCAGCCCCAGCTTGGATTCGGTGGGGAAAGAAGAGAAATCTTCCTGAAATAATGGTCTGAATGGTGGTGGAAGCCCCATCAATGTCAATTGGGTAGTTTTAAAGCCTTTCGAGAATACACGCAAATACGCTTGACCGTCAACATCATTCATACTAGGTATCTAAAGATCTATCCATTAAAAGGGAGATTCTCTGACTGACTGATTCATTAACGAAGAGCCTAAACCAGTGAAACAAAATCCATGTTATTTGTTAAATAAAAATTTGTATTTAAGCTTTCGGTTAAAAACTATCAAGCACGTGTTTCAGAATTTTTTGGCATTCTGCCTTTAGTAGGGTAAAATAAAGAGATGAAAGTAAGCATGACATTTTGTCATTTAAAATTTAAATAAATTCAAGGGCAATTTTGAGATTCAGTTCCATGAAACACGTGTTTCAGGATTTTCGAAAATTCTACCCCAAAAGGGGTAAAAAAGGGGATCATAGTTTGTGGGACAGTTAGATAGGCAAAATAGTAACTTTATTGTACACCCCCAAATTGTAACACATAAATATTGATTATTGTGTAAACAGAACTATTAAAAGTACAGTCAGCCTCAAGAAGATTTATATGTCAACAAGAATTAATCTGATTGTCTACAATCTGTGTTCCATATTGTATGTACCTATCAATGTGTAGCTACAATTAAGTACCCAATGTGTAATAATTATTCTTACCCAATGTGTAATGGCAAGGGTGTTACTATTTATATTATGCTACAAGCAATATACCTAATACTTAATTTTTTTCTTAATGTAAGTAAAGTATGTTTTTGTTTATGTTGTAGGTACTATGTGATGTTAGTAATTATGTTAAAACTATGTTTTGTGTTTTTAATGATGTAATAATATAATAATGTTGTTAGTTTTAATTTTTCTAATTTGGTTAATGTAAGCTTTGTTTATTAGTACCTACCTATAGGTTATTACTTTAAGTTCTTAACTGTAATCCTTGTAATGATAGTTTAAGCTGTTATAAAAAAATAAATGTTTTGTGGATACACATTGATTCAATTTTTTGGAACAAAGATTGTAACTAGGGGTTTCGAATACCGGTATTAATACCGCATAGAAATTTTCAATGCCGGGATCCCGGTACTAGACTCTATTTTTATCAGAAATTGTTTAAAAAATTAAATAACTAATAAGTTTCACCACAAAATAATAAATTACAGTTTTAAAAATATTATAAACTCACTTTTTTAATATAGGTAACAATACTTTATAGGCCAGTCACCGTAGACACAAAAGGCGCGTTAGGTCGCAAAAAATTTGCGCTGAACTGATTTTTTGGGATGTTGTTAGGATAGATACCAATAGTGTAAAACTAAGATTGCAATTTCGCTAACTGCGTGGGGCTCGAAAGATCTCGAAATTTTTAATCCCATTCTTAACCTGCACAAATAGTAGTAAAATGTAAGTAACTGTCTATGCTAACGAATAGATAAACTACCGATAAAAGTGCCTCAGAAACCGGGCATTAAACTACGAGACAATAAAATAAGCAGTTTTTAAAACTTACCACACATAAAAAATTGGTTGTTAATATAATATGCAATAAAACGAAATTGTGTTTCTGTAGTTTCTACCGAAAATGAAATTAAAAAAACCAATACCGGGTTTCGGGTATTGGATATTTCAATACCGGCATTGAAAAATGTCAAAAAGTATATAGCATTCGAAGCCCTAAGTGTAACAAACACCATGGTAAAAATGAGTCAACAAATTGGCTAAGGGCCACTGGAAGTTGTAACACTTACCTACTTATGCGCAAGATTACTATTAAGTATCTGATTAGACAAAATTATGTCATTTCACTGACCTACTTTTGTGCTGACACATCAGTGAAGTTTGTCAATGTAAATCCCATTCTTATTTTGATCACATATTAATCTGTGAGTGTTTAAATACTAGTATAATAGTATGCAAAGAAAGTCAACTAACACTGTTGCTTTTGTATATCATCTGAATTGCCATAAAAATTTTGATACTATACTTTTTTTAATTTCATGAGTACTACTACTACTACCTAATTACTTCATAGTGTTCTTTTCATTTTACATCTGTTCAAGTTTTTTAAATACTCAATAATATATTTACAGAATAATATAATTACAGAATATGATCATTGTGGACCCTGTTGGGCACAGCAAAAGTAGGAGAGAGGAAGAGGGCTTTTATTTGACTACGTAGTCAAATGTTGTAGTGGTGTGAATAAATTATGATATAAAAAACTGAATTGTTACTTAAATGACTTTTCATTGGTGAAACCTTGTGTCATGTCATGATTTTGGTTCTGTAAATACTGTCTCGCTTCGTTTGACAACCACGGGCAAGAACTTAACAGATTAACCACCTTACTATACCTACTCTGCTGATGAAAGGTATGAGTTTATGTATGTGTGTACATAAACACTGTAGGTAGAGCTTCAATCAAATATATGTAATAATACAAAAAAATGTTAATAGAATATTTCTGAGGGGTGACTTTAACAATATTGTTTCTTATTCAACTTTACTTTAGCCAGATTCTACAAAACACCCTGAAATAATCAGTCAGGCCATAGATAAATCAATATCATTTTTCCCCCCTATCATTTGTTGCAAGGAAAGTCAAACAGAATAAAAAATACTTGAGAATACTACTGCGAGAATATATGTAGTTAGATGTGAAATGTGTAGTAGGTCCGGTGAACCAGCACTAGAGCAGTCTTTTCTAGATGATATAATTAACTCTGCCTGTCTTTCCTTAATATTCTTGACATTTTAGTAAAGATAGATCAACAAAAGAATGCTCTGTCCCTGTTTACATATAAGTAATTTAGTAGAGTGGGGATAGAATTTGTATTAGCTTATTAAGTCCAAACTACTCTAAGCCAACCTTTTATCAACAACAACCTATATACTTCATGGTGAATGCTGTGTATACTTGTAATAGGTTTACACCAGCACTTTTATTTTATTGTTTTCTATTAATGGCTTTGTATGTACTGCTGTTGGTACAATAAAATACTACTAATAAAATAAAATGAATAACATTAAAGTCTTCTTTAATTTTATTGAGTGTACATAAGACTAACAATTTTGTGAAGGTATTATTTTGTTTTGGTATTAATGAATTACAACTGCAATAAAATAATTTTAAAAAAGATTGTTCTCAAAGCAGGTAGCTTGGACAAATATTATATTGTACCTGTTGGTGTGAATGTGAATGGCTGCTTTATGTGCTTACTCATTTCAAAGCAATTTGTGTCTAGACTACTTATTAAAATTATTTTTTTGTAGCACCTACTGTCATGAATCTATGATATTATTATGTTTTTATATTTCATGTATGTTTATTTTCCACCATATCATTCATTCATCACAGAATGGCAATACCACACTGACAATAGATGTTCACAAAAAGATTAAGTTCTACATCAGTATGTTGAGGAAAATGATAACAATAATAAAGTGTATCTGAATGCTCCAGTTGTATATTTTACCAAAAACCTGTATAAGTGTGTATCAACTTGAGCTAGTGTATGGTTTGATAAGCCTACATAATATTTTTGTTCACGATAATTTGCTGAAAAAGTTACTATGAAAGTAAAGTATTAATTTATAGACATGTGTTATTTTAAACAATTAAGTACTCCGAGGTTCTTCACAACAAATGAAACGTACGAAGCTAAAATAAAAACTCCGCAAGAAATGACAAAACCCCACAGCAGTTGTCAACTCAGCTGTCTACGTCTAATGTCTACACGCGCATTTGAAAAATAAATAAATCGATACTTTTCATGGATAACATGGTTATGTAGGTACAAATTTAGCCGTTTCATAATTTTCAGCGTGCAATTTAATGATATCATAGGTACTGCCACCTGGATCACTATTAATAGCATCAAAATGATAGATCGGAAAACAAATCAATAGGGTAAAACTCTACTACTGGTTGGTTATATTTATCATAATGTGCTAGAAAAATAATAATAGACCAGCATTAGATACCATCTCAATAATTATTCTACTTACGTTCCGCAATGTGTAGTTGTCGTTTTGGTGAAATGCGCACGGGTAAAACACGAAGTCTCCCGTATATCCTTTGTGAAAGGAGTCCGTCGAACGCACAATATTTTCTTTAGCACTATTTTTAGATCAGGGTGTAGTACATTAATCACACAATATAACGGGTAAGAAAAACAATATCGTTTGCACTGGTCAATAAAAATTACTAACAAAATATTTGTACTCCAAATTAAATCGACGTAATAACACAACTCACGAAATCGAACACGAATTCTCACTGGCTGATGTTGGCTGGTTGGCGTGACATGAAGTTGGCAGCAATTGAAAAGCAAAACATCTCATCATAAAAACAGCTGTTTAACGATTTCACTGACATCTACATTAAATATTTTGACTTCCAAAATAGTCTCGCAGCAATACCAATAGATGTCGCTTTTAGACTTTATTCACTAGTAGGAAGTGATATAAAGCTATGCCAACAGATGTCACTTTTTATAAATTGGCTTTTTAAATTTATTTTCGAGCTGATTGAATGCTTGAAGAATAAATATCTTTGTTTATTTTTTTTAAATATTTATATTATTTTGAGTCATTCGTTGTTATTTAACGACAGTGTTAAAACACTTTATAAAAGAATTATAAAATAAAACTGGATTTTCCATTTCAATGGTATTAAATTAAATTTCTTCCTGAACACTTATAAGATAAAAAACGTATGATACGTAAATGTTAGGTGCAAAACAGGGCCCCTCCGGGATTTGAACCCGGGACCTCCTGCACCCAAAGCAGGAATCATACCCCTAGACCAAGAGGCCACTTATAGATATATATGAAAATATAAATCACAACATAGATGGAGTTATTTTCATAGCATACAATGAAGAGTTGAACTAAAGACATTTATTGGGTGGTACGACTGGAACTAATCACCAGTGAGCAGAACCAATCTGTGACGAAAAGGTATACTCACCATCTTTGTTCGTATTGATTTGAAGTTCATGTCTGTATTTGAGCTGAACAAAGCTATTCACCTGCTTAAAATAAACAGATCACCTATCAGTTTAAATTTTGTAGATGTAGATAAAAATAACTGATAATACAATTTCTATTTAAACGTTTTCCTTCGTTCGTTTATTCATGACACAGCCGACAGCTAGTCTCCAATCGATATGCATCTCACGTAGCGCCATCCAATGCATGTTCGACGTACTTACGACGAGTCATCCAGTGCTGCCATAGAAACAACGCGCGTTTGAAAATGTTGAGTATCGTTGAGTCACTGAGAATATTTAGTACCTAGGGTGTACGCCGAGTACTATCGCAGGTAGTTCAGTATGAAAGGGACAGGTGGCTCTCTGGTAAGTAGGCACGGACGGATACTTGGTTGTAGGCAGAATAGTTAATATTCCAATCATGTTTAACTGGTGTTTATGGAAAGCTTTTCTGAAGTCGACCAAAGTTTTTACTGTTTAAAAATAGTAGGTACTTTCTCGAAATCTAAAAAATCGCAACTTCACATTGCTAGCTGCTTTTTATGTTCAAAATAATATGCCTACCTAGGTTGTATTCAGAAGAATAGGTAGGTTGTAATTGTAATAGTCGTGACTGCTGAGCGTGAGGTCCTGAGTGCTATGCCCGGGTCGGGGAATGAGCTTAGTAGGTCTTCCATCAGCACATTCTCACTAGCAGCCCGGGGTCTGGATTTGGGTCTTGTTGGCAATTGCCTTAATTGCTAGGGGATTACATGAGACTCAGAACATAATTGTAGAAATATGGGAAGGAATGGTTCTCACCCCGGCCTACAAGTCCAGGAGTGTGAGGCCTGCTTTGGGTGGAATCTCGATGGGTTTCTTGAATACATAAGAGGTCACAATGCGTCTTGTGAGATAATTTAGATAGAATTTCGGCTTTATCCGCAAAGAACCCTTCAAAGTTAATCAAGATTACCTACACACAAGGCTGTGTTTATCAGTAGTCTGTTTGGCCCTGAGAATAACAAAAAAACAAGCCGGAGAAAAGACAGTCTCCACAGATGGGGGTTCATGGACGGCTCTGATCTCAATTGCGTATATGCTGCATCACCCCACACAATGGCGCACCTTCCACCTTGCGCCACATGCCCTTTTACCTGTGCACTTGATGAGCGTATGACTGCCTCACAGAGTGCAGTTCGCGTGAAAAGTTTATATATCATCTAAACTTTTGCCATCAATACCCTTGAGGAAAGATGGCGTGATATTATAAATGAACGAATAAATAAATTAGTTTACAGACGAACAGGATCTTATTATCAACTGAATTCTAATTTGATGGCAGAGCAATAACGACACATGCATCTATTTCACACGTGGTCTACATAGATCCTTATCTACGAGTACAAGTTTAGAATATTCCTGCTAAGTATGTATGTGGGGTTGCTCCTGTACACAATGGCTATCTTTGGTCAATTTAGTGGTAGACTGATCTGACTACTAATTATTACATTGATAGGCTTCTATGTAAAATTATTAGGTATGTGGGTTGAAGTATTGGACGTGCTTAATATGTATAGAATAGAATATAGTTATTGTTTCATTAAAACCGTCCTTAGGATTATGATCTACATATATTTACATACCTACTTATAGTAAGTGATAAACAGTTCAAAATTGAAAGATGTGGTGGAGATCATCGATCACTATTAAAAAAATTGGAAATATAAATCGACCTACCCAGGCACTTCTACTTAGGAGCTTATAATTATTGCATACTAGCTTCTGTTCGCGACGTGGTCCGCGGGAAAGGAGACCAGCCACCAGGATTCGGTGCAATAGTAACAAAAATATAAGGAGGACTTCCCCGACCATGGTAATACATTTTTTTCGGTGGCTGGCTCTTTGGGTTTTGGTCTCAACTTTGTATGAAACGTGACTGGTCTCCTTTCTTTCTTGTCTTAATATAAAATGTAACCTATGACACTCGGCAAAACTGTAGCTTCAGCTACTAGTGAACGAAATTCTCAATCGTATCAGCAATTCCGAAGATTCCCCACTACATACAAACTTATATATACCTCTTTATATAGACCTACTCCTATACTTTGTTAACTGGTGATTCCTGAGCTCAACATGCGACATCGCAATGTGCAAACAAGCAGTTAGTGTAGGTAACAAGATTGTAAAACATTGATAAAAAGAGCAAGTCGATAACAAGTCTCTTCCCTCAGTTGTGAGACATGTACAAACGCGCGCACATCAAGCTACTACAATCTGTCAAAGTTCTTTATTAGATTATCAACTTTATCGCTGAAACATTAGGTTCAAGGTTGACAGTTTCGGGTAGCTTGATTTGCTGGCGTCTGTACCAAGATGTCCAGGATATTGATCGCCACCCTTGGTCAACAAGTTTTGAAAATAAATATTGAAAAAGGAATACGATCATTGTTTTTGTACTCTGGTCTATTTCCATACTATTTGGATAGAGGAATCATAATAATTGGATTAGGTGTATAAATAATAACTATGCGATAGCTCAGTGTATTTAAGTCCTAATTAAATGTTAAATACCGCACGACCGCTGTTTGCTGTAACCTCTTGTCGATCAAACGCAGGATCGCGAGCACCCCTATGGCGTTTTACTACTCAGTTAAATAAGATTTTCGGGGATACCGAGTTCTTTGCTATTTCCGCTAGAAAATTTAGAAGTATTGCGCTTAAAATCATAGCAGAATTAGGTACATAACAATCCTAAAATCATAATTTCTATTTTAAATATTCTATTATATTTTCTTTCTCTTTTTACTATTTTTACCTGTATAGTATATGTTTCAGTTTAGTTTTATTTTTTATATTTAACCATACTCTATATTCAATGTAGGTAATTTACATCGCACGCCTTTCATGTTTGTTTAACTTTCTTATATTATGTGGAAAATGTTGTTGGTTATACATTTATACTCCCATTTTACTTTTAAGTTGTATACCATAACATTATAATAATATAATATTTTAATCAGTATTAAATTGGTAAAATATTTACATAAAGTCTTAGAAAGGTATAAGATTGTTAGATGCCTGTAGTAGGATAAGCCTGTATCACAGGCGGCATGAGCATACTTTATGGTAATTGTAGGACAATAAAATTCTTAACAATATTTAACATTAGAAGTCTTGATATAATGACAAAAATTTATTAATTAGTTATTTTATACCTAATTTACTTAAATACTATTTACCTGAAACATCAAAATAACAAACATTGTAATGTGTAACCGTTTATTTTCCCAAATAAAATAAAATAAAATAAATAGGAATTGGGGTAGTGCCTTACCTAAGTTAAGTATAATAAATCTCTGCCTCGATTTATTATTACATCGGTGAGTAACTACAAATTGATTGACCCAGTAAAAAAAAAAACTAAAACACGCGGCTAAAGAAGTTAATTACACTTTGCTGTATCGAAAAATACCCTGGTAACTACTTATGTACTTCTAACCCATTTCCACATAATTGCACAAAGAAAAATCGTGCACCGTATAAAAATACTTACAGTTCGCAAGTAGCCATAGAACGCTTAACGTGCACGTTGTTCGCTTGAAAAGATTAATGAGCAAAAATTACGTACTGGCCTTTATTTAGTGTTTAAGCCCGACACGCGGCGTTATTTGTAAGGCAAATGTATTCTTTAGAGCTATTAGCAGTCTGCTCGGGTGCTCCACGTGCTGCATTCGTTATACCGCTAAATGTAACAACCTTATATCATTTAGGCCACGCAATTTGACGTAATTGCGAATTACATGAGCAGGCGCACCGCCACGCGAAACTACCGACAAGGAAGCGCCCGACCGTTACTCAAACATGATAATCATCCAGCCGAAACTATTGTGTAATTTTATATATGTTTTATACCATATACGGGTCGTTTGCTGATGATAGATGGCTTAGGTAACCAGAATCCTGTCCAGGTAATTGGTACGCGCCTTCAGAAGTTATGATAGCAATAATGTGCTTGGTTTTGCTTATCCAATTCTCGGTTTTACTAAGGGCTGAGATAAAAGTTACCAGACTATTGAAAAATAAGCCGCAAATGAGACTAACTTCATGTTAAATATAAGTATTGTAGTCTAGCTGATGCACAATGTATTGACATATTTGAAAAACATTTTTGTTTTAAGACATTAACAATAATTTGCTTTCGTTGTATTGTAAAATTCGTACAAATATGAGTACTCAGGTATATGCTAAAAGTAGCATAAATAATAAATCAATTTAATAGCTTTCGTACGAAGTCGGAACACTTCGCAATAGATATTTGTGTCATTTTGCTGCTGTGTGTTCTCGTAACTAACAGCGTAGCCGTGGCGTAGCGGTTCTACCTTCCACGTTATGTTAGGGTAAGAGCAGTCGAGCCACCGGCCACAACCACCAGTGGCCGTCGCATCTTGCTGCGTTGTAGAGAACGGCTGTAGCGGGCCGGCCATCGGCCACTCCTTTAATATAATATAGTATTTATTTCAGTTAACTTTACAAACTTCTACAATATAATGCTTACAATAGAGGCCTCCTTTTAATTAATAAATTCCTTTGCGACGAATCCATACAAAAAGTATGAAAAAGCATATGGACTGCTTTTCGCTGGGCTACCGGTGGCTGTGGCCGGTGGCTCGTTTGTGCGTAGCCTTATTTATTATCAGAATCGAATTTTCCATAAGAACATTATCTTGATCTAATTTTAGATCCGCATATTAATTTCTGATAAATACCTACCTATATTTATATACCGACATTTAAGAAATACGTGCTTCGTAGCTTAAATTCGCTTAGTGATTGACTTTGATGATGCTTTGTCAGCCCTGTGTGAGGATGTTTTGTCTCATTTATAAAAATGCAGCGAAAGAGTTTTTAATTTACGCCCATGTCTAATTAATAAAGCGTAGGTCACCGAGAGACTTTTCCTAAAAATAGAACGAAAATATCTGAGGGAAACGCAATTCTTTATTTCCTTTATTAATTGTATAAGGGTGGCAGAGACATCGACGCGCAAACTCGCACAATGAACTCAGCACAGAGTTATAGACTAGCGTAGAAATTTTTCATAGGTTATAAAAAAAAACTGCTGCTTTATTGAAAAGTGCAATACCTATGCGATCTAAATGTTCGGAGCATACATTTTTTTCAAACACCGAAACTCTGGGGCGTTCGGAATCATGTAGATACTGAATTCATGGTAACAGGTTGCGCGAGGATGTCCCTGCCACCCTGTACAGCAGGTACGCCACCCTTCACATTTAGGGGTATGAAAAATAGATGTTGGTCGATTCTCAGACCTACCCAATATGCACACAAAATTTTATTAAAATCGGTCCAGCCGTTTCAGAGGTATCAAATTCTCGTGTCGCGGTGTTTGTTGCCAAACAAACACCGCGACACGACAATTTGATATATTAGAAGATAGAAAAATAAGGTAAGTAATACCTATAGTCTATAGGTATTATAATATTTTGTATCTCTTTCTTTTACCTAATTTATTTGCGTTACTTACATGAATATTAAATAACCTACCTTTATGAAGACGTAAACAATCATTTATCCAACCTGATCACGCTAAAACCCGTTATTGGTAGTTTTGTTTTCTTATTTTAAAACTTAGATGTGCCAAGATCATCTATATACAGGGTGACAGAGAAAAACGACGTGTTCCTTCCAGGGCGTGATAGTGTGACCCATTTTCAACAATTAAGCACCCCATGAAGCCTAGGCAAAAATTCATGGAATCCGAAAAAAACGATTTTCATGTTATTTTGACAATTTCCCAGAATTCGTCACTAAATATCACTTATCTCTAAATTCTCTAATTGAGTGGCTTTCATAGCTATTCCATTGACTACCTAATACTTTAACACACCTATTGATGTAACCAAATTTTCTAAAATATCAAACAGTTAAAAGTTAAAGTAAGAAGTTTATTAACTATTTTCAAAAATCATCTACGTATCTCGGGGCTAGCTGCCTTGTACCAACGCAAATGTATATGTACGTACATCCGTGGTGGTGCGACCCAGACTGCCGGGCACTTCTTCTCTTGCGACCGAGCGGGTGGGCAGGTTGCGGATAGCCCAACTCCGGCTGCGGGACCGGCTGCCTACAGCCGATCCCGCGCCTGGAGCATCTCGAAAGAGATCCCGGACAAGAGAAGTGCCCGAACACCAAGTCGCAGGTTTAGGGTAACCAATATACCATTATTCCATGTACCTTAATGTCCTAACTAAACACAACCCTTCCTTATCCACAAATCCTGTCAATCCGCAAAACCCCTAGGCCAAATCCCAGACCTAGGGTTACCCCCCAAGTAACCCACACCCCACTACCAAACACCCTCCCTCCTATCCCTGCATCCTGTCGGTCCCTGAGGACGGGTAACCTCGATTCCGAAAATGCCCACCCCCCACCAAATGAAAATGCAGGCAGGTAATAATATTAGGGGTTAAAGTATGAAATTGCCGATTTGTACTGAAAAATTGAAATTCTTTTTTTTTTAATTTAACATATTTATTTAATTAAAATAATTACCATTATTATCTATACATTGCTGCCATTTAATAGGAAGGTCATTTATACCTTTGCGATAGAACTCTCGTGATCTAGATTCGACAAACTGTGTGAAAGCATTTTGTACTGCCTCCTGAGAAAACTTTTTATCACGTAGAAAATTGTCCAAATCACGAAAAAAATGGTAGTCCGTTGGAGCAAGGTCTGGCGAATACGGAGGGTGACGAATGGTTTCTAATTGCAGTTCCTGTAGAGTTAAAACGGATTCTCGTGCTGTATGAGGTCTCACGTTATCATGGATCAATAATGGTGAAGATCGATTCATGAGTCGGGGCTGTTTCACTGCTAGTTTTGTTATCATTGTTCGGAGTTCGGCACAGTAGACATCTGCCAGTATTGCTTGACGAGATCGGAGAAAGCTATAGTGAATAACACCATGATGAGACCACCAAACAGTTACCATTACCTTTTTATTGGTAAGCTTTGCTTTAGGACTCTGTTGCGGCGTTTGACCTGGGGTCAGCCATTGCATTTTTCGCTTACGGTTATCGTAAAGAATCCACTTTTCATCACGTCACAATTAAATCCAATATTCCTTCATTTCTGTATCGATTCAACAAGGCAACACAAGCTTCAACAAGCGTTTCTTTCTGCAGATCAGTCAAATCATGAGGCAACCATTTCTCATATTTTTTTATTTTATTGATTTGACGCAAATGAGTCAATATTATTGGTAAGATAACGGTAAACTATGCCGCTAATTCCTGGGTAGTTTGGATCGGATCGGCTTCCACCATCTCTTTCAATTCATTGTTATTCACCTGTATGGGCGGTCTTCCACGTGGTTCGTTCTTCAAATCAAAGTTTCCATCACCAAAGCGTTTAAACCAAAATCGCACGGTGCGTACATTAGCAGTCCCCTCTCCAAACGCAACATTGATATTGCGAGCTGTTTCTGCCGCGTTAGTTCCGCGTCGGACCTCGTATTAAAAAATAACTCGAATATTCGAAGTATCCATCTTTCTTGTCTAAGCTGAATAAAAAAACAACTGAAAGTCGATAATCGAATGTAGAACATTTTTTAAAAGAAGAACTTCATAGGTACCATGTGAAAAAACTTTCACTCAAAAATCTCAAACCATGAAGGTTCTATGTCAATTCGAAGTACCTATTACAATAAAACGGCAATTTCATACTTTAACCCCTCTTACTACCCAGGTGGGTCGCGGCCAAGCCGGGGAATCCCACACCGCTCAAGCGGTCAGCCCCCAACGTATTCTGGGTAACTAACTGCAACTCGGCTGCTGACTTAGCACCCATTACACAGGCAGCGATAAAACGCGCCCATGGACACAACCCCGGCAGCCACTAACGCGCCAAAACCCGCTACGACATGTATGCCTCTCGCGAGCCTCTGGCAACAGAGCATCGTGCGAAACAGCATCACCAACCCAGATACTGAAAGACACGGACAGACCGAGACGGGGAAAGTTGACGAGCCCGGCGGCCCTATCACTCTCCCGGCAGATGGAGTACGACAGCTGAAGAGGCGCGGAAAAATCACAGGCCGGGGGAGGAAAGTAGGCGACCGAAAGCGCAACACTTGCCAGGGCAAGAGCCAGCGCGAAGCGCGATCGGACGCCGAAGAGGTAGTACGCGACCAGCCCCGATTACGTGATGGGCAAACCGAGCGCGAAAAAGGGCCGGACGCGGAAGACAGAGAACGGCCGCAAGTACGCGTGAGGCAACCCAGCGCGAAAAGCGGCCAAACGTGGAACTACGCGACCAGCAGCCAGTACGCGATGGGGCAACCCAGAGCGGAAAGAGGCCGGACGCGGAACCACGCGTGTAGGGGCAAGTACGCGAGATGGTAACCCAGCGCGAAAAGCCCTCGCACACGACAGAGCCTACCAGGGGCGCCAGCCGACCCCCTCACACAGATCCAGACAAATCCCGCGATGTACCCAGACCTAGACACCACAGAGGAAGGCGGGGTGGAGTCATGCACGCTAAGGCAGCCACCCTGCCGGGCACCTCTAAGCCGCAGCCTGGACCGAGCCGAGGGCCGGCGAAGAGGGAGCGCCCGGACGACTCGGCCTCACCGAGCACGCTTCAGGGAGACGCCAAGCGAGTAAGGGTCCACTCCGCCCAAGACAGTGATTGCCTGCGTGGCAATCACTAGCTGTATGATAACTGCACCCACCGCTGCTCTACAGGCTATGCTTGGGCTGCCCCCCCTACACCTTATCGTGCGGGAGGAGGCGGCCCTGTCTGCCTTCAGACTCCATATATCAGGAATCCTGAGCAAAGACTCGAGGATCAAGCACATACGTGTAAAGGACAATGCGATCAAACGGCTGCCAATTATGGCATCACCCTGCGACAAACCCCTAAGCAATACTGCTTCCAAAAGCATTACAACATAGTGCTCAAAGAGGAGCAGTGCGACTACTCAGGCCCGAAGGAGCTGAGAGTTTACACTGACGGATCAAAGACCGACTGCGGAACTGGAGTCGGAGTTTTCTCACACGACCTCAACATAAACATATCCAGCCCGCTAGGAATGCTCAACACGGTCTACCAAGCAGAGTGTGTGGGTATAATACAAGCGGTCCATGCCATAGCCGCCAGGAGAGTTACGGACACTCATGTTCGTATACTCTCTGACAGCGCCTCAGTCCTCCAATCCCTAAAGAAGGGATGCATCACATCAAATCTAATACTAGAATGTCACAAGGCGCTTGAACAGGTAACTGTATCGAACCGCAACACACTGACACTACAATGGATAAAAGGACACAGTGGATCACTAGGTAACGACGCGGCTGACGAGCTGGCCAGAAGGGCATCCAGCACGTCAGTCTACGGACCAGAACCAGTCGTGCCCATCCCCTTCAATCAACTACGCAGGTGGCTACAGAAGCACACCCACACATAAGCAGAGAACTGGTGGTCCTCGTCACCGGACTGCAGGCAGTCCAAGGAAGCCATGCCATCATTAGATGGCAAGCTAACCAAAATATTACTACGCCTGGACAGGAAAGGCCTGCGCCTGATGGCAGGGACCATCACGGGACACTGCTCACTAAACAAACACTTCCACACGGTAGGCATAACGGACAGCCCCCTGTGCAGGGCTTGCATGGAGGCTGATAAGACCGTTGCGCATGTGCTCTTTGAGTGCACAGGCGTCACCCAGATTAGGTCGGAAACCCTCGGGACACCCAGATTTTACACAGATGTTCTCAACAGACCAGAATACCTAATAAGCTTCTGGAGGGAGATGGGCTGGTTGGAATAACCACCGACGGCCGCCATGGCCCACGCACAATGGTCCACCTTAAGGACTAAGTGCGGAAACCAAACCCGTAACATAGAACATCATCTACGTACACGAACTTTGACACCAGTTATCTCAAAATTTTACTATAACACTAAGCGTACAAATTACGGGGAAGACATCTTCATTTAATCAGCTATGCAACGAGGTACAAAAGTTTCATAAATGTTTAAAGTTGCCGATGAAATAGTCGATAATGTTGGCAAAGGTCGAATTTGCAAATTGTTGAAATATTTTAAAATGATGTGATAATCGAATTAATTACCTGGTTTATGTTATCGCTTTAGTCCCAAATTTTGACGCGCTTTATCTTTGTCATTTTTTGTTTGATTGACAAAAGAAAAAATTCGTGTCCATTATTATTCGATAATCTAACTGACGGACTAAATATAATTATTATTTTTTTACCCAGGCAACTACCCTATTAAGGATTTTGATTAGTGTAGGAGTAGGTTAGGAGTAGGGTAGGAGTAGGGTAGGAGTAGGTAAGGAGTACGGTAGGAGTAGGGTAGGAGTAAGGTAGGTGTAGGGTAGGAGTAGAGTAGGAGTAGGTTAGGAGTAGGGTAGAAGTAGGGTAGGAGTAGTGTAGGAGTAGGGTAGGAGTAGCGTAGGAGTAGGGTAGGGGGTAGGACACCATGCGAACGAAGTAGCGCCGGGCAGCTAGAAATAATTTATATGGCAAAACAACGTTTGCCGGGTCAGCTAGAATTAATATAAAAACATCAGGTTATTGACCCGGTATAGGCAATGTTATAGTTTAAAATGAATACCTACCCATACTTATTTTAGGGCTGATTTATCAATAGTCAGATAACTTTTATCTGAAGAATAATTATGACAGATTGACATATTTTCTTTACAAAAACTGTCAAACCGCAATATTTATTGCCTATTGAAAAATCAGCTCTTAGATGTATAGCTATCTTACCTACATATTGATGTTTTCACAAAAATCAAGGACCTTGATAAAAAATGATACTTTTTTACGTTGTCCTTCACTCGAAATCCGATGTCAATATATCTTAACCAAAGACATTAAATGATTTATCTTAACGCATATTCAAATTCAAATTCATTTATTTGTCCGAATATGGTACATTACATGGTCTTAAATTAATAAATGGTCTCATCACATACTACCACGTGAGGCGCGCAAATATCAGGTATACAAATAAAATTATTACAATAAAAGTAAAAATATTAGGTTAATATTGAATTGAATAAATTATTAAGAATGAATGTTACAACATGAGGCATGTTAGTTAAAAATATTATCTATGTTAATGTCAAAGTATTATTCAATGTCAAACTATCAAACAGAGATTTCAACACAGAACACTATTACCTAACGGATTTCAAAGTACATACAAAAACTACAATTCAATTATGATGTCAATCAAAAGAAAGTATCATTCAAAAAGTCGTTCAAATTATAATAACAATTTTTACATAGCAACTCTTTAAGTTCCTTTTCCTTTTCCTCTTTAAGCAAATCAACATTTAAATTTAAATGGGTTTAACCCATTTAAGTTTAAATGTTGATTTGCTTTGGGATTTTGTTAAAAACTTGCGGAGCAATACAGAATATGCTCTTCCACATTAATGCTGTTTTGGCTCTACGTCCGCGTAACATATCATTCCGCCTGTTACGTTTAACTGTATCCGATAAGTTGGGAAACAGGTGTAAATGCATTTTCTTTCTTTCTTCTTTACAAATAAGGCAGTTTCATAAACATACAAAGACGGTAGTGTTAAAATTTTGTGTTTTTTGAAATATGGTTCACAACTGTCCGTTATTTGTAGTCTGAACATGACTCTGATGGATTACTTTTGCGCTTTAAAAGCGATTTCTCTATTTGTACATACAGTTACCCCAGAATATAATTCCGTATCTTCCTACAGATGCTACAAGACCATGGTAATTATTAGATTATTTTTTTAAAAATTATAATTAATTCTTAGATTATTATTATCAAGCCAAGAGATTATTAAGTTACCGCGTTATTAACATCAGCTTCATATGAGTCAGGTTTATCCCGTGCTATTATTATCCTACTATCGTCAGCAAAGAGTGTTATTGGGAAGTTTATAGCTTTGGGCAGGTCGTTAATATAGATCAGGAACAGCAAAGGACCCAAAACACTGCCCTGTGGTACACCAAAGTATACTGTGCGTTCTTTAGACAGGTATGTTACTTTTTCTTTAGTCGTTAAGTTTAAGCTTGTTATAGCGGTAAATTGTTTTCTTTTTGAAAGGTAAGTGCTTCATACGTCCAGCATGTTATCTCTTATACCATATGAGTCAAGTTTGTTTCTTAAGATAGTATGGTCAACGCAGTCAAAACCTTGCGCCATATCACAGTACACAGCACAGACAGGTGTCTTATTATCAATATTAGTCATAATTTTATTTAAAAAGTCATAAATAGCCATGTTTAAAAAACATCCATAGAATAGAATATAATACTGTTTATTATGTAGGTACACCATATAAATTATAGAACATAACTAAGTAAATTCCATTCTGCCATCCATCCTTACTTTCGCGTTTATAATATTAGTAGGATTGTCAGTACAGTAGAACGGGGTGAATCGGGATGCATGGGTGAATCGGGACGAAACTTTAAAATGGATTTGTACTTTAAAATAATATAGTTTGCTGCTAACAAGGACACTTAATCTTTAATTAAAAAACAGTAAACACATTACAAACTTTTCTGGCAACAAGCTATATTATTTCAACGTTGAAATCCATTTCAAAGTTTCGTCCCGATTCACCCATGCATCCCGATTCACGTTTTACGGTACCTATACCTAACTGATGCCTATCCACTTAATACCTGTCCTTATCCACTGATATTGGAAAGGACAGTCAAAACGGGCAGCAATAGCAAATATAGGATGCTGTTGCGGCTCCTTCAGACACGGTGCAGCAAGGAGTTTGTTTTCATGCGCATGATGGCTTGAAAGCCACCCGTACGCTTTTCAGCAAACATACTAGACGCGCTGCAGCGCCACGGGAGCCTAAATTTTTTTGCTTTAACTTCATATGCCACAGGAAATTAAATCGCACCGTGTTAATCAGGGTTCACGAACATAAAACTAAACTTTTGCGGTTCATATGAGCATAATATAGTGATAGGTGTGTCTTCTCATGTCAATTGCGACATCAGACGCGTCTTGCGGCCACTTCGACCACTGAACAAACACCAAGAAGGTCGTAGCTACGCGTCTATGTTAAATACCGAGCAGTTGAATGAAATGTCGTACTATGTAGTGTGATTTACTTAGATTTTAGACTAATAGGTACTTGGCGCATGCTGTATTGAAATTGTTGTTTGAACATTCTTCATTAACTCATTATTAGGACTGCGACTACGCAAACTTAGTCCAGATTCTTCTAAATCAGACTATTATTTTATATAAATAAAAATGAAATGTTGTTCGTTGTTAAGCGCGTCATTTGAGAACAGCTGGACCGATTTGGAAATTTTATTTTTAATGTGAGATGACCGTGTACCACGAGGCTTGGTTCGAGGTGGCGCGGGAAAAGAGTTCCTGGAAGGACTTGGGGGAGGCCTTTGCCCAGCAGTGAGACAGTATAATAGGCTTAAAAAAAATGGTCAGAAATAGATTTTTATGGAAATAATAGTTGGAAAAGTTCCCGGAAAATGTTAATTTCGGGAAACACTGAACATCCTTTTTCTATGGGACTTTTGAATGAATCATTGAAAGGAGAGGCCAACGTCCGTCGGGTCAGCTTGCTGTTGTATAAAAACAATGTTGGTTCTCACACCATAGGAAAAAAAATATCTCGAAAACAAAACAGGGTTTTTTCTTTTGTTGGGAACTTACCCTAGACACCTTTTTGCTGAATTGTTATAAAATTACATAAAATATATTATTTTTATAAGTACTTAAATTATTTATGGTTACATTACTCAAATATTAATATACCCAGAGTTATAGTTTTAACAGGTGCTATTTATTGCAGAATCAACAATTAAATAATTACGTTTGCGCATAATATTCCTGCTTTAAAACAATTATATTGTTGCTGTAAATTCGTGCATTACGTAGCTTTTAGTATTTACAATAAAATACCGTACAGCACAGGTCAAGAAAAACCAATGTTCGTCAAGGGAACTACTATCTACCCGCAGACCTATTTTTGCCACCAAGCACCTTCTTCTGATCCGATTGCGATACGTGAATCTTTTGAACTCTCTCTCTCTCTATGTATGGGCTTCAGCAGTCGCAACGTAGTTGTTGGTGTCCATGAGGTTGTGGTTAAGTAATAACAGCCGCACGGGACGATCGATCAGGTAAAGTTACGCTTGACGCGGTTGGTCCGTCGATGGGTGACCATCTTTACATATCAAGACCCCTCCGTGCCTCGGAAAGCACGTTAAGCTATTGGTCCCGGCTGTCATTTGAAGATCTTTGGCAGACGTTAAGGGTCGTCAGAAGCCCGAAAGTGACAACCAGTCTTACCAAAGGGTATCGTATTATCCAATAACTGGGTTATGGAAGTCAGATAGGCAGTCGCTCCATGTATAATACTGGTTTTTGGCTGCATCCGGTTAGACTGGAAGCCGAACCCAACATAGTTGGGAAAAGGCTAGGCATCTGCTTAGCGTTTTCCCAACTGTGCTGGGATCGGCTTTTACAACCACTTCTCATCAAATGTTAAATAAACATCCACAAAGTCAAAGTCACATAATTTATTTTCAAATAGGCACTTAAAAGGCACTTTTGAACGTCAAAAATTACATTAAAATAGGATTGATTCTAGTCGCCTAGACTAGTCCACCAACCTAGAATAAATTTAAAGACAGAAGAAAGAAGTATAATAATAAAAAAAAAACTGTGTATTAGTGCTACGCCGCAGTACGCAGAGATAATGTTACGGAAATATGACGATCGACATAATGTGTGATATACCTGTCATTATTGTCAATGTACCATGGAATCATAGACTAATATATATAAAATGAGATGGTAGGTACAGAGTACATACTAATTCCATGCATTTTATTTATATTAGTCTATCCCTATCAGGACACTTCACGTGCTCACCCCCGATTAACCCATTACTGTCTCAACAGGTTTCGAATAATTTTGCGGAATGCCAAATTAATGTCTCTTGGACGACAAATAAATAGGTCCCAAGTACAAGAAATGGCTTTTATTGACGAGCGAAATATAATTCTTACACAAGTAAATATTGTCTCAATTTTACGTTTTGTTTGCTACAAAAATAATTTAAAAAGCATTATGGTGAAATATTGACATAAAACAAGTTGATGATTAAATAATGGTAAAACCTTTTTGGTACAAAAATTCTTTGTTCGTTTAGTGAAAAGTTTATTACCCTGAAAGGTACAAGCTGAAAAGAATTTAAATGTATTTGAGGCCGCGCTTGTTTGGCGTTTTTTATTATTATTTACACCACCCGTCGCTGATAAACTTATGAGATAATTTATAAATAGATGAAGTCTTGTCTTGTCTCAATCATATTAACTTGGATTTTACGTTATTCCTTTTTCGATTTTATCGCCCACGCTTGAGACGCTGAGACTCTTCAAAGTCAAATATGTAGGTCAATCCATCTTTTCATCAAGTAGGTAATTTTGTAAAGATAATCTAATTAGGAAGGATGATGTACTCGGTCTCGAAGCTAAAATACAAGTTATTTCAGTTCATTGCAACGTTGAAATGTATCATTTTGGCAGAACCTACGCGTTTACGTGAGTTCAACTGCGCGTAAAAAAAACAAGTTACATTACACGTTATTTGCAGTTTTGCAGCAATCCGTAATAACTTCCTCATTAGTACATGAGATACCTATTAAGTCACTAGCTTTAAAAATAATGAAATCTGGAACTTGATTACTAGATACATATCTACATGCTACTATTTTTAATAGGTAGGTAGTTCTGAGGCCATCACGAAAGACGCCTTTGCCAATGGATGACTGTTATGCACAGAAACCCTATGTTATGTTACAATTAACAATAAGGTTATGTTAATAAAACGACCAAAGAAATACCATAAATACATCCCAAATAATGAAAATAACAGAACATTCTATTATTTATCTTCCCGGTGCCATTAAACTCTATATTAAAAAAAAAAAAAAAAAACACGTTCACTCGTAAAATAAAGATTTTTCTCGATATACGTAAAATCTTAGAATGTATTGCAGAATAATGTCGTCCCTGACTTTACCTACTGTTTCGAATGCATGACAGTGACCTTGATGTAATATTTATAATACAGCATGAAGCGGTAATTTTCTGGGTGTTAATACGTTACCAAAACATGGGGTTTCCACGAAAGCAGCAATGTATGGTATGTTAAGTACCAGTCATTGACACATGAGGAGCTGCTCGTGAACTTTGAAGATCTTAAGTCAACTAAGAACTACTCCGTCACTATTTCTGTATCTTGTTTTGTCTGCAAATTGAGGTTCCTACTTTCAATTTTGTATGTTTATTTTTGTAAAGATCAAGTCGAACTGCATGTAAATTATAAATACATACCTTTTACAAACAATTTATTGAACCCGTTTTTAAATAGAGTTTCTAACTTTTAAATAGGTACATTATGGCAACTTTCATAATAAATTACTTAAACACACAAAGAAAATAAAACATCACTGATCACTAAATAACTATGAAACGAAGTTTTAAGGACTTTCCACTTTTTTCATTTTAAAATATTTCCAAAAAATTATTACAAAAATCTCAAAAATTGATCATAATATTATCGAAAAGTTGCTAAATTAGTGAAGAAGACACGGAAACCTTGTATATTAATTATAGCCCGGTATATAGCGAACAAAAGGGACGTCTGACAGACATGTGTAAGTACTTGTGCGTGCGTTTTCCTTGAACCCTATGAAATGCGAGGCGGCCGGTCGCCCTCCCCCGGAGCATCGTAGTGCAATCTATAAAAGAATTGGACACCAGCTCATTGTCATCGTGTGTCAGTGGCAGCTGCAGTGTAGTGTTGTGTGTACGTTTACATATTCCCAAGGTACTTGCGTAATTATTTTTTTGTACGCATCAGTGTTTTTCTTTTAAAATGCATAGGAGTAGGGAAAAAGTGGAAACTAGATAGACTTCTGGCGATTTATATTTTTTAAATGAACCTGAAACGGCCATTAAAAAAATTGGATTTAAGGTTGTTTATTCAGATATAGACAGCATCTCTAAAGGTGGACGTAATTAGCATAACTTATCATGGAATAAACAAAAAAGTCACTTCGTGTATATTTTTGCAATACGGGTGTTATTCATCATGATGGGACAATTTAAAGCCCAGAGATATTGATGGCTCATTTGCATTCGATATTTGACACACCTAAAGCCCACGTGTCAGCCAGTATAATATGATTCCACAAATGAATTATGCATTACAACTTATCTATTATTTAATGTCGGGTTGGACATAATTATTTCAATATTTATTTGAATACAGCTGGGAATTAATGTCATCCCTCGTTCGTGAAATATGGCTCGTTCTCATAATTCCAAATTGAATGGCCGCTAGTTCACATTCTGGTAGTTTCTTTTCGTTTTTGGCGTGCATCAGTCGATAGGTAGCGAAGCAAATGTTTTCTTGTCGGCAGCCGCAACCGGATCGCCAAGGAGATGGCTAGGAAATGTTGAACGAAAACCAAATAGAAATGTCTCAATTTCCGTTGGAACGCTTCTTAGCGGAATTGCAACATTTCTTTTTCAGAAAAATTTTGTACCGGAATATTTCGTTTATATATTAATTTAAAACGAACGACAAAATAATATTCGAGTAGAATTCATAATTTTTTTATATAAATATCAAGTAACTTAGCCTCGCATTGGGTTTGTTAATTTGTTTACACATATTTAGTGAGGTAGGTAAGTACCTGCATCACTAAACAATCTTTCTCTCTTCGTAATGTTAGCGAGGATTAAGACGAATGCTATCGATGCGTCTCTTTAATCCCAATTATCCCAGCTGACTGTTTGTTAATTAACATAGATTAAGAACAGTCGATAAACAAATACGTTCGAGTTTGTTTTTAAGATAATCCGCGATCAATTACAATGTCTTTGGAGGAAAAGGCATCGGCGACTAAAACGGTAGGAATAAAAGGTCTACTTACTGCTTATTAACATAGACGCCATGCTAATAAGTTAGTAGCAGCAGTGTGTCCCTGAGGTTGTTTAACTGGGGACCATGGCTTCGATTTTTAGTTATCCTTAACATTTTGTGAATAGGTTAGGTAGGACAAAAAAAATGTATCCGGGCAATGTGTGGAGCCCACTTTTTGGACAGCTGTAAACCTCTATTTCAAAGACTTAAAATACTGTCTTTACCATGTCTTTATATGTTTGAAACACACATTTTTGTAAAAAAAAATATTAAATTTATTTTAAAAAAATAACAGTTATAAAATAAATAGTAGAACACGACACCAAGACTAATTGAACTAACCCCAAATAAAATTAAAGCTATTTAAAAGAAATACGTACTGCATGGCAATTATTATAAATAACCATTTGCCAAATAATACTTAAGATTTGCCATTGCCGTGGTTCAAAAGGTCATTGTTCAGACTACTATTAGAAAAAAATTATTACAGTGTTCAAGAATATTTAGAAGATAAGTCGTTAATAATATAATAAAATAAAGATAGCCTTTATTCTACCGCATGCAACAATTACATAATTAATTATTACTACAATTTCAATCTTTATTAATTTAACTATTATAAATTCATATTTAATTTTCATAATTATTAATAGGCTAGTAATAAATTCTTGTTTTTTTTGTTTATATAGAAATATTTGTACGCCATATTATGGCAGGATGTGCTGGAACCAATATTGTAACGTCTATTGTACCATATTCTAACAAATAAACATTTTTGATTTGATTTAGGTAGAACGGGTTTACCGTAACTCTATTTAAAAAAAAAGTACGACGTAAACCTTCTTCCTCGGGAATTTTGAATTTTTGAGAGTTGTTCCACACTAGAACTGTCAGACGTCATTTTTATTCTACGGGTAAAGGATATCTGAAGGCCAATTCTTGTAATTTAAAACGTTCAAAATCTAGTCGCAGTGTCATCTCGGCGACACACAAATGTCAAAAACTTGTGAAAATGTAGGGAAATTTGAGGTATTTTTGACAGATTGAGACTGAGATCTGGGCCCGTATTCCTGTAATTTAAACGTTCAAAATCTAGTCGCAGTCTCATCTCGGCGACAAACAAATGTCAAAAAACTTGTCAAAATGTAGGGAAATTAGACGTATTTTTGACAGATTGAGACTGAGATTAGACTGTCAACGTTCTTAAAATTACGAGAATTGCCTCTCTGACTTTGGTAAAATCAACCCTAAGCCGAGTCAGAAACTGAATGTAGAAACTTACAGTACCAGTTTCAAGTAATAAATCCTTTAACTACAATAAAAAAGGCTCCCGCAAAATATATATACGCTTGATGTATGCAAGTAGTACCTATCTACAGTAAAGTATAAACATAAAGAAAGACGATTAAAATGATGGTGATGCCGACGATAAAAAACGCGGTAATTTGGCCGATGACTCCAGCTGCCCTATAAGGCAAAAATATATTTAATCGAATAACTAGGAAGCACTGCCGGAATCAATAAGTATGGTTAAGTTGACGATGACATTATAAATAATCATGTTGAAAAAAAACGTGTGACCCTGTGTGAACCCATCAGATATTGTTGATGCAACTATCTTTTTGTTACAGATTTTTATTACAATTATGCTATTCTTATAATATTGTGATGCAGGTATCAAGGCTTCATTCGTAGCGAGTAAATTATTGAATGTAGTTCTGTTAGGTGATATTAAAAAAGAAGGAGGTTTGAAAACCAATAAAAACAATATAACATGCTGTGTTCAGTGTTTCTAGTTCCTGATTGAAAGTTGTTTCGTGACATCCAAATTAAACAAGTCAACTTCAGTACCTGTACCTTTGTCCTATCTACATTAAGTTTGTTTATTTTTTAATAAGTCTTCAGAGTGCCTCCTGTTCTATCCACTATTAGTTTGTTTAGTGTCTCTTTTTGACTATCATGAGAATAAAAATAAACAAAAATATTTTTATGTATGACATTTTTACTAATAAGGGTTCCTTTGAACATCCTCAGAAACTTCGACCATGCAGACCTCAACCATCGTAGTACTGATGTGCCTGATCGCCGTGGTGGTAGCGCGGGCGCAGGGACCTTCACCCGTAGACGCTGCGCAGGAATCCCTCCTCGACACTCCTGCGCACGACAGGAGTCCCAGGAACAAGAGAGGGCTGCTCCTGCTGAAGAAGAAATTGATTCTTGGTTAGTGTTTCGTTTAGTTTTGAGAGTAATTGAAGAGTCTGTCTTAAGAACAAAAGAAGAGAAGAAGAGGAAGCTGCAATTGAAATTGATTTAATTCATGAGATAAATAATGAAACGCAGTAACAGCTTGGGTTAACTACATATTGACAATATACTAACCTCACAGACGTGCAGCATTGGCTAAGAAAAGCTGTTACAGGAATTGTACGAAGTTAAACTACCTATTCCCCAAAAGTAAAATGATAACTTAGTAGGTTTTTAATACCATATCAACAAACAGTAAGTGTGCTGTTACTTACCTTAACTTGGAACAAGTTTTTGCAAGGTGTACGTTGTGTTAATATTACATGCCCTGTTGATTTGTTAGACCTACGTTGACCTACACCAGGACACTTAGCAAAATGTAAAAAAATATGAAACAAAAAATGCTAAGAAGATGATAATTGATAGGTTGTTACGTTCCAAACAGGTGTTGGCATTCTATAAGGAAATTGAATGAGCAACATCGGATGACCATTCCAAAGAATAAATTTTCTCAGTTACACTGAGAGAGTTCAAGGACAATAATGTGTAAAGTCACCATGACAAGTATAGTTTCTTCATTAACATGTCTATTGGAATTCCCTTTACTTTTGAGTGTTATGATAGCGTTTGAAGCTTATTGTGATGCCCATCATAAAACAGAAATCTTTTGGTGACGTAGAATGAATTTCTTTACGTCTCTTCTCATAAATAGTATCACTTTAGATATTCATTAATAAATCTGTCTGACTGAATTTAAGCCTCAGTTCTGAAAATACGACTTCAATTACTTTTTCAAAAAAATGGTAGCTAAACTATGTACGACATACTTAGCGAAGGTATAAATTTCACTCAAGGTTCATGTTAAACACAAAATTAATTGCTATGAGTATTGCTAAAAATCAAATATAGGTACCTCGCGTGTGTAAACATTTGATTAGAACATACCATCAAGGTAGCAGTGATGATGATTTAGCTAATCGGGTCATGACCTTGTCAGCTGTATCATGCCTACTAGATGTTTCTGGTCAACACCGGGTGTAGGGTCACCATTAGTCATGTTCATCTTTTTGGTCCCCCGTTACGACTTTGTCTAGCCTTGTCAATTTTACACAAATAATAAATACTGTAAAACGTAAGACGAAAAAGTGAAATGTCCGGACTTTTTTGCAAATGTCCGGCTTTTAGTTAGTCCTTTTCAAAATTTCTAAATGCTAACTCCAACCGGTCACCCGGTTGGAGTTAGCATTCCGAAATTTTCGTGGTCCGCATGATTTGGCATCTTACACAAATATCTTTTTTCCAGTGTCATTGCCATGCAAGACGCAATATGTTTTAGAAACAATTTATCTCGCATCTTTATACTGTACCGGCTTCTGAGGTACACTTAGAATACGAAATATTGAGGTTTTGTGTGGGAACCCATTGTCTACCATTAACGTAGCTAAATAACGTTGCATAAAATTGATTGGGAAAATAATAGTTGATAATGACTGGCTGGTTTATAATAATTGCATTTACCTGGCAGTTAAACACCTTGTTGGGTGATGTTTTTAATTGATTTCTGATTATTATACGTTTAAATATGTTTCTTAAAGCACATTATGATGAGAGTTTATTTAAGGAATTCTTCTCACAATAAGGCACCCTGCTTCACTTTGTGCAGAATCCATTGTGAATGAAATATCACTGAATTACATTTGTCCCTAAGTTTGTAAACAGCGATGTCAAGCAAGAACAAATATACTTGGTGAGTCCAAGTATATTTGTTAGTGCTTGAGAGACAAGTGAAGATAAAGACTCAATATTGACCCTTAATCACGTAAATCTCGTAATACTTCTTTTTTATGTTACATTCGTCCTTGACTTCTCAATTTTCTATAAATTATATAAGTGCCTCCATTCTAGCCGTGAGCAAGTATTCGAATTATTTAGCCTGTTAAGTAAATAGTTGGTGTTTGTACAGAATTTTAACATCCTTTTTAACGTATGTTTTTTCGAAGGTTCACTTTTCTCTATTGAATATTTAATAAATTTACATATAAATAGAAATATATTACATAATGTACTGGTTTGTAATGTAAATTGTTTAACTAACGAGAAGGTTTTTTGCTTAGAAAAACCCAAAGGAAACTCATAAACTCAGATCTCGTTTTTAATATTCAAATATTGCGGTATAGTAGGAAAAAGTCCTTGTATGCTAAGTGTTGCGGTTTAGATTTCCGCAACAGACTAAATATTTGTACTCTGCGGACATTGAGTTGCAGATATTTGCTAAACGTCAGGACCGCACACAAATACTGGTTTATTTTACAATAAAACCATCTAAACTATTCACACATTGCACAAGTCTAAGTTACTGCAAAAGTAGGTAAATTTTAGGCTAACTTACAGATTAATAATAATAATATTAGATAGGCAGCATGAGTCATCAGTATTCACTATATTCTATTGATATTTTTATAACCGTGAATAGATTGGTTTTTCAGTGACTAGACAAAATTCCCTACGGTCACGTAGGCATGTGCTACGAAAAAGGGAATCGTAGCACCTCGTAGCACAGTGCTACGAACGTAAACAATTTTGAAAGGAATAAACTAAGCGTCTTACTAGAATGTATTCTCTAAAAGACGATGTAAATTCCAAATTTGCATCGTCTGCGTATATGTAAACATGTTTTGGTACGCAAATCATTATCCCGGTCGTTAGGCGGCGCTAATCCGCTGATGGATGTAACAGCACTCCAAGGCAGGATACGCCTGATAGGCGTGCTCTAACATCCGATGCTGAAATATTGTACGAGAAATGTCGCTAGTTGTACGTGTGTGTATGTAGTTTAGAATGTATGTTTTTGTAGAGCAATGTTGCAGCGGTTCTGAATAGGATTGTTATTATTTTTGTAGGAGTTTTTTTTGACAAACTACTGATAACAAATAAAAGTAGATTTCTAAACTAGTCAAACTTCGATTTCCAACACTTATGATGAATAAGAGGATGTCATTTAAACATTATAAAAACATGACGAAATTCACACACACATTGTGTGAGCTTTTGTAATATTGTGAGAACTAGAACTATGGCATCAAAGAAAAAAAAAATTGCGAGTTTGAAAAAATAATATTTTATTTACCAGCGGGTAAATTCGTGTTATTCGAGTATTGTCGTTTTTTTTTAAACGTGAGTTCTAACTGAACAGACGACTGAGCTGCTGGGGAGTTTGTTGCGCCATTTCTTCTTCCCAGCTAAACCACGAGAAAGTGGTGAAGGGCGAGTGTTTTAAGGGACTGTCTCATGTATTTTGATGTTAAAAAAGTGCTGATTCTCAGCCTAGTTTGAAGAAAAAACTTGATTTTATTTGAGGTGAATTGTCTGTTGCTCTTATAAAAATAACTAAAATTATTTTTCCTTTACCAGGTGCTCTGGGTCTGAAAGCAGCGAAGGTTGGTGCTGTTGGAGCTGGAGTCGTGGGTGCTTTGGCCCTGAAGGCGAAGTCCAAACCTAAGGCTGTGTCACACACATATTACCACCACGGGTAAATGTTTTTATATAACTATGTATAATTTTCTCTGATCTGCAAAAATGCATAGATAATGGTAGACTGGCAAGAATTCTGTTCTAAGTTTTTATAGAGTCTAGGAACACGCGACATTTAGGTGTGAGTCATTACAAGGTAGCCGAAATGGGTCCAAATTTAATCTGTATTAATTTAGTGTAAATTGAGTCTTTGAAAGACAGTTATATCCATAATAATTTACAACTTTTTAGGGTTACGCTTTATAGAAGAAGCCATTATAATTCAGTCAAGTCCAGCCACCGAAATATGAATATCTCATTCCAGCTTTAATTATTCAAAAGCACAAAAAAGTAATTCTAGAGCCGTATTTCTTGAAAACCTGCAAATATTACTGTTTCTTGGTCTATAACTAAAATGTTATTCCCTGAATTCCTTTCACAGCTTTTGGACAACATATTTTGAATTTTAGTATTCCAGTTGTTTCTAAAAATATATATGTTTTGTATGTTTTGTACGAATCTTTCTAAAACTAATATTTTCGCTTCTTGCTTCGTGATGACATCTTATGAATCATATTTTTTATTTATTCGTGGTTATACTGGTCATGGTCATCAGCTATACTCATCACACACATTTCGTTACTTTACTTTGAATCAGGTATAATAAGTTATTCATACTGTTAACCTATCTAATGTAGGTTACTTTGATATTAAACTCTTAACCTATGTATTAAATCCGCATAAATAAAATTTATATATTCTGTGAAGAAAGGATTCTTGCCGGAATATGAATCATATTGAAATGTTTGTCAAACAGTGATTGTTTTGGAGATTATAGTCTTATTTGTTATGTTTTGTAAGGTTCATAGAAATCCTACTAAGGTAGGTAAGGTATGTATACCACCCCACGGCGCCCTCACCTTCCGCCTGACGTAGGTCCTCACCGGACACGGTTGTTTTGGGAGGTTCCTGTTCAGGATAAGGCGGGAGGAAACGCCAGGGTGTCACCACTGTGTGGATTGTCCAGAGGACGTGGTGGAGCATACGGTGGAGGTCTGCCCGGCTTGGGCGGAGCACCGCACCGCCGCGTCCTCGTGGCGGCGATCGGCGGCGGCAATCTCTCGCGTCCGGCCCTGGTGGCCATGGTACGGAGCGAGATTGCATGGGAAGCCGTCACCTCCTTCTGCGAAGCAGTAATGCTCGCAAAGGAGGAGGCGAAGTGCGTGAGGGAGAGGCAACCTCTGCGCCCTCACGCCCCTAGTCGCCGCAAGAGACGCCCGGGACGGGAGTCAACAGCCGACTCCCGGCCACCGTAGGCGCGGGCTTGCGGGCGGCGAGCAATGGGCAGCTCGCCGCCCGGTAAGGACCAGGCCCGGGTCGACGGCGCGTTGTGTTCCACGCGCGCTTCAAAAAGATGTCAGCACGAACTGACGGGGTCCGCTAGGGCCGATGCCTGCCAGGGCCGCGGGTTGTTCGGAAGAGATACCATGGCCCCTGGCACAGACAACTGAAGGAACACGGGTGGGTTTTAGTCAGTAAAAGTCTGAAACGCCCTCCCGCTCCGCCCAGAGCGGGAGAAGTTAGGCAATCATTATTGGTTATATACATCAATGCCGAGAAAGATAACTGGAGAAAACAAAAATGTCAAACGCTGTGAGCAATCATCTTTTTCAATGCGTTTAACATTTTTTATTTTCGATTTTTGAATATTTTATTTATGTACGGAACCACAAAAAGTGCATTGTTATGAACGTATTTCGGATAGTGGTGCGATTGGGAATCATTCAGCGTAAGTGTACGATTCAGTAAGATTCAGTGATTTCGCTATAATAACACATTCGAGTCGAGAACCATTCTATTTATAAAATCGATTAATCGATGATTACAGGTTCAGTATACTGTAATTTTTGTATAGGCATAATGCAATTAAGTACAGCGAAAACCTAACTCAATATTTTTGAATAATATTGATTCTTTGAAAATCCGACATTTAGGAAAATAAAATCTTGAATAAAATTTATGCGATTTTCGTATTCGACGATTCGTAGATTCTCACTTGATCCTAATCGTCATTAAGGAAATCCTTGATAATAAATATCTACCACGACTAAATATCTCACATCTTTCTGCAGCTATTATGACCCTGAAATGGAATCACAACCCCGTCGGTAAGTTTATAGGTTTCTCCGGAATTCTCAAACGACAACTTGTTTTAAGCCATTCTTTAAGTCTATCTGTCGCTATAAAAATAATACGACTTAAGCGCCTTAAGGTGACATAAATTGAGACCTAACTTCTTAAAATTGAGTTGCGTTTGAGATTTCGGCCATTACTGACACAACGAAGGATTTGCACTGTTTTCAAGGGATAACACAAAATACGTTAATTTACAAATATTTATCTAATTATATTTATGTTGTGCAGGGACCTACCGCTGGTTATCAGGTACTGAGTCGACAACTTCTCCTAGCTCATAAATAGTCTATACGTTGAGTAGCAGAGAAGTTTCATGTCAGTATTTATTTTTTACTTTAGCACGTGTAGTAACTTAGTTGCAACTAAGCATGATTATAAAAGCACCTATCCAAGACCGAATATAAGTTAAAAAAAAAACATCGGCAACGAAGATTAGGCTTCTCATTTTTTTTAATCTGCGACACGGTTTTTCCACATTGTAATAATTATGGAAAATTTAGAAATATTTTCTAAACAGACAAGGAAAGTGTCAAGACAAATTCTTTGACGCATACGTTTGAAATAGTAAAACAAAGTTCCAATGAAGTCTTAAAGCACTATATTATTTTATGGAAAAAAAAACGATTATCAACTGGTTTAGTAAGCGTTTAATCTAAATCAAGATGTTGGGAGTTGTGGCAGAACCTCTTTAAAAAAAAACCGTTCATAGTTTTTTAAAACTTTTTCTAGAGAAAATCGTGATTCAAGTTTGTCTATGTTTCGTGCACTTAGTGAGTACTTTGAATGTGTGTAATAAAGTTCAAATAACCTTTACTCCTAAACGCAAGTACCGAACAGCCTTCGATGTAGCGAAGTTAAACAAACAACTGAAAATGTACTGTCATGTTTCAACACATTCCAAAGGTTTGACTGTCTCATTGTGAAATACGTAAATCAGTTGAGCAACAAATGTCAATTTTAAAAGATTCAATGGGTCATTTAATTGACAACAATGCGATGACGAATGAATCTTATCTTACTAAATCTGAAGGTCATACTGGGTACTTAGGGAGTTTTTCGACAACTACTATTGGGTTTCATAAGGGTCTAATACGATGGAAAGGTTTAAAAGCTTTTGGAAACTTTAATGAGTGAGATGGGACCCGACGCCCACAAGTAAATTCTCACTGAAACAATTTTAAGAATAATCCCAAACTGGGTGTGACTGACGTGATTCATGTATCGCACATCGTTTTAGTAAAAAAACGTATGAATGGGAATCTTCTGTTTATTCATACTTGTTTAAAGAGTTCGCACATTAGCGGTTTTCCCCAAATGAAGTAATTTAACCACGTGTAAAGACATTCCTTACCTTCGATCCTTTTGCGTTATTGTTAATTTGGTATGTTAATGAGACATGAAATGACAGTCACGTCTTCTTAATTAGTATAGTTTTATTAATTTTGTAAACAATATAAACCTGTATCCCATCTCCATATTTCACCATGGTATGTGATCTAAGACTATCTAGTGCGACGACGAATGATTGGCTGATACGATTGGTTAAATAATGGCGGGCACGCGTCCTGCTATGCCATGCCAGGAATATTTTTGGGGCTGCGTACCAGGAGGTTTCTTCAAAATGTAAAGACGCTTTTAGTTGCACACTATTTATTGTACAGCTTTGGGTACACAACCGTAGACACAATACTTAGTATTTTATTAGTATAATATAATAATTAACGAGAGTGAAAAAATACGTGACCGTCCAAGTTAGTTGTTCGCTGGCAAGGGAAAAGGAAGTGTGACAGCGTTGCCACTACAAAAATATTACAATATTATTGCCAATTAATGATATTTAAAATTTACTACAAAAATTACTTTTATGTTGTTGCCAACGAACATATAGACTTGAATGGAATGCGGATTTGAAGGTAATAAAAGATTAGAAATAAAGAATTCACCCATTTACGTAACATATATTCTTAACACATATTTATTATTATTTGGCACGACAATATTTAACTACTTATTTTATTTTTAATAAATCTTTCCTACACGTCACGCATCTTTTCTGTTATTGGAGTAGTTTGCAAATTTGCACTGATTTAGCATTTTTTAGTAGTCACATAATATCACGTTAGAGTTGTTGTATTTTGTAGTTAGTTGGATAAATTTATTTTAATTTTAGATCATTCCCTAAATCTGTGTTAATTTTGATGAACTGCAACAGTCATACATTGTGTTAATATAAAGACGAACAGTTACTTAAACATTGTTTGGTATTCCATTTACATTAAACGCCACTTACCTATACAGGGTAGCAGGGACATCAACGCGGAACCTGTTACCATGCAGGATGCAGTACATGATTCTGGAACCATCTGCGGACATTTCCTCGGTTATTTAAAAAAAATGCTGCTCTAAACATTTTGACCGACTAGGTATTGCACTTGTCTATGCAACAGCAGATTTTTTTTTGATAACCGACGAAAAGTTTCTACGCTAGGGGTTTAGAATCACGTGCTGAATTCATGGTTACAAAGTGGCGTTAAAAGTTGCACTACATATCCTTATAATCTGAGAAACTCAAGAATTTATTGGTGACATCATCCAAAAATGTCGCTGTAGGCTGCCGAAATGGGTATTAACATGCCCATGTTTCGATGGCAAAGTGCTTCATATTACCATAAGGAAACCATAAAGAGATAAACTTACATAATACCAGAAATTGAAACGTCCATAGTTCTCGCGGAACAGATAGTATTACTATGATTAATACTTAATTGTTTTTATTTATCTTTCAGTTGGTGATTGTCTGTACTTGGGATTTTCTTATAACGCATCGAGTGTCTACGTTGTAAGAGAAACCAGGATGGCGTGTAAAATAGTATTAACTGCTAGGTTTTTTAATCTAAGAGAGGCTTCTATGTGATGGGTAAATAGATTAAACGGATCATTCGTATTGTTTCGACAGTCGTGACGTTTGGTAACAAAATATTGAACCAGTCGCTTGTATATGAGTTATTTTTTTAGTTCTGACACTGGTCCATTAAACTGTAATTTGTTATGACAAAGTTTCGTATTAACTACACTACAACTTGTATGTTTAATTGTGCGAGTAGCATAAACAGCTTTGATGAAATGGTAGCTCGTATGCAAGCGACATAAAACCCCAGAGGCGAAAGGCAAATGTGACCTGCCATGTTAATTATATCCGGAATCAGCACTTCATGATAAAGGACCAGATTGAAATGTAAACAATCCGTGTGCAAGGTTGCTTTTTAAAATCGCAATTTTACTTTTAAATCAAAATGTTAAGTAAGTAATTAACTCTGCCTGTTTTAAAAGTAGATCACATGGCTTGATGTCAATGGTAAAGTTTATAATATGTTTAATTTTCATGTTATTTTTGAAATATTTTGTTCCAATTGTTAATATCGATATCAATGATGTATTCTGAATTAGTAAGCAGAAGCGCACACGCATGGTCGGCGCATCGGGTTCCATATTTGTTATGTCATCAACGTCACGTAGACTTGCATTATATGTAAATGGCCTGTTACATAAACCTAAGATTTAATAATAAGTCAACGTCTGAAGGAATGCCATAGTAGATAGTTTAGTAGGCTTTATGTTTCCCACATTGCATTAAACTCTTTGAATATTAAACACACTTTTGGCAATTACGATTCAATCTGCAGGTAATATTGTAGACATTTTAAAGACAATTGAGTTTCGATTCCGTGTACATAAGCGTTTTTGAACTTCGAAAAGGCTCTAGTATCTACATCATTATGTGTTATCATAAAGGGCTTATGCCAACCATTGCTCGCAGAAGGCCTTGATACACTGTTGCTACAATTTTATCAATCAATCATTTCAGTATATCCCAGTTCACTGTTGGATACAAGGTATTTGGGGACCGAAAATGTTCATAAAACTGTGTAGTCAGTGAGCTGTAAATTAACATCAAATTGCATCTGAATTTGCTGTTGTAAACTAGAGCGTATTGTCAAAAATATTCCGTGAAATTGCTTTTGAGGCGATGTTTGTTATAATATTTATAACATTAAGTGCCGAAGCGATTATCATTTTTTACCATTTCGTTACGAATAATAAATGAATGTAATGATGATATTTGTTTTTTTATTTTGTTTGTTTTTTCTTGTTTTTATTTAATACTAGTTGATCCGACAGATGTTGTCCTGACAAAACTCCCATAGAAAAAGAACGTTCAGTTTTCCCGAATTTGAAAAATTTCCGGGAATCTTTTCCAAATTATCTTTCGACTATTAGAAACATTTTAAAACAAAAAATAGCCAAATTGGTACAGCCGTTCTCCAGTGATGCGCCTACCAACAAACAGCATTCCATTTCTATTTACATAGATTTAAAAAAAACAAGCTTGTTTTGTTTTCGTTATAAAATACTTACAACTCCGATGATGTAATCTGCATTCGCGACATATTCGCCAAAAATGTAAACAAATATGAGTTTATGAAAAAATAACTTTAATTCCTACAGAATAAAGTTCAGTTTACGCTACAATTTCAAACATATTTATAACTTTTTCAATAGTGCTAGTCACTTCGAAATCAACTTAATTACCATAAAAATAAATTTGATTTTTGTTCAACTTGAAATAACATCAATTTGAAACATAAATAAAATTTGAATATAGGTAAGTTATGAGAAATGCTAAAAAAAATGTGGAAAGGCTTATTATGGCTTTTTACCAAATGCGTCAACAGCACCTGTCCATTCGGATTTAAAAATACCCATAGGTATCTCACATATCAACATAATATTGTCACCATAAAACCAGTTTACACAATTTTATTTCTCTTCAAAAATTCCCAGTACATTAAAAATCCTTTATCTACTAGAGAACCGTTACCCATCCTCGTGGCACATTCCATATTGATAAATTAGTTAAACATGTAAATTGATTACATTGTTAATAATAATCGGTCTTTGGATTTCGGATTGGCAGTTGATTAATAGGAGACTATAAATTAAAATTGATATTCTAAAAGGTTCATTCACCCGATTTTCTTACTAGAATTCTAAACTGTTTATTTACATTATATAAGCTAACATTTTAAATAAAAATACATATGTACATGTGAAAAAATAAGCAAAAGAATCATAGGGCATCAAAAAATTCGTCCGCATCGCTGTCAACAGGAACAGTGCCCAAAAGGCTGGCAGCATTGCCACGTTGTATGGCGATGCTAATTCTTTGGGCAAGAAACAGGCCAGCCCTCTGGTCACGTGAGGAGTCGACTAACCGCTTGGCGATACCTCGAAAAACCAAGTGGGCAGTCGGACCCCATGGCCCTAGTGTTTCAACCCCAAACGGCTCGAACTCATAACTTCCAATTAGGTTGCAATATTTACGGCGTTTGAGGTTTTCTGCACCAGCAGCAGCCGCTCCAGCACAGCCCACCAAATTCTAAATGAAACATTTTTAAAGGAATGAAAAACTAGACAGTAAATAATGTGCCTGCAGTAAGTGTATTCCGTCATCCATTATTAACTTACATTTTATTAATTAATGAGGTTCCATCTAAAAAATAAAGAGAATACTGTGTGATCTAAAGGAAAAAATATTATACAACCATACACAAATACAAAAAAAAAAATGGTTTTTCATCTATGGTTAGTATATTTATAGTATATATCATTCTTCAAGTAGGCAAAACCATAAATTAAAAAGGTTTTATTCTAAATTATAATCCTATTCAAATATGGTGCAGTGTCAAAATAAATAAATAATCAGAATTATTAGCTCCTTTAATTTATGCCATACTAGCTGCGCCCCGCGGTTTTACCCGCATAAGTGTCGATCCCGTGGGAATATCGGAATAGAAGGTATCCTATATGTTAATCCTGGTTATATACCATCTGTGTGCCAAATTTTATCCAAATCCGTTCAGTAGTTTTTGCGTGAAAGAGTAACAAACATCGATTCATCCATCCATCCATACAAACTTTCACGTTTATAATAGATATTAGTAGGATTCACTTTTTGCAGCGCAGGGATATATAAGCGCAGTCAGCGTGCAGTAGGCATGTTGCTATTAGCAGACAGACAGGCGTTGCTGCACATTCTGTTGATGTATAAATAAAATATTTAAGTTAGGTAGTACCTTGAAGCTACGTGTTTATGGCCTATTGTTTTTCGAGAAACATACACATTTAACACTTATAATGTAATTATTAATTAAGCGATGGAATAAAGTGCATCATCGATACTAAGGCCACAACACGTCTCGGACTACGGTCTGCACTACAGCTTTTATTTTTTGCATTATTAAAGACTAGCAGCGCCCCGCAGTTTCACCCGCATAAGTGTTGATCCCGTGAGAATATCGAGATAAAAAGTATCATATGTGTTATTCTAATGTATAAGCTATATTACTGTAAAGTTTCATCAAAATCCGTTCAGTAGTTTTTGCGTGAAACAGAAACAAACATTCATACATCCATCTTCACAAACTTTCGCATTTATATTATTACCAGCAGCGCCTCGCGGTTTCACCCGCATAATTTTCGATCATGTGGGAATATCGGGACAAAAAGTATCCTATGTGTTATTTTGATGTATAAACTATATTACCGTAAAGTTTCATCAAAATCCGTGCAGTGGTTTTTGTGTGAAAGAGTAACAAACATCCATCCAATCAGATATTAGTAGGACAAAACAAGGGCAGTAGACAAAAGTAGTTATTAGAAACAAGAGCTAACAGTTTTTTTTTTAATATAGAGGGGTAGGGACATCGACGCGCAATCTGTTACCATGGATTCAGTACATGATGAACACGGCGTTCAAATTTTGGGTCGGTTATTAAAAAAAAAAAAAATTGCTCTTCCATACATTTTGACCGCGTAAATACTGGTATTCAGCTGCATCTAGTTAGACTGGAAGCCGACCCCCAACATAGTTGGGAAAAGGCGTGGCAGGTGATGATGGTGACATTTTGGACCGCGTAGTTATTGTACTTTTCTATGAAACAGTTGATTTTTTTTTTGATAACCTATGAAAAATTTCTACGCTACGGGATCTAGAATCAAGTGCTGAATTCATGGTTACAGTTTGCGCGTCTATGTCCCTGCCACCCTGTATGCAGAAGAGGCACTAACCCAGAACATACTTCAAGACAAAATCTTTGGCTTTAAGTAAAAGTCAACATTTGTAATAACACGGCACAGGGCAAGTACACTTCGTATGAAAGGCCAGTAAAGTGCCACTACTCAATGGTATCCATGCAAACGAAGCTCGAGGTCTCCACATACCTAAATGACAAATTCTTCAAAGCATTTACCGTAAACACAAAAAAAAATCCCGATTTTACAATAAAATCCAACCGTTGAAATCCCTCTAAAATGCCATGACATGGTACATGCAATTTTTGTATTATTTTGTGCTGTAATTAGGAACTGAAACAAAAAAAGGTTTTGAAATCGACCCTTTTTCGGTTTTTTTTTCTTCGAGCAAATTTCAATTTATCGTCTTTTAAACCGTTACTTTCTCTAAAACGAGGATGTATCTAAGTATGACATATTTTTTTCATGTAAAGTTGGACAACCCCCAATTAAATGAATAGGAACAATACTTCAAATGTAGTAAGACACATAATTAAATGAAATAGCCCTGTCTATCTCTTATTTTTAATATTATTATATACTGAGAGGTCACTTCAGGTCATATCGTCCTATCGAATGTCAAAAAGCCAGTTGTTACCAAAAATAAAACAGGCAGAGACAGTTCCTGTTATGATTACATAATCTAGGCATCACGTGGTAAAACACTCGCATTTTGATGATGTCATTTAAAAGAAATGACCACTAGAAAACTGGATATATTATATACTAGCTGAACTCCGCGGTTTCACCCGCATAAGTCTCGATCCCGTGGGAATATCGGGATAAAATGTATTCTATGTCCTAATCCAGGTCATCGTCTACCCATGTGCCAAATTTCACCCAAATCTGTTCTGCCGTTTTAGCGTGAAAGCGTAACAAACAAACATACAAAAAAAACTTTTTTTTTCTCTTTAAATATTAGTTTAGAATATAGACTCGTTAAGCGTCTTATGGTCAAAGCTCTTTTAATAAAACCCCTCTTTATTATTATCCTAAAATATACTTTTAATATTAGAAACGCGTCTTATATCAGTAATTATAAAAGCTATTAATCTTACCTAAGGGTGTTTAGGGCTTTATAGTTTTTATATGATGATTTATATGGGGTCACACGCGGACGAACGGCGGTGGCTTTATAGTGCAGTGCCGTTATAAATTATTAAATTTTTTCGAAATTTCACGCGACTTGAACTTGAACTTGGTTCGTCTTTGAGCCGAAAGATGCCAGGCGTTAGCAACAAGCATAATTATTGAGAAATCAATTCGCATGTCATGCTGTAACTTGTATCATGCAATTCATTCATGAAACTCACTTACCTTACTTACCTTAACTTACTTACTTATGGCCTTTGTATCTTTTTTGTGAACTTTAAAAATTAACTACTTTAAAGATTTTTTTTCGCAAATTGTGTTTTGAGCTAATCATATTTTTTTTTGCGTTAAACAAATCTCCTAGAATCTTACAACTGGTATATAAATTGATTGTAATAAATTCGGCATCAATCTTAATATTGTAACAAGTTTATTGTAATTTTATTACAAAGTGTGCCTTGAAAACCACCTTTTTATGTTCTATCTAATGGTAGTGTAAATGGAGTGTAGACATAGTTTGAGAATATTGGATGTTACTATGGGAGTGCCAAGTCATGCCTGCCCAAATCCTTCGGTCGATTTACGTGCATTGGATTCGTAACGCATACATTGCATGTTTTTCTTCCATCTTGCATCCGCACGAAAATGTTCGTTCTTCTACAAAATATGATCCCACTTCTCAATTTTTCAGTACCAAGATGCTGTTAGCGTTGGATTGTGTCCTTTGCAGCAATTGTTATGGGCTCATATATTGTGAGGGGAAGCTTACATATTGTTTATTTTTTGTCAAGATAATCCAACGTTGCGTCTCGTGTTTATGGAAGCGCACTCGGAATAAAATTGTTTTAAAGATTGTTGTTCCTTGAAAAAAATCTCGTATTATGAAAACTGTCACCAAGGTTTGTTAAAACGTTTTGTTTAAATGGTCACATCGGTTCTATAGACAATAAACAAACCTCTTTTTCAATAACTGTTAAATTATGAACATCCACAGCAGATTAAAGTACCTGTATTAACAAATTACTTTACGAAAACCATTTCCATTGTATTCGTTACTGATTTATCATTGGACCAGTCGCCGATGTGGAATAATCTTTATTTGATTGGATCACTATCCAGTGCCGGCTTAAAAGTGTGTATTATTCGATAGCAATGGAAAAGAGTAATGTATTCAAATATATTTCATTGTGAAGGGCCCCTGCGCCTTTCCTCAAAATATTCTGGGCGGTTTATGAGCTAAACAGCTGATAAAACAGGTGCTATGTATGTTCGCAATTTACCGGGGCACCTCGAGATTTGCATACCAAAATTGGATGATTCAATTTGGCATACAAAACTATAATGTTATTATGTAAAGTGTGAAAAAAAAGTTGGACGTTATCCTGTTGGGGTCATTCACTTTAGGCGTGAATTGTTTGATGTCAAACAAGTATATAGAAGGTATGAGCATTGGTGACAAAAATTCCATTTGAGTTTGCTTTGACGTTAATTTGCTTAAAGGACTTTGTTGCTTGACGACATAAGTTGTTAGATGTGGTATAGTGGGTCATCAGATGATGCATATTCGAGTTATATTTTTTGTAAAAAACTGTTTGGTATTCAAAATTGAATTAAGTAATCAATTTGTGCATCCGTTTTCCTTTGTATGAATTATTAGTTACATCAAGGCTAATGTCGGTAATGATTGATGTTCTAGCGCCCTACTCTACCTGTACCAACACTAGGAATAGTACCTACTAC
Source organism: Apamea epomidion (assembly GCA_947507525.1). Taxonomy (NCBI): domain Eukaryota; kingdom Metazoa; phylum Arthropoda; class Insecta; order Lepidoptera; family Noctuidae; genus Apamea; species Apamea epomidion. Next base: position 8,870,473 of record OX382225.1, read on the forward strand.
AATATAACAAACGACTAAGTACCTGTAAGTACATACGAGGACATCTCACAGTCAACGCGGGTACATCCACACGGTTCAAAAGGCAGCTTCAACGTTACCGATTGCACATATAATTAACACAATTTCCCACTGCTCCCTTAATAGGAAAAATACATGTTAGTATGTACATAGTAGCATGTAAAACACTTGAGTATACTCGACCTAATATTACAAACGAGATGATGTTACAGCTTGTTACAGGCACAATGTAATCCTCAGATACGTAAAAACCCTAGCTTTTGATTAATACCTAGAAAATTTCTGGTGGCTCAACAAAGTTAAGTTCGCAAACTATGCCCAGTATAACTATTTCATGTTTGTAATTACGTCTAATGAATATTGAATATCTGAAACTACTGAGCCTGTTGCGTGGGTTATGGTAGTATAATATGTTATAGGTGGGGCGACAGCATACCTTATTAAAGGCATCGGATTATACATTATTTGTTAGCGTGTGTGTTCGACTCGCCGACCTATAAAAGTCATAGGCAGGACATCATCGTCCAGTAGATCAGTGATCAGTGTTTGTGCTAGACGGTGATATTTTAAAACAGGTAAAATTAATAATAAAACAAATAATGTAATTTTGTGTTTGAATTTTCTAGTATAACCAATTTTAATTTTTTAATTTTCTTGTATAGTAAGTATTTAAAAAATATAACTAAACAACTTTACAACTGACTCTGTCGGAATGATATTCTTATTTCATTCAGATAAGGCAAGTTTTTGCAACTGTCAAATAGTTTTGTAACAAATCTTTTATATAAAGCATTAGTCAATTTTAAATGTTCGGTGCATATATGGGCATTATTTTGCATTTTTATTGATAATAAAATTCCATCTTTTTTAATTTTTTTTTGCTAAATGTCACGTGAAAACATAAATTAAACAGAAGAACTATTTAATCGAATATAAATAAACTAAAAAGCCCAAAGGACTTTCAAACAACATCAAGAAGTTTTTGTAGAAAAAAGATGAGTTGAAATACCTCATCTCGACCTAAGTAAAATAATAAATCATTCATTGACAATATACCTAACAATATAAGCTGACATTTTATTAAAATTGCTTTGAAAAGCTAGTGTGAAGCCGGTCTTTAACAATGCATTAAAATATATACCTACCTTAACCATGCAAAGTTTGTGAAATTATTAGCATTAATATTTCATAATATGGATTTGTGACTAATAAATTACCTACACAACTACATGTTATGATTGGCTACGTTAAAATATTTAAAAAATAAAAATTCGCAAAATTGTTATTTTTTTACGTTTTTTGCAATTTGCAGGTCAGTATCAGGTTGTACGTATGTTGATCTAAATATGATTCGCGGCCTTAACAAATATTTATTAATAGAAATATAATCATAAAACTCATCAATACATACAACTCTCACAAGTTCGTATTATTTTATTCATGAAATCATGACATTTGAGGCCAATTCTCACGCAAGGAGTTGTATTGCTGATTCCAATGATTATTATCCAGTAAAACGATATTTGTTACGGTCGCGAATCATATTTTAATCAACATACAACCTGATACTGAACTGCAAATTGCAAAAACGTAGGTAAATTTGAGTTTCGCGGGCTACCTTATCGAATCCCCCTTAAGATTCAAAAAACGAAACTTACAGGAAAATCCAAAATGATGGAATTTTATAAAAAAAAAAATAACAAAACAGGAAAACTATTGTCAGAATCAAGGTATCAAAGACAGTAGAATTTTTACATAGGTAGTCGTACTAAAGCGTCTTTAATTCGTTTATTTGCAGACCAAATCAAGATGAGAGTGTGCACATTAGTCTTTGCGGTGTTGGTGGCGTGTGTGGCGAGCCTCGCGGCTGAGAACGGTCCCCTGATGACCGCACTGCAGCCCGTGGAACACCCCGAGCTCCAGGAAGTCATGTTGGTAGACGCACAGGGCAACAGGGAGAAGAGGAGTCTGCTTCTTGGTGAGTAAAAGCAGTTGCTAGGTGACTATGCTTGTACATGGATTTATTGGCGAGCTGCCAAAATAGAAACTAACGCCGCCATCTTGTTTTTGGGATATAATTTCACGAAACCATTTTAAAAATGTTCACCAACAACGCCCGCCTATCACTGTCATTTAAATGCCAAAAGATCCTTGTAACACTGCTATTTCCAGTAACAGTAGAGACGATTACCTACAGATTCGTGAGGACTTCGTATTTAGGTACTATAGTCTGTTCATTTTACGATGGTCCGCGTGACAGATCCAAAATTAATGTTAAACACTTTTTTTCTTAAATGTTGTATAAAGTAATCAATTACCTATCGAATGACCAACAATCGACTTGTCAAGCCACGACCATTTGGTATGTGTCGTGCAACCTATCCTGAACACACTATGGCCGACATTTATGTCCTGCGACTCTTGTCGTGTCTTCACGACTTCGCTTAACGTCAATGAATACAAATGGTGTAATTATTTTTTTAACGAATCTTAAACTTCAATAAATCAAGATCAATCTTATGAAAAGCTAAGCAAATTGAATCGATAATTTCGAATAAAACCATTTGAAATCCCTGATAGAAGAATCTTAGTCGAGATATAAAATGTAACAGGTTAAAATACATAAATCGTACTTTGTATATATTTATGTTCTGTAATTTGTACGGTGTACAATAAAGAGTATTCTATTCTATTCTTTGCTGCCTATCCCCTTTAGCGTGCGTAAAGTTTTGAGGGCTTAGATCACGTAATGATACACATACTTATCTCCACGCGAGGTAATTTCAGTGTTTAGTTCAAGGACACGGTTTCTACTTAATTACTTTATATCCTGTCGATACTTAATTATAATGATGTAATTATATCATTTTTGGGATTATCTGTGCCTCATGATTATGCAAGCAACTGCACAATTCAAGGCTAAGTCATATCACGCAATACATGCGTGTATTACTTGCCCTTATTTCGATGATTTGAAGTACCTATTTACATAATGTACTTACGCATCAGCTGTTTGTTTAGTTTGAGAGGTCTAGGCTAGGGTATAGTAACCGGTCTTTTGCAATCATTTTGTTATATCATGGTTATTTTGATGCAACTTAAATTCTAGTCTCATTTTTGGGTTCTGTACTCTAAAGGTGCCAACGGTACCCTATTTCTAAGCCTTCGCTGTCCATCCATCCGTCCGTCTGTCTGTCAGCGGGCTGCATCTCATGAACCGTAATAGGTAAACCGGTGAAATTTACAGAGTGTGTATTTCTATTCCCGCTTTAAAAATAAAAAAAGTGAAAAATAATGAAAATAAAATAAAGTGACAAAAAATTAAAAACAACTGAGGGGGTCTCCATACAAGAAACGAGTTTTTTTGCCTTGTGTTACGGAACCCGTCGTGTGCGAGTCTGATTTGCACTTGGCCGGTTTATTATTATAATTTTTCAATGTAAAAGCGGAACTGGTTTTTGATATTAAAAGTCGGTATAAAACATAAAAGTAGAATACAAATTGTTAACGTGATAGTATCGGAGTAATGGTGGTGAACAGAAACATTACCAAATAAAATTTGAAACGGACTATGTTGACTGTGATTGTAGCATATTCCATTATACATAGAATAGTTCATATCATTTTATATATAGGCATTTATACTAAACCAATAAAAGTTTGAATTACAACATCCATTTAATAAAAAGCTTACAGAGCAAACGGTCCGCTTATGTAGAAATTGTGGATTAACGATGATATAGTAGCGACCCAAGTGTTCACCACTCGCCATAGTTTGTACATCTCATACTTTTCTTACCTGCTGGGTTGTTAAAGTCGCGAAGGATTTGTTACAGTCGCACTCTTGGTCTGAAATATTGCAATGATGAGAACAGGTTTGAAATCCCCACTGGAGGGTTGTGATTACAGTTTTACATACAGACACGAAAGTTCAAATAGCTATGAATTGTATTTCGCTTTATTTTCGGTCTTCGTATGAGAAATGTAAATGCTTTTGGTCCGACAGTAACATTTGTCGACGAAGTAATTACATTTTAATAAACATGTTTAAGCGAATAGTTTTTGAGAACGTACTTTTGGTCTTGTTGCTTTTATTACTTAAGTATCTAATTTCATTCGCTCTTCAACTATATAATGCAAGATCAGATAAAATAAAAGGTTTTAGATCTTGTATAATAAATAACGAATTCCAATTATAGTTCCATTTTATTTTTATACATACAGGGTGGCCTTGTTGACTTGGACGCGCAAACTGTAACAATGAATTCAGCACATGATTCTAGATAGCGTAGAAAATTTTTGTTGGTCATAAAAAAGGCTTCTTTCATACAAAAGATTCTTACTTTCATACCTACGCGGTCAAAATGTATGGAACAGCAATTATTTTTAAATAACCGACGAAAAATTTCAACGCAGGGGGTTTCAGAATCGCCTTCTGGATCCAAGGTAACAGGTTGCGCGTCCAGTCCCTGCCATCCTGTATATTATGCTAGTAGTGCTGCAAGTTAGGTAAGTATTGTTCTTTTTACCTGAAACTCCGCGGTATGTCACAGTAATCACCTACCCACAAACTGAAAGTACTGAAACCTTCGTGTTCCAGTCCCACAGTTTACGCATTACCTTTGCGTTATGACCGAACTTTTATACACACATACAAACGTAAGAGATTGCTCGTTTATATGCTAAAATAGTATAAAATATCGTAAGTATGTGTACAGTAAAGCGAAAAGCTGTAAAAAGCGATTAGGTACGGAGTTTACCTTCATATCTTTTTTTCGTTATGATTCATAAATATTTATATCGAATTATAAGTGTTAGAGTACTGGTTCAATATGAATAAACAAATCCATTAATAAAACATAGTCAATGCGAAATGCATTACATATATTATAACTTAGTTATTTTTAAGGTTCTGCAGATAACCGGCTGTTGACATTCAGAGGACTTTGCTTTTAAAATGTACTAATTATTAATGAATAAACTTTCATACGAATAAATTTTGCATTAGAACGGGTTTTTTTACATAAATTAATAGAAGATTTTGAGCAAATTGATTACAAACATCTTCTATTCATTTTAATTAGCACCAACAAGTAGGCCCATCTAAATGAAATTAGCTTTAACAGAACTTACTTATTTACTTACTTACTAATTTCAATGTCAACTGATTTTGTCCAATCATCCCGACAAGGAAAATCGTGCTTCATTAATTTATGCGAAAACAATACTGTTTAAATAGTTGGGAATATAATTTGTTTGAGCAGTCAATAATCAGTCATGTTATGGAATCCCCCATGGAACATTGTTACGTGTTGCGCATACATGGCTAAGTCTGATGAGAAATGGATACTGCGTAACAAATACGTCACGTCTATCCCTTAAGACCTCACTTTCTAGCCCTAGAGGTAGAGATTGATGACGTCATATAAGGTAGCAGAGCCGTTAGACGGATCATTATGGAGGCGGCTATCCATAAAGCTATAATATGCTAATATATTGAATAAGAGGAGCGGAGTTAACAACAACACACTATCTTCACATTACGATCTTGAACTTTACCGTCACTGTTATAATTTTTGTTAAATGTAAATTCTTAAGGCTCATCATCTACCTAGCGTTTTCCCAACTATGTTGGGGTCAGCTTCCAGTCTAACCGGATGCAGCTGCTGCGGAGTATTTTACAAGGAGCGACTGCCTATCTGACCTCCACAACCCAGTTACTAGATAATACGATACCCCTTATTAAACCGGTTGTCAGACTTTCGGGCTTTTGACTACCTCTAACGATTGTCAAACCCTACGATCCACAAACGACAGCCGGGACCAACGGCTTAACATGCTTTCCGAGACACGGAGGGGTTTTGGTATGTAAAGATGGTCACCCATCCACAGAACAACCGCGGCAAGCGTAGCTTAACCGATTGACCTGTGGAGCTGTTATTATTTAGCCACAGGCCCCTTCCTAAAGCTATAAATAATAAAATCAGATTAAGTAAAGGAATTAAAGCTGATATAAAAATGTGTATAGAGCGTGGTCCGGTAGGATGTGGTGGGGACGGAGTGGGGTACCACACCGTACTTCTCGCAAATGCAAATCTGTACGAGGATTTATTTTTATGAACAATTAGGGACGTTGTCTATTTAATAAGATAATCTTGTATATTTTTCACCTAAATTCTGGTTTACGTGTCACCTCGCGCGTTTGTTTAATATTTTCCCTCGGATTTTATTCATTTTTTTATGGTTGGCTAGTAAGATTAGTAAGAAACTTTAGCTCGTAACATCGTTTTTATGAGAATATTTATTATATTTTATACAAGTTTTATCCTTGGCAATAATGCACTAAAGTTTTGACTACACAAATAAAATATAATACCAAACTAATTCAGACTCGACGGGCGATAAAATAACCTAATTTGTTTGATGCAAATTAGTATTTTATGTTAAAGATATTGTTGTCAATCAGATACATTCTCGCGACCTGTTCTGCAGGTTTAAGTATTTTAATTTTAAATGAAAGTCTTTCTTACGTCTCAGTAACTACGTTGAGACTACTCAATTTATTAGTATTACCAAAAATATTTAATGTATAGGTATAATGTTATATTCTTTATCTATAAACTAGATAATACTAGAGCATAAAACAGTTCCAGGTTAGTATATGCAACGTTCGTTTTGGGCGGCACTATATTTTACATTAGTTTTTTTATTGTTTTTTTTTAGTATTCATATTACGAGATGTGGGTGTACTTTAGTACACCTCTGCCGAAAAAAACAGGCGTGTTGTTATGTAATGTTAAGTAACATTTTATATTGTACCGACAAAATAAGTTACAAAATCGATGTGTACCTGGGTATATTTGACGAAAATAGATGAGCATTATACTCAGAATTGAGTTATCTTTCAGCAAACAGAAATATTTGACATTGAGAACAGAAAATAAGATAGTCAACAAAACTCTTACAATTGTTCTTTTTTATTTTTTTTAGCCGTTAATGTCCCACTGCTGGGCAAAGGCCTCCCTACTCTCTTTCCACCTCTCTCTGTCCAGATCTGCTAAGGACCAATTTTTATGAAAGAAGTCCAGCTCATCCCGCCTTTTATCTTTACATGTTCTTACGTATTGTTTTTCTTTGACCAGGTGCTGGTGCTCTGGGTCTAGGTGCTGCTGGTCTGGTCGGTGCCGGTCTGATCGGTGCTAAGGCTGGCTTCATCGGAGGTGCCATCGCTGGAAAAGCTCTCTCGCACGGCAGGAGCTATGGTTACGGAGGTGGCTACGGAGGCGGCTATGGTGGTTACGGAGGCGGCTATGGTGGATACTACGGCGGCGGCTACGGAGGATACGGACATGGTGGTGGTTACAGGTATGTAATTACAGATCATGTCATATATGAAAAAATAAAAAATAATTTCTACCTTTGGGAATAATCATTTCCTCTACGTTGATTCCCATTATATTTCTAAGTTTATCTGTTACTGTTAGATAATATCCAGCTATCGCCATGACTTCCAGCTCTTTCGATCCAGGGCTAAAGTGGACCACTGGTCGTTTGTGCTCCAACTCGTCGCGCCATTTACAGTTTAGATATTTACTAAAATAAAATTAAATGGGCCCTTAATTATTATCATCAGAAAAATAATGTTTTTTTTATTTCAGGCGCTATTATGGTTAACTTTTAGCATAACGATACCTATCATCATTCAAATATTTCCCACAATAAGAAATTTATTTCATTACACACAAAAACAATTCACAAATTAAATAATATACTCCAGTATTCAGTTACAAAACACAGTAATCATAACATACTATATTCTCTACATATTGTTCTTATCATAATATACTAAAATCAATCCATACGATGGAGTTGCTTAAGTACCTGGACAGCGTAACGAGATCCTATCATTGTAAAAAAGGTAGTAATCTTGAACAAAAATGATTCATAATCATCACTATTGGTGCTTAGGAGTTCTCGGTAAAACTATACCTTGACTGACAAGTATAGACGCTTTTGTAATAACCGCAAAAAAGCCTTTACACAATTACCTAGGATGATTTCTAGGCAGGATGTAGCACCATGCACTCTCAGTTCATGGCATCATCGACCACATTGTTCATTAATGTTTTTTTCCACATTGTTCATTGGCAGTCTTTTGTTCCATCAAATCATGGGTTAAACCCTTGTTTGCTGCTGCATTTTTTTTTAACCAGAGTAATGCCAGGTACAGATTGGGGAAATGGAACATGAAATGTAACACACGTTGAATCAAATTTGCCTAGTTGTTGTGATACGTTTCACCAATCTGCACCCTCATTCACAATCTGAATCATTAAAGGATATTGCTAATCCGTTGCTTCATATGTTCGAAAAATTTGTCTGCTCAACAACGTAAATAACGCAATAAATGTTGTTGAACTGTCAAAATAAAAGTCATTGCTACTGTTAGTGAGTTACAAAATTACCCCACTGTACCCCGCGGGCCATTAGAGATTATTACAGAACATTGGTGTTGGTTCACACGATCAAACTTCAACAGCACTCTTTTGCATTCTATAGACAATGTTCCTTTGAACATCTCTTTAATACATGATGTTTCTTTTTCCAGGAGAGTGTACATTGTAGAAGCCGACCCCTGGTGCTGAACCAACCGACTGACTAGCCAACCACTGTGCAATAATATGGTTATTTAAGTGTACGTGATTATGAATGGAGTGTATTTGTACGAAAACAATAAAAAAAACATACAAATTATCTTTTGGTTTCTGTTTATTTATTTTATTTACTGACGACTTAACTCAGTTCTGATGAAGTTGTGAATATTTTATTTCTTTCAAACACTTCGTATACCGTTGGGTTTAGTTTTCTTAGTTTTTGCCCAAGGGTATTCTTTTACCAAAGTAATTTTTCTTTTATCAGTTTTTAACCGGCTTCCAAAAGGAGGAGGTTCTAAATTCATCTGTGTATATATGGGGTCAAATTAAATTAGCTGGCAAAACTTCTCAGACATGACGGGTATCGGTATCTGAATATGAGTAGGTATGGAAGGAATATGGGGTAGGAAACATAACTAAAAAGTGAAAAATAAAAAAACTTTTTTACAAAAAAAAAAAAAAAAAAAAATACAACCGAAGTCGGTTGTGTTTTGTTTGTAAAAAAGTTTATATATTTTTATTGAACCAGTGTAAAATTATTGTAACTTTTGAAATCACCCTCAATTTTTAACCCTGGTTTTGATGATAATTATATTTAAAATTTAATATTCGGGCTCAATGCTAAACTTGATACTTGCAAAGCTACCTACTTACTATTTTCCAACATTTGTGTAAAATATATAACGTGGTTAGCGTCCTTTAATGTCCGTGGAAAAACCGCTCTTGGCAAATGCCGAATGTCGTTAAAATGTGCATTTGCTAAATGGATATTTGAATGTGTCTGGGGCGAGTCATGCATACGAGTTGCCTTAAACTAGGATTTCTTTACTGTGCCAGATATTTACAGTAGGTCAATCAATATATGATTTTTCAACAAACAACGCTTATTGTGTACCTTAACTTCTGAAGAAATATTTAAACTGATTGCTACCTACTAAAGTTTTACAGCACTCTACGCATTTCTCATGTATTACGGTAGCATTTTCAGACATAAATCTAATAAAGCCTAAACTCTTAACAAATATTTTGAGACAACAGGTATAAGCGACGATATCTTTGTTGCAAGTGGCAACCGAACCCGGCGCCCCGAAATGCATAAGCAATTTCTCAGTCACTGCGCCAATAGTGTGAACATAACTTGACAAAACGGATGAAAGCACTGTCGTTTATTGAGGAGGGCTCTAGCTACATAAAGCATCCACGTACTACCACAACTCAGGCGTGGGAGGCAGTGGCCAAAAGCTAGTTCCCAATAAATATCATCGTACTTGATGCGGCCGTGCATCACCGCGCTGCTCACAGCCGTTGGATGGAGCCGTCGATACAGCATTAACGGAGATGGATGGCATCGGCCCACGCCATCGCCTCTTTAATCTCACCTACAAAAGAGATATACGAGTGAGCCGTGCTTCCGATAACCGTGCTTTACATTGTTCTCTACTGTTCATTATACATTACCATAGGAATCTTTGTTGAGGTAATCCGATTTATAAATGTGCGTTTGTTTGAACACAGAAAGATGGAATATATCCGCTTGTTTCATTTACCTCAATTTAGGCACTTTAGAATAATCTCATTTTACGGAAATATGTTCATTCTATTTTGGTTTGCAAGATAAAAATAATGGTTTCATGATTTCTTTGTTGAATTGTTATTATTCAAATAAAGTCGAGACCTGTATAAATATTGGTTTAAGTAATGATTTTACTTAGCTGTTTCATGAAGATAATTAGAAAGCTTATCTAAGATTTCCATTATGAACATCGAAAGAAAAAGAAATCATTATTATGGCAGAAATTAATTCAGTAAAGATGTTTCGCGTATCACTGCGAACGTCATAAAGAAAAATACGTAATGGAGTGTAACAAAGAGAGGGTCTGTATCTGTGAGGAGCAGATCTGCAGACGAAGGTAACAATGACAAGGATTAATTACATCCTAATAATGACGGAACAATCTTATCTGACGCCATTGATGGAATAGATTATGAGAGCCGTTTGCGCTAAGCGCTTCGTCATCTGAGCCACTATTGAAATAGAAGCAGTCTTGTTTGCCATTGTGATCGAGAAATATGACAACAATAGTTTCTACAGCTCCAGCCAGCGAAGGGTTATTTATTACGCAGTATTATGATTTAGGGTGTAGGAACTTTGCCAATATTTTTGTGAGCGTAAGTATCGGTGCCTAATGAATTACGACATTAGAGAAGTTTTGGTGTGTTTAGTGACACATTTGGGTCTTATTTCAATCATAATCTGCTATTTTCTGGTAACTTTTGTACAACATTCCTTTAAGTCAACACAAGAGAATTCCGTTATCAAAGATAATGTAAATTTTCTGGGCTGATGTTATCTAATGAAGACGTTGTTCGTGGAAGTGGGGCGGCGTGGCGGTAGTAAACCGCGATCATCGAAACTTTTCAAATAAAACCGATGAGACCCCTTGTTTACGCACTTTGTTGCTTTATCCGCCCTTTTCTTTGTTGAAATCCAACTTTGTCCTGTTTCCTTTAGTAATTTGTGGTTTCAACTATTTTATTGGGATTCAGAGAATCTAGTTAGGCTTTATATTTTTTTGGAGCCTCATTTATCTTCTTGGTTGAATGAGCTTCTTTTGCGGCAAATATTTCTTTTAATATTCGTCGTATAGAAAAGTTAGTTCGTGATCATTTTGTTCTTATGAAGGACTTTTGATACATGGTGTAAAAACTTTTATATATAAGTTCTCAAGACGGTCCCAACATCTTAAAAAAAACGACTATAAAATACATTAAAACTTTAAATTACTTATTTTTAAACCATATTTTATCATGTAAAGTGCCTTTGTAAAGTTAGACATTTTTAGACAATAAAACTGTAATAAATTGTATCTACATAGTTGACTGCGTTGGACATAATTTTCAATGCACCGTGGGGCTTGTTAGTAACTATATGCTTCAAGGAATTAAACCATTTATCGCTCAGATAAACCCTTTGAAGCTTCATCTGGCAATATGAGCTCCGTTGAATATTCATAGTATGGGCAAGTCATTAAGCTACTCCTACTATTTTAATGAAAGCAAATTCACTACACGAGCAATTTGTGCGAAGTTTGTGTTTATAGGAGGTGATTTAATATTAGTTTCGGTGGGCCAATGGTTGTTTGATAGGCTTAGAAGTTACATACATATTTACTTTTTTTTAATGGATTCATTCTTGTGATAGTTTGTGGGAGTTTATCAACAAATCAGAGCGATTATCTGACTCAAAAATATGTTTCAGTAAACATCTCAGTGAATAATTTTTATATATAGCGTGTATCAGAAATGTATGGTCATATTTACGGGACAAGGTAAAGACCATCAAAGTAATGAGCTATCCCATACAAAACTTCAATACCTACTCGATCCAAATGAATGGGACAGCTGATTTTTTTTCGCGATTATTGTTCCAGTCGAAAGTTGTTCAGTTTAATGGTTTGGCCTTATATGGCCACACATTTCTGATACACGCTGAAGAAAGATCGGTTAAATAAAAACCATTTAGTTTTGTTACAGTAGCTGATGCCGCCGTAAAGTGTGAAAGTGTCATTATCATCATGAGATGTGCGCTCTCGCTGCGCGTGACACACTTTATGACTATTTCATACTCCTGCGTCACATTACTTCCAGCACTATTCTTGATATAACATATTTGATAACTTTAAAGAATGACGGCCGAAGAGGAAGTATGAAGACTAGACAAAATCAAACTGGTTGCTAATGTAATTGTATAATTTATTCTTTTTTTTTTGTTTTTGACATTGATTTACATTCTGTAATTACTTGGGGTCACACCCGGACTTATTACTCCTTATTTATTTATGAAAATCGTCTACGTTTGGAATGTTTGTGAATATGTGAGCACCATGTATCTATCACATAGTTGATCTATATGTCATGGTTACATTTATCCATTTTAATTCTTTTACCTATTGTGGTATAGTAAGTTTATTTTTGGGTGCATCGTCTTCACATATAATTATATAAATAATGTATGCAATATATTGTAAAACACTTTAAAAGAGTAACGGTGGAGTTTCTTGCCCATTCTTCTCCATACGAAAACTACCTTTTGGAAGGGGCGACTAGAATCAATTTTATTCTAATTTTATTTTTGACGTTCAAAAGTGCCTTTTATGTGCCTATTTGAAATAAATGATTTGACTTTGACTTTGACTTTGACTTTGACTTTGACTTAGTGCGTATTTCTATTATATAAATGCTATTATAATATCAATGAATACTTAAATGACAAATTTTAAAATTACTTACATGTTTTTTATAAAATAATTACAATATCTATTATACAAACAACAAAGTAGTCAAATAAAAGCCCTCTTCCTCTCTCCTACTTTTGCTGTCCCCAAAAGGGTTCCACAATGATCATATTCTGTACAATCTACCACCTAAGTTCACATGTGGAAGCAATAAATATATTGAGTATTGAGTATTGTTTGGCCCGGGTTGTGAATCGAAGAGAACATCAAGTAGGTTCTTTAAGTATTTCAGTAGTAAGTCAGTTTCGATGGGCGATTTAACTTATCTATTCTGTCAAAAATATTAACAGAATAGGCCAGCACGTATATCTATAAATAATGAAGGATTTCAATTAGGTAATTAATATGACCATCTCACACATCGATCTACATAGTCTTTATATGACCTGACCAAGATTATGTCTGATCTTTAAAAGAGACTTCCTCTGAGTTTGTTTCGGCCTTTCTTCTCAGACGTCAGATAGGAAAAGCCGACCTCGTCTAGTTTTTAAAATATGATTGACGTGTAAAAGTGTTTGTACAAACATACTTACAAAATAAAATCATTTATCATTTATGAAGGATTTTAATTAGGTATTAAATATGGCACGCACAAAATACGAATACGTAGGAATTTATCAATTGTCGATTTGCTTTATATTGTTTGTCTTTTAGTTTAATAAAACTTGCGGAAGGACAAGACCAATGGAATGGTTCTCTTCTTATCTTCGGCGACGTCAGCAGTCGGTTCGCGTTGATGAGAAGTCATCAAGTTGGCGTGACCTGGATGCTGGTGTTCCACAAGGCGGTATTCTTTCTCCATTATTATTCTCCATCTTCATTAATTTTATAACTCACTGTCTTCGGTGTTCGTATCATCTATATGCCGACGATCTTCAATTATATACAGCTGAGCGGGTAGAAGGTTTGTCGAACGCTATAGCGGATGTAAACCGAGACTTAGATGCTATCAAAAAGTGGTCTGATAGTTTCGGGGTGTCAGTAAACCCCTCGAAGTGTCAGGCCATTGTAATTGGAAGTTCACGCATGATGGGTAGGGTGACGCTTAGCTCTCTTCCACCTCTTATTTTCAATGGTACCGTCATACCCATTACACCTACTGTCAAAGATCTCGGTTTGCATCTTGACTCAACACTTAGTTGGCAACGCCAGGTCTCTAGTGTTAGTCAAAGGGTCAATGGTACTCTGCGATCCCTGTATCGTTTGAGAAACTTTTTGCCCGCTAAGACGAAGACCATGCTTGTGCAGACTTTGATTTTCCCTATAATCGATTATGGTGACGTGTGCTATTTTGACTTGAATGCGGTTTTGCTGGATAAGCTCGACAGATTGCTCAACAATGGTATCCGGTTCATATTCAACCTCAGGAAATATGACCATGTGTCGAGCTATAGGTCTGAGCTCAAATGGATGTCCATTCGCCAAAGAAGAAGTTTGCGCGCTTTGACCACGCTTTTCTCCCTTCTCAACTCTCCCAATCCTCCTTCTTATCTCGTATCTCACTTCCAATATCTTTGTTCTTCACACGCTAAGAATCTGCGTTCTTCTAACAATCTTCTCTTACTCTGTCCGTCTCATACGTCTGATTTTGTTCATTCTTCTTTTCATATTCAGTCCATTCTTCTTTGGAATGCGCTTCCTCTTGATATCAGGACGGCGAGCAGTCGGTATGCATTTAAGCGGAAATTGCAGAGTTATTTTCAAAATAAATCTTAAAAAAATAGCGTAGAGTCATCTCAACACTTCTCTCCCTTGATTTTGTATATATATATATATATATTATAAGTATGTATATATTATAGTAATAGTATGTATGTGTATATAACCTATTTATGTATTTGTGTACCTAGTTTTAAGAGTTTTTTTTATCATTGTCCCTTTCAATTAAAGCACCTGCCATCTAATCTCTTCACCACCCTTGGTTGACTGGTAGAGAATGCCTAAGGCATTAAGTCCGCCTTTGTACCTTTTTGTGCGAAAAGTTTAAATAAATAAATAAATAAATAAGACCCACATATTGTATCTACGTTTACAACGCGTAAGTTAGTCTCGTAATTTACGTGAACCCGTAAGTTCAAGTCAGCCGGGGGACGATCTATGTTAATCGAAAGCAATGGGCCGCAATTCCACAATCCTATAGAGACCACAGAACTATTGGATACAATGTACTCAGATAAATTTAGCAGCAGGTACCCACTATAGTACGCATTTACTTTCGGAATGTATATCATCAATGAATTTCATTTTAATGAACTGAAAATGTAATTAATATTTTCTATGTAATTAATGAGCATTGGTTTGAAAACAAAATGAATCAGCTTTTTGAAATTCGTGTAATCGTATCAGTCATTACTTCATGATATCCAAAATAGTTATTTATTTTAAAGTCAGAAATGAGGTCAACACTACGCAATCGGAAGATAGGTACAAAGATTTTATATGATTTTATTTCTGTAAGTAGGTTTTGGCGAGCTGGACAAAACAAACTACTAGTGGTCCAGTTTTGCCCTGGATCGAAAGAGCTGGAAGTCTTGGGGAGAGGCTATTGCCCACAAGGGCGGATCTAGCTTTAGCGCCAGGGGGGGGGGGGGGGGGTCACATAGTCGTGGTCAAGTCACAAGAAGTTATAATTTAATTTTGATAATAATAGATACAAGTTAAAAGTAGGTATTTTATCAATGAATGTAAGTAGGTACTGTACTCAAAATCAAAAATCATTTATTCAAATTAGGCTGAGAATCAGCACATTTTGAACGTCAAAATTACAAAAGACAGTCCCCCAAAAACGTCCTTCACCTCTTCCTAGTGCTGTCGCTGGGAAGAGGAAGTGGCGCAACAAACTCCACAGAAGCACAGCTGTCTGTTCAGATAAAAAAAATACTTAATTGTATACAATCCTAGGTACCTAATTAACATTATAAGACCAGAACATAAAATTAAATTATTTGCCATATGTCAGCTAGCCACGCCAATATACCAACAAATATAATAAAACTATACGTACTCAAGCTAAAAAATAATTAATTAAAATTAAAATGTATATAAAAAACTTACTACCCAAATAAAAGCCTCCAGGCAAAAAGGGCGTGACAGCTTACATATTTATGCATTGCTAGGTTCAGTTCACATAGCTGTCAATTGAAGTCACAAATGATAAACTAAGACCATCGAAGTGCAGCTGGACCGGGAGCTTCTCCTGGAAGCCTCGATCGTGCAGGCCTGGGTGTTTTCACCGGACAGGCCTGCTGACATTGACGATGAGGTGGAGTGGTTCCGGGAGGCCATGTCCGAGATCTGTGACGTGGCAATGCCCCGAGTCCGGCCAGGACGCGCCCGACGTCAGGTGTACTGGTGGTCGCAGGAGGTTGGGGCGCTACGCAAGGCGTGCGTCGACGCGCGACATCGGTACACCAGGCACCGCAGGCTCCGCATTCGCCCTCCGGATGCGGAAGCCACGGAGGTGGAGCTGTACGAGGGGTACAGAGCGGCGAAGACCACCCTCCAAGAGGCTGTCAAGCGGGCCAAGGATACGGCCCGCGAGGAGATGTTGGAGACTCTGAACCGAGATCCATGGGGGCGCCCTTACAGAATGGTGCGGAATAAACTCCGCACCTGGGCCCCCCCGCTGACGCAGAGTCTCCGACCCCAGCTGGTGGAGGAAGTGGTGAGCGCTCTGTTCCCTTCACGGGGGGAGCATACTCCCCCGCCTATGGCTCCGCCACTTGCGGTGCCCGAAGCGGACCACACGGACGACGACGACGACACCCCTGAAGTGACCGGGGTAGATCTGAGAGCGGCGGTAGGCAGGCTGAAGGCCAAAAATACCGCCCCGGGACCCGACGGCTTGCCGGGTAAAGCCTGGGTCCTGGCCTCGAGGGCTCTCGGGCCTCGACTGGAGGCGCTCTTAAGCGCATGCATGGAGAGAGGCCAGTTTCCACTCCGTTGGAAGACGGGGAAGCTGGTCCTCATTCAGAAGCCAGGGCGCCCTGCGGACTCTCCGTCCGCATACCGGCCCATAGTGCTGAGGGGGCCAAACGCCTCCTGCCGGAGGCTTTACGCGGGGGTCGTGCGGTCCATGGCCCTTTATGGGGCCCCGGTATGGGCGCGTTCACTGCGGCTTCGAGCCGCACACTACCTGAACGCGCCCCAAAAGGTGGTAGCCATAAGGCTTATCCGGGGATACCGCACGATCTCGGGCGAGGCAGCAAGCCTCCTTGCCGGACTGCCACCATGGGATCTGGAGGCGATAGTCCTCGCGCGCCTGTATGACTGGCGCGCTGAGGCACTACGTCGGGGGGAAACTCCGCACCCGCGGCAAATTGCTGCGGAGCGGACGGACCTCCGGCGCGGTCTCATGGTGGAATGGAAGGCGCGACTATCGCAACCCAGCGCAGGGCACGCCACGATTGCGGCGGTAAGACCCCTCTTTGAGGAGTGGCTAGGGAGGCGTCACGGCGCTCTCACCTACCGCCTGACGCAGGTCCTCTCCGGACACGGATGTTTCGGGAGGTTCCTGCACATCATCAGGCGGGAGGAGACGCCCGGGTGTCACCACTGCGAGGATCGCCCAGAGGACACGGTGGAGCATACGGTGGAGGTCTGCCCCGCTTGGGCAGAGCACCGCCGTGTCCTCGTAGAGGCGATCGGCAGCGGCGGCGACCTCTCGCGCCCGGCCCTGGTGCAAGCCATGGTCCGGGGCGAGAGGGAGTGGGAGGCGGTCACCTCCTTCTGCGAAGCAGTCATGCTAGCGAAGGAGGTGGCGGGATGGGCGAGGGAAAGATCCTCACGCCTCAGCCGCCGAGGGAGACGCTCCGGGCGTCGGGAGCCGCGTGACGACTCCCGGCCACCGTAGGCGCGGGCCTGCGGGCGGAGAGCAATGGGTAGCTCTCCGTCCGATCAGGACCAGGCCCGTGCCGGACGGCGTGTATGTGTTCCACGCGCGCCTCAAAGAGATGTCAGCGTAGTTGACGGGGCCCGACAGGGCCGAAGCCTGCCGGGGTAGCGGGATTGTCCGAAAGGGTTACCGCTGCCCTGGTATGTAAAGGGCTAAGGAAGGAACACGGGTGGGTTTTAGTCAGTAAGAGTCTGACACTCCCTTCTGCTCCACCCAGAGCGGGAGGAGTCATTTGATGATTTCCCATCCTGAAAAAAAAAAAAAAAAAGACCATCGAAGTAAAATAAATAAATAAGTTATATAACAATATCCTGTCAGTAAGCTAATTCTGGAGAAAGAACATAAACATTGTCTTGCATTAAATTAGGGCGACCGACTATTCTTATCGTGTAAGTAGTCGTTGATGGAATAGTATGCCTTTGAACAAAGGTTGGATTTTACTTGAGCTTTAAACGCATTTAAAGGCAAGTCTAGCAAAGGAGAGGGTATCTTGCTATAAAAGGTTATACCAAGCCCAACAAATGAGTTATGAACCTTATGAAGCCGGTGAAATGGGGCACGTAGTTTGTCCTTATTTCTAGTGTTAACACTGTGAGTATCACTGTTTTTACTGTACAAGTGTAAATGTTGCCTAATATATAAGATGTTGGCCAAGATGAATTGTAATGCAACCGTGAGAACACCAATATCTTTAAAAAAATCTCTTAGAGAAACTCTGGCATTTAGCTGATAAATTGTTCGAACAGCTCGTTTTTGAAGGACAATTATATTTTGTATATCAGCGGCTTTGCCCCACAGCAGAATACCGTAGGTCATAACGCTGTGAAAATAACTAAAATAGACTAAACGAGCTGTAACTGTTAACGTCAGTGTATTGTCTTACTTTCCTGACGGCGTAGGCAGCCAAACTGAGCCTTCCTGCTAAACTTGATATATGAGGTCCCCACTGAAGTATGGCACCTACTGTTAGTCCTAGAAAAATTACCGAGCCTACAGTTTTAAGCACCTCTTTATCTAAGACGATGTTGGGTCCTAGATTTTTAACATTCGGTACGGCGAACTTTACACATTTCGTTTTCTTAGCATTGAGAACTAGGTTATTTGACGAAAACAAATCTGTAAGTATTGAGAGTGCACTGTTTACGTCGTCAAAATCTTGTCTATTCCTGTCTACTTTAAAAATAAAAGAGGTATCATCTGCAAACGGTACAACGTCACAGATGCCCTTCAAATGGAATGGTAAATCATTGATATATACTAAGAACAATAATGGACCCAGTATTGAGCCTTGCGGAACACCTAACTGAACTGGTAGCCCGGAAGATTTCACACCATTAACATCTACACATTGGACCCTATTATGTAAATCAGAAATTATTACGTTGAGAGCTTCGTTTTGGACACCGTAATGACGTAACTTACGCAAAAACGTGTCATGGTGCCCAATCAAAGGCTTTGGAGAGATCACAGAAAACTCCAATAGCATTTTAGATTTCTCCCATGCGTCAAATAGGTATCTCAGCTGAGTAACACCCGCATCTGTAGTTGAACGACCTTTTGTAAAGCCATATTGCTCATTATGGAGGAGGTTATTTAAATTAAAATGTCTTAATAATAATAATAAATTATTAATAATAATCATCCATGTTCTGCAATAGTTCTGCACCAACCGGGGGTTGTCCTTGGGTGCACTTGCATGGTGCATACAGGGATAATCGTCGGTTGGTGCCTCCTCATCATTTAAAAATTATCTAAAGAGCCTCTGCGAGTTGGCTTCGGTCTCTGGCACGCCTTTCAAAGGTCCGGGACCCCAGGGTCCCGAGATAATAATAATAAATAATAAATCATTTTATTTCGGACAACTATGAGATCCATAAATTGTTAGTAAAACAGTTTTGCACTTAAAATACTATTGTTAGTAACTTAAAACTGAAGACGAATGAAAGCGAAGACCAACTAAGGAACAAGTCTTCGCACAAATTGCCTTATTATGGCGGAGGAGGTAACTTAGCAACTGCTTGAGTATTAACTTTTCAAATATTTTGCTAAATGCAGGTAAGATAGAAATAGGCCTGAAATTGCCAACGTCATTGTTATTACCTGATTTAAATAATGTTATGACTTTGCTACTCTTCATGAGGTCAGGAAAAGTTCCTAAAACAACACATTTATTAAAAGTAACAGCTAGATAGGGGGCTACGATGTCTATTATATTACTTAAAAGTTTAATGGAGATGCCCCAATATCACCGGTGTTTCTAAACTTGCGGGGTTACATGTCCAAAACGAAATAAAGGACTACATTACATTCCACTTAAAAATACCTACCTATATTTAAATAACAAAATCAATTTTCCTTTTACGTCTTCTCCCGAAACGGGTTCTTCAACAATTGAAGCTCTTAGCCACGATTGAATTTTTCGTAACGTAGAGAAAGATCTTTCCGCTGTCGCTACACTAACAGATAGTGTAGCCATAATACATAAACATTTTCTTATATTAGGATACATCTCAATATTGTAATTTAAAATAAGGTCAGAAATCGACTACGGTATGTCCTGACTCCGCCGCCACTTCACCATCCACAGCCGATATTCGTTTACAACGGCAGAAACTGGAGTATTATCTAGTAACAATGTATAATCGGTTTCTAGTTGTTTCACAGTTTCAACGTCTTGATTACTGTATTCGCTTTTTGGCATGAAAACGCTTAGCTGAAAGAAATTAAGTATTTCAGGAGACAGACGGTCCTATAGGTCACTTATTATTGAATCCAGAAGAAGGATGTATATGGCACTGCGGAAATACTCTTCAGCAGATTGAGCAGGTTGAGCAGGAGGTCAAACAAAGTATTATAATAGGGGTTAAAGTATGAAATTGCCGTTTCATTGTAATAGGTACTTCGAATGGACATAGAACCTTCATGGTTTGATATTTTTGAGTGAAACTTTTTTCACATGGTACCTATGAAGTTCTTCTTTTAAAAAATGTGCAACATTCGATTATCGACTTTCAGTTGTTTTTTTTATTCAGCTTAGACAAGAAAGATGGATACTTCGAAAATTCGAGTTAATTTTGAATACGAGTTCCGACGCGGAACTAACGCGGCAGAAACAGCTGGCAATATCAATGTTGCGTTTGGAGAGGGGACTGCTAATGAATGCACCGTGCGATTTTGGTTTAAACGCTTTCGTGATGGAAAAGCAAAGCTTACCAATAAAAAGGTAATGGTAACTGTTTGGTGGTCTCAGCATGGTGTTATTCAATATAGCTTTCTCCGATCTGGTCAAGCAATAACGGCAGATGTCTACTGTGCCGAACTCCGAACAATGATAGCAAAACTAGCAGTGAAACAGCCCCGACTCATGAATCGATCTTCACCATTATTGCTCCATGATAACGCGAGACCTCATACAGCACGAGCAACCGTTTTAACTCTACAGGAACTGCAATTAGAAACCATTCTTCACCCTCCGTATTCGTCAGACCTTGCTCCAACGGACTACCATATTTTTCGTGATTTGGACAATTTTCTACGTGATAAAAAGTTTTCTTCTCAGGAGGCAGTACAAAATGCTTTCACACAGTTTGTCGAATCTAGATCACGCGAGTTCTATCGCAAAGGCATAAATGACCTTCCTATTAGATGGCAGCAATGTATAGATAATATTGGTAATTATTTTGATTAAATAAATAATATGTTAAATTAAAAAAAAAAAAGAATTTAAATTTTTCAGTACAAATCGGCAATTTCATACTTTAACCCCTAATATTAAATTAATTAAATATTGAAAGTACTTAAATAAAAATTATATTGTGACAAAAAATATATAAAAACATTATGTTCAACAATTTTAATTAGTGGTCCACCTAGGTCCTGGACCCAGCCCAGGGGGGGGTCATGACCCCCATGACCCCCCCCTTGGATCCGCCCTTGATTGCCCAGCAGTGGGATGATGCAGGCTAACAGTGTCAGTAAGAAGATTTGTACAAACACTTTTACATTTTAATAATAAATTATGTTTCAATACTAAATGAATTCGGTGTTTCCCATCCGTCTACTCTGAGAAGAAACACCGAAACAAACTCCGAGGTCACAGTCTCTTTTATAGTCCAAGCAGATCATGTGAAGACCATGTAGATTAGTGTCTGAAATGGTCTTTCGATGAAAGAACTAACTAAAACAGATTTGAGTGGACCTGTCCAGTCAGTGCACACATTTTTCAGTAATATATAATTCAAGCACAAATTTAAAGAGCAATAAATACATAAAAGTAACTAGCCACGAAAGCAAAGAGTATTCCCAGGTGTGTAATAGTAAAATATTTACCTGCACATCTTGCATTAAACTTCTACCATTATAATTACTTACGTACCACGTCCCCCATTACGTAATTACAAACACGTGCCAGATGTTATAGTTATTCACAAAAGTAAGGACTTTAAGGTTGTAAGAAAGAGGTTAGGCCTCTAGGGCGTGATAGCGGCGCCCGTAAAACGGGTTGAGCCAGCGAAACTTTCAGGTTTCCGCTCTTTCCAAGTACCGCGAGTCCGCGAAGTACGCGAAGTACGACGAACGTAGCAAACTTGAGCGCGGTCCGGTGAGCTGCCGTAATTTCTAACAAAATTCCTCTTTACCTTGAAATAGTAAATGCAAATTTATCCAGCGCTTATTAGGTTCTGGGGCAAATTATTATATCACTTTGTAATGACTTGGATTATTGTTAATTCACTATGCTTAAATGTCTCCGGAGGGTTGCTGTAGCTTTGGAAGATCGTACGTATATGATTGTTATATATGAAATTACGTTGCCCTAATTTGTGTATGGTTGTAAGTTTTATCCCCATTCGATAACAAATAGCAAAAAATAACAAACGAAGAATGATTAAGGTAGGTATTGGCACTAGTTATTGGGTGAAAACCTGAACGCCTTTTGAGTAAAAACTGCTTACGTAAAGGAAAAGTGTTTTTTTACCCTGTGTTTTCTTATAGCAATTTACATGTTAACCATAGTCGTGGCAAATATTAGTTTTAATATCAAGAGAAAGGGATAAACAGGTATTTGAGACAAAATATTTATAGATCTGAAGAAAGTTAGCTCGGGGAAGAATATTAGGTACCTAGATATAAAAGTAAGAAACGCGCGCATAGTAAGAAAGTCGATTCTTTTGATATTGTAATTGTCGGCAAGCGTCAACGGAGCTTTATTTTTAAACTTGAAACGTTTCTTTGTTCTCAATATTTCCATCTTTTTGATAAAGAAGCGAACTCGTTCATAGTAACAGTTTGAGTGCAAGAGACGATAACAATTAACTTGCTGTATTTTCTTTAGTAATAAAGAGAGTAGGTACTTAGAAAGTTGCAGTGCTGAAAAAAACATGCCTAGGTACGTCTGCGAGATCAATACTAGACGAGTAGCTCTTAATTACATTTTCTTTTAGATTGTTTTACCTTCACTTGATTGGATTCAAACCCTAGTTTTAAACAAATAGCGCAGCACATAAATCAACAAGTATTTTTAAACGACATTAATTCTAGTCGTGACCCATTTCGTGTCCCGTGGTTCGGATCGCGAGAGCCTCTCGGAACGCAAACGCAGCCGAGTCATCCATCAAATCAAAGTTGATCTTTGTTCGATTTATGAAAACCGATAGTTTGCTTTTCGTGCCGCCATAATAATCTCTGTCATATTGGAAAACTTTATGAAGAATCGACGGCTTTTTGCCGTCCCCAGAGAAGGTTGGCGGATAAAACGATATTGTTGTTGTCTCAATTTAGGTGGTTCAATTAGTAAGACGATATTGTTTATTGATGTGTTAAATATATAATTGGCTGGGTCCTGATATAAAACATTGGACCCTCTACTGATTTCGTTCGTTTAGTTTCCAAATCTCGGCGTGGGCATCGAAGAAAACAACGGGAGATAAGGTAAAAAATTAGAACTCATAACGAACTTAATCAGAAAGAGAGAGAGAGAGAGAGGCAAGGAAAATATAAAAAGTCTTTCGGTTTATCAACTAGCACTGTTTCCAATTATGCTCACAAGGTTTCTCCAATAACAAAATGTTTTACGAAAAACTCGTTTGAAATAGTGATAAATTTTAACATGGCATGGTTAAAAGCACTTTTACAGCGTCCCGATATTTCAATATTAACGGAATTTCTAATAACATGCGCTTCATGGGGAGCGACCCGTCAGCGCGTATCGTAATGGACATTTTGTTAGCCTGAAGTCACGTCATTAAACTCATGCGATCAGCGTTCAGCGCATAGGCTATAGTTTGGCAGGTTGGCGGGTGAAGTTTGCGTCGATGAGCTGAGTCGGCGGTAAAAGTTGGCACATCAATATGCAGGGGCGCCTGGCCGGTGGCCAATGTAGGATACGCCAATTGAATATTTTGGCCGTCCCAGGTCCCGCTACACATCCGCGATACACAACTTGCGACAAGTTTAATGGGGTGCTCATAATAACGCGTCCACTCGCCGATTACGCGACGTTTCTTTTTCTTTTCCTAAATTGTGGACTTTATTGGGCAAAATAGGTTCTTAAATTGTTGAAATCATCAACTAAACACTTGGTTTTTTATCACGCTGTTATTTCCTGTTTACAATTTTCTTTGATGTAGTATGTATTAACAATACCCACTTACAGTCAAAATCAGTTGCGTTTTGCATAATTAGGCGTACTTGTAATGATTCCGTAACATCGATATAGTACCTATACAATGTATCACCAGAAACTTCATACATTTTATATGGCACTAATACCTACATACCTGAAACATATTCGATACATTTAACGTTGATAGAATTTGGCACGCTATGTAGGACTTAATAGGGATTATAATAATGTGCCATGTTTCAAGGGGAGAAATGACACTGTTGCCGTCTGTACATGTTCGATCATACATGTTTAGCATCATCTCTATGCATGTGTCGAGTTCCTGTATGATTGTCGGAATTTGGCTAATTAGTGTTTGTTAGTCCGATGGGTATTCGACAGAAATCTTGTTAGTAGGTATGTAGTCGACATGCAGGATTTAGTTCATTTGCTACATAATAAGGTATCTGATATGTGACTGATAAGTTATTATTTGGAAATTCAACATGCATTAATTATGTACTATTTGGTTGCTTCTATATTAAATATGGAGTGTGGTCTGTAGAACCCTAATTTTTAATAGTCAAGCAGTTTATAGTCTCACAAAGATACTGCCGTATTAGGCAGAATTAATTTTTCATGAAATAGTACGTCTGCAGAATATTTTATAATTATTTTATTGAACCTCTAAGGTTACAAAGCGAGACAAACCACCTAAAGGTACATCAAGACTAAACCTTATCCACAGTATTTGTGTCGCCGTAATTCAATACCCAACAATTTAATTGCAAACATTTATATTGTTCCCCAAAACCTCGTGTAAGTAATTCAAAGCTTACAAAGCTACGAGGTTAAGGACATTATTCCTTTAACATTTCAAGAAACAACTTGGAACATTAACATGAAATTCGTGACGATTATAGTGTAGTCATTATCTCATTGTAGTCATTATATCATTTGTTTGTTTTGGCTATAGACACGTGCTAATGACTTGAGTACGACGAGTTGGAGAGTGCTGCAGTAAAGCTCTTTGTTTTCCATCTAAAGTCCACGATGGCAGATAACTTTGTACTGATTCAATGCGGGCCGCTGCATGTTTTGCCAGTTCGTGAAGATACGACGTATTCTCAAATAGCCGTGTACTGAATATAAATTAAAATACACGGGCTGTTTTCTCGAGCACATTCGGTTCGTGTGAAGGTTTTATTTGATACGATAAAGCCGTTGGGGTAATTTACTCCGAGAAGCGTTTAAAATAAATCTGCTTGTAAAAGAGACAAATAAAATTGCGTGATGCTAAAGAAAATCTTCAACAAAGTCAAGGCCGCAGTAAATTTCAGTCTCGTGTAAGGAGAAAGTAAAGGCGTGAAAGGTGTTTTTATCTACCAGAATGTAGTTTAACTTGGTAGGGTTTGATAAAGATGTATGCCATATACCGTATACAGGGTGACTAGTAATTTGACGTATTCCATCCAGGACGTGACAGTGGGACCCATTTACAACAATTAAGCACGCCATAATGACTAGGCGAAAATTCATGGGATTAGAGATAACCCAATTTTTATGTATTTTTGAAAATTCCCCAGAATTCGTCACTAAATATCACTTTTCTCTAAATTCTCTTATTGAATGGCTTTTATTGGTATTTCGTTAGGTACCTGATACGTTAAACACACCTTTTGGTGTAACCAAATTTTCTAAAACATCAAACAGTTAAAAGTTAACGGAAGAAGTTTATTAACTATTTTCAAAAATCATCTACGTACATGAAATTTGATAGCAGTTATTTCAAAATTTTACTATGACATTAAGCGTACAAATTACGGAGAATACATCATAATTTAATCAGCTATCTAACGAGGTACAAAATAAAAAAAATATTTAAAGGTGCCAATGAAACAGTCGATAATGCTGGCAAAGGTCGAATTTGCCATTTGTTGAAATATTTATAAATGATGTGATAATCGAATTAATTAACTGGTTTATTTTGTCCCTTTACCTCTTTACCACCCAGCAATCATTCTACGCCATGTAGCCAGATTCTCGCAACCAGGTCGCAAGTTGAATCGCAACTTTCGAATAGTTAGTATTACTCGTAGTTGATGAGCTAATCACTGATCACTTGTCGTTTGGTTCGCATGCCATTAAGCTGCTGTGCACGTACAAACTCTTAATTCTTTAATAAACATAAAATTTTGAGACTTTTGTAAAAGAATTAACTGTTTACTAAAACATGCACTGGCAGTACCAGACGAGTTAAGATGCTTTAAGTAAACAACAGCAACCACATTCACAAAGCTACAACAAAGCCATTCAAATAGAGAATTTAGAGAAAAGTGATATTTAGTGACGAATTCTGGGGAATTGACAAAAATACATAAACATTGGGTTTTCTCGAATCCCATGAATTTTCGCCTAGGTATTTTGGGGTGCTTAATTGTTACAAATGGGCCCCACTATCAGGTCCTGGAAGAAATACGTCAAATTACCAGTCACCCTGTATACTTTCAAATGCATTTAGTAAAAGCTGTTATTATGACATTACAAACACTTTAATTTTGTTGCAAAAATTCTAACTGGCAAAATGAAAGGCATGGCCACTGTGTGTTCCGCACACATCATCACAGTATTTGAGATAAGTTGTAGAAAAGTAAAAGTATTTATTGCGACTCGTACAGGAAGATCACAAACTAAACTAAACACAGTCAAAAATAAAAGCTCACCATCATTAAACAAACGAACTCTCACAGAGTTTGAACTCTGATGTGAGGGGATATAGGCGTAGAAAATAACAACGCCGAGTGTGCATGCCATCGCCCGCCACCCAATACTGCCCGACGCTGAACGACGCTGCCCTACGCTGCCGGAGCAAATTTCGATTGCAAATTCTAATTGTACTGGCGCATGTCGAAACCACATCGAAAACCTTACGAGTAAAACGGCGCTTGTTTCAAAACACTCGCAAATGGAACTAGTTTGTATGCAAGTGAAGTTTTTCATAAACTTTTGCCGGTTTAAACCGCGCCAGGCGTTACTGTGAAGCAAAAAGTGTAATTAGAGGAAGAATGGAAATTAATTCGTTTCCTCTTTATTCCATGGTGAATTCTTATTTTCATGTTATTAAATTCTTGACACTTCGTTTTGCCTGTTTCGCATCTGTAAGAGCTTTTCTTATGCATGACAAAGAGAAAAGTAGTTATTCTAAGTGTCTATCGTCTAGACATCGTTTCAGTGTGCCTGATATAAAACTTCCTTACAACTCATCGTATTTAGATCGATT
The DNA here is from genome assembly GCA_947507525.1 of Apamea epomidion. Classification (NCBI taxonomy): domain Eukaryota; kingdom Metazoa; phylum Arthropoda; class Insecta; order Lepidoptera; family Noctuidae; genus Apamea; species Apamea epomidion. The sequence goes on from OX382225.1 coordinate 8,898,215, forward strand.
CTTCCAAAAATAGATGTTATTCTGTACCGCCCCTATCGTCGTCTTCGGTTAATCAATCAAGGATGACATTCCGATCATTAAGTTTAAGTACTCTTGGATCAAAAATAAGCCTAGAGCTGACGCATGAATAAAATTAGAATTGCAGAACACCTTTTACATTATTTTACCCAAGTTGTTTACTAAGTTCGGGACAAAGGGGAGGTTGATAGGGGTAGACTCAGCGAACGTCAGTCTTGTCAACTACTTTATGTGTGAACACAGTTTCGGAATTGTTGAATGCACTTGCTACTTTAACTCACTCTGTATCTAAATGAAAGTTTCTTTATGAAATATAATATTCTCGTAATTTTGAACGAGCTTTTTTATAATGCATTAGTGTACGCGAAATGGTGTATAAGGTAAACTACTGTGGATGTCAAAGTACTACAACCTATTTAAACGTTGCTATTGATGTTGCGGAAGCGCTTCTTTGTGACTTTATTGAGAGTGATGCAAGTGGATGTAGAAGTAAAGCTGTTATGTTAATGGATCAAACAAGCATCAGACACTATTTGCCGCGTACCTTGTTGATGGTACGAACAGGAAGCGACACAGTGCAGTGCCGGTAATCGGATTACGGGCGATGGGCAGCTGTGCGGGAACCTGTGCCTCGGTGTTTGAGCTGCCCCCGGCCCCACGATCCACCGACACCTTGATGTATAGCTAATATCCTTTACCTGCACTGAATTTCATCAAAATGTTCCAAAGTTGCACCGGAATAAATTACGTTGGTATTCACACGACCGGTGTGGTCGCGGTAAGTAAACTTGACGAATGTGTACTATTCGTCAGGAACCCGTGCACTGTGTTTATTCCTATCGGCTATATTTGCCGAAGTAACGCAGTTTCAGTGCAGTGTTTTGAACTAAAATATGTGTTTTATGATATTTCGGCGCAGTTGGAAATTTTTAAATCAATAAATGTTGAGATAGCTTGGCGCACGTGAATGTGTTACAATAGTTTCCTACTCCGATGTTGTGAGGACAACATTCATGCAAATGTTGTTATGGATAGATGACGTCGATTATACTAAAATTTTAACACAAAATAATAACCGTTTGTTCGGAATAATGAAGATGAGTATATGCAAATCACGGTATATTATATCATCTATTTCATAGAGAACGGAACGCGTAAAAATTGCATAGTAGGATTATGCAGTCTCGGTGAAATATAACATAGAGCTTGGGGCCCTCGAGGAAATTCAATTAGCCAGTGCCTGTTTGACCATCAGCGCAGCGTGTCGCTATCGCACGCTGTTGCTGCGAATTAATACGACAGTTTGTGACTGAGTCGTATCGATAATACCATTTATCGGACCGCTTTCACAAAATATTTGAGTAAAATATTTTAGAATCACAATGACTCGACAGCTGGACTCGACTCTCGACGACTCTATAGACTTTCGCTTCGAACATTTAAGGGTTGTAGTAACTGTACCTACATGCTGACTTTTTGTTTACCCTTATTGTGGGTAGGTACTTATCATTATGAACATCTTGTTTTTTTAATGTGCAAGAGACCAAAGGCGTTAGTTTATGTATGCATATTTACAGCTTTTTTTAAATAACCTACCTACATTTTCTTTGTGTATTTTTATGAATCATGTGGTCCGGAATAAAGATTATTAGTTTTTTCTTTATTTTAATATGGGACAATGAGAAGTTTAGGGTAAACAAAATTAAAGTTGTACAAGGACGTGTAACTACGCTTTTCAATAGAAGCGTCAAACTTCATCGTTGTAGGAACAAGTCACGGACCCTGTTTAAGGAAATAAATGGCTAAATGTCAAAGTTACCTTGCATTCATGTCATCTGCTATTCGAATAAAGCATCCACTTGCAATCAAAATGGAATTCAAAGAGCTTCTCTAGAACTTATATATTGGTTCCCTAGAACAAGTCTGTAATGAATGATTGCTGGAAAAAGTTGGGATGTAGAGAAGACGTCAAGCGGAACCCGTCGACCCGAGGGACAAGGTCGGCTTAAAGTGTTGTCTGAAGAACGGGCATATTTAAGTCCTGATATATCACCTTAAATGGTTAATTTCGTATAATTAATGGTTCTTTTATTAGGAATGTACTAATAACGGAAATTATACAGGGTCAAATTAAATTAGCTAGTGAAACTCCGTAGTCGTGATGGGCACAGATATCTAAACATGATAAAACAAAAAATAAACTATTTGATGATTTTTTTGGGGTTACTAACCGCAATTAGTGTAGTCACTTGAAATATGAGTTTAAAAATCAGTTTACCTTTTTGTAACAACACGTGAGGGATATTAATATCTAAACAAGACAAACAAAAAAAAATTTTTTTTTCTTAACGCGTACTTCAAGTAGCCACACTGCCAGTGGTTGTTAACCTCATTTTTTATGTCAAATCTTATCTTATTGAAGGCTAATGGAAAGACCGTGTGATATAGTTGTAAAATGTTTTATTTCAACCCAAACAATACAGGAGAACAATATTTTATTATCAAACTTTTAAACACGCACCATAACATCAGAAGGTGGGCAGAGAGAGAGAGAGAGAGCACAGACAACAGACAAGCTAATGTCACACGACGATATATATTTTATATATATATTTTTTAATTTTCTTGTTTTGTCGTCATCTATGTTTGTTTTGCCGTGTTTAGATATCGATACCCATCACGACTGCAGAGTTTCGTTAGCTAATCTAATTTGACCCTGTATTATTCGCAGTGAAGGAGAGAGGTAGAGTCCCTTGGTTATAACGACCTACAAAGAGCTATTCGAATGATTGAACATAGCTTTCTAATGAATTCGACAATAAGGATTTATAATACTTAAGTAGCTCTGCTTGTTAGACCATTTCAGTTCAAAGCGTACCAAGAACCGTAGCAAATAAAAATCAGGATAACTTTATTACAAAAAATAAACTTCGCAGTTTTATAACAAGCTCAGTTATATAAGATTGAATTAGGATTTTTAGAAAAGTTTGTTCATGTAACAAGATTTTTAATTAGTACAGTCAGTATCTAAACTCAATTAGCGTTTCCCGGGCTCTTCGACGTGTGCCCGAAGTTCGTTATGTAATTTGCGTTGAGCGTATTACCTACATAGGACGCCATTGCGCCGCTTGGTACAGTCATCGGTAAAATTTGCAAGTCTGGTACTGTGGGCTGTGTGCTAATCGGTAAATTCGGTTAGCGCGGATATAACGAATATCGGTTTTCAGCATTTATTTTGTTGAAAAGATTTTGTAGTTTTTTCAGCGGTTTATTTTGTGTTTACTGCTGTTTATTATAAACTTTATACTATTATATCGCGTGGTTTTCCAGTCCTTTGTTGAAGTCAACGATTATTTACTTTGAAACTTTTCGAATACTTCTATTCTTAAATTTACCTTCAGAGAATAATGTTTCACGAACGAAAAGTTATTGCATGTTTAAATAATTGCTTCAGAGTGAATATCAAAGAAAGCGAGCAATTTGTGATGCTTGTAGTTAAGTTTGTAACTACAATGTAATTGATGTCGTGAATTTAGCAACTTTCGTGAGTGGTATATTATACGTTTTAGGTTTCAAAAGCCGTATATTCTTACTATTATGTTTATGAATATCATTAACATTATAATAAAAATAAAAACTTCTTAATTTATGTAAATTCAGTGGCAGCTTTCATATTCATTGTCACCAAAATTAAACGAAGTTATTTATAGTTTGTTTACAGGTTAATTAGTTATTATTAATTTTCGTTGATTTTTTTTTTTAATGTCAGTTTGCAGTTTGCGCGCAGTGGTAGCTCAGTGGGATTGGCCCCAACTTGCGAGTTGTGGGTCGTGAGATCGAACCTAGAAAGGCACTTTATTTTGTGTATTTAAATTCATCACCACTGCTCTAAAAACGGTGAAACATTGTGAGGAAGCCGGCATGTCTTAGAACCAAAAATTCGAAAACATGTGACATCTACCAACCCGCACTGGGCCCGCGTGGTGAATTATAGCTAACTCCCTCTCATAGAGAGGAGGCCTGTGTCCCAACAGGGAGAGCATGATAGGCTGATTATGCAGTTTATCGTGAATAACGACTGCCGTTACTTAAATACATCGTCTTGATTACCCTAATTATTAACCCCGTAACTAGCCTTGCTAACTGGCTATCATTTTCACCAGCTATGGCAAACACTTCGCTCGCACAGCGTGTGCCAATAAGAGAATGAGAAAAGATAAACAACAGAGAACCAATAGCTCGATACTTATAATTAACAAAAAGTATACCAAGATCAAAGGCGCCTAAAGAGTTAAGTGGAGGTTCAATTAGTGCCAGAGTACTAATTAAAACCACATTTGGCACAGATACTGTGAGTTTAAAGTTTATACAATCGCGCTGGGGCAGTGTACCAAGAGCGGTCAGCATGTCAACTGTTTATTAGTACACTTAATACTGTTCCTATGTTACGAGATATGTGGGGTGTTGTAGAAATATAAGAACAGGTTTTTTTCTGTTAAGTCTCCTTGTGTCTGGTGTTGATCTTTTTGGTATTGATTTATTTTCGGAACTATGATGATAATAGCAATAGTATTTCTTAACGGGTTATTAACCCCATCAATGAAAGGATAGAACAGCTGTTCTTCGTCTTTCGTGAATATATTATAAGTTGATAGCATGAATAATTAGATAAACACTATTTAATATGTAGAAGATTAGAAAAGAATTGAAACCCAGCTTGGAGAGCATCCTATTTAGGAATAATTACGAAATTAATACTAAACTTTTAATTTTTTTATAATTGTCGTCTCGCAAGTCAACCTAGAGGGTTGTCGGTTGCTTAACCGAGCTTGCCTGTGGGTGTCTTAATAAATCAAGGCCTCCAGCAAGAGCATTAAAAAAGGTAAAAACTCAGCGACTACACGTTAACGGTGTGGTACGGACCTCGGCTTAGGGCGTCGCTGTGGGAGGGCAGAAAGGGACAGGCTGGATCGGAATTATTAATACTGAACTATAGTAATATCAGAACGCATAGCCCTTATAGCCTTTAAAGGTATCGGGTATGATGCCAATCAACGTTTCTAATAAATCCGCGCGTTACGCACGTCCGCAAAATTTCAGTCATACATATTGTATTTGTCCTACATAGACACTCGCTTGCCAACGGCGGATGCTCAGTCAATCGAACAGAGGCTCATCCAATGGAATGTAACAGAAGTCTAAAGCTCAGGCTGGAACTACAAGTCACACGGGATTCGTGGCTCAAACGTAGTTATGGGATTTACATGGGAACAGGCAGAACAATGTTTTATTGCCCGAATGTATTAGAGTTGGTATTTCCCAAAGGCCTTCTGAAAATGTATTTGGAATTGCATGTTCCGTCAAATGTACCTGTCTCGTGGAGCCAATGTAAGGGTACAGTTTCCTACCGCCTGACGCAGGTCCTCTCCGGACACGGATGTTTCGGGAGGTTCCTGCACATCATCAGGCGGGAGGAGACGCCCGGGTGTCACCACTGCGAGGATCGCCCAGAGGACACGGTGGAGCATACGGTGGAGGTCTGCCCCGCTTGGGCAGAGCACCGCCGTGTCCTCGTAGAGGCGATCGGCAGCGGCGGCGACCTCTCGCGCCCGGCCCTGGTGCAAGCCATGGTCCGGGGCGAGAGGGAGTGGGAGGCGGTCACCTCCTTCTGCGAAGCAGTCATGCTAGCGAAGGAGGTGGCGGGATGGGCGAGGGAAAGATCCTCACGCCTCAGCCGCCGAGGGAGACGCTCCGGGCGTCGGGAGCCGCGTGACGACTCCCGGCCACCGTAGGCGCGGGCCTGCGGGCGGAGAGCAATGGGCAGCTCTCCGTCCGATCAGGACCAGGCCCGTGCCGGACGGCGCGTAAGTGTTCCACGTGCGCCTCAAAGAGATGTCAGCATAGATGACGGGGCCCGACAGGGCCGAAGCCTGCCGGGGTAGCGGGATCGTCCGAAAGGGTTACCGCTGCCCTGGTACATAAAGGGCTAAGGAAGGAACACGGGTGGGTTTTAGTCAGTAAGAGTCTGACACTCCCTTCTGCTCCACCCAGAGCGGGAGGGGTCATTTGATGATTTCCCATCCTGAAAAAAAAAAAAAAAAAAAAAAGGGTACAGTTTCCTAGAAGAGCATTTCTGCCATGCAATAATGGACGTCATCAAAATCTGTCATTTTTACCAGTATTTGACCTAAAGGTGTCACAGGGCTTGTGGCTAAGTAATAAAAGCCGCATGGGTCGATCGATCAGGTTAAGCTACGCTTGCCGCGGTTGGTCTATGGATGGGTGACCATCCATTACATATCGAGACCCCTCCGTGCCTCGGAAAGCACGTTAAGCCGTCGGTCCCGGCTGTCATCCAAGGATCATTGACAGTCGTTACGGGTCGTTAGTAGCCCGAAAGTCTGACAACCAGTCTTATCAAGGGGTATCGTATAACCCAGTTACTGGGTTGTGGAGATCAGATAGGTAGTCCCTCCATGTAAAAAACTGATACTCAACTGCATCCGGTTAGACTGGAAGCCGACCCCAACATAGTTGGAAAAGCGAGGCAGATTTTTTTTTCATAAAGTGTCAAAAAACGGTCTGTATTTAGACAATACGGCCGCATATGGCGGTCACCGCTCTTCTGGGGAAGCGTAACTTTAGGTTCAGATGTGCTGACATAAAGTTAGGCAATTGTGTCTCAAGAACTAATACCACCGTTGTTTGAACTTAATTGAAATACGTCTGCATAGTTCGCTCTCCGTAAACTTTGAAGTGACGTGTCTTAGAATTGTTTTGGGTTCTTCAAATGGGTAGCATAGATGATGAATTTTGTTGTTTAAACGAAGCAGGCATTAAGGATTTTAATGAACAGAGAAAGTGAAAGCCATGAAAATAATTTTAACAAAGAGTTGATTACATTAATTAGTATTTGAATAATTAGGTAGTGTAATTTAAACTGGAGTGAATTCTCGGAATAAAGGCTACATCATAATCATAATTACAAACAACAAACAAGTACTTCAGCACCTAAATGTTTTGTAAAACAGAGTTTGTACCTTCGTTTAACTACTTATATATAAGTTATTAATTGCTTTCCTAACATAAGTTACCATCAGCGCCCACGCTACGTTCCTGAGACCAATAACTCGGTTTAACGTGAAATATTGTTTCAGAACGGTCCTGTAGCGAAGTCTGGAGCATAATTGATCAGGTGGTTGCAATTCTACGGCTCACTGAGGAGACCGCGTGACCCCAAAACCACATAAAAAGCCTTTATTGTTTGTTTTCCATTTTAAATTTACCTGCGGCTTAACTGGTGAGGATTTTGCGTTTGTTCTGCAAAACCGGTGATATCAAAACTTTTTGAATACGTATACATAGTTAATTTAACGAGTAAACGAAATTCTGCTTTGATAAAACTACGAACAAAATTCTTGGGTTGTAGTTCGATGATAATTATTATTATTTTAACTGCCCCCAGCGTCAGTCCGCGTCCTAATCGATATATGAACGCGACGATAGCTTTTGGTTAGGTCGCAGCGTCAATCTTACCGAAAACACATGGTTTAATGTCGAGAAGGCATTACTTAGTCTTGAAGTTCCCAATAAATAACAAACCCAGTGCAAAATATATATCGGATTGCTTTGGACAACAATGTCTCTCCTAATAATGTGACAACAATCAGGCCACTCGTATATATCTGAGGTCGCCGCGGTGTGAGCTCGCGCCGTAATGGTATTGATTCCGTTTATTTGTGGACTGCTGCAGTCCGCCATCCGCTGTGCTTCCCGCCTGTCGCCCCACACCATCCAGCCAATCGGCTAAATAAAGATTATGTCTAGCCGCTCTAAAATGCCCCACGAAAACTTTGCTAAATTATTTAATGGTAAAACTGGATATTTCTACTGAGAACTCCGTTCTTTGTTGCGTTAAAATAAAGTTTGAGAGGCAGTTGCTAGTTTAGGAACAGTCATAACAAAGACTCTGCTGTTGACTGTAGATCGTATAATTTTATTTTATTTTCATACGCTATAAACATGAATAAGTAATAAAGACGAATTCATAACCTTTATTATACGAAAGTAATTTGTACCTGTGCACATTGTTTTATTAGGCCGTAGCTACTCGTATCTCGATGGAGGTAATTTGTCTCTAGCGATGATCCTTTCATTCAAAGAAGAGTGCGAATCATTCTTCGTAATAACACCTTCACTCGGTTGGTGTTAAGATTTACGATTTTATTCAATCCAACGTCCCGGTAAATTACGGGGAGCCGAGATCCATTAAGTGCTTAAGTGCCTCCCGAGCACGAAATTGGGGATGATAATGGAAATGGGTTCTTACTATGTTAATATGGGACTTTACACCGAGCGGACCAATTCACGCGTTGTTCCAGCAATATGCAGGGTATTGCGGTATAACCGTTTATGTTATGAATAGCCCTTGATTATGCTGACTCATTACTTCATGGTTACTGTTACTTAGTAGGACTGTGTAAAAAGATTCGTCAGGCCGTATAAGTGGATTGAAACACGGGAGGTACGGAAAACGTAATAATGTACTTTCTTATATTTGTAGATTGCTGTTAATTACACCTTTTTGGTGTTGGAATACTTAAAGAATGTTCAGGTAATTTAACTAAGTTTAAATTACTTACGGTAGACGATTCGCTCTACAGTTAACGTCAGTAGATATCGCTCCGACTTTTATACTTTTTCACTACTAAAGAACTTTTAAAATAAAAAGCGAAAAAAGCAGCCACTCTATTGATACTGCTCTGATACAAGTTCCGAAACAAAATTTACAGCGGAGCGGCAGACAGTGTAATGAATTTATTTTAATCTACCCGTTCTCCGCAGCATAAGCTGGTTCCACTAAGTGATGAGGTCGGTTTCGCTATTCGTAATTTATTTAATTTTCGTATGTCCAAGTTGGCGTCAGTTTACGACGCGGCAAGTTTCTGCGAGAAGGTGGCGCTCCCATTTATCACTCACAACTTTCATAACCGCTCGTCCGATTCCCTCTATGAAGATACACGTTACTATGCGTTATAGTTATGTTATTATAATTTATTAGTTTCGTCTCACTAGCTCGATAGAAATGGAAATACGCGCTCTCATTCGCAAGTTTGGCACAATAAAGAAGTTCCAATTCCTTCACACTGGGGCTACAAATGGGATAAGTTTAAGAAAGCAATCGGCCTTATATGGTCGTTATGGACCACTACGAAGGCGCGGGCGTGAAAACCATTGGAAAGTTTCCCTTATCGCTTCATTTGATATAATTCTTCTACAATAGCTATTTCCGTTTTGGAAACTAGCACTCGATAAACTTTTAAAATAATTTAGTGCTAAATAAATGTTAAGGGTGAGCCGAGTCAGGGCGAGTTCGGTCCGAGGTCGTAGAAACAAAATTAATTACGAAATAGTCGAGAAAACTTTTGGGTTGGCGTCGCGTCGTCGGAATAATTGTTGCTAATTGAGTTCCATCCACCTGGGAAAAAGGGAACAGGAGGGGATGAATTACATTTGTGACTATGAATGCACCCGTCCCCGCCCGCCGCAGTGTGCTGCACCTAACGAGTCGTCTTTTAATTACACACATGTGCTTGCCGGCTGATATACCGTGGGAAATAAGTCAACTACGAGGAAAAGTTATTCGGTAATAATAAAATAAAATAATTTTAACTCAGATATCAAGGATCCAAAGGTATACCAAATTTGAGATTTGACTTGATCATCGATCAAACCCTTTTGTTGAAAAATGAGCCGAGATAAAGGTCCGAAGAGGGACCCATTTTTTTACAAAAAGAAACTTACGTTGAAAATCACAATTGTTCCTCTGATTATGAAAGTTTCTCGAGTAGAAATTCAGGTTCCCCAATTTAATGTCTTGTTTGATGCTAAGAAAAAGGTGTCTAGTTTATTCCGCCAGAATTATCTTAGTTTTTTGTGATCCCTAGCTAATATTTCAAAGCTCATGTAGAAAGACAACGCGACTCGTCTTTTATTATCGTATAATTTCTCTTGTAAGCATCAGAATTTCTAGGTAAGCGATGTTAATATAGAAACATTTATAACTCGAGTTTGAAAAAAACATTTAATATTAAAACATTAATTTGGTCCCGTCCTTCTTTAATGGCAATGGTATTTATGGGTCGAACCCTCTACGCCGTAGACTGTAGAGTCTACGAAATTTACTCGTAGCACCTCGCAGCGGCTGGTTGCGGGCGATTGCGATGAATTCTCGACTTGTAGCCTGTAGGTACTCGTATCAGTTGCCTTATCTTCGGCTGGGGGTATCTCGTTAGAGGCGGTCGCGTCAATAGTATTAGGATTACGATGCTGTTCGTCGCGTGATTGGTAATAAGCCAATCATTCGCCACTGATTGGCTTTGAAGATTATATGGAGTTAGGGCTTTTCATGTTTATGGAAACAAAGCTGTCTCGTTACGCTCAGAGTTTGTATAGATATTGTTGGATTTGGAGATAAATACGTACATTACGTGGCTAACTGAGTATAGTTTGGAGGGGCGGTTATCTTTGTGTTAGGCTGTGGTAAAGTTAATTCTAATTACATATTATTCCGTTGCCTACATAGCCGTGAACCCCGTTCTCAATTTCCATGAAATTGTAACGTTTGATGTATGTAAATACATAATAAATGATTGTTGAAAAGTTTATACATGAATTATCAACTTTAAGCAATTCGTTGAACTCGAAATTCTCCAAAACAAAGGTGAGGAAACTCCTCGCAAACTAGTTCATTCACATTTAAACATAGTACACAGACTTTGTTAAATTAACCTTTAGATACCTAGTTTACAGATTGTTATCCAGGTAAACAACCTATTAAATGTACAGTAATGTAGTTTTATACCTACATTATACAGTCAGTGTGGGTACATGAATAAAGTTCCTGAATGTTGCCAGTTTATAATAATACCTAATTAATTGTACCTCATACTCCTGTATGACGTGACCATACATACATCAAAAAGATTCAGCGCCTCATTTTACTTATTTAGATAAAAGCTCGCTATACAGAGTGTTTTTGAATGACATATTTCGTCCTCATATGTTTCGTCAAGTAAAATATAATAATATAATATAATATTTTATTTAGGAAAAAAGGAATATTAGAATGGTTTTATGTAAATATTATGTAGTACCTATATTGTAATATGAGCTGAGCCATGGTTTGCTTTGATGCAACTGAAAAAAAAGTGGTGATCAGGTGGATATTTAAAGCGACTGCATTTGCATTTCATCCGACAATATGCATTCAAGAACTTTTCTTTTGCTTGTATGCTGAATGCTGGACTCTTTTTTTTAAAGAAATGATCAAAGTATTCTTTCAGAAGAAATCCATTCTTTTACATTTTTTTTTATAACGTAACAATACTTCCTACTGTCAATCCGTCTATTAATATAAATAGCAGCCTGTATCTGTAGGTAGGTAGCTCGGTACATCGGTGGGGACGCGAGGTAGGTCGGTGGGGCGACGAGACCTAATTAGCATCAACTTAATGAATATGTAATGCTTGTTAGGTAATTGAATTATACTCGCCTTGAAAGTAATTTTGAATGCAGCCTCCATTTTCTGCTACAAAATTATTGTAATCAGCCATTTTTCAATGATGTTCCGGAATATATTTAAAGTAATCTGTGTTAATTATGGTCGTCTCGTTGGTTATATAATAATATACTCGCGAATTTTGGCATATGGTTGGAACAGGGTGGAATTTGTATTACCTTTGTGTATTAGAGGTTATTTTTCAGGAAAGGAATGTGTATTACAAACATAATATATGTGTGAGGTTCATCACTGTAGAGGAAAATATGGTGAGGAAACCGGCATGTCCAAGTACCAAAAATTTGCAGACTTGTGAATACAGCTACCAACCCGCACAGGCCTCGCGTGGTGGATTACGGCACTCTCCCTCTCACCATAACAAGAGGCCTGTGTCCAGCAGACTTTAATGTTCCCAATTAAAGTCTGATTATGCTAAGTACTGTTTGTGGCTAAAAGTAGTAGAACCAAATCATAAGTACCTATTACTAAAGTATAACTGTCGGTTTACTGATAGGCGTTTTAAAAACAAGAATAGATGAGAGTGCTATCAGAAGCCATCAACATAAATTTCCATAAACATCAGTCAATGCCGCACTGTATATTTAGCCGTCAATATAATCTAAATACATCCAACAGAAGGTGTTCTGCTTCGAAGATGTTATTATTCACAGCAACCCGTTATTAGCTGCTGTCAAAACGCCAGCCGTTTGAACTGAGACCCGTCTAGCATTTATGAAGGTTGGACTATTACTGAAGTTGTGCAAGTTTTGCTATCAATCTAGGTATGTATTATTATCGTAGAGCGCAGTGTTCCGAATTTGGAACAGAGGCAGTAAAGGCTCGCGCAAATATGCGCGAGCCGGACGGGCCGCGCCTTATCGCAATCAGTGCGTTGCGATGCGGCGCAACGCATGATCGCTCGTGACGCGTATTTTTCGACTACTCCCAGGCTACTCTCTAAGCAAGAAATCCGTAATTTTGGCCGAAGTTGCGGACATTTCGTGATCAGAGTCTGCTTCGGAGTTAAGATTAGTTCGGGGACCGAACTAAGAATGAATGCCAATACGATTTGACAGCTGTCCTTACTCCCAATGTGTTGTTTCCCTCCGAAAAAGTTAACTAATCAGGAGTAGGGTTCATTCCGAAGTATTCAACTAATTTTGGACATAGAGAGTAGGTTCCCTGTTTTACGTTGCGATGCGGTCGGCCTGTAGTGTGCGTGAGCGTCAGTGTACTGGAGTGAAAACAGTTCTAATTCAAATACGAAATTTTAATCTGTCAAAAACAATTTTCGTAAATTAAAAAAAAAAAAAAACAAAAAAACGTTCGTGCGACCCGCCGCGGCAAAGGTCAGCGCTCACTGCCGGCACGGCACGTCATGGCATGGCAAAGGATTTTATTACTAATCAAGTTATTTTGAATCTTATTTCAATCAGTTTAGAGTTCATGTTACTTTATTTCGATACCACGATGCCGCGACGTGCCGCGGGATGCTGTGGCATGACGCGACGCGCCGTGGCATGACGCGACGCGCCCCGGTATGCCGCGGCATGCTGCGGCATGACGAGTCATGCCGTTTCATTCCACGGGTTGCCGCGGCACGCCATTGCATCTCGCGAGACGTATGGGTCACTTTGTGTCGAGGAATTATGATTGCTAAGCAAGTTGAAATAAGGTTGTAACTTGTGCAGCGGTCATTTCAGTTAATGGAGCGCAGTCCGGTCGGTTTGATGCCAGAGTGGCTGGGCTTTCAGCAGAATGCCACGGCATGCCACGGGATACCACGCGATGCCACGGCATGCCACGGCACGCCGCGGCATGCCGAAGCACAACCTGCCATGCCATGGCATGCCACGGGACGCCGCGGGATGCCGCAGCACAATCTGCCGTGCCATGCCGGCAGTGAGCGCCGGCCCTAATGTGCCGCCACCGCGGCTGTACTTTCTGCTTAGCTTAACAATACTTAACTTAATGTTCCTTGAATGTAATGTTAATACTTTTTTTCTGTCCCCCAATATACGTAAATAGATACACCTTTAATTTATTTCATTTCAGTTTTTGTCGTTGGTGAGTATAAAGATCATCTGTTGTCCAGCGCAGTCAAGAAAAAGGTGTTTAAATGCGCGCTGTGAGAAATAACTTGTTACGAAATATTCTATTCATCGTATAATATAATATCATATGCCCCTCCTGGGAATACGTTAAGAGAATTACACAACAAAAGCTAATCAATAATAGAACACAATATAACATCGAAAATTCAATATCAACAAATGGACATCGCATTTCATAATGGACATTTTGGTCGAGGCTATAGGCCAACCCCATTTAAAAATAATACAGCTAAAACAGGCGATGTCACCTGTGATTTGCATTAAAAGCTCTTCGTCCAACGAATGGAACCGGGTCGCTCGTGTAGATTGAGTGCATTTCGACGTTAAGCTTTTAATATTATGTTGTATTTTTAGTTTGATTTAAACTACTTTTTAGTTGACGTTAGTTTAGTAAACGTGCCGCTTTTAAACGGTTTCGATACGTAAATTGCATTAAAAACTAAACAATACCAGCCAGCAAACTATCCCACTACAGGGCAACTACCTTCTCTCATATAGTGAAAGCAAATCACTACGCTTGCTCAAGACGGGTTAGCGATTTCAGATTTAAACTAATATAAGTTCAGTAATTATAAGTCCAGGTTTCCTTACGATGTTTTTAATTCACCAATGTAAAAGAAAGTACATATGAATTGAAAGTCACTTGTGTACTCGTAGTACTTGCCCAGATTCGAACCTACAAGCTCGTGCAAGAGTGGTGAGGCTTTAACGACAGGGCCACGACACTGCCTTTCCTTCCACTACAAATTGTCTTTTTAAATGGACAGAGTCGGAAACACACAAACGAAGCCAGTTAATAAGCTTGTAATAAAAGGATAGTAAGGCTTATTCTTGGCCTCGGGACGCACTGTGACGAGGTTGAGAAACCTCTACTGTACAGGGCGGCAGGGACATCAACGCGCAACCAGTTACGGATTCAACATAATGATTCTGAAAGTCCAAAAAAAAAATTTGCTGCTCCATACATTTTGACCACGTATACTACATTGCACTTTTCTGTGAAACAGTTGTTTTTTTTTTATAACCAACGAACATTTTCTATGATTGGGGGGTCTAGAATCATGAGCTGAATACAGCTGGCTTATGCTGGTTACAGTTTGCACGTCGATGTCACGCTGTATTGTTACGGAAATAGCTCAAAGCTCACGTTCCGTTGATAAGATTAGCCAGCTAGCGAAGCTGATTAGTGTCGTCACCAGTCACCTGGCACAAAAGAAGGTACTGTGACAGCAATGGGCCCTCAGGGATGGCAGAGGATGGGCCCACCACAGTTGCGGCGAGAAGTCTTTGAGGAGTGGCTAGAGAGGCGCCACGGCGCCCTCACCTTCCGCCTCACACAGGTCCTCACCGGACACGGTTGTTTCGGGAGGTTCCTGTTCAGGATAAAGCGGGAGGAAACGCCAGGGTGTCACCACTGTGTGGATCGCCCGGAGGACACGGTGGATCATACGGTGGAGGTCTGCCCGGCTTGGGCGGGGCACCGCCGTGTCCTCGTGGCGGCGATCGGCGGCGGCGATCTCTCGCGTCCAGCCCTGGTCCAGGCCATGGTACGAAGCGAGAGTGCATGGCAGGCCGTCACCTGCTTCTGCGAAGCAGTAATGCTCGCGAAGGAGGAGGCGGAGCGCGTGAGCGAGAGGCAATCTCTGCGTCCTGACGCTCCTAGCCGCCGCAGGAGACGCCCTGGACAGGAGTAAACAGCCGACTCCCAGCCACCGTAGGCGCGGGCTTGCGGGCGGCGAGCAATGGGCAGCTCGCCGCCTGGTAAGGACCAGGCCCGGGTCGACAGCGCGTTGTGTTCATGTTCATGTCAGCACGAACTGACGGGGTCCGCTAGGGCCGATGCCTGCCAGGGCTGCGGGTTGATTGAAAGAGATACCGTGGCCCCTGGTGGGTTTTAGTCAGTAAAAGACTGAAAAAAAAAAACTAAAAAAAAAAAAAAAAAAAGGGATGACAGAGGATAAAAAGAACAGTGTTAGGCCCGTTGTACACAAACGTTTTTCTTGCCGTGAAAAACTGCGGTTGATTCACCGTGTGTAGGCATGGTCGTCAGTGTTGTATGGATCACTATTTAAGTTTGTTGGTAAATAGGGCACTATACGGCACGGTGCCGTCCTCGTATGGGCTTATATGTACAAGGTGACACGTTGTTTTCTACGGCGTGGTTAATACACCGTACCGTAAAGAAACTGTGCCGTGTACAATGGGCCTTATAGTAGTTTTCTGTCAAAACAGTTTCAGTCACCAATTTATCCGCCAAGAGCACTCTTGACCTGCGGAAATGAAAAACCAATCTTTGTTTTTATTGTAATTCTTTGCTTGTAATTCTTCTTTGTAAAGTAAATTTTCCTTTGTTCATAATACTATAAAAACTAGAAAGTTTTCTTATTTATGACTGTACCTCCTGTAAGAAAGAAAGAAAGAAAAAGTATTTATTGCGACTCGTACAGGATCAGAAACTGAACTAAACACAGTTAAAGATAAGTAATAATTATTAATAATTACTGTAGCTGTGTAAGTTTCCTTATTTGCAACATTTTTAATAATGCATGATCAGCCTATAACGTTCCCTCTGCTGGGCCACAGGCCTACATAAACCCGTCTTTGTTCCAAACTAGACTTTTATTAAATCTTTTATCATACAAGTTTATGATAACACTAACAACTTACTATAAAGCAGAAGCTAAGTAGGTAAAGCTACTTTTCATGAGTAGCATTCGCTCTTATATCCAATAAGTAATTTTCCAGCGTGATGGGAAATAAAATGGCTATACGTAAGTATTATTCATGCAATAATCGTAACATTATAGCTGATTATGCTCTTATTTTCCCATTGCAGAAGTTTTTCAGATTTTCTTAAAAAACGACTTCCAAAGTCGTTTTTAGGATGCCTTCACGATTGCATTGCAGGCTTATTCTCCTTTATGTGTTTTTGTAGATTTTAAACATCCTGTGTTGCAGTGTACGAAAGAGTTTAACATCGGGCAACATAATAACATCCTGTATTCAATTTATTTACGTTTGTAAAAACCACGTAATTAATTCTATTCCTCTCTCAAAATGGAATACACGTTCATTAAAACAGTAGATGCACATAATCCTCTCAAATTCTATTGTTGGTCTGTAAATTAGCACCACTAGACTAGGGTTCATTACATATGAACGAATATTCTGCTATTAGACCGACCGAGACTGCACTAAATTGGTCGAAGCCGACCGGCTCCTGCACCGCGGCCACTAACAACGAAGGTGGAATTTATTCCGCTTTATTACTATTAAAATCGATATTTTATTATGTACCCTAGTTTCTTATTATGACAGTGATTTCGTTTAAGTGACAGCAGAATATGAGGTGAGTCACAATTACGTCAGTCCGAACAAAGCCGTGTTGTTTCCGACCCAGACTATTTTAAATGGATGAGGAATATCCACTGTTACACAGATTACATAACACTGGAATAACCTGATTTCAGTTTCGGATGTCTGACCCACGTTCGCGAATCTTGGCATGTGTGGATGAAGGAATTACAGTGCTCAAGGAAATGTGCGCTCGATTAGTTCCGTAAGGAGAAGCTCTGGCTTTGTCACATAGATCCCGCTGTTGAACTGGAAGAGCGTGGTTGTGTTTTGTACACCCCGTCTTGGTATGGCATGTAAGCATTACGTTATCCTACTGATAATATTATAAATCTGAAAGTTTGTATGTTTCTAGGTTTGTTACTCAATCACGTTAATACAATTGACTGGATTTCGATGAAATTTGGCACACAGATAGTTTATAACCTTGATTAACAAATAGGGTACGTTTTGTCCTGGTAGTACGTCCTCGTCCTAGCTAGTTAGTTAATAAACGAGTCAATATTTATGCCTAACTGCACTTAATTACGAAATAAATGAAAAGGAGTGGATCTTGTGTGAATGCTAGCCCCATTTGAGTAGTCCCAAATCGTTGCGACGGATCTCTCAGACTCTTTTGCTGCCAAAATGTATCGCAACAATTTTCCCGCCGAATTTCTGAAAGACGGCAGGAAATGGGCGGATATGGTGGTGGGAGACGGGCTATTGACTTTTCTCGTTACCGCTACACGTGGCTTCAAGCTGCTCTAATAAACTCCCACATACTTACCCCATACTCACCGTGATAAGGAAAATGCTGAGGAGTTCATATGTGTGCAGTATACCCACGTATTTACGTGGAAAGTATGATATAAGGTAAACAGATAATTTATTTTAATATAATCTTCATACAAAAATCCCTGAGGGACCAACCAGTATAACAATCCACAATATTTTCCTTGAATGAGGTCAAATTCTATGAAATATATTCATAAATGTATACTTAATTCAGAAGTCTAGTCAAGTGTACGTATTTGAAAATATGTAATAGATAAAACTTTTCGAGTTGTTTCTGTGGCCGTGTTTGCCGCAAGCATTATTATTTGAACAACTATTTTATTCAGCCGAACGAAAAGCTCCCGACTTTTTGATATACAAAAATATCAGAACACAGTTTTTATCTATTCTACTACTTTAATATTTGATGGAAAAATCCTGGCACCGAAGCATGATTACGATAGTTCAATAAAACATACAGGGGCACTAAAAGGTGTGCTTTCAGAGTATTATAAAACGCAACACTATGAAAAGAGCTGGCTCATGCGAGCCTGTAACACAGTGCCTACATTTCGTGTTCGTTCGTGATGCAAACACATAAAAGTTGTGTGTGGCAGCTGTGAGAGGTAATGGTCCCGAAATAATTTTCTTCGCTGAATGCTATCGAAGTTTAAGCGGTACGGCGTTAAATGTTCCGTTATCCGTTGAAAACGTCCAAGAACTTATGTAAAACACTACAATTTTGTAGCCTTTTAAACCGTGCCGTATTTTTACCTGCACGGGTGAAGGGGTGAAGCGCCTGAGTGCTTATTAATATTTTCCTTATGTGACGTTCAATATAACAGGTGACAGCGTCCAGACAGGGTAGTTTTCTATTACAAAAATATAAACTCTCCGGGCGAGGCACATCACATTCATAATTTAGTGGACCAACTGACGTCACGTATTTTTAGCTGACGCTTTAATGCAGAATGAAACTTGTTAAAATCCCAGAGTAGCAAGAAACTACGAAATAAAAATTTATTATGAATTATTTTGATAAGCTTGATGGAGGTTTAGAAAATATAGTGTGGCTGTTTAGTTTTCTTTGCGCCAAAATTATACTTACTAACATTTATTTCATATGAGCCTTGAACGTTCCTGAACTTAGTGTCTAAATAACTTTATTTTGTTGTTTTCTGACTACGTTTTGGAGCTCAACATTTTCAACGAAGGCGGGTGCAAATTGTTTTCGCATATTTTATTTCTTACTCAAACAAAAAGGCTTTTAAGCACGGTAAATATAGAAACACCAACGAAACTTTTTAATGTTATAAGATTTTATTTTTACTGGCGTATTCGCGGGTATGGCGGCACGGGTGCAATTAAAGATTATACCCCAGTATTTCCATAATATTGGCGCGTGTATAAAGTAGGTACGCCGAAGAAAAATATGGAAAGGCGCAATACAATGGCCGGCCATTCCCCAGATTACTAAGGCTTTATAATGAATCGCTGAATTATGGAAACAAAGGCTCGGGGTAAAGATGGTTTTTTTTGCGAATTTCATGTAATAATTATGTTTATTGTATTTGGTTTCAATAAAAGAATCTACAAATATTATTATTTGCTTTGATAGAAAAAAAATACTAAAGGAAACGCTTCTGAAGAGTGATTTTATTTCAGGCGTTCAATGGTTTAGGTATTACCAAAACGCTTTGAAGAAATACAAATTCATCTAAAACAGCATGTTTTGTTGTAAAAAAAACGGGTTGAACTCCGGGAGTGCCGGCAGAAGTGAAAACTTGAATATTAACGTTGTGCATTTTTGATATTTTGGAATGCGGTCTACTCTCCCTCCGTCTTACGAATTTTCGATCAGGTCACGTGTCCTGACGCGAGTTCCGTCTTACGAATTGTCGATCAGGTCATCTGTCCTGACGCGAGTTTAACATTTTTTACCCATCACAAAAAACTCTCCCTCCGTCTTACGAATTTTAGATCAGGTTACGTGTCCTGACGCGAGTTGAACATTTTTACCAATCACAAAAAAATGCACAACGCCGCTAAAGAAGTTTTCACTTCAAAAATCTTTGTAGTCCGGCTAGAGATATAAGATAATATTTATAGAAGTCGCGAAAACCCCGAGTCAGGGTAAATAATAGCTAGTTTATTTCTTTTCAGATATCTTTTTATAACTATACCTACTTACAGTAGCCAACTCAGGTAGGTACCTCACATAATTCACTTTTCGGCCACATCAGTCCACATCAAGACCCTGGGGTAAAAAGGTCTCGCCCATAATTTGGCAAAAATACTTAGGAGTACTTGAAAATGTTGGACGGCTGTCTTGAGCACGCGTACTAAAACTTTCTAAGAGAAGTCGTCCCAACGAGAAATCTCCTCGGAAGCCGGGGAAGTCGGGTAGATTTATGACGCCAGTTACCGTGACGCAGGTATTTTCACTAAGGAAAACTGACCAATACCTTTACACATTTTTTCTAAAGAGATTTTACTTTTCCAACGTCGGGTGTGTTCGAACAATATTGACACCTCTCAGCTGATACGCACTTACGTCGAAACTTGTTTTGTGTATTCTGTAACTTTTGTTCGGAAGCTTGACAGTGTTGTTTGACTTATTTATGTGACTAACATCGAAGTAATGGTTAAGTTTGGCATGTAAATCCATAGTAAACTACGAATATATTATCGAAGCTTGAATCAAATTATAATCATGAGGTATACGGTACCTATAGATGTATAGGTATAGATATCTAGTGTGAGCCTTAGCTAACATTCTATTCTACGCATAATAGATGAGGCGACCACCCCAAAGTTTCCCGTGTGAAGCACTTAAAAGATTATGGATATATAGGGTAGGGAACCCTTACCTTGATAGCATCATGCAGAAAAATCTGCGTTCTCAGTTACCTACCAGAAACTCGCACAAGGAAACTGTAGCCTAATTGCGTAATACACTTGCAATTCTAATGCCTTTCATTTTGAGAATTTCGCAATATTCATTGCGTCATTTACGCTGTCAGCAGACGAATTTTCAAACATATGAAGATATGGCTTAAGAATTTCCTTCAAAACCTAGATTGAAGATTATGATTGATCGTGTGTTACGCAATTAGGGTGCTCTTCAAAGCTAGTACGCGGGACCAGCACCCTGTTTCTAAACAGAAGCGAACACAAAATTTTTCTAACAAATTGTCAAGCGCGTGGCAAGAGTCAACTGCTGTGATTGGTTTTATGGCAGGGGACATCGACACGCAACCTGTTAACATGGATTCTGTTCATGATTCTGTGTTTAATTTTTTACACGTTGATAATTTCCATTGCAGAAAGCGGGTGTTAATCTCTCGACAACATACACCATACTATTGTGCGAAATTAAACAGAAGATATCAGGAACAAAGGTTAGTTGTTGTAAGCACGCCCCTAGCAATCCCATTGCCCCATTGGTGGTACAGCTTCCCTTATCTTTCTCATCCACTTAGCTCTATCGCCAACATCCGTGCCGGAAATGTTCCACGTCACCATATCCTAGTGTGCTGTAACCTTCCGTTGAAAAACACCTACAAGCTATTTTGTTTTAGAAAGTTTGGTTCTTTTATGCATTCAGTTTTCAGTCCCAACGTGTAAAGAGTTTGAATTCAAGGACGGTTTCAGCTTTCCGATTGATTTGTTTCACCGATGGGTTGGGCAGATGTGTACCTAGTACACCCTCATTTCACCAGCTATGTTTAAGTCTCATGTAATAGGGGCGAGCCTATTGCCATCAAACTGGGCACAATAGGGTAGTTGCCTGGGTATATATATTTAGTCCGTCAGTTAGATTATCGAAAAATAATGGACACGTATTTTTTCTTTTGTCAATCAAACAAAAAATGACCAAGATAAAGCGCGTCAAAATTTGGGAGTGGCGGGTCGTGACGTCACTTGCTTGCAAAAGTGTCGCAAGCAAGTGACGTCACGCGGAATTTTAACCGACGATATCTTCATCATTTTTTATATAATTGACAAAAGATAAAATACGGGTTCAATATTTTTTGATAATCTAACTGACGGACTAATTAGATTTTTTTAGGAAAATAGCCTATTCCAGACTCCGGGTTGCAACTGAGAAATTCCAGGTTGAAAAATCCAATAACACTGCCTGACATGGAAATCGAACCCAGGCCCTCATGCTTAGCAGAAAATAAAAACAAAATCGTTTCATTTGTAAACCTAAAACAGCGAATTTAAATTGGTCACGGATTAAAAGTTTTCGGAACCGTGAAATCTACAATAGACTAAAAGCTAAGGACTTAATTACTTAAGGTATAGTAAGCCTATTGGGGTCTAAACTATTTTCCTCGTAAGAGCCCGAAAGGAATGTAGCCTACACCCGGCAATTTAGTGTTGAATTAGGAAGTTTAACGTTTATATTTTGTTAAGGAATCTTTTAAATTGTCCTCCTTTCTTTCCTTGTTTTTAAACCAATTTTCTTTTACGGAGTCAGGAAAAGTAATTAAAAAATCTAGATGAAACCGCGGCGTTGTGCGCTTCACAACTTTTTAGACTCGGCTTTTTATACCCCATCTGTCTTTTGTCAAGTTAGTCTATTTCAACAACTGCTTCATTATCATCCGAACTGAAAATTCAGATGAAAGTTAAACAGGTTAAAAAAAACTTCCGAAAAAAACCGTTACATATAGGTAAAGGAATAAGTAAGCCAAGCAAAAACGAAAAAATGTAGCCGAAAAATTTAATATTGAATTTTTTGGCTACATGTTTTATTTTTTTTGGCGTTAATGATACCAGCTATCTGTAGGAATACGAGACATGCATTGTTTTTGCACAAAATTGGGTTCTGTATACCTTATTATGGGCTAAATATGATTGTAATAAAAGTCAATTTTATTCAATCAAGAAATGGATGATGTCCGACTCCACAATCACCAGCTTGGGGCCTGCTTTTGTTCGTTGTATTAAAGATAAAAGAAAATGGAAAACTGATGACTGATTTTCATTAAAATTCGCAATTAAAACAGCTTTTTTGCCTCTTTTGTTGGACCTTTAAAGCTCAAAGAAAAGCGTAACTGTTGAACGAAACAAAAAAGACAGACCATTACAAATTCAGGAAACAAGAATACCGAAACATTTCGTCCCGCACTTTAAAAACAATTCAAAGCCATTTCTTAATGAATAAAGTGCTGTTACCAATTGATTGTCAAGAAACTCGTTACTACAAAAGTAATTACGACTTTCTCACTTGTTGATCTCATTTTCCTTCTCATTGGGAATCTATTCGGCCAGTCACTGGTGTTAACAGTTGATCCTCGGAGCTTATACTATCAACAATATCCAAGGAAGTTCCGCAAAGATCGCAGGAGAAAGGCTTAATTGCAGTTCTCGATGAAGTTAAATTAAATGTTGAGACCTGTACAGTGTTATGACTTTAATTAAACGAGGAATATGAGATTACTAGAGGTTTCCTGTAACTTTGTTTCTGTTGAATTACAAAGTTAATAAACTGAGGTCTACTTAGTAACGAAAGTTATGATTGATTGACCAAAATTAAAACAAATAGGCCGCGTACACACCAAACGTATTTTAGCCGCCGAGCGGTACGCAGTTTACTGCGGTTCCATACATATTTGACTGTTCGTTCAGATCGAACCGACAGTACGCTATTATGACTTCATTCTAATCCATCCAATCTAATCCATCCTTCATTCTAATCCATCCAAAGGTTGTCTTTAAAAGATCGCTCTTAGCGATAAGACCGCTCATTGTGTCACCCTTTGTAATTTTATATATTTATGTTTCTGTAATTTGTATGGTGTACAATAAAGAGTATTCTATTCTATTCTATTCTATGACTTCATGTGCACACTGGGGTCACAGTGAGCAGGCTCACAATTGGCGGCCGACTATACATGGAAAGAAAGAAAAAGTATTTATTGCGACTCGTTCAGGATCATAAACTAAACTAAACATAGTTAAAAATAAAACAAATTATATAAAAGAAGTAACAAAAGGAAAAATGAAACAGAAAGTCATAGGACTTTCTGTTTCATTTTTCCTTTTGTTAAGAGGCCAAAAGGCTCCTATCTCAGCATGATGCTTCGACATTTAAAAAATAAATGTCGCAGCGCTGGTATTCTGATAGGGCCCGCTGTGATGTCACGGGCAATCACACACACATACGCACGTCTGCTGAGAACACGGCCTTATGGTACACAGGAACCACCTATTTAGTTTAAATATTATATGTGTGGGTGAAGTCACGGTTATACACACAAACACCAAATAAACCAGCGAGCTCTGTGTTCAGTAGTGTGCGTATGGCACGATAGTAATCATTCATTGATGTTACTGAATGTGATATAATATTTCGCATCATATTACTATAGCGACCTTAGCGCAATGGCTATCGTCTTTGGTCAGTGAACGAGAGAAGTCGTAAGTTCAAACCATGTGTGCAGCAAATGTCTTTTTCTTTTTGTATTCATTATTTTGTTTAAACATTACTTAAAAGTTGAATTTATAACGATTCGATTCCATTCATGGATGAATAATGAAGTTTGCAACGTTTGAGACAGCCACGGAACTCTCAGGTCATTTTATTTTGATTGTTTAGAAAATAACTAGGTACCGTCAATTTAAAAAAAAATGTTTTCAAGCACCCTATTTTATAAAAAATTAGCATTCTTTGTTGTCAGTCTACAAGTACATATTTGCATTACTGAGTTTATTGATTGCTACTAGTATTCGTGTGCAGATTTATTTCTGTGGATCCAACATTTATCAATGTTATGTGTATGTTAAAAAAGGCAGAAATCGTTGTTCTGCATGAGCATAACGTATCTATGTATATGTGAAATTGCAAGGCGCCTAATTATATCGGTGAGTAACAGTTTGATATTACGTTGATATTATGCCTACTTCAACTTAACTAACTCGTCTCACCTTTCAATGTTTACCTAGGAATAAATTGTAACTGAAGTGCAATACCTACTTACCATAGTTATAATATAGGTAAATTATCATAAATGTATTATAGTTTTTTTTTGTCTAAGATTTTATTTTAATAATTTGTAGTTTATTTAGTATTAGAAGTTTCTAATGTTTATTGTTAAAGTTAATAAATTTCAAAACACAGATGAATATGATAAAATTAACTTGGTCTACAATAGAATAGAATATAATACTCTTCATTGTACACCATACAAATTACAGAACATAAATATATACAATTTTACAAAGGGTAACACAATGGGCGGTCTTATCGCTAAGAGCGATCTTTTAAAGACAACCAGCCCATTTTTGTCCCATTACGGGCCTTTAGATAGATTAAAGAGAAGCCTTCGAATAACGTAAATAAAAATAGATTATTATGTTCTGTTTGCTAATGTCAGTGTACTAATATTTAAAACATATAAGTATTTTAACTTGTATGAGCATGTATTGTATATAAGTAATATTATTTAGATATATATATATAATATATATATATATATATATATATATATACAGTATATACATATAGTAGGTATATATTTATTTGTTATAATAATAGTTATTTTTATAAGTAAGTATTTTAAATACTGTTTTGTTTTGTATCCACAGAGGCGAACCTCCGATATGCGGATTCAGGAGACGTAGACCATCTTTGACGTGGGCCAAAACTAAAGGCAAATTCATTGACTCAATACCACGACATCGTGGCAAGGCACAAGGCTGATCCCTTCTTGTCCACCCGCGTAACAGCAACAGCACACAATATGTGCTTACAAACTGTGAGAAATCACCTACATTCAGCTGGTTTACGTTGCAGCAAGCCAGCGCGGAAGATTTTGCCGTCCACTGCGCACCGACAAAACCGACTACAGTTTGCTAGGTCATACATTAATTTTGATTGGGAGAACAATATGGTGATAGAAAACGAAGGTTTGCCGACTCATTATTAGTAGAATTTATTTTGATTCGTAGACGACTATGAACCTTATTTATATGCAAATCATGTTCATATCTGTTAAGCGAATGTGAACAAATACAAACCTTAGCATTATTTAGGTATACCGCCGTAATCCTCTTTAAATTTTTAAACAACAACTCGTATTATTGAAAGTCTGGTGAACTGATGTTATTGTTATGCTGTTAGAAGTTGTCATAAGTTCTTACTATCTAACATGTCGATTCAGTTCACCTCTAATTTTACTGTTTCAATTTATATACTTACCTACTTTGACAAACTATTTACGTCTATCCTTAACCAACAAAAAACTTTGTCTTTGTCAAAAAAACTGATAAACAACAGTGTTTTACTCATTTGAACGTCTAGTAGGTCTGGATAGCTAAAGAATATAATATGTTTAAAACCAGTTTGCATTCAATCATTGTATCGGCCACACAATTTTTTTTTGCTAATATACAGCCCACACCAAATTGAACCTTAAAACAACCATTGTAAAGAAGGCATATTGGAAGAAACTACACGGATCATTTGCTAATGACCCAAGCGATAAGCTCGCTCATTCCAACCAATACCAATGTTTACCTAATAAAAAAATAAAATTATTTTATTGGTTTTATTTAATTAACTTTCTAGTTTTTTTGCTTGAGTGATTTTTTTGACCACATAATTAATTTAACAAAAAGTAAAAAGCAGCAAAACAAAATTCCTCAGTTGGGATCGAACTCATGTCGTCTAGCTTACATCAGTAGCCCGCGCTTACACCACTTATGTAGCTATGGGAACCTTGTTATATCAGACTAAAATATGGGCTCATATTCCTTCATTATGTACCCGTTTATTTTATCTTTAACCGCGTGTGTATATTATGTATACCCACACAATAATAATGACAGTCACCGATGTATGCGCTATGTAAACTAATTAATCCACACAATATAAAATGTAAGCCAATTAGATCCACCAATCCACCAATCGATCGATCCGATGCGGCTGGATCCTATCCACCAATGGGTTCCACTGTACCAGAGTGCTGATTAACTTATCAACGATTCAACCATAATTTCAGAAAACAACATCGAATATTACTATTTATATTTGGTACCTACATATTTTTCTGAAGAAGCAAAGACGGGCTAACAAATTACGTAGGTGTCCTCTGACAAGAGGTCTCGAGTCAGGCCCTGCCCAGTTGACCTATTGTTAGAACGAGCTCGTACTACAACTTACCTGAAGGGCACGCATGGAAGGCGGAGCCGGCTTATCCTTTCAGTCGTAAGCCGTTAGATAATAGACACATAGTAAGGGAGGATCGAGGAACTTGAAAGTTGAAGTATTGCTTTATAAACTTGATATTAACTAAGTACTTTTATTTTCCTGGGATTTGATGTAGGAACGTGTCTAGTAGGTACTTATTATTATTTTTGTGTCGATGTAGAAACAGACAGATGAAAACATTTTTCAGGTTTGAACAAAAGCAACAGTAATAATTAAAATCATAAAATTCATTATGTACGTTACCTTAGATTTTACGTAGGTAAAGTTATGGAGAGACAAATTCAGGGCACTAACACAACAAATCAAGGTACAAGACTAATCAAATCTCGTGCTTCACACTGGGCTTTCATTTCGTTATGATAAACTTGAATTTTCAGTTGCAGGTGCAATCATGCCAAGGTTAGCTGCAAGCTGTATGCAGAGCGACTAGCGGCTGACCTCCCCAGCCCCGGGGAAATCAAGATTTTGTAACATGATGTTATTAGAGCTCAGGTGAATATCATATAAGGTTTCTTAAGACACTCAAGGGAAAAGATTAGATTGCTAACCTACGAGAATTAAAGAAAACTATTGCTCATTTTATTTCCAAGCTAGCAATCGCACACTGCATACTTCCTCACTCAGAATGAAATCTTTTACAAGTATCCGAATTTATTCCAGTCCATTTAACCGTACCTACTCGGTCCAACTTTAACATAGTGCGCGCTAGTGGTAAGTACTACATACCTCTCCTGACATAAGCGTTTAAGAACGGGTTTTTTAGAGACCCCTGAGCGGATGAAAAGACGTAAAATTTGTTATCACGGCCCACGGTCCGAGTCAGGATTTTATTCTAAATACTCGTATAAGAAACGACCAGCAGTTTCTGGCTAGGTCTCATGAACAATGTTGCGCGCTGGTTCGGTTCTCAAATTATGTTATGCACAAATCGAACAATAACTATAAGATACATAACGCTTGTTTAAATTCGAGTACAGTGCCAAGATAATGCTTCATACGTTTGTAAATTAACAATAAATTTGCGTTGGTTGTTAATGGAGGGCAAATATTAGCGCGGCCCGAGCCGATGAGGCTAGTGGGGCGTGCTTCATGCTGGAGCCATGCCAGAGAGATACACGTCTTGTTGCAAGGATACAGCTGTTTGTCTTCATTATGACTCGCTCTTAGGATTAACTTAAGACGTTTATCTCGGCTTCCAAAGCGCAAAACAAAAATTGGGCTGCGACGTCGCGGGCTGTAGGTACCAACTAGTTCAGTAGTTACATCACTTTTAGTTGATGCTTATTTTGGAATTAACATGTTCAGGATTTAATCTGTTTGCTTTTATGTAATTGAATGATGTTTAGCTGTTCCGGGGTCGTTTATGTTCTTAGAGCGAGTTCATAATCTTGTATTAGCGATTAGCGTTGGTGCAGTTAATTACTTTAGTCTTCGCAGAAGAAGATTTTAGTTAATTAAAAAGTATACCGTTTCAAAATATTATGCTCGTTAACATAAAATTCTATTCCGTTGTTTCTAGGTTAATGGTTTAAGTAACTGTAGTAGCTTCTTGCTGAATTTCAATCTGCAACTCCTCGTCGCAGAAATGGAAACTTCGCAGTGTCTCCAAGGGCTCTAAATCGTCGACTATTCGGGAGAAAAATGACCGAGCATCTCGGAGCACAGGGCAAAACGCTTTACGAGTGATACGTAAACATTTTTTATTTCGTACGCAAGGCTAACTCCGAAAACAAAGTATGAATTAAATTTATGACTGCATAAAATTACTGGTGTACCTTTAACGAACATCAAGCCGTATAAACGTGTAAAATCTGCCGGGCTGACTCGGCCCGCTCATTACGTATTCCGTTTCGGCGAGCGAATATTTCGACAACAAACATTATGGTAATTTGGCCGCATAACGATCTATTTTACACCTGTTTACGTAAACACGCTGCCTAAGCTTCGGAGACGATTTTTCCCTGCTTACACTAGTTCGTTAGTCACCAAAACGATCGTTTATTTACAAAGGACGCCAAATAAAATGGCACTTGTACTGTGATGAGGGTCGAATGTTTGAAGTTAGTCCCGAGCTTTTTTGTACCATGTCAAATGTTTTAGAAAGTCATTATTGAGTAATTATCTACGATAAGGGCCGTTATGACATTTTATTAAGCTTCCAAATGGTTTAAATGGAGACATTCAGACTTGGAAATGTACACGTTTAATTCGTAACTTGTTGCTCGAGACATTAAAGCGTATTAATCTGGCTTACTAAACATTATGCTGGGTTTGGTTGCAGGTCACGTTCAGGAGTTTACAGTCGATTGGCTAAAACTTAAGGCGAAAGGATTCACTAAGCGTTATCTCGAAATCTTATACGTTACTTCGATTTATTCGACCGTCGTAAAACGTGGGGGTTCTGGCTAAAGTTTGTGGCTAAAATCGGTTCAGACCAATAACTCATGAGTCTCCTGAGGCGCATTATAATACGACGCTTGACAAAGTGCTGCACAATACATTGTCATCGTTTTTTATTACGAAAGCGAGTACTCTCAACTGTTTCAGTACTGTGAACATTCAAACTATTAATGACAACCAGAGGAGTATCAACATCTAAACTTGCCCGGATAACTGTTCCGAGACTAAAGTTAGTAAATGAATTTAAACTCTAGCATGTCAGTTTAAGGTTTAGTTCGTGTGGCGCCGGTGAAGTGATTGCGCCAATGCTCATGAATTCATCAGGACAATCCGGGTGACGCGAAAGTGCATCACATCATTCGACCTTCGGTAGTGTAAATTGTGGACTCTTGGGGGTTGCATGCAGAAATGGTTGTTACAAGCGTCGGGTACCTATTTGTGAACGTCTGTGTCATGTTCAAGATTGGAACAACAATTTTATTTTAACTTATTTAAGCTGTTTTTGGGCATCAGAAATCGTGACCGCTGAATACCTATTTTTTTGTAGTTATACAATGTTTTGTTTTTACAGTAGACAATTTGATAAACTAGTTAGTAACTACATAACTAAATACAAGTTAAAAGAACAATAATTAAATTTTTCGCTAAAAATAAGCCCATCGATCTGCTCTGCTAAGGTCACTTTAACGTTCCCAATCCCTAAACATATTAACCCAATGAGCCGACAATATTTTTGAAACCACCTGTATAAAGTTATTGTAGGTAGTTACCATTGATAAAGTTAGTGTTGAAGGATGTACATTTGTAGTACTCTTAGGAGCGTCCCCTCGAGACGCGGTGAACAGCGCTGTATGTAAATGTAGTCTCGTGATTTGAGGCAGAGTGACAGGCTCTCATTGCGCGCCCCGCGGCTCCGTCGCCGACGACACTCCAACACACCCTATTGTTGACTCGCACCGTGTACCAACTTATACCTACACTACACGTGTGTACAAGTATCCGCAGACAATAAACGTCTGCCCGACCAAATCCCCGGCTTTTTTTACCTCTGATGAAGGAGATTATTCGGGAAGAGAGAACCCTAACTTTATGGCTTCTGAGCTTTAAGTAATCGGAAATTTATAGTGCCTATTCGAAGGCAAATCGCTTACAGGACTAATAAATGGAATAATAATATATCCAGACTTCATTTTTTATATATCTATATCTCCTCTAATCGCTAAAACGTCAAAGTGTTTGTTCCTGAAATATATTCTGAAGCTCGAAAGATCAGCAAAAACAATCGTGAATAATACAAAAGCGTAACTAGCAATGTTAGCGTGTATTGAGCCGTCAGATGTGCCGCTGTCTATTGTTAGACGCAAAGCCCAGATTTACATAACATGCCCCGGATCATCGGCTGTGATTGTTTCGATGCCAGTTACAGCCCATGTAATTTGTAGGGATTCCGATGAATAAATGGGCTTACATTTATAAAACGTTTCGTCTATTTTCCTTCTTAGAATAAATTCGGATATTACGAACCATTTTTCAAGAGAAATTATTGTTATAAACTTATTTGCTACATAAATGTATGTATACGTGGGCGTGATACAAGAAAGTTTCCGATACAATAGGTTTGCATAGTACAAAGTAGAGTGCCCACGCCGGGTCTCATCCTGATAATACATCACCACTTTGTTGGAAAAAAAATGCGTTAATATTTCGCGAGGAATTTCATTACTGCGAGCCTTGTTGGCTTTCAAATAAATAGGCGTTTTATTGCTTTTCTTCGTCCGGCGATGTTCGATATTGTGTATCGGGTTGAGATTAGATAACACGTATTCCACATACTACCCCTACATTATTCCTTTATTAACGTTAACGTAAGCTAAGGTATTCCGTGAACATTTTGTAAGCGTCGCATCTTTTTTCATGTCTTATTTCCTTCTGTACTGTTACAAAACAGGCTAAATTAAACTTTGAAGTGTTTATTGTTTCACAAGTCGATGACATCATTGAATCTGATTATCCTATCAATTTGAATATCTAATTAATAGCCCTGCAGGATTACTTACTATATATTATGATAAGGTTTAAGGTAAGTATTTAGTTTGTAAACAAGATCTGCTCCTTCAAATTAGTGTTAAAGTCTTTTTTGCAAACATAATTAAAGATTTTGAAGTGTTTATAAAACTTATAAACAAAAATAAACCAACTTTTAAAACTCCCTAGAATAAAACTAACGTGACGACTTTTGAAGAGTCACGCTCTCATAATTTTCTACTCTGTGTTTTGTAATTTAATAACCTACACAATAAGATTACATTTTCAAGGATTTCTGTATACTCATTTTTATGAGAAGCTATGTATGTGTTGAAACTGAAATTAGGCAATAACATCTGCAGTGGTTGCCTTGCTCTTATCGCCTGGGTTCCGCCAAAAATTTAATAACAGGACACTTTTGTTTTCTTTTGCTGCTTAAAAAGTTTTGGCGCATTATCCCTTGGAAGTAACAAGCTTTCTGTTCCAATGTTAAACAATGAGTTAGGGACGGCCAGAGAGGTAACGTTGTATTACTAATAAGGTTTCCGTTTTTCACGGTACCCTAAGACACGCTCGTGTGGCGTACAGTGAAAATTGTACACGAGGGAGCATAAGAAGAGGGGTGAAAATGAGAAATGCAAATAGGTTGTTGAGCTCAGCGCCTCGCAGAATAAGCCTATGAACGCCTGACAAATAGTATTGTGTTACGATTGCGCCTCACGCGGAGAATAAATAATAATACATTAATAAACTGGCGCTATACATTTTATTGCCTCGACGAAAGAATTTTAAAAATGAAATATGCCACGTTTACAGTTTGGACACAATATTTCGTCAACATTCAATTTCCTGTCGTATGAAAAGGTTACGTCCCGCTATCGAAAATGTCAGAATAACGAGCGGAAATCGAAATGAACTCGGTAGTACCTACTATAGCTATATATAGATGTACGAGAAAAATGTTCTGATATTAGCGATGTCATCTTACTGTCGATTAGGATTAGAAATTAGGGGTCGTAGATTTAACAGTTGGAAAAAATATATTTGGGGGACTAAAAAGATCAGACTTAAAGAGGTGAAACTTCGTTCTTCTCCATAGGTACTAAATACGCTTTAGAATGGGCAAATACAAGGTGGGGCGAAAGTAATGTCATAGTGTGAATGTGCCAAAATTTTTGCTAATGACGTTATAACGTCATTGTGATTTGATACTTAAATTGAAGACTGCTAGAGAATTAGTTGAAAATGCAATGGAGCGATACACACAGTCGCAAAGCTCATGTAACGATGGAGATTTTGAAACACGAATTTCGGGGCCGGGTGATCATTCGTGTTGGCAATCTGAACTAGTCGGCCAGATCGCCAGATCTGACGGCGCCGCACTTCTTTCTTTGGGGCTTTTTGAAATCTCGAGTTTACCACCACAAACCACAAACCTTGCAAGTCTTGAAAGCCAACATTGAAGAAGAAATCACCAATTTGGAGGATGTTTTGCGAGCAACAATTCAAAACACCGTAAAACGAGAACAAATGTGCATCAACTCAGAAGGTCTGATTAGGTACTGATTTTTCCATCGCCAGATAACATTTATTCCAGAAATAAAATTGACGTATGACAGTTTTTGTACGAAATAACTGTCAAAATTTCAAAATTATTCCTCGGATAAAATGATCTGTTGATGGAAAAATTAGCCCTTATTAAACTTTCCGTGAAAACCAAGCCAATTTTTTAAAATTTCCAATCGAATGGCAGCCAATTCACATTACGCCATTATTTTTGCTCCAGCTTCATCTTTGTGACTGACCGACACCTTGAAAATTCAAAAGGTTTAATTGAAATAAATCGTTTGAGTTCGAATAAAAGTTATTTCTTGCTTGGAGTTTGAGTTCGAATAAAAGTTATTTCTTACAAAATGTATACAGATTAAAGTGAGTTGATGTCTCCAATAAACTTAAATTCATTTAAACATAACTTACCAATTAATTCTGTTTCATGAATTTCGGTTTTTTCAAGCGAATTGTTCTCTGGAAATAAATTCTGCCTTTCTGCCTTTGTATGAAATAACTGAACAGTTCCCATGGAAATGCTGTTCGGTTAAATTTGTGCCAATACACAGAGACCCGACCTGTGTCCTGCGGGTCGTTTACATTTACCAAAATGTTTGCTATTGACATATCTCAATCAGTATCATTTTGTATGAAAAATGAATGGCAAAACACTTTTAATAATTATGGGGTTTATTTATAAACGATGATTAAAATGTCAAAAATGTATGGTTATCAGTCGCTAATCACTACCTTGTCTCTCTGGGCACCAGTGGTGGGGCAACTACAGTCACACTGCCAAAAATGTATAGTTGGTTGCGCAACCGATCGGATGCCTGGTGAAATAAATACATACGATAAAGCTGTGTACCGTTCGTGTTCTGATCCAGCCTGTGCCTTGCTGCCCGCTCCCAGCGACGTCCGTACGCCGAGGTCCGTACCCCACGGGGGTGCCTTTAGCGTGTAGTCGCTTACTTTTTAAGTTTTTTAAGCCTTGCCTGGAGGCCTTAATTTATTGAGGCATCCACAGGCATGCCCGGTTAAGCAGACGACCACCTCATAGGTTTCACTGCGAGATGACTTAGATAAAAAAAAAATGTGTACCTTCATTTTGTTGGTAGAGCGCAGTGCCACCATGGTTGCGCCACGAGTGTCCTAGTGAGGTATACAGGATAAAGTGTAACTCTTTTGTAAAATGAAGTGTAAGTAAATATTAAAATCAATATACATTATACAGTGTCACCTGGTTGAGTGGGCCCTGGATATGCGACACTTTTGCATTAAAATACCCCTATTACTGGAAATAATTAAACCTTTATAACCGAGAATGCATTTGTTAGATTGAAACTTTGAAGTTCAATAGCCTGTCTACGTAAGATAACTAGTAATAATTTATCACCTTGAATGTGCATTTTTAATGAACATTTTCACCTTTCTAAATGAAAAACGGTATATTATTATCTCGACATGTCTTAGTGCCTCTGTAAATAAGACAACTGTCATTTTAAACCTAACTATTTGGGAAACTGGATAGATGAAAAGCCGTTTTATGTAATAAATAATCGTAGGTCCCTTGAGTTCCCACTTATTCAGGTTACATTGTATATTAATAAAAATATAATAGAATCTAAACTAACCTTCTAACCTGAATTAAATATTAACAGTCGTTTGTACACCGTTCGATTCGCATGAAAAGGTCGTGGTCTGCCCACACGTAACATTTTCAGATGCTTAATTTATGTCAGCAACTCGTATTTTCTTTTCCTAGATCAGCTTTAAATTAAGTACTGGTTTTACCAAATTTTATATTTTACTAGCTGACCGGACAGACGTTGTCTTGTTTCCTAGAACACGATCGCAGCGCCACTTACCGGGTCCAACTCAAACACACACAAAAGAACCATCAAAATCGGTCCAGCCGTTTAGGAGGACTTTTGTAACATCAGACGTACAGAACAATTATATAAATAAGGGCTGTTTTTTCCAACGCTAGATAATTTAATCGGAGGAATAATTTTGAATTTTTGCCAGTTCTTCCGTACAAAAACTGTCAGACGTCAATTTTATTCCACGAATAAAAATTATCCGTCGATTGAAAAATCAGCCCTAAAGAAAATAAGATGTACAGACCTACTGGTTACTACAAGACGACCGGATCCATATTATTTCATCCTCGTTTAACAACTGTATAACATCCGCCCAGGAAACGACCTTTACTATTTTTACCCGCTTTTACGATATTCAATAGCGATACACGGATGTCACAATTTGGGTCCAAAGATGGCGGGTCCATACATTGTAACGTAATGATGCCAATATAATACCCGTGCGTATATACGATATTTCGATACTGATTTTATGGACAGCAATCAAGGAAAAAATAGAGGCGAATAATACATTGATCTGAGAAAGAAAGCAGTTGTTTATTATACAAACTTGTCTTATGATTACAATATTATTATCTATAAGTTTATCCTCCACTTGATACAATATCTATTTTGCGTCGAAAAATTCAAAGACATCGGAGCGGAGCGGAACGCAGCGTCCTTGTTAGCGATCAGGATGATATTTCAGTACAAAACAAAGAGATCAAACCCTCTCTTGTTCCTTGAGTTAACAAAGCTTCAATGACCCTTTGCTGTCGGCACCTTCTTTGTCATCCCGGAGCCCTTGTCGTTAATGTCGAAAAAGATTAATTACCAAACAAATTAATGGGAAAATGTCTACTGATGACAGAAATGACATATTGCAGTGTAAGCTCTATTGTTTTGGCTATTGTCCGCGGAACCGGAGTATTTTTCAATGTTGTGAAGTATTTTGAATAGGGGCGTTTGGGCTTTGTTGGTTTAATTAAATTTATTTTTCGTGGTAATCTGATAAGGTTTATATGAATAAATTGGTCACGTTTTTGACTACTACTGTAATGTTAAAGCTTTATAATAATGTCTCTTCGAGTTATATCTACATAGGACAATATATTACAAGTCATCTCGATTTTAGTGACATCGTGACACGTTGCTTATGATCTAGTGCGGGTACATGTGACCTAATTAGTTAAATTAACTGCACAGTGCACATGCTTGATAAAGCTTTTAGGTGAACACCCGGCGGTGGTAACCAACTCTACTAAGAGTAGATATCCTATTAACTAATGATGGTATCACCGAGTAAAAAATCTTAACAAAAAGTTGACCTAAACAAACACTGCCCAAGTTTGCTCAAATTAGGTCTACCTCGCGTGTTAACTGTCCAAACTTTCGAGACTTTTGGGCCTGAAAAGTTGATTTGTTTCGTAATTGTTCTAGTCTTGTTTTTATATGTGAATAAAGTAAGTTATGTTTAACCTAACTTGAGGGAGTATCGCACAAACCGCTAAGCGGCGCGGCGCTGCAGCGCTGTGGTCTGTGGTAGTGTTGTGTCGAATAGTCTATCGACGTCATCTCCTCCGCAAGTTATGTAATACACTAGTTTATTATAACATGGTTCAACCGCACACTAACCCGCCCTCTAGTTTAAGGCAGGGGCGTAGCTACCGCTGTATCAGCCGTATCAACGATACGGGGCCCCTGAGCTACAGGGGCCCCCAACGTGACGTGTATAAGCAAAACTTTTTAAAATAATATCCAGAACCTAAAATTCTTTTTGATAAATGATATTTATTTCTGTAAGTTGGTTCAAAAATATGTTTAAAAAGGAAATGAGTACCGAGATGACGACTAATAGAGAAATTTGGAAGAAAACTGTGACTGCCTCATTGGTCTAGTGGTCGCAAGCGCTACTGTTGAGCATGAGGTCCTAGGTTCGATTCCCGGGTCGAACAAAGTGTTATTGGGTCTCGGCTTCCAATCTAACCGGCTGCAGCTGAATGCCAGTATTTTATCTGCGGAGCGACTGGCTATCTGACCGCCACAACCCAGTTAAGTACTGGGTAATACGTTGTCCCTTGGTAATACTGGGTGTCAGACTTTCGGGTTTCTGACGACCCGTAATGACTGTCAAAGATCCACGAATGACAGCCGGGACCAACGGCTTAACGTGCTTTCCGAGGCACGGAGGGGTCTCGGTATGTTAAGATGGTCACCCATACACGGACCTACCGCGGCAAGCGTAGCTTAACCTTCAATCGACTCGAGCGGCTGGTTTTACTTATACACGAGACACCTTCTAAGTTAATATTCTATATTCTTTATTTTGTAAAAACAATACCCTCTGTAGCTTCACAGTTGGGTAAAAAGGGCCCCCAAAAAATTTGATACAGGGCCCCATTAGGATGAGCTACGCCACTGTTTTAAGGCATCGTAAAATCACGCTTGAATCCCCGAAGAGGTTGGCAGAGGCGTGTAGTAGGTACACCCACGTTTAGACTACTGTTCTATACCACAACATTTTACAAGTCTTCAATTCTACGAAATTGTAGAAAATATTACGTAACACAAAAATTACAAGTATGTAAATTGTAGACTTGTGACTACAATTTACATACGTAAGATTTTTCTGTTATAATTATGTGTATTAGAGTTTTGTGGTACAGACACTTGTAAGATTTACATATTTGTAAATGACATACACACAAATCACATGTTATGTTAAATGTCACATGAATAGGGGACACAATTGGCACTATCCGGGCCTAAATCCAGACACTATGCTACCTACTGAGGATTTCTTAGGGGAGAAACTAAGCAGTGCGTAAAACAGTCGGACTTTAAATCTAGTTAGCCAACGAGGTCTTTTTTTTGCATATATCTAATAGGCAAATAGTTTTTTTTTATCATCCGTAGTACTGGTAAAAGTATTGATTTTCACTCGCGAGCTAATGATACCTACATTACCTAAATAATCTTTGAGAGAGAGAGAGCGAGGTGATTTATGACGACGAAGGTAAACACGAGGCGCCTTCATTAAAAAAGGATTTGATATTAGAAACTGATCTACCTATAACCAGATATACCTATCTGAGTTGTAACAAACAGGCTGTATTTATGTTAATACAAACCAACAAAAATGAGAATGTAGGTAAGTATTTTTTACTCACATAATCATAATTAGCCTATAACATTCCCACTGCTGGGACACAGGCCTCCTCTCTGTGAGAAGGTGTGGGCCGTAATCGACCACGCGGGCCGAATCGGGGTGGTTATTACTTACCACCATTTTAATAGTCTGTGGCTTTCACACCGTTACTGGTGCAATCATTAGGCAGTACTTGAGAACCAGTTATTTTTATTTATGTACACACAGTATAATACATAGGAAAATGACATAGTTATAATTCGAGTACAAAGGTACTGCTTATTTCTTAAGATTTTTTTGTGTATGTAGACAAGATTGTGTGAGAACAATAAGACAAAAATATGAATATCTTACCTGTTATTTGAGTTACGTGTTTGTTATTATTTCAGATATAATTTTTTCTGACCAGACTTTCGTTTAACATTAATATTTGAAGCCGAAATTCCAAAATTCGTTACCTTAATGAAGCGAATACTGCAGGTAGGTGTTCCCACGAGCCTATCAATAATTAGCACGGTTGGCGGCCTGCAGTCGACATCAAACATGAGTGGATTCGCATCACTATCGCGATCGCGGTGGAAGTGATTATGCACTCAGGCGCCGGCGCCGCCCCGGCTCAATTTAACGCCATTTGCAAGGCGACCCGCGGCGCGCCGAACTTAACTGCCAATTAATAGCACCTATTCAGCTTCCAGTAATGATGTTATAAAAATGGAATGGAACTATCGTGCATACGCCAACAGATTTTGATATCGTGGATTACAATGTGATCAGCATGCTTAACATACGGAGAAGGCGGAGCTGGGCGCCATGTCTTTAGTAGCCAGAGAGAGAGAAGAGGAAAGAGAGTAGAGAAGCCTTTGCCCCGGAGTGAGAGAGGAGAGCCCGCAGTTATTATAGGCCTGTGATTTCCACACAGGTAATAAAAATAATCCTTAAAATACGTACACGTATATAGTTATTTACTCTAATACCTTGTTGACTGTTGTCAGAAAATTGGGTACTTCGTCGCGGGCAAGTGGAAACTCTATAAATACTCGACTGTTATCGCTACGACACTTGAGTCGGACCCTGTAAAGAATTCGATACTTATGTGACTGAACAATATTTCTGTAGAGCAACTAATAACATGTGGGATGATGATTGTGGATTTCTGAAGACTAGGGTACTAATGGAACAGGCGAAACCCAACACTTACATGCGGGTATGATATCCTACGCTCACCCCATTTTCGCAGTACTACAAACATGCACTAAAAGGCATTAATAGCAAAGTCTTCGATTGCCAATAATTCAACTCTTAAGTGATATTTGACTTCGGGAGTCAAATACGGAACAAGTGAAAGGCATCACTTGGCCAACGTAAACCTAATCATTGAAAACTAACAGTAGGTACTATGCGGTTGCTAGGGAGCATCGGCCACTCCCAGTTGAGATATGTTTGACTTGCTATGTTTGTATTTCCTCTCCTATTTGTGATTGAGATTCTCTACGGCGAATAATCTGTCTTGATTTTAAAGGAATATAGGAGGTATGTTGGCTTTCGTACGCTCCATCTTCTAGGAATATGTTTTCTTTGTTCGAAAATTTAATATTGAACTTTTCAATAGTTTCTCGTCGTCGATTCTTGTCAATTCTCTTATATGTATCCTGTTTTGTTTGAGTGCAATGTCTGGTAGAATATTGCAATTTTCTTGTCAATCCTGTAAGTTTATTATTGGTTTTATAAATTGACGTAGATACTACGTCTTATTTGACTTTGCTAAGAAAGTGACTTTTATCAGATGTATGAACGTAAACGAAGTAACAGGATGATGTAAGGATCGTAACAGGAGGATGTAAGGATCGTAGCAGGTGGCGTTCTATAGTTTCTGCCTACACCCATGGGAAGACGGCGGGAATGTACGAGTAGGTATATTATTCCCCTCCAAACTGTCGTGAGATCTACCTGTTTTGATGGCATATCAAATGGCTTGACTGAAACTGCATAGATCGCGGGCCCACAAGGCCATAACAATAAGTGAAATGCGCGGTCAAGTGCTGAAGTTTCAAGAGGCTCCACAGAAGCGAGAGAACACAGTGACGTCACGGGTCCGGTAAACATCGCATACAAATCAGCGCAGTGGCCGACTTTCAGCGCAACTTTGCGAAATTAACTTTGATCGCGTTTTAATACCCGCGCTTGCGTGGTAAAGTATTAAATCTCAATTTATAACCAAGCCGTCTTTATCCAACTAGTTTATGAATTCGTTTTAAAGTTAACCCATTAAGTAACAGTTGCTCTTACAGAATATTTTTCAAGGAGAGTCAATAATTATATCTAATAATCAATTTATTTACTCCTTTAAACTAACTGTAAAAAATACTCAACATGAAATTCGTAAAATAGTCTCATTTGAAGTAATAACCGTATTCAAATGAATACAGTATGTAAATTATTTTGTAGGTACCTTCTCAGACGCGGCTCATCCGTTCGTCAAGATTGAGAGGTTTCGTGTGTATTCCTGGGTTTCCCAAGTAAGGAGTGTGCCGGATGCCGAAACTAGGCGCTGGAATCGACGGCTTGCCCACCATGAACTGCGAACAATTACCAAAACGATTATTATCTGTATGATATCTAGACAATGGTCTCAGAATAGAATTTGTTTTCAATCAGCCAACCGTTGATGTTGAAGTAAATAATAAATATGTACATAAAAGAACGATTTAAATCAATCACATTATACTTAAAGGTTTTTAGAGGAGACACAAAATCTGTCCTTTCAATATCACGGGCTGTCATGGGTCCTCTATTCATATAAAATGGTCACAAAATACTCACTACTACATACACTACGAGTAAAAGAAATATACGATACATGTAGGTATCGGCAGTCTGGATAAAAACTACAATATGTATGTACCTAATAATAGTCCCTCCGCCCGTATTTCGGCCATGGCGGCCAATCTCAACGGAGACTAGCCTTCGGCACGGAGAAATTATAGTAGACAAATATGTGCGCAGACACAGATGCACTCACTCTCATAGTTTGATGGAACGGTAAACAAAACCAATACATTGTATGTACCTACGATACGGACAGTATCTATACATAATAATAAAATACATTATATAAAATACTAACGAAGTCAAAACTGTACTTTAAATATTTTTGTTTTTGTTAGGGTTTGGGCTGGGCGTTGATGAGTCATTCAGTGAGTGAGTGAGTGAGTCAGGATTAACGTATTGACTAGGTTTTGTCCGCAGCATCGTCCGCGAGCCGGTCGGAAATTAAGCTAAGGGAACGCATCGTACCGCGATAAAATTATAATTTGTAATAACCTAGTTCATGGTCTACCTGTGAGCCAAATGTCATCAGACAGACAGACAGACAGACAGACCGATGGACCGACAGATAGACCGACAGACAGACCGATAGACAGACCGACAAACAGACCAACAGACAGAGCGACAGACTGACCGACAGACTGACCGACAGACAGAGCGACAGACTGACCGACAGACAGACAGACCGACCGATAGATAGATAGACAGAGCGATAGATAGACAGACCGATAGATAGACAAACAGACAGACAGACCATCATACAAACCGACAGACAGACCGACATACAAACCGACAGACAGACCGACATAGAAAACAACAGACAGCCAAACCGATAGACAGACGAACAGACAAACGGACAGACAGACAATCCGACATACAGACTGACAGACAGACCGACATACAAAACAACAGACAGACAGACCGACATACAAACCGACAGACAGACCGACATAGAAAACAACAGACAACCAAACCGATAGACAGACGAACAGACAAACCGACATACAGACTGACAGAAAGACCGACATACAAAACAACAGACAGACAGACCGACATACAAAACAACAGACAGCCAAACCGATAGACAGACTGACAGACAGACCGACATACAAAACGACAGACAGACCGATAGACAGACGAACAGACAAACGGACAGACAGACATACCGACATACAAAACGACAGACAGACCGACATACAAAACGACAGATAGACCGATAGACAGACACGAGTTATTTTCGCATTTACGATATTAGTATGGACTGATGGTTCGTACCTTCTGTTCGCAGTAGACGTTGGGCGCAGGAGTTTTTTCAATAATTCGAAGCGGCCTAAATGGACACCCGAAAGAGAACGCTGGCTTCCTCTTCTGGACGTACTTGGAATTTGGGTCGTGTGCCCCTGGGCCAGGGGGGTTAAAAGGGGGGAGGATGAAACGCGGGTTACTGAAGGTGTATGCTGGTGCTTTTCTGTACAAACAAAAAAAAACCTCTGAAGACATGACAATAAAAACGAGTGAAAGATTATGTTTTTTCTAAATTCCCGTTAAGTTTACATTTCCGTGGCTAATAGCTGTACTCGAACTAACTATATTCGGTATCGGAAGCTTAGGTATTAATGCTAAAGATCACAAATAATGATCCGAGTGAATCGCATTATACCACCCACGGCTAAGACCATTGTAACACGTAGCAACGCCAAGTCTTATGCCACATTAAAATTTATAATATTAGTAGGATGACATGTGTAATTACTACTTAATATTGACTAATAACTTGTATGTGTGGTGCAAACTGTTAATATAAGTTGGTTATTAATAAATAAAATAAAAATAATCCCGCGGTAGAGTCAACTTCAAAGGGGTCTACAACGTGTTGTGGATTAGCAGTCTTATTTGATTTTAATTTAAATGAGAAGAACATCGCGTAGCCTCTGCGTTAGCGTCGCGTTTGCTCAGCGCTTACGCTGCGTATACTTAGTGCGTATACGTTCGACGAACGCTAGATGCGAACTCAACTTTAAGTAGGACATTCACGATTAAAGGCGAATCGTCAAAAATGTATGGACGCTGCAGATCGGTCCTACGAAACATGGCAATAACTTTTTTCACACAGCGATTTGAAATGAGCCACCATAGTAGTTACTGTATTATATTAGAATAACAATCTAATGACATTTATCTGGTTGTTATTGGTCGTAGGGACCATTTTGTCTGGTCCTTCTTTGAATGACGTAAACTCATTAGTAAGACTAACTAATGGTTTTAAGGGTGAATGTCCTACTTTACTGTAAGTAAGACTCAATATAGTTACAGCGTCTGTGAACTAAGTTCTAAATCAGTTTGAAACATGAAGTATCAAGCCGATTTGATCACGGTTACTTGCTCCGTGTGCTAAGTTGCTTAGTAACAACAACAGATACATAATTAAGCTGCAATAGCCACAATGCGAGAGCACAGAGAGCATACTATAAGCATGTTTTAAATCCTCACATTAACCTGAAATGGAGCTGAATTTTCTAACAAATTCATTAGAAGGTATGTAAAACTAGTAATATTTATGTGTGAATTCTGCTAATTAGAGCTGTATGGGTAATGTCTTGGTATACTTTAAGCCTCATATTTAAAGTCTCTGAAAAGTACAATTAAAAAAAAAAACCGGCCAAGTGCGAGTCGGACTCGTACACGAACCACAAGGCGAAAAACGTCGTAAATAAAACACCATTATTTTATGGAAACCCCCTTTAATTTATAACTTTATTTTATTTTTATTATTAATTGATATTATAGCGGCAATAGAAATATGTACTTTATGACAACTATCTACCTATATACACACACAGATACAGACGGAGGGACGGCCAGCGGAGACTAAGTAATAGGGTTCCGTTGACTCCCTTTGAGTAAGGAACCCAAAAACCACCAAATATCCTTTATACACCGTTAAATTTTGATCGTTTTAATCCTTAAGAGGGATTATTGTACTCATCATTATGAACAACTTTTACTACGGGTCCAACCCTGAAATCGTAAAAAAAAACCAGTTGATCCATACATTATGTCGAGTTATGCGAACATTAAAATCTATGGATTAACTGATTTTTTTTTTGCCAATGACCCCTTTTAAGGATTAAAACGATCAAAATTTAATGGTCTATACACATTCTTTGCATCAAACTAAGTAACACTGAGCAAAATATTTTGCTTATGGGTGCATGCAACGGTACAGGGGTTGTGGGGGTATTAAAAGTAAGATAGTAAAGTTAAGTTATAAACTATAAACATTTAAAACTTGTTTTCGTGATAAAAAGAAATAGGAAGTTGGAACTTTGACCTTCAAAATCTCCGTAACCAGAAGAGAAGAAGTGATAACAATGACGAGGAGTACATGTGACTCTCAGCTTCGTTAAGTGATTTTTTAAAAGATTTATTTTACAACACTCGCCCCCCGCGCTCTTAGCGATAACACCGCCCATTGTGTCACCCTTTGTAAAATTTTATATATTTATGTTGCGTAATTTGTATGGTGTACAATACAGAGTACTCTATTCTATTCTATTCTTACATTTCGGTACCCATTATTAAAGTTATGATTATTTTAACTTACTTTTCCGGTATCGGCGGGCAATACATATTAGGTGGCGGGGTCCACATGTCATACGGCTGGTAGGGAGGCTTGGCAGCAAGCCGCAAGCTGTATGCTGGCGCGCGCTTAACACGTACCCTCAACAATGGTTCGTGAGCACCGGGCCCGGGCACTTTGAGCTTATCGCCTGGGGGCCAATTGCTTGGGGTCATCAACCCTCCCGGGATTTTGTGGCCGCCTGTGAAATATTCATATATCATGAGATATCGTTTATGTTCATGCGTGTAATTTTCAAATAAAAACTTTACAGGACTAGGTAACTACTGATTACAAAATTTTTAGAAACTAGCTTCTGGCCGCGACTTCGTCCGCGTGAAA
Source organism: Apamea epomidion (assembly GCA_947507525.1). Taxonomy (NCBI): domain Eukaryota; kingdom Metazoa; phylum Arthropoda; class Insecta; order Lepidoptera; family Noctuidae; genus Apamea; species Apamea epomidion. Next base: position 8,943,010 of record OX382225.1, read on the forward strand.
TATCTTATTCCCCTGACCCACCCCGTCGCATCGCATCGCCTGCCCGCGCTATTACTTCGTATTCGCTTGAAGTTCTTTCTGAACTTTTTTCGTTTTGCTTGGCTCCAAACGGTCCTAGCTATGTTAAATAGCCTAATAGCCTTCCTCAAAAATTGGGCTATAAAATGTAAAAAGATTTTTTTAAATCCGATTGGTAGTTCCAGAGATCACCCCCTACATACAAACTTACAAACATGATAAAACAATGTGTTATATTAGTACCTAATTTTGCATTAACTCCACGAACATCGACCAATGGCGCATTAGGTTTGACAGGCGGGGCAAAATAGGGATTTAATACTTTGCCAAAGCTGTAGGATGGTGCACGCTTTATTTTTGAAAACCCGTTACCTCCTGGAAATAATGAATTAAATAATTACTAGAAATACATTAATAAACGTTACTTGGAGAATTTGCACCAAGGTATGAGGCATGGAGGCATCTGAGGCATCTGAGGCGTCTGAAGCATTTGAGGCATCTGATGCATGGAGGGGTCTCGATATGTCATAGATGGTCACATTGGTCACCCACGAACTGACCGCGGCAAGCGTAGCTAAAGCTTCGGACTACCCGTGCGGCTGTTATTATTTAATCTCAAACTCAAAGTATTTATTTCAATTAAACCATTTACAGGCACTTTTGAACTGTCAAGAAGTCGGTCAGTCAGAAAATATGAAACTAGTTGCCTATTCCAAAGCGTAGTAGGTACCTATGGAAAAGAACGGAAAAGAAACTCCATGGACACTCTTAAATTAATGTTTACAAAAATATCAGTTACATCATTAATGTTGAATTTATAATTAAATTTATAGGTATTTTATTATAACATTTTAAACAGTACCCATGAACTGAGCGCAAGTTTTCCAAGTCCGTGTCCGTTACACTCCAGTTTCAAGAGCAAGGTTTCGTGATCGACGCAATCAAATGCCTTAGAAAGGTCACAAAAGATTCCTATGGCGTTTTGGGCCTCTTCCCGCGCGTTCAAAATGTGTTTTAATAAGGTTACACCGGACACAGATACGGGTCTAGAATTATTGTTGTCTTTACTATCCCCGGTTTTGTAAAGTGATATTACCTTACTGTATTTCATTAAATCAGGGAAGACTCCTTGATCCCCAAACGAATTAAATACTATGGCTTAGTAAAGCACTACAGTCTCAAATATGGAGGTACAGACTTTAATGGACATTCCCCAAAGATCTTCGGTCAATTTGATCTTAGTTTGCTTAAAAGCTTTTATTACTGTTATCGGGTTAATATGCTTAAAGTTTAATTCAATCGGACAGGTTGAAACGTTTGCCCTTACTAAATCAAAAGCGAGCGGGGGCGAGAAATTTAAGGTTTCAGTTGTTTTGAGTGGGATACTGGTAAATAAATTTAAACATTCTCGAGCGATTACTTTGATTTAGCCACGAGAACCCCCACCCCTAGAGAACGAGGAGCGTTGTATTAACTGAAAAGCAATGGCAAAGACACAATAAAACGTTTATGACTTCTCAAAAACTTTATAAAGAGTTCGACAGAAAGCTTTAACATCGATAAAGCTTTTGAGCATAATTATAATTCTTAGTAATAATTGCTTAGCAACAGATTCTGTCTCAGCAAGTTGACATCAAAGCTAAACAGCAACTGTAATTGATAAGATTTATTGTTAGCAAACTGATTTAGCTTTCTGGTATTACAACTTGGAATCGAGTGGGGCGGTTAGCGTTGACGAACTTTACTGTAATTGGTTGGTAACTTCTCTACGCTGTTATGCTATTAATATCGCGCTTATTATTTGAAGAAGGCAAGAAAGAGAGATGGTTGAGATTGTGTTATGGTGTTTCTCCGCCAACATGATAGATGCACCGTAGTTGTGGCTGTGAAATACCCTAATGCTAACGTTGTACACAAGAGGTGAGGAGACATTGGTGTATTTCTAAAATCATGATTTATAACTTAAATTATAATCATATCAGCCCTAAATACGTCTGTTGCCGTCCCAATGATAGCATGAATTAATAGTCTAAACGTTGATAATTATTATCTCTACAATTAGCAGCCGAAATGAAATTAAATTGTTTATTTTGTAAATAGGATATCGGAATCACTTTTACACGTTCTATTATAAAAAAAAGCTAGATAGAGTCGACATTTCCTATATGACTACCCCTGAGAAGAAATCGCGAAACAAACTCAAGGGTCAAAGTCTCTTTTAAAATCTAGACATAATCTTGGTCAGTTCAAACGAAGACAGTGTACAATAGTTTTTTGAGGAAAGAACCACACAGATTCTAGTGACTGCAAGCATTTGTCAGTAATCGTGTGGCTAAACTCAGAAGTTGGGCGAATTTTTGATAGCAGTTAGTTTTTCTTATTCACCTTGTATCAACGCCTATAGTTGGGCAACGAAAACTTCCTTGTTAGAAGCCAAACAGGTCCGAATACCTTACCGCATATTTCTGGAACGTCATAATGCGCTGGACCGGGAATGGGTAGTTCTTTTACTATCGGGTGAGTCCGAACTGTTGCCGTAGCCGGCACCTGTTTAAGAATCCTCCTCCTGCACTCATATCCAAACGGCATCTTTTTCAATTATTATTTATACTAAACTTCGATAGCAAAAAAGGAAGCCCGTATGTAATAATATAAATATCGGTAAGGGATGTCAATGTCCAATATTGTCGTAATTGTATGTCAAAAACATTTGTATTTCTCATCAGCCAGCGACATAGCTGCGAGTATACATTTAGAAAAGAGATCCCAAATCATACCAACGAATGAACGAAACAAAGCTAGCGATAACATTTGAGGATAAAAACGGCACGAACGCAGGAATCAGGAGGGCAAATAAAAACTCAGTGGAATTTCCACGGTCCAGGAAATTGAGCTGCACCGGATATCGTCGCACCGGAGCGACGTGCGACGGAGGAATGGCTTCCGGTCGAGGTGGGCCTCCTTCATTATTCCTCCATTCTCTCACATTTCAATTCTGCAAATAGGATCGCGATTTAAAGATTTTCGGTCTCATATTTGTGCTAGTTAATGGAGTTATAATTAACTTCATCTTCGTCAACAGTACTATTTAGTAATCGTTGTTGTATATGCGTAAAACCGATGTTTACTATGTTTGACCTTCGATCTTATCGAAACTAGCACATAATATTCTTTGACAAATTTCTGTTATTTGGTGTATCATCTCTCTATTTTCATGAACAACCAAAATACTCGAGTCTCTTAATCAAATCCTATGATAGGATTCGATTTGTTTAGCTCGCCCGGGTTTTATATAAAACCATTGTTGTGGAAAATTAGAATGACCCCTTTCGGTTAAAAACGTTGAAAGGCTCTTTGACTAGATGGCTACGCAAAAATCGTTCCTAACATTTCTAGGAAGTCTTCGACAAAGAGAGCAGTCCCTTTAGGAGAACATAACCTGTTTTAATATAAGTTACTTGTTAGCCATTTTAACATCATGGCTGTATTCTGCGATTAGGTACCTACCTAATCGCGGAATACAGACATGATGTTACATTATACACTCTTATTACGCCTGTTTTATTTCAATTCTATCAAATAGGGTGAATACTAGCCACAAATCCAGACTCCGGTTTGCTATAAACACTATATCACTTTTCTGGATCTGGGTATCGAATCCAGAATCCTACGATCATGTTTGGGTCAACGAGGCCGTGACACTAACATAATTCTTCTACCTAGTTTACTTTAAAAATAAAAGGGCTTTTATTAAGCTTACTGTTAATCATCTATCACATATAGAAACCGCCCAAAACAGACACAGAAAGGCGTCATAACTTGACAGTGAATAATCAATGAAACGCAATATACTGTCTCGCGTTCCCTCCATTATTTATTCATGTAAGTAATGGAAAATTAAAAACGAAAACGGGCCAGTATGGCGGGTCGTGTGGCATTCATTATTCAAGCCATATTGCTGGGACATGCGGATCGTGGGGTTTATAGATCCTGCCATGAAAGCGTTGAGCTCTTGGGGTTTACTCAGTGATATGGTGTTATATGATGAAAAGAGCTGGTAAAGGTATCCTGGTTGGATTTCAGGAAATGTGCAAATAAAAGCGTTCATAGTCTGATAAAAGTGTTCCTAAAGCGAAGTCCTTGAAATAATGTTGGTATGATAATAAGTAAGCTAAGTAATGGCTCCAAATTAAATATAAGTACTTATAACATATGAACCGTAAGAACTTTTTGCGAAAAAGCAAACATATCAAAATAATCTTCCAGCGGGGTAATTGCGTAACACACTATCGGTAGGAATAGATTTAATTTTGACAGTTCAACAACATTCATTGCGTTATTTACGTTGTTGAGCAGACAAATCTTTCGAGCATACTCGTACATGCATTTCGAACAGCAATGGGTTAGCAATATCCTTCAAAATGATTCAGATTGTGGTTACAACAAGCTAAATTGACAGTGTTGTCTGAACGGTGGCATCTTGAGCATTTACCTGGTCTCTGAATGAGTTCACAAAAAAATACTTTACAACATGTGATAAGCTGTACAGTGTACATAATGGAAAAATATTGTTTAATACCACGCTACCGATTTGGGGCAACCTGTAATGATAGTTGTGTTGGGAATACTAAATATTTTTCTATTTTTTTATTATTATTATTACAGCGAAAGTTTAGTTTGAAAAAACAACTAAAACTAAACTAAAGTCTACAACTAACCCCCGGCTGCTATTTGAGATTGAAAATGCCAAGAATAATATTTTTATAAAAAGTGTTTTAAGCATAACATTTAAATATAAGATCCCGAACATGTTTTAACTATTACAACATATTATGTATATTTACAATTAACTCCGTGGCTGCTATTTGGGTTTGAATGTACTAAAAATTATATAATATAGACACATAGATAAATTACGACCTGGGTAAAGCTAGTATCTCATCTTGGATCGCGCATGAAGTCGCAGGCAACATACATATATTAATGAATATTTATCTAGTGTAAACAGTATTTCTGAACACAAATGAACTTGAGAGTGTCGAATATCTTATTACATTACATAATATAACTAGTAAATTGTTACCTTAACAAGCTTTTATACATCATACATTATTTACTCGAGTAGAGCTCACAGAAGGTTCTGAAACAAAGTAAAGAGCATTTTTAACACACAAAAGTATCTGAGAAAAACCTCTTAATGTAATACACATATATGAGCAAGCATCAAATAGATTTTATAACAAGAAATTGGTCTCTTCGCGTTACACAGCCAGCTGCGGGAGTAAAGGTGTAAATTCTCCCTAAAGATTTGATGTAAATTGTAATTTATAACAATGTGAATCTGTTTTCTATCTACAGCGCTCCTAGGGCACGATTTAATTAATCAATAACTTAAATTAGAAAATTTATAAGAAATGAGATAAAAAATCGCGTGTCAGTGGCTTTTAACAGCTTCTTGGAAAAATCCGCAGGTAAGCAATAGGAATAGAGAGACTTCCCGTGTCAAAGAATAAAGTTTTGTTCCCCGAGTGTGGAGCCGCTCTTGTTAGGGAATCTCGCGCTTCGTTGCCTTCCGCGCAATTTGCGGTTCACTAAACTTTATTACATCTTTTGTTTTAGGTGGAGCGCCCAACTAGTCAGCGCAACACAGATAGAATACAAAAATGACCTCTCTATACACACACTAATTTGTGGAGCAGTGTGCATTCGAAATTCTTTGTTTAACGTTCCAAGACAATCACAAGAAAAACAATGAGGTACGCCGGAGTTAAAAATCAATAGAAAAGGTCGACTCAATGCCGCTCGGCTTAAGCTCTCTGAAAAAAGTTGCCAGTTGGAATTGACTTTCCCTGTTCAGGGCCCGAAGTTACAGTATGCTTCAGTTGCTCGTAATACGGCTGACCCATTTCGCCATCATTGTTGTAAATTCGTGTAGTTTTTAATATTCAACGGCGTAATTCATAATTGCTGAGATAATTACGTAATTTTTTATTTAAAATAAAATATAAAGTTTGTAAGTAAGCACCATTTTTACGTTAATATTATTATTTAACGTACTTTGTTAATATTTTAAACACGAATTTGTAAAGGGTGAATGGCTTTTACGTACGCTTTTATTAAATTCTTACTTAATTCAGTCATATTATTATTTGTTTGATTTCATTTCCAAAACTCAAAAGGATTTTTTAATATTTGATCAACAACATAGATTAGGACAATGTGTAGCAATATAGTATGTAACACAATAATATTATCTTTGGAATAAGTAAACGAGGTACATTCAGCGTCGGGGTCGGTATATCTGATTGTGTAGTGTGCGTAGGTTTGGTCCAAAACGGAGCAATTCTGGGGTCTTCGCCGCAGGAAACAATCCGTTCTGCTGAATAATTAAATATATCCCGAATTACTTTTCTCATTCTGTTAGTAAATCATATTTCAAAAAGTTGCTTGGATCTTGATATTTTTGTGAGAATGTCTGTCTTAGGACAAGTGAACGATGGAACGTTTTCGGAATGTTACTCACAGATATATTCAATTATCACGATTAGATTCTTTGCTAAAATACTGTTTTATTTTGTTTGAAATACTGTATATTTGGACAAATATGTTTGCCTATTTGCTAACTAACAAACTTTGTTACTTTTATGTGGGTACTTTCGATACTTCTTGAAAGTTTTGAATACACAAGAAAGTATTTTCTTTTATCAAAAATATTTCGGATTAATGAACCAAATACAACGAATCTTACTTCTTCAGTGTACGCACAAATGAATTTCGACATAGCATTTTTAATTTCGCAACGAGAGATTATTTAGGTTTCCATTACAAAAGCGAGGCTAGTTGTACATTTTGGTACTCTGTACCTAACCCCCGGTGACAATGACAATCTACAACCTCGATGCATCGATGGTACAGTCCATTCAAAGTTATTTTACCTCTGATTTTGCATCATTGTCAATATTACAGTGATCTTTAACCCATGATGCTTGCGCAAGTTTTCGTAATATAAAATTTTAATATCATATTTCCGAACGCATCTCACATTTTTAAATGCAGAATTCCTATTCGATCGCAGTTTTGAGCTAACTATATTCCCTTCCCTCCTATCTCGTTCCCATGCAACAGAGAGAGAAGAAAATGCTCACCGCACGCGCCAATCAGCGGCGCGCTCACCGCAGTGGCAACCAATCACTGCACAACGCGGTGATTTCGAGAAAAGTGTCGCCATATTGTTAGTTCTCCTTAAAGAGATTTAAGATAGGTTGTCAAGTAAATAATTTAATATCTTTGGTTCTCCTGTTGCAACCGTACCGCAAACCGCTCCGCAAACCGCGCCGCATTACTACCGCGCCGCGACGAAAATAAACCGCTAATATATCTAAAACTCTCTAATCCGTGTTAGACCGACACACGTGTGACATACACAGACCAAGTGAAGTGCACAATGCAGTGAAAGGAAGAAGTCAGCGAACACGTGCTACATCTTCTCAGGCTGTCCTTGTATCAACGTGCTTCATCCAGAAGACTCCCAAGTAAGTCATTCCCTCCTACCCTGGTCAGCTCATTACTGTGTGTCGTCAATAGCTCACACCCGCTTAAATTACATTCCCGCAACGGTCCTTCGAAGCCGCATGTATATACTTATTCACCATATGACAATAAGGTTGCTGTTGGATTGTTGCGACTGTCAAGTCTGTCAAAATCATCATCAATCTTTATTGTTGTTAATAAGATTGCTTTTGAGTTGCAGCTGTCAGAGGTTAAATAAATATGAAAGCACTGTAGGTATATACATACATTTGTTTGCAAGCCTTTGAGTAATAGAGATTAAGAATTATTGGCGCTGACAGCAACTAAATCAAAATCAATAAAAAGAATCAGTATTATTAAACGAGTAGTCGCGTTAAAAATATTAACGCGACTACTCGTTTAATAATACTGATACGGTTTTTTTAGTGAAAATTTTCTAATCCTTTGAAAACTTATTTACCTACGAATGATGGAACTTTAAAAAAAAAAAAAAATGATGTTCTAAGACCTTTCTGGTGGGTAGCGGGATCGTCCGAAAGGGTTACCGCTGCCCTGGAACATAAAGGGCTAAGGAAGGAACACGGGTGGGTTTTAGTCAGTAAGAGTCTGACACTCCCTTCCGCTCCACCCAGAGCGGGAAAGGTCATTTGATGATTTCCCATCCTCAAAAAAAAAGATCTTTCTGGTGCCACGGCCTGCGAGGGCTGCATCCAAACTGGTCGCAGTTACTCGGCTATTTAAATTTTTAGGACCCCAAAATAGAAATTATTTGAAGTGTACAAAAAGAGGCGCAATATTAGAGCGTTCAATAATATTTTTAGGAGCGCAAAATGGGAATTGTTAGAGGTTTAAATAAATACATGCCATTTTATTATTCTTTCAGTCTATTTCATAAAAGTCTCCTTGAATTTATTCATAAAACCAAGGCACCAAGAGTGAGTCGGCGCTGTTCGGTTAAAAGCTTTGTCCGGAATGTGCGGTTAATTCACCTAATTAGCCCGTATCTAGCCGCACTAGATCATAAGGCTTTCACGACTACAGTAGTACCTACCAGTAGCTACGGATATGAAGCTGGTCGCCTTGTCTTATTTTTCTTCTAAATTTAATGAATTTTATGAACTGTGGCTTTTTGTGAGAGAAAATGAAATGAGAATAAAAAAAGACTCTTTACTATCCTGTTCTTTTTTAGTGTCGAAGATCTGCTAAAATCACTGAATGCCTGATCCTAGGGTATACTGCACGTACTTGAGTATGGTCTTTTGTGAAAGGAGTGGGTCCTTATGTAGGTAGGTATGACTGTTTTACTAACTTCCTAACACAATATTGAACTAGTAGCTACTTAGTAAGGTAATAATTGTTATATTCCAACCCGCACGGCCCACGTGGTGGATTACGGTGCACTTCCTCTCACAGAGAAGAGACCTGTGTCCCAGCAGTGGGATATTTTAATATATGTTACCAGATAGGCATCATGAAGTCGGTATGTAAATCTAGGAGGTCAACTGTCAACCATGCTGCGTGGCGCATTATGTACTAGATTAGTGTCAAGTGCCCTGATTGGCTAATTAGGCAGGGCGTGATGTACAAGTCGTGACGTAGGCTACTAATTTAGGCTGTCGTGAGCATCTACAATGGACTTTGTAATCAGCAAATCTATGGTGAAGCCTTAGTGCCAACATAATTTCATAGAATATTTTTTTATTTCTACGTGAATAGCAATCACTGACATTCTACTGTCATCTCCCACGTCATTATTGTCAAAAGGTTCTAAACCACTTCTAAACAATGTAGAAGTTTAAATAATAATATAATTTCATCAAGAATTCAGAAATATGTTGACTTCTAAACTTGTGTGCGGTTTAAGGGGGCCGCTGGTTTCCACCATTTTCACCAGGAACAAAGGAACGGTTATCGACCCTGTTCAGCAGCTATTTCTTGACAAATTAAAAGAGTACAGGACTAAGAGCCCTAATGACGATCTTGTGGATCCCAGCCAATCAGTGTTAAATGAACTGAAGAGAGAATATGACAAGCTCGAGAAGAATTATGGAGGTGGCAAAGGGGTCGACATGACTGCGTTTCCAGCATTCAAGTTTGAAGAGCCCAAGCTCGACTCCATAGATGAAGCCATTCCTGAAAAAGAAGAAAAGAAAAAGAAAAGGGCAGTTAAAAAAAAGAAGGCGCCTGTAGTGGCGAAGCCTGCTAAAAAGGATCCAAAGTAGTAGAAATAAATATACCAATTTAGTTTTATTATATTAAGAATTGTCGACTTGAGACCGTAATGATTACATGCAGTTTTAAGTTTTTATAATTTGTTTTCATGTAAACCATTTTTAAGTTACAGTATTCCAGATACTGGTAGATACTGTGTGACGAAAGGCATTCATGTTTTGCAGTGGATAATAAAAGTTGACATTATCTCGACACATTTTCAAAAGCTTTGTTTGTTTTGTATAATTTCAAATAAATAATTAAGGCAGAATCAGAATGAAAAGTATTTGCATCTGTATGCTTTCAGCTCGTACTTGAATACTGTTGGACAATATCCTAGTAGATATTAGGACATTAGCGTTGGGCTTAATGCCACGGAGGGTCGATTACCAATCGCCATTTACTGCAATCCCGAGCTGTAACTAAAAGAAAAACCCAATCATTTGGGGTTTTGTGAGGGTATTTCTATGTAATTTGCCTTTTGGTATAAATTGCATTGTTGTGGAGTGGATTACTACTTACCTCAAAGATTTAATCAAGCTATAGTTTGTTTGTGGCGAACTCTTTCAATTAGGCGAAGTAAAAATTTAAGAAGCCAATTATTAAATTTTCAACTGACAAACTATGGTCCTATTTAGCATGCCCAGTAAAAAAACCACATGATTTTAGCCCACTACAAAATAGGGGTAATTAATTTTCAGGACTAACTTGAAGGTCAAAAACTTTTTTATAAATTAATACAAAAGGTGTTTGATTAGGTACTCGGAAGTTCTTGATGGACATTGAAACTATCTACACATACTATATCTTCCGGATTCTGTATAAAACTACGCAAGAAAACTTACTATATTGCTCATATATTGATGTTATGAACAATAACGTACCCTAATTTAGTTGAGAGCATCAAACTTGGGAAGGCAACCAAGCGAGGAATGCCTTACAAGAGCCTCCAACACTCGTGTAATATAAGTTTATTCAGTGACACGGAGGTATCTTTGTTACCAGCCTACGTAAGTACTTGCGTAACTTTGGAAGAAGACATAAAAGTTACAGCCGCGCAAAATATTTGGAGTTTTTAATCCAGTTGAGTAATTCTGTGGTCGAATTAACCTTCCGTTTGTAAGGGGCGAAGTAACTTATGGAATTGTTCTTGTAATGTTACGATCTGTTGCAAACGGACGGAAAATTGTCTAAGGAGTTCCAACAGTTAGCGGTTTGGGAGAAAAGGGTAATCTAAAGAAGGGGGTTATCTAAAGATACCTACTTAGTGCTACGTACTGAACTTCAAAATTGTTGTGAATAAGAAAGTACCTTTGTGTTTTATTACCACCTATGCAATACTAAAATAAGTAAGTAATAAAAGTCTAAAAGAATAACTCTAAAAATAACTACAGAAGCACAAAAAATGTGGAATACGCATTCAACCATAAAGTACCGTTTCTTATAATTTGAACAAATGTTTATTAGGTAACATTTAGGTAAGCAATTACTGTAAGTGAGCGGAAAAACACGGTGTTCGGTAATTAGTACAGCCTTGCGATTTCCTCTACTTTGTGTAAATTGAATACCGTTGCGCATCCTGGGCCCGGCTCTGTGATCTGAATACACAAGTAACCAGGATGTTCTACTGCTGTGTTTGATGTTTATTTATTGTTATTTATTGTGGCCGTGGCAAGCGAAAGCAAAACATTTGTTTATCCTAAACAAATGTTTTGCTTTCGCTCGGTACCTTTGTAAAAGATGATAATTGTTGTGGAGTTTAACTACTACGTCGCTGATTGATAAAGGCCATGCATGGATTTGCAGACTACGCATTAGAAAAAAGTATCGCAGTCCCTGGCACCCGCATCCTATCGTTTCGCATATACTTTTCCTGCCATGCATGCCACACGCATGCAGGATGCGTGGTGTTTGCGGGTGCATTACACGCGCTCAGCATCATGCGGATGAGTGAAAACGCTTTATATGCCAGTCACCATAGATACAAAAAGCGCGTTAGATGAATGCAAATAAATACATTGTAAATACTGATTTTTTAGATAGCAATAGTGTAAAACCAAGATTGTAGCTTCGAAAAACGTGTGCAAACTGCGCGGTGCTCGAAAAACCTTGAAATTTTCGGACTTCTTTCAGTTTTTGACTTATAACTTCTAAAAGGTGCATCCTATGGAAACAGTCACCTGTCTATACAGTTTTTTAAAGTATGTTTGCGCCCTACGATGCCGATCTTCACGATTGAACAATCATGCTAAGTTTTTCAGCCAGTTAATCGAGCTACGTTGTTTATTAAGAAGCAAGTATGCTCCACCACGTAGCTCCCTGAAGATCGAAGGTATTAACAATATACCGGCACATCATCTAATTAATTACGTGCACAGACTCGGAGTTACTGTAGCACGTAGTTTAACAACTTATTCTCTGAATCAAGATAGTTTTGTGGCGAAGATTACAAGTAATCAAGCTGGGCTGAAGACAGCTGGGAACTTATTGCCTCAAGTGGAGATACTGCCGTTGGAGCAGCAGATAACTGTGAAAGAAGGATGTTTTCTATGTACGTAAATTGTTTATAAATAGTTCCATTTTTTTCAAGACGATTTCTTTTATGAGCTGATCAGCCCACACTATTATGTTTACGAATAGCCACGCGTTAGTTTTAAAAGCCGGAAAATTGTATCTTGGTTAGTGAAAAATACTCGTCTTAAAGTGAGAAAGTACATATTATTTTTCAGAGGATACCCTTTTCCACCTTTCAGGGTTTTGACGAAAACAAGTAATGTCGCAACAAAAACTTATAACGAGCAACTTCAGAAGAATACTGTTACTAGTGTTCTTGAGGAAAATCATTTAACTTAGCATTACAGTGTTAACCTACATTACAATTTAAAATTATATGGAAAAAAAAATCCCTAGTCAAAACTTCTACGAAGTCGGTTCAGTGATTTATTTCCTTGAAAACTGGCCGCATAGTGGTATAAACTTCTAGTAGTGAGTTCTATAGAAAAACTACCGCAGGCCACGACTCTACCCACGTGAAAAGTTTTCAATTAACCTGTGAAAAGTCTTTGCAACTGACCTATGTTCGTTTTCTGGGTACCAGGCTTAGTATTTCGATCGTAAAGTCGCAGTTAACTAACCAAAAAACTCTTTTAAAGGGTTACCTCAGTTTTCAGGTGTGACCTATCAAAGACATCATACATAAAGCCACGAAGGCCTTTCAGGGACACGACCTTCAGTAATGAAGTACGCGACCAAGAGAAGAGCCTATCAAAAAAATCAAATGTCTAATAAATTAAGGGCTGATTTTTCAATCTTTAAATAACTTTTATCGGAGGAATAGAAATTTTGTTATGATACGAGTAAATGATTTTGTTTCTGTAAGTAGGTTTGCACAAACATTTTTAGTCGTCAATCATATTTTAATAACTAGATGTGGTCGGCGTTTCCTATCTGACTACTCAGAGAAGAAAGGCCGAAACAAACTCAGAGGTCACAGCTTCTTTTAAAGTCCAGACATAATAATGTCAGATCATGTGAAGACCATGTAGATCGATGTCTGAGATGATCTTTTGAGAAAAGAACCACACAGATTGAGTGGACCTGCTCAGTCACTGCACGCATTTGTCAGCTTGATAGCAGATATAAAGATAGCTTTTGTACCTCTTTCGTTCGCTTCCGTAGGGTACAGACGTGTATCGGACTAGCTTTGCTTAGAGTATTCGAAATAAAATAAAGTCTCAAATTACTGAAATATCAACCGTAATTTCAAAACAATAAAGACGAAAACTACTTGGCATCTTAGCTAATGGACATTGATCACGCGCCGAGTAACTGAATCAGCAGTGCGATTCTGTAACCATATCACCGTGAAAACTTAGGTGAAGTGAGCGTGGAGTGAGCTGTCATTCTAACTAATGCTAGGGATTGACACTATTGACAGCTCACTCTAAGCTCACTTCACCTAACTTTTCACGGTGAGATTTTTACAGAATCGATCGGCAGATAAGGGACAAGTATAGTATACGCAAGCTTTTCGGATAAATGAACATGTATCGCTGGCCGTCAAAAACTCTTCACTCATCACAACCGGAACTATCTACGTGTAATAAAGAAGACACCGAGTTTATCACATCAAGGAAAAGAAAAGTACATACGGATTCTGAAGAAATATCTGAAATTCATGAAATGCTATCGAGTATGAAAGAAGATCAAGATCTCAAATTTCACAATCTAAAAGAAATTATTAAAGACATCAGGAATCAGAACGCAGATATTATCAAATCGAACTCGCTCTTACAGAAAGCATTTGAGGATTCAGCAATAATGTATAAAGAGTTAAAACAAAGATATGACAACGTTTTCCTAGAAAACAAAGAAAGGCAGACCAAGATTTAGCAACTTGAGGATAAAATTGAATCGCTAGAAAGACAATAGCGTAGTACTACTACGATTGAAGTAAACAACGTGCCCTGCACCGAAAATGGAAATGAGAATGATATCATGTCACGGATACACAAAGCCTTTGATGTATCTGTACCACCGCAAAATATCCGACAGGCTTACAGGCAGAAGTCAGGACCGAAAAATCTGATTATTGCTGAATACCAGACGGTTCAAACTCGTGTAAATGTTATGAAAGCCCTAAAAACATTTAATAGAATCAACAAGGATGACAAACTTAACTCCAAAATTCTACAAGTTCCAGGTGAGAAACTACCGGTTTTTGTCTCAGTCTTTAACTCCCTCCGCTCGAAAATTACACTATTTAGCTAGAGAAGTTCAAAAGAACCATGGCTTTAAATACTGCTGGGTATCTAATGGCCGATCTTTCTAAGGAAGGGAGATGAACTACCATCAATTCTTATAAGATCTTCAAGTCAAATAGAAGGCATTACCACCGATATATTGAAGCCGCAAGTTCACCCAAACAAAGACCAATGACTAGTTTATAAGTTCACTAAAAATGTCTTCTCTCTACAAATTACTTATGTTATACTAATAGTCATAGTTTTAACTGGTCGTGTACTCTTTAAAATAGTTAAAATCTTAGTTTTCTTGAAAAGCTTGTAATGTCTAATAATACTTTCATCTGTTTTTTTACACAAAATTGTATTACATAACACTTCACATAACACATACACTATTCGTACACACACACTTTTATTAGACTATTACTATCGTTCATTTTCTTGCACTGTTATCGTCTGTTAGTGCTGTAGCCTACCCTAAAAAAATATCTCACTTTACGCCCATAAGAATTATGGCTGATTTAGTCAATGTTTCTTCAGACATTGATGAAAAAATCAATGCGGGTGAAGTTCAAACCGTAGACTTCCCGGAGCAGTGCAAAATTCTTTTAGATAAAAACAACACCTATAAAGTATTAGCGCAAAACATCAGAAGTCTGAATCATAACTTTGAAGACTTTTTAGTCCTCCTTGCTAGGCTTTACATACCTTTTGACTTCATAATTTTAACAGAATCTTTCTAAGACCATAAAATCGCCTAATATTCCTTCATATTAAGTAATTTGCAATAACCATTTGAATCAAAACGATGGTATAGCTGTTTTCTGTAAGGATAGTTTGAAGTTTACTGTGACGGAAGCAACTATAGTTAGTGATGAAGTAAATTGTTTAGTTACCACTATAAAAAATAAACTAGCTATTATATCCCTATACAGGCCTCCCGCCCTTACAAATATTGATAATTTTCTAACAGCTTTAGATGATACAATAGGTAAATTTAAACACTATACAAATATTATACTCATAGGGGATATAAATATCAATATTACAAATAACACTGACCAATTATATTAACTTGCTAGCCTCACTCGCATCACATTTGTTACCAACACGTGAAAAAAACTGCCTTGACCACTGTTTTGTCAAGACCAACTGTACTACAAAAACTGTAGTCTGCAATTCGAGAGTCACGGAGCACTGCAGTGTGATGATGTCGCTATTAAAAAATTTAGTAGCAACTGAACAAAATCGAAGAACTTTTACAAAAGTAGACTATTCCGCGATTGTTAACAATTTAAAACATATAAATTGGACTGTAATGTTAGCATATGATGACCCGAATGAAATAACAAATAAGTTCCTATCCATAATAAGTGACTGCATTAAAAAATATACTCATACCTACAAGCTTTCTAATAGAAAACGGAATATTAAACCATGGATAATATCCGGGCTACGTCGTTGCCTGAGAAACAGAGATCGTTTACATCGAAATCTTCGTAAGGGTCCAGACAATTTAACACTCCAAATAACTTATAAAAGATACCGTAATACATGTAACAAAATATTAAAGAACTTAAAAAACAAACATTTTAGATCTCGAATAAATCTCCAAAAAGATAATTTAAATAAACAATGGTCCATTATCAAAGAGATATGTCACTACAATACTAACCCTAATAATGATGACGACCTTCTTTTAACTAAAAGGAATCCAGAAGAGTCCATAAACTATATAAATCGCTATTTTGCAAACTGGCTCAAAGTATCCAAATAAGAACAAAAAAGAATGGAATTGAACTAGCTAGAATATCAAACTCAAACTGTTCCTCACTGAAGTCATTCGTCCTACTATCTACGGATGAAAGAGAAGTTAAGAGTACCATATTGAATTTAAAATCTTCTAATTCCAGTGGTTGGGTTGGAATTCCCTCCATTTTACTCAAACTGGCTGTCGACAGTCTCGCCATACCTATTGCTAGGATCTGTAATTTGTGTTTTGCCAAAGGCGTCTTTCCCAACGGCCTGAAACAGTCAGTCGTTATTACCATTCATAAGTCTGGGGATAGAGACTGTGTCTCAAATTATAGACCGATCTCATTACTGCCATCCCTCTCTAAAGTGATTGAACGGATTATTAACACTAGATTTTAAAAAATCCTTTAATCCAATTAGCTTCTCACAGAAAACCAGCTTGGATTCAGAGAGAAAAAATCAACTGCTCAGGCTGTACACAAGCTTATATCATTTACCGTCGATGGTTTGGATAGACGAGATAAGAACCTAGGAATTTTCCTAGATTTGGCAAAGGCGTTCGACAGAGTTTCTGTTCCCATACTCCTCAATAAGCTTGAACACCTTGGTATCCGCGGTATTGAATTGGACATTATAAAAGACTACATGTCAAACAGAACTCAATGTGTTAGAATTGATGGCTACACCAGTCAACAAGAAACTGTCCAATTGGGCATGCCACAGGGCAGTATTTTGGGCCCCACATTATTCCTCGCTTATATTAATGACTTGAGTAGTCTCAATCTGATACAAGGACAAAAATAATCTCCTTTGCTGCGACACGGTACTTTTGTTTCATGGGCGCACGTGGACTGAAGTGTTCAGCTTGGCTAATGAAGGATTTGCTTTAGTTACGTCTTGGCTAGATCACAACCTTCTCACATTAAGTACGCAGAAAAAAAAATATTTAACCTTTAGCATTAGGAATAACACGCAACCTCCAAATAATTTGCAAATAAAGTTACATACTTGCAAAAGTGCTGTAGACTGTTCCTGCTATAGTCTCATAAAAGGATCCTCTATCAAATATCTGGGTTTGATAGTAGACCAAAACCTTAACTGGGGGGAACATATCGGTACCGTAATAACTCGGGCTAGGGAAATGATACATGTATTTAAAAAATCTTCGTAATATATGTGACCTAAAACTACTTAGAACAATTTATTTTTCTTTATGCCAATCAGTATTGTCATATTGTATCACTGTTTGGGGAGGTGCCTCAAAAACAACCATGATAAGTCTCGAAAGAGCTCAGCGAGCAATATTAAAAGCAATAAGCTTCAGGAAATTTAGATATCCCACGCATCTATTATATACACTCACAGTAAGACAAATATTTATAAATAATGCTGTATTACTTCAAGACTCCAAGTTACCGATACCGAATTTCACTACAAGGCGAAGAAAAGATCTGGTGTTCTCCATACCTAAACGTAAGACGGTCTTTTCAGATAATTTTTTTGACCATCTTGGGCCACATTTGTATAACCAGATGTCGAAGACCATCAATTTACGCGATTCGACTCTCTCTGTTTGCAAAAACAACTTTAAATAAATATCTCATCGAAATGAACTATATGTCGCATCTTTGGCTATTTATTGGTTTAGACGCTCAATTGATTTATGTAATACTGGTGAGCGCAGTGACGTCACATGTCACGTGAACGGAATCGGTTGGAGGGGTGTCGATTTTAAAGTTATAAAAGCGCGAGTCGCAAGAGAACTTGGTTGAGAACGATACTTGAGATCTAACCTCCAATCGGGATCGTTGGTTCACAGGTACCTTATTACTATTGTCTCTAACTATTATAACCGTTATTATTTAAACTGTGCTGTGCTATTATTCAAATAAACCTTTGTGCAAGTATTTGGTATTGTTACTGTGTTACTTGAGACCTACGCCATGGAATCTCTACCTAAAGACCATACTGATGATGGGCGAGCTGCGCAGACCTCTCAGCCGTCGTTATACCTACACATATATAACACAGAAAAGCTATTAATATCGATATCATAAATACATTTACAGAAATACATACACATTCTTATTCCATGCAAACACATCTACACATGCGTGTGTAGATGTTGCGTTGTTCACGAACCTACATTCCACACCATAGACAATTTTTTCTACATGTTTATAATTTACTTTTATAGTATTAGTCATTATTGACACAACTTTTATTTTTTTGTTGATATTTTGTTGTTATAAGTTCATAACCGTAACTCATAAGATCCAAACTTTTTTTATTTGAAATTTTTGCGTATACTTTTAATATTTTATAATTATCCTCGTTAGTATTGTCATCAAATCATCAAAGGATCAAATAATACCCACTAAGTGTCTGTATTCTTATAACCATACTCATAAATCAGTATTTTATTTAGCAATCAAATGCAAATTATCGGAAATTGTGTGGAAATGTGTGAGTGTTTGCGAACGAGGAAGACTGACCTGCCGTAATACAGTTTTCACTAGTACGGAGGTCAGCGTGAATTGTTTCTCAATTCTCAATTCTTTATTGCGTACCATACCTAATGTATATTCATAGTTAGTAAGAAATAATTAAATTAGTCACAATTATGGACCCTGTCGGGCACAGCATAGATCAAGTAGCAGAGAGCAGGAAGATCGCTGGGTTTTTTTAATGTGCTGAATTTTTTTATTAGCTAAGTAGTTAGCAAGTTATACTGTTTTATTAATACAGAATTATATTTAATTATATAGATCTTATATAAGTCATATATATAATATTAAGCTCAAACAACCGCATAACGTACACAGGTATTAATTATAACTACATACGTAATTATATTTGTAATAGTAGACACAAATCACAGGATTTGTATGTAAGGTTTGTTCTTTTATATTGTCAATAAACTTTTTTACTTTTTTTTTTACAGTAAGGTCTGATTTTTCAATAGTCAGATAACTTCTCTCTGAAGAATAAATATTATAGTTTGACAGCTTTTGTATGGAAAATATGTCAAACCGCCATATTTATTCTTCAGACAAAAGTTATTAGACGATTAAAAAATCACCATAGTTAATAAAATTTATGTAAGACCACAGCGCAAGATTACTCTACCAAATGAAAAAGAATTTTCAATATCGATCCACAATTGACGAAACTATCGTTGGACCTACATTAAGAAAACATACAGAAGAACATATAACCTCCTTCTTTTTTGAAGTCGGTTATAAAAGTAGCACAAAAGTTATAAAAGGGCTTATAAAAGGGCAATATTAGGGCTGATTTTACCAGTCAGATATCTTTTATCCGCGGAATAAAATTGACGTCTGACAGTTTTAGTATGGAAAAACTGTCAAAAATTCATTTTTTTTGTCAGGATAAGACTAATTCTAGGTATAATTTTTTTGTGAAAAAAAAAAGAAAAAAGAATAGGCAAGTATGTATATTAAGGTAAACAGAATAGTCTGAAACATAGTACTTAGATGTACTGATCAAGGGTGTGTAACCGCGTCTGGCGATCATCAGGCATACGGCTTTGAATATTCAACAGAGCAATTACTAGTTAAATCTCTGGTGTCTTGCTGAATCCGACCACTACTACTGGTAACGATGTATTTATGGCATTCATGACTTTGATATTAAATGTCCTTGACAAAAATGAATTTACTGTTGAAGTATTATTTTGCAAAGAAGATGTAGTGTATCAACAGTAGAGAGAAGATTTTAGATAAGGGTGAAAAAAAGATTACGTACCTGGCAAGTTATTTTTAGACTACTCGCGGTTGTCTCTATAAGACCACAGGTACTTGTTTATTACTTTACCTCAGTCGTTTTTCTTAAGCAAATGTACACTTTATTAAGTCAGGGCACAATAAACCCACAATTTATTTACAACAGCACGTGTAATAGTCAGAATCTGTAATAAACTAGTCTCGGTACTTATAACTTAAATTACAGCCCTACACAATGTTACCAATATTGCAGGTAAACTTAATTATCCATAACTTTATTAATACGCGGCGAAGGAGGCTTACCATCGAAGATGTAGTGAGCCTTCTCATCACCATGGTAACAGATATAATACCGTCTAATTCGCGTATCCCAGTGTAAACACGTAGTTGAGATATTAGTGTGAGCGCGCCGAGCCCACTTCCGACGAGATAATCCTTCTGTTAATATTCACTGTCGGCAGCTACTCCGAAGATTCGATGTGTGTTAGAATCTGGCTTCTATTGTACGTGTGTACCAGTATGACTAAGATATGCGGGTAGAACTGGTTCACGTAACTAGAGATTTTGTTTAAGCAAGGTATGAAACTGCACAAAGAGGAGCGGTGGCCGCCACAATAATTTTGGGCAAATTGAAAGCCAAACTTCTTAAATAACTTCCTAAATAGATGTGTGTTTAGATAAAATAGTACCTACCTATTTTACCATTTTTAAATTATATCATTATTGTCATCATCTACACTTTTTTTACTTAAAATTAAATTAGTTTTTTTTTTGTACATCTTCTATATGCATGCGGAGTTTGCCTGTAATTGATTGTTGCATTGTTGCACACACACTTTCTCATGTTAAATTTAGCATAGAATCGGTGTAAACAATTGTTGGTGAACTAATAAATAAAATAAAATAATGGTCGTAGTGACGGCTGTCATGAAAATGGACTTTACGTCAGAAGGGATTGGTCATCTCTTAGCTGACTAACTATAACTATCTCGGCTTATTTTAATTTCTGAATTGTTTTTATGCTTTTTATAACGGACGCTTTTAACGTGTGCGTCTATCTAAATCGTTCTCACATTATAATTTCAACATGAGTGATGTAACCAATATTTTGTAACAATGTTAAGATTTAAAAGAGTTTCTTGCCCGTTCTTCTGCAAAGGCAGAATAACGGGTACACTTTGGAATGGGCAACTAACGGGCAGGCCATTTAAAATTTAAAATTTGAATCGGTTATAAAAAAAAAAAACTCCTGATTATTTTTTAAAATTCTTGGTTTTATTGGAAAGGTTCAACTTTGTCATTTAAGAATGGAACACAATATCATTCATATGACTACCACGACTGGCTCGGCACTACCCCATCCGATCAACCCAATTTTTCAGTACATTTTCGATTGTTTCGGCTTGAATCTCTTCAATGGCAACTTCGATTTCATGTTTCAATGCTTCAATTGTCCCTGGATGGTTTGCGTAACATTTATCCTTAATGGTTCCCCACAGAAAATCAGAGTAATTTCGGCTGATTATTCGATTTTCAAAAACAGTGCGCAAAAGATGGCCCACCCGTTAGCTTTGATAGCACGTCTTTCTGACTGACCAACCGTTTGACAATTCAAAAGTGCTTGTAATTGGTTTATTTCAAATAAATGCTTTGAGTTTGAGGTGACAAAAAACCAAAGACATAAAATTATTTACTTAACAATAGACAGGACATAACGAACAAAATCGTTATCCGATACATTTGTCCTAGTGGTCAAAAGCAAGTAACATATTTACTAATCACTCAGTCTAGTGTCGTACGCCTGTGTGTCAAGACGCATTCGTGTCTACCATAAGAAAAATATTTTCTAAGGAAATATGCCGAGTTGCGCATTACGATATTGCAAATTTTGTTATGGTAAAACGACTGGACCTAACTTCGGTTTATTTACGTAGGAATTGGATCTGGCAACACTGACCACACTGGCCACCTACCGAGCGATAGCTGAACATATTTTAATACATTTAATTCATTTTTACTATTTGATGTTCCAAATTGCCGCTCTAATTTTGCTATATTATCTATATTATGCTAGATGGCGTTACTGAGACATGGGATCACAGTTTTTCTATGACATTTCTTTGCATAGCCTCTCTATTGTACCTATCTTAAATCTCTTTGCAAAAAACGCTCTCTAAGAAAACACACCACTTCCATAAATAACTTTTCAGTGACGTTATTCGTTGGTAAATTGCGGACGCTATGGTGCGCCATCGCTCTTCTAGGAAACCGTAGCGTAACACTAATTCTGGGTATCTTTCTGGAAATATCGGCGAATAAACTAAAGTATGTTGGGAGCGAACAACCTCGAAAAGTAGTAGTTTGCCTGTGTGCATATACAATGACATGCATTTCATTTCAACTGGCACTGGCTGGCGAGTAGTTCATTCAAAATCAAAATATTTTATTTCACATAAACCAACTTGGGCACTTATGAACGGTGCACGGTTCCAATTGGTCGTTTCCTATGGAGAAGAGCCGGCAAGAAATTCCAAGGTTACTCTTTTAAAAATAATTGGCTTTTACAATATTTTCAAATTACCGTAGGTATGGGAGGACAGCGTAGGCCTGTCAACAAGTACCAGGTACTTGATAAAATAAAAAATGGTCTACAGATCTAAAGTCTACAAGGCCTACAAAGTCCCCATATTTACAAAATATAGAAGAACTAGCTGCGCCCCGCGGTTTCACCCGCATACGTTTCGATCCCGTGGGAATATCGAAAAGTATCCTATATGTTAATGCTGGTTATAAACCATCTGTGTGCCAAATTTCATCCAAATCCGTTCAGTAGTTTTTGCGTGAAAGAGTAACAAACATCCATCCATCCATCCATAGAAACTTTCACGTTTATAATATTAGTAGGATCCATCAAAAGGACAGATAAAATATAAAAACCTATTAAAACCAAGTGACATGACTGCCATTAATTTGTATTCTTATTCTTTTTAGATTTCCTTTCCAAGGGGTGCAAACGGGTCCCTATTACCAAGGCTCTGCTGTCCGACCGTCTGTTACATTGGTGTATCGTTTGAACCGTAATAGATAGACACTTCAAATTTTCAGAGAGTGTGTACTACTATTTAACAACATATAATAAAACGCGGGGAAAAGGGGGAGCCCCTTTAATTTTAGTTTTGTTATAACCATACAAGAAACGTGTTTTAAATAAATAATAATATGTAGTAGTGTTAAATATTGTATGGTGGTACGGAACCCTTCGTGTGCTAGTCCGGATCGCACTTTGACGCCTTTTCTCCGTCATAACCACTAGGTTTCTTTATCACACCTAATAAATAACACATAATTGCGAAACCGAAGTGTTTTTTTTACTTAAATTACTAAGCAATTCAGTAGAAATCCGCATCAAAATTGAAAATAACGAAACATGTAAATGAACTCACATTTTTATTTTACAGGGCGGCTGGCACAATTTAAATACAGTTTTTAATTAATAAATGTATTTCCAATGTTCGCGTTGCTAAGTGGCGGGAACACAATAAAAGAAACGCCTTAACTTCAGATGAATTAATTAAACTGACTCGCAATTGGAGAGCTGAGTAAAGCTGAAATATCTCACTTAACTTTGGTATATTTTATTATTCCTTTCAATTTTATTTATGTTGGCTCTGGATAACGGGGATTATTAGAGTTTTAATTGAATCCCAATGGTTATTAAAAACACTTTTTCCTTAAGGTAGGCATTAATAACGTTACGAAGAGTTAAGTATTATATTTACACAAACTTCTGCCTGCGACTTCGTCCGCGTAAATTTTCTGGTTCCGCCGACCCACCTTGTCGCCCGCGCTATCGCTTTGTTTTCGCTTAGCGTTCTATCTTGACTTTTTTTCTTATTGCACGCTTCCTAAGGGTGATAGCGTGATGTCAATAGCCTATAACTTTCCTCAAGAATTGGGATATCAAAGGATAAAAGATTTTTTCAAAGTGACCGGTGATTTCAGAGATAAGCGCGTTCAAACAAACTTGTTAGCTTTTGATCGCGACGATAGGTCGTGGTGGAGCAAAATGAAATTATAGCGGATTGTTTATCAAGTATAATGAGTAAAAACATAAAATTACAACGGTCAGTTGAACATGGAAACAAGAGATGTTAAGACGCGCAAGCGCAGCCGTGGACGAAGGCGAGCAACAGCTGACTGTCGTGGCGGTGCAGTGGTGTGGCGCGGGGGCCCGCGCTTGGCCGTCGGCCGGCTGACTCCCCGCTGTCCCCGCACCCCTCGTTCACTGCCGCCAGCGCGCGGTGATGTTGAGTGGAGCGCGAGCTGTCTCAACAGCTTTAGATATAGATATTAGATATCCTACTAATATTATAAACGCGAAAGTTTGTATGGATGGATGGATGGATGGATGTTTGTTACTCTTTCACGCCAAAACTACTGAACGGATTTGGATGAAATTTGGCACACAGATAGCTTATAACCAGGATAAACACATAGAATACTTTTTATCCCGATATTACCACGGGATCGAAACTTCTGCGGGTGAAACCGCAGGGCGCAGCTAGTAGATAATATGTCAGAAAACCTAAGAGTATGAAAAATATAATTTACCTACTAGCTTAGCCCCTTCGCAACAAGAATCAATTAAATTTCTTGTGAAGACGTTCAAAAGTGCCTTTTTATGCCTACTTCAAATAAATGATGTGACTTTGACCTTTTTTTCCTGATGGAAAGCGATGGATGAGGTATATGTTGGAACGAGCGTGCCCAGAAGATGCCTCTTCACTGTTGCTTTGAAGGCAGACGGATTAAATGCGGAAGGGAACACAGACGCTGGCAAAGAGTTTCACTATTTGTGATATTTGACTGAAACAGATTTGACTTTGAACTTAATTGACAAATGTTATTACACGGTTGACGAGTTCTTGAATTATTAAGCTTGTAACATCAACATTTTATAATTTCGGTGCCAATATTAAAAATATATAACTATACTTTTTTTTCTCTTTCTTTGATATTTACCTACTGAATTTTTTGTCGTTTTTTTAATTTTTTAGACTGTAAACTTTAAAACTAATGGGTAGTTTTATTTGTATGTCTTACCATATACAAAACATAGCGCACTGTATTTACCTTTAAGATCTGTATTTTTTTTGTTACCTATGTTTTACAAATACTAAATGATTGATTGATTGACGTAAAGATATTACAAACAGACAGACAGACAAATTATGCCCATCGTAAAACAACGTGGATTCCAGCCTTCCGGCAGTAAATTATTTCGATCAACACTAGTATTACACGTCACGGAACCGCGATTATTGCAACATATCGATTACCGGGAATTGATGTTGCGTTATCGATACAAATGAGTGCATGCTCCAATGTGAAAATTATAATGCAAAACCAAAATATGTACCTGTTAATTGCATAGATTCCTGTTCACGGATATTCGACCAATTTAATAATAGTTAGAATAAATGTGTGTTTTAATTATTTCACTTTACTCGGAACATGCTAGTTTGTTAGTCAAGTGTTCAGAATTATTTTAGTTATTCATTGATGGCGATTTAGTTTTATATCATAATAACGGATAAACCGGAGACTATGGATCGGGTGAAGTTCATGATAAACGGGAGAAAGTATAGTGGTAATATGTTCTTTTTTATTTTAGTGTACAACAATATGCGTTATTTTTTTCTCATGCTTTGTCTCGTTATCTGCAACTATACGGAAAAGAAATCTAATATAAGGAAAAGAAAGTAAAAAAGATAAGAAATCACATATTATACTTAGAATTTATTCAATGGTTTAATTGATACTATTTATTATTAAACCATAAAATATAATATATTATTTTATAGCTTAGTTTTTTTTTTAATATACGTATAATATGTGATTTCTTATCTTTTTTACTTTCTTTTCCTTGACATATTTTGTAAAGTCAAAAGTCTGTGTTCTTTACAAAAATTTGTTTCAAGACCTTTTGCTAATATTTTTTTTCTATGTGGCTGGTGGTTTTTATTTTCAGCGGGTTCCGAGTTCACAGTGGACCTGACACTAAACGAGTACCTCCGTCGGTATGCAGAGCTGCGCGGTACTAAGTACATGTGTCGTGAGGGCGGCTGCGGAGTGTGCGTGGTCAATGTGCGCACTCACACGCCTGGCACACAAGAGATCATCTCGTTCTCTGTTAATTCTGTAAGGAAAGTCCAAAAATAATCTTATACCATTACTAGCTTCAGCCCGCGGCTTCACCTGGGTGGATGTCGTTGTGTGTGTCGTCGAAATTATCCCACGGGAACGTGCTACCGGAGCAAAAAGTAGTCTATGTCCTTCCCCAGAATACCATCTATCTCCTTGCCAAATTTTATCAAAATCTGTGCAGTTGCTTAGGCGTGAAAAGGTAACATACAGAGAGTAACTTTCGAATTTATAATATTATAAGTATAAGATGGGTTTTGAAGCCGCGTCTCTAAGGACCGATCTACCCGGTGCATGAATATGAACTGTTGGATACGTTAGAGAGAAAACAGTCTTAAAAGTGCCACAGTCACAAATATTTTGATCCTTGTCCCTAGACGATTGCCGTAACGTTGGCTAATTGCTTAAAATACAAGACTAGTCCAAACAAGCGTATTCTGTTTTGACAAAATGAAATATTTACTTAGTAAGTACATGAATATTGATATTCCAAAAATACAAAAAGTAAGGATATTAAACTTTTCTTTTTTGCCTTAGTGTCTTGTTGCCATCATGTCCTGCGAAGGCTGGGACATAACAACTATCGAAGGCATCGGCAACAGGAAGATTGGCTACAACATCATTCAGAAACGACTCAACCATTTTTTTGGATCACAGTGTGGTTACTGCAGCCCGGGATTTGTGATGAGCATGTACAGGTATGTAATTTATTTAGCTGAAAATCATCTGTTCGTTGGCTGTTGGGTCAGCCACCTAAATTTGAATCGCGACATATTCGCCGAAAATGTAAACAAATATGAGTTTATGGAAAAATAACTTTAATTCCTACACAATAAAGTTCAGTTTACACTGCAACTTCAAACATTTTTGTAATTTTTTTCAATAATGCTAGTCACTCTGAAATCAACTTAAATATGCCATTTAAATAAAGTTGATATTTGTTTAACTCGAAATAACGTCAATTTGAAACATGAATAAAATTTGAATATAATGCACTTAGCCGGACGCGGTTTTAAACAGTTTCTATGTTGACGTGCGTGTATTTTTTGTCCGGTGTTTTTGGTACAGATTTTCATAGAAACTACAATACAATGTCGGTGTTGCAATTAATATTCGCATGGGGTTAACAGTGCTTGTTCAGTCATAAGATTGTTTTTTGTAAAAATCGTTTTGTGGTTTGCCAGTAAAACAAAATCAGCTCAATTTTGTTAATCCTTTTTGAGTTGAAACAACGACATCGTAATGGTAGTACACTATTCCAATATTTCCAGCCTCGTACAGGGCAGCGACCGTCATCTAACAGAAGGAGAAATAGAAAACTCTTTGGGTAGCAACCTATGTAGGTGTACTGGCTACCGTCCCATTTTAGAAGCATTCAAATCTTTTGCTGATCACCCAGACGCGAATACATTGAGGAAGATAAAGGATATTGAAGATATATCCGAGCAAATATGCCCTAAATCCGGTAAAACGTGTGGCGGCACTTGTGGGATCAATGAGGACTGGTGTTTAGTAAATATGGATACTATGAGTGCTCCAGATTTGCCTAAGAAAATATCTCTCGCTGATGGAAGGCTGTGGTACTCTGTTAGTGATATAAGATCAATATTTACTGCTTTAAACGATGTTGGTTACGATTCTTACATGTTGGTCGCTGGCAATACTGCCAAAGGTAATTTAAGATTTATGTTAACTTATGAAACTACTTAATTTATTTGATGACATTTCTATATATGTATTTAGTTTTAACAGTTGTTAAGTCCGTCCTACTAATACCTTAATGGATTTCAGGCGTCCGTCCAATACTATTTTACCCAAAGCTGTTGATAGACATAAGCGATGTGAAGGAACTGGCTACTCATTATTTGGACATTAACTTGGTACTTGGAGCCAACATAACGTTGACTGATACTATGCATTTATTCAAAGAATTATGTGAATCAAATGAGGATTTCTGGTATTTAGGTATACTATATGACCATATGGATCGAGTGGCTCATATACCCGTGAGAAATGTAAGTAAACAAATGATTTCAAATATTTTATTAAATTTAGAATATGACTTAAAATTAACGAAGTTCGTTATCGGTATTCAATTAAGTGAATCCCTTTTTACTACGTGTTATTTTTTGTCGTTATTTGTGACATTCAAAATTACCTTCCAAAAAAAATTTGACTGTTGCATTATGAACTATGTCAGTCTTTTATGCCCTCATGGGGTAGTTTAATTAATTCTTATACAGCATGTCTGAATTCTCTTGGAGAATAAAAATATATGAGGAAGTTAAATTGATTTAATAAATCGTATAACATAATGAAAGAAAAGAATAGGAAAGTTCTTTACATACATGGACTGCTCCTGTTGCTTCGTTTACATTCATACATCTGGGGGGCAATTCTCGTAATTTTAAGAACGTTCACAGTCTGATCTCAGTCTCAATCTATAAAAAATACTTCAAATTTCCCTACATTTGGACAAGTTTTTGACATATGATTGTCGCTCAGATGAGACTGCGACTATATTTGGAACGTTTTAAATTACGAGAGTTGGCCTTCTGGTCATACACGCGCACCGGTTGCAAGTATTACGCACCTGACTTTTGGGTACATTCTTACCCATTCTTCTTTGTTTCAGTTTACATCATAATTTTTTTGCACACTGTTTATTAGTTTTTCTATCTTTTTTTCGTTTTCAGATCGGAACGCTAGCTGGTAATTTGGCGTTGAAAAATTCAGATCCAAGTTTTCAATCAGATATATTCCTCTTATTGGACTGTGTCGGAGCTACTGTTACTCTAGGTACGTTTATATTTCTTATTGTAAACACAGAATCGCTTGAACAATATCAATCAATCAATCAACTTAGCCTATCGCAGTCCACTGCTGGACATACACCTCTCCCAGGTTGCGCCACAACACCCTGTCCTCCGCCTTCCGCATCCAGTCCGTTCCAGCAACCTTCTTTAGGTCGTCCGTCCATCTAGCTGGGGGGCGTCCCACACTACGCTTGCCGATACGCGGTCTCCACTCCAGGACTCGTCTGCTCCACCGGCCATCGGTCCTTTGACAAACATGCCCAGCCCACCAGCCCGATCGTCAGTGTCCACGTTCCGGCACCATATGTCATGACGGGGAGGACGCACTGGTTGAAGACCTTAGTCTTCAAACACTGTGGTTTAGGCGACGAATCCAACTGAATCCTTCTGTCGGCTTCTTTCTCAAAGTTGTGTCTATCGAGCTGGATTATTTTCTCCAGGTAGACATAATCCTTCACAACTTGGAGAAGCGACCCTTCGATGTGCAATGATCTCGGCAAGACGTGCAAATTGTACATGACTTTCGTCTTGTCTAAATTCATGCCGAGGCCAACCCACCGAGAGGCTCCATTAAGGCCGTCGCAGCATTTGGTCTAGCTGTTCCAGAGTCTCTGCCATAATGACGATGTCATCGGCAAATCGAAGATGTGAAATGTACTCGCCGTTCACGTTGATACCCTGTCCAGTCCAGTCCAGCGTCTTGAAGACGTCCTCCAACGCATTTGTTAACAGTTTTGGGGATATTACATCCCCCTGTCTCACCCCCCTGAGCAGTTGGATGGGGCTGATTTTCTGGTCCTGGATTTGGACAGTCATCGTGGCAACGTCATACAAATATCTCAACACTTCGATGTAGCGCCAGTCAATTCGACATCGAAAAGGCTTCAGCACCATACACCACATCTAAAATCAAAATCAAAAGTCATTTATTCAAATTAAGCTGAGAATCAGCACTTTTCGAACGTCAAAATTACAAAAGACAGTCCCCCAAAAAACGCCCGCCCTGCACCACTTCCTAGTGCTATCGCTGGGCATTTGTGGACTACGAGAAAGCCTTCGACTCCATCGAAATATGGGTAGTTCTGGCCTCTCTGCAACGATGTCGAATTGACTTGAACAATTTACAAAAATAAAATATATTTGTGTTCTAGTTGACCGTGAGATGAGGCAGACGGAGATGAAATTACCTGAGTTTTTAACTACGAATCTAAGAGGAAAAGTAATGACACAAATAAAACTACGACCCCTATCGCGACACTATGAATTAGTTACTTATAAGGTGAGAAATTTTATTTCATGTGCTACAGTTTATTATTTGTTACATTCGTGGTAAAAATATACTCTTTGTTGGCAATTATACAGGCTGATTTTTTAAAGACCAGCCAAATTTAAGGATGTGGTACAGACCATCAAACTGAATAACTTTCTCCATGGGACCAACATCGTAATCGCGAATAAAATTTCAGCCGTCCCATACATTTAGGTCGAGTAGGTATTGAAGTTTTCTATGGGACAGTTGATAAAATTTTCGCGATTACGCTATTTGTCCCATGGAGAAAGTTGTTCAGTTTGATGGTCTGTACCACATCCTTAAATTTGGCTGGTCTTTAAAAAATCAGCCTGTATTTTATTCTGTCTTTGAATTTCGATCTATTTTTAATATTTTGAACATACCTACGCGTTTGGTTTTATAATAATTAATTTATGAATATTGGATAGTCGTACAAATATATAGTTCAGACTTGCTTAGTTTCAAATATAAAACTTGTATAGAATACTAATAACATCGACTGGCTACAAACTGTACTAAGAACTATGTTATATTACTCGTATCTACCAAAAAACTAAGGTTTTTTTCCAATGTAAAGCTTACCTATATCTAAAGCCGCTTATGAAACAAATAAAGAAGTCTAAACATGAACATTTGCTTCTAGATTACGCCGAGGGAACAAAACGCTCAGGCATATATAAATTCAGGCTTTCTTTTGAAATTCAACCCTCATACACATCTCGTAGAAGAAGCGTCCATTGTGTACGGAAATATTAATCCATCATTTACCCACGCTTATGACACTGAGAAGTTTTTGATTGGACGTGACATATTTAGCAACCATACCTTACAATCGGCTCTGCACGTCTTAGAGAAAGAAATTAATCCTGATGTTCGACCACCATATCCACCGCCATTTGCTCGGAAAAAGGTGGCCCTGGGTCTCTTCTATAAGGTGAGTGCATTTCTTACGAAATACCTACGCTTTTAAACGTTTTAAGAAAACTGGCATACGTTTGCGGCGTGGATTTAATTTCTTACGAAATATATGGGGAAAGGTTTTTGCGATTTCTGACTTTTCTAGTATTCAAACCTCAGTTGGTCCTTTAGAGTTGTTTGATCCTTATAAGACACGGCCGATCGATTCTGTAAAAATCTCACCGCGAAAATTAAGGTGAAGTGAGCTTAGAGTGAGCTGTCAATAGTGTCAATCCCTAGCATTAGTTGGAATGACAGCTCACTCCACGCTCACTTCACCTAAATTTTCACGGTGAGATAGTTACAGAATCGCACTGCAGGATCGATTGGCATCACAAAAAGTTTTTGTGAAAATGGCACATTTTCTTGCCGACCATATTTCTTTTTCACAAAATCTGTAAATTGGGAATAAATGAAGATTTCTTAAAAAAATAAGGGCAGTCTCCTAATACCGGTGATAGGATTCCGTAGTTCGTCTCAGAACCCTTATAGTTTCGTCATGCCCGACCGTCCGTCCGTACGTCCTCGGTTTACCTTCTAAACGGTTAGAGCTAGAAAGATGAAACTTTGCATGGATATGTCTCTTTACCACGTCGGTCAAGTGCTAAAATAAAATCACGACAAATATTTTTTTTTGGGGTACCTACACGTAAAGTGGGGATGATTTTTTTTTTCTCGCGTCTACCCCATAATGTGGGATATCATTAGATAGGTATTTTATAAACATTTAGAGGTTGGTCAGACGATTTTTTGATTTAGGTAGCCGTTTGCGAGATATTCAAATTTAAAGCGCATTTTTTTGTTAAAATAGCCCCCCCCCTCTAAAAGCTAAACGGCTGGCTCGAAAAATTTAAAAAAAATTCATGATGGTAGTCCATGTGATGAACTTTGAAGGAAAATTATAACAGCTTAGATAATTTTGTTAGTTCAGGAATTATAGAGGCCTAACTTGTAAAATGCGCTTATTTGGAAAACTTCGTGCAAAAATAATGAAATAATAAGTAAACATGTAAAATATTAAAAATAAAATCATAACAATTATCTATTGGACACGATTTTATTTCAATTGGAATCCTCTAAAGAGGTTAAATAAAATTATGGGCTTAAAAAAGTTTACACCGGCACTCGATCGGCGTTGTGCCTTTATTCTAAATTTCTGAATCGCGGTATGGTTTTGTTACAATACAGGCTATATAAGTAAAGTAGAAATGGGTGACTACGGAACCCTATTCTATGCGTGGCCTGACACGCACTTTTCTGTAACTACAACGATTAAGGTCCTACCCGTCTCAAAAGTTCATCCTGTATATTTTTGGGGTTGGGGTTTTTATTAAACTATCTTTAAGGATTCATTAATTAAAAAACAATAAATTACTATGATATACAAAAGAAGAATAAGAACTTTTCGCATTTAAAATATTTAATAGTAACTTTCCTTACAGTGTATTATCAAACTTTGTCCAAAAGACATATTGCATCCCATCTACAAATCTGGGGCTACCACTCCAAGTGATGACAGACCACTGGTCAGTCGCAGCTATCAAGAATATGACAATGACACAGACCAAAAATACTTTCCCTTAACACAGCCGCTGTTGAAGAAAGAAGGAATTATTCAATGTGCAGGGGAAGCTGTCTATAGTGATGACATGCCGGCGATTAAAGGTGAAGTCTTTGCTGCACTAGTGCTCTCCACTGTAGCAAAGGCAGATATAGAAAGTATTGATAGCTCTGAGGTTTTGGTAAGTACACAAATTGTTTTTAATTTATGTATGTACAATGTAAATAATAAAATTTATACGCATATTATCTTTAATGATTTTCAAATGTTTTAGAATGTTGACGGTGTTTTAGCGGTGTTGACTTCCGTGGACATACCAGGAGTAAACAGCATAGTTCGAGCAGATTTTATGCTCATGTTTGAGAATGAAGAACTATTGGCTAGCAATAAAATATTATATTACAATCAGCCAGTGGCTATTGTCGTTGCAGTTACTCAAGTATTGGCTGATAAAATGGCGTGTTTAGTTAAAGTAAATTATAAGAATGTTCCAAAAAAACCTATTGTTTTTACCATTGAAGATGCAATACGTGCACCGAAGGAGGAAAATAGGCTTTTCCCTTATCCAGGTATCGTACCAACAGACAGAGGAGCCAATATTAGAAAAGTTATTAAAGGAAAGTTCGTCAGTCCTCGGCAGTATCACCATATGATGGAACTGCATACGACAGTTACAAAGCCCGTTGACGAAGGCTTAGAAGTTATGTCGTCAACTCAGTTCATGGACCTCACACAAGCAGCAATTGCACAGCTTTTGAAAATGCCTGAGAGTTTGTAAGAAAACTTATATTTATATCAGATAATTCTTGATTTGAATAGACATTTCAACTACAATTGTGTTTATGATTTCAGAATAATAGTAAAAACCAGAAGGTGTGGTGGTGCTTTTGGTTGTAAAATCAGCCGGCATTGTTTTGTAGCTTGTGCAACGGCGTTAGTTGCAAAAAAACTGAATAAACCATGTAGAATGTCTATGCCTATGCACAGCATTACACGAGCTATTGGAAAACGACCAAACACCAGACTTGATTACGAGGTAAGAAAGACAGAATACTAATTGATCTAACAAAAGATGATTTTGTTGGATCAAGGTTCATCAAGGATCAGGGTTTTCTAAACTGATATTTTAATCACTAATATTTTTGTAATTTTTTTTTAAACTAGGTTGGGGTGGACGACAGAGGAGAAATACAATATATGGACGCTGTATTTTATGTGAATGATGGCATTTCCCGTAATGAAAACGAGAATCCGTATTCTACAGAATCCTTAAAAAATTGTTATGATTTCAGTAGATGGAAATGTGATTCTTTTGGTGTCATTACAGATACTCCATCGAACGTTTTTATGAGGGCCCCTGGTGAGTTGGGAGATAATTTTAAAACCGTTTTACTGAGACAAGGTTAGAATAAAGGAAATTATATTATATGAATACTTCTTTCAGGTGGCTTGGAAGGAATTTCAGGAATAGAGCACATAATGGACCATATAGCCGAAGAACTAAATAGAGACCCAGTAGAAGTTCGCATGGTTAACTATCGTAGAGAAGACAATGATTTACCAAAATTAGTGCCAATATTTCTTGAGAGAATAAACTTTAAAGAGCGACAGGAACGCATAAAAGAGTTCAATAATCTTAATAGATGGAAGAAACGTGGCATCAAGCTGAATAATATGGCTTTTCCAACGCAATACCTCGGTAATTATGGAGCTTTAGTGTCTGTGTACCACGGTGACGGAAGTGTGATCATAAATATTGGTGGTATTGAGATCGGTCAAGGAATTTTCACAAAAATGGCACAAGTGGCAGCTTACGAGCTCAATGTACCTGTTGAGACTGTGTCAGTTATTCCTTCTGTTAACTTCGCAACCCCAAATTCTTTTGCGACGGCTTCTAGTATAACTAGTGAATGTTGTGCCTATTGCGTGATTAGATGTTGTGACCAGATTAAAGCAAGACTGGCGCCTTTTAGAGCTGCTACGCCTACTGCTTCATGGAGAGAAATCGTATTTGAAGCTGACAGTCAGGGAGTTTTGTTACAGGCAAATTATTTGACGAGTCCAAATGATCCAAGATTGGTGAATTACTCGATATTTGGTATAGCTGTAACCGAGGTTGAGGTAGACATATTGACTGGCAGTAAATGGATTGTTCGGACTGACATATTTGAGGATGCTGGTCGCACCTTGAATCCAGCTATAGACATGGGCCAGGTGAGATATGTTTTGAGTTTGGATGATGTTGTTCATTAAATAGTTACAAAGTGTTTTATGAGTTCATTTGTATAGAATTTGATCATTTTAAATAGAACAACTTAAAGTACAAGTTAAATTCAGTTTATTTGATCTTTTAGGTTGAAGGAGCATTTATAATGGCTGCATCTTTGTGGATGATGGAAGATACAGTTTACAATGAGTTTACCGGAGAATTATACAGTGACCGAACGTGGACTTACAAAATAATGGGGGCTAAAGATATTCCTTACGATTTTCGTGTTTATTTAAGAAGAAAAAGACCGAATCCTGTTGGTATTTTGGGATCTAAAGGTAAAAAATTATTGTAATTTTTTTTTTATATTTCGATTCCCTGGGGTCCCGGACCTTTGAAAAGCGTACCAGGGGCCGAAGCGAACTCGCAGAGGCCCTTTAGACAATTTTAAATGATGAGGAGGCATCAACTGACGATTATCCCTGTATGCACCATGCAAGTCCACCAAGGACAACCCCCGGTTGATGCAGGACTATTGCAGAACATGGAAACAAAATATACTGAGCTATGGGTGTGGTTGGTTATAGTAGATCGGTTACCTTGAACTATGGAAGGTCTATGTCCCCTGCCTGACCAAAAATAATATAATTCACAGATAAAATGGCAGGTGGTGACTTGCACACTCAATAATGGGCCCCGAAAATGGTCGCTAGCACATAGTGTCGTAGCGACAAGGGGGGCAACATGTCCTAAGGTGCTTGTGAGGAGTGGAGAGGTATTCCATGGCTATCAGGACAATCCCGGAAGTACGGTCAAGATCCCTACCAGCATCTTACTGAAATATTTCCTCCCTCCGAGCACGTTTGCTCTTGCGAATTTTCACTCAAGCCAGCCAGTAAAGGCAAGAATGAGGTGGGAGCTCTGTTCCTCGTCAGTGTTCACTCCAGCCGGCCCATAAAGGCAAGCCAGAGGTAAAGAAGACTTCTCCCGGGAGATAGGGTCCGTGGAGTCGCTACTGCCCAACAGCTCGCCACATGCTGCCCTGCGGGTTCCTGTATCTCTCTTGGTCTGGCTCCGCATACTAGACCTGATCCGGCAAAGTAAACTCTTCCGTCACAGACCTAGAGTTTAGAGCGCACAAGCCTCACCACGACGCCAACGTAGAGATACGGCGGTGGGAATTGTAATATAATTATTAGGCATAGTTGGAAGAATAATTTTTAAACCTTTATAATATTTTTAATTATATCTTTACAGCTGCTGGTGAACCCCCGTGCTGTCTTGCTTATGTTATAGTCGAGTCATTGAGAGATGCCATAGAAGCTTCTCGAAAAGACAGTGGCCACAATACAAATTATGTTTGTTTGAGTAAGTGCTAACTACTAATTGACATAGTTATCCTTTTTTTTTGTTGCAAATTTACTAAAAAATACCTACCACCAACAACCCCAAGACAAACACAACTAACACTCCTCCACACCAACACCACCACCACTTCTCCACCTCTCTTTCCACCTCTCTTTCCTACATACCAAGACCCCTCCGTGTCTCGGAAAGCAGACCCCAACATAGTTCGGAAAACGCTAAGCAGATGATGATTGTGACTAAAAATACTTACCTGTTGCTGCTTGGATGAAATTCTCGATTTTATGATTTTGACGAACTAGAGGCGTACCGCAAGGGTTGGATCGACGTGGCCCTAGAAAAGGATGCTTGGAAGGATTTGGGGGAGGCCTTTGTGTAGGCTAAAATAAAAAAAAAATATTTGTGGCAATAATTGTTATTCCGAAACCCAATCTGTAGTCTATCATAATGCATATTGTTACAGAAGTTCCAGTTAATATTGAAAGTATTGTTGAAGCAGCAGATGTAAGAATAGAAGAGTTTCTACTTTATTAAGGGCCGATTTCAATCAACAGATCATTTTTATTCGTGGAATAAGATTGACATCTGACAGTTTCTATATGGACGAACTCGTATTCCTCGAATAAAGTTCTCTGGCGTTGGATACATCAGCCCTAAGAAGAGTAACTAAGCGGTTAAGCATTGAAACGGGTATTACCTGTCACAGATGATTTTTTTTACAAGCTTTTATTTTTTTTGCACTCAAATTGATGTTATTTAACATAGTTTAACTAAGGGCTGATATTTCAATAGTCAGATAACTTTTATCTTAAGAATAAATCTGACAGTTTGACATATATTTTTATACAAATGATGTCAATCCACAATATTTATTCCCCCGATAAAAGTTATCTGACTATTGAAAAATCAGCCTTAAGATGAGGTTTCTAACCTTTAGGTATATTTATTTCATATTTCACTTTTAGGTTATAATAATTTTTTTTGAGTCCTGGTTTTTAGAAACTAACGGCCGTCATCTGGGTTTTTTAATACATTTGACAAAACAATTTCACAATAAATTAAATGTAATTATTGTCCCTGTCAACGTCATTCGAACGCCAAAACATCAGCATTGTAACTGTTTTTATTACTGGCAAATCTTTGGACAGTTAAATTGCACCGCATTTGGTAGTAAATTACAAAAAATGAGAGATTTCCTAAATTAGGCATGTATACTTGCTGGCAGTTAGTTCTTGTGTGAGTAGAATCTTGTGGGATGGCCATGTCGGTATGTCCAGCAATGAAAGTCTTTCTAAGATTAATGTTTAGCAAACAGTCAGCACTCATTACGATAACATGAGCGACGATCTTCATAATATTATCTCACTTAATGATAATAAAGTAATAATGTCAGCTGATCCTACCTAAGCGTTTATATATTATTATAGGTGGAATGATTCTCTTTGTCGGTCGTAAATCCATTGCTTGTACTAGGGTTTATTTGATTATGTGGACGGACTCGGCGCCGGTTCGGACATAACCGAGTTTATTGCTTACTTAAAAACTACCGTACTATGGAACCCCTGCCTATCATTTTTGTTTCATGTTATTCATTTCTTCATCTTTATTAAATTTTTCGTGTATATGTAGTTTGGGTTCGTTGATTTTATTACCTTTTATTTTATTTAGTAATTATTTAATTTTATGTTTTATCATTTGTGTTGCACTCTCGTTATCTTTGGTGATTAATAAAAATAGGATTTAGAGTTTTATTGCTATGAAACTTTTACTACTTAGCCGCCTTTTTATTCTCTAAAGAAAACCTTTTTGTTTACACTTTTTTATTATTTACTTTTTATAACTATTTATCAGAAAAGAACACGTCGCCACGATGCATCAATTTGTACATTAACTTAATTTATTTCTAATTTTGCGTAAATTCTTTACCCTCTACGAAAGCTGTCAAATATTTCCACCATCTTACCTTCAACGGATTATATGCTTTTCGTTCAACTAAATAAAGTTAAAATTTCAATGCAAGTGTCTACGGATCCCGTTTATTAAAGAATATCTCGCTACTTTGGGAAGGGTCAACGGCCGCCACCGGCAGGTGTCACCCACACCGGAACATTATGACATGAATCGTGCAATTCCTTTCAAAATCAATAAAATATTTTTCTGATTTTTCATTTATTTCTTGGTACTATGTCGATTTATTGAATGGACATTTCTGTTATCGAGTTTATCATCAATAGGGCTGCTAGACAATAATTGACAATGAAATTGAATGTTAGAGTTACGGTTTCCTAAAACAGCGGTGGCCGCCACAAAACGTGTGCAATTAACCGGCGAATGAGGTCACTGTAATGTTATTTATAAAATTAAGTTGGTGTGTTTTCCCCAAAGTATTTTTTATCACCGTAAAGTCAAACTCCGCCGTCATCATTTTCATAACAGCAGTCACTGCTGCCGCTATGTGGCGGCCGCCGCTCTTTTAGAGAATCGTAGCTCAAACTCAAAGTATTTATTTCAAGCAAACCATTTACAGGTACTTTTGAAAGGTTAAGAAGTTTAGTAGCCCATTCCAAAGCTTAGTAGGTACTTATGGAGAAGAACGGGCAAGCAACTCCATGGACACTCTTTTCAATTATATTGGCGCCGATTCCCTTGTTCACAAACTAAACTAAAGTTAAGTTCAGTGCATCTTTTTCTTTCTATTTCACCACGAAAACGACAGAAGCTAAATATTAGTTTAGTCCAGTCAATTTTTTTAATTTTTTTTTTTAACGTTGCCCCACTCTATGAATTTCTCCTGTATCGTGGGTGCGTTTACAAACATTTAAACTCACATACACAAACAGCCAGACCCGGAGCAACTACTTGTAGGCTATACAAATATTTGTTCCGTGCGGGAATCGAACCCGCGACACGCAGCGCAGCAGTCAATCGCTTAACCACTGCGCCAACCGTGCCGTCGTTTTAATAATAATTAGTCAGCGCCTGATGTAAACTGACGTATTTTTAGTAGCAATATTTTTAATCACGTCTAAACTGTCTATGGAGTACTACTGTCTTGATTTGACAGGACTAAACTAATATTTATCTTCTGTCCTTTTCTTAATGAAATAGAAAGAAAAAGATGCACTAAACTTAAATTTAGTTTAGTTTGTGAACAAGAGAATCGGCGCCATTGTTACAAAAATATTGCTAACCTATATAAATAATGTCGAATTTATATCTTTACAGCACTATGGACATGATAACACGAATAATATAAATCCGCACGAACGAACTTAAGATAAATCCCACACAATTTACGTAAACGCTAACACAAACTCAAAGCGAAAACTGACAATATTAATATAACCCTGTAACCTAAGTTACTTCGCTAGTTTATGGAGATGGCTCAAGTCATCTTGAAGGGTGTACCGTGGCCTATAGAGATAGCGTTGTATTTGATTGAAGATGACGCCGAAGACAATGGCGTTAGGTATCATTTTACATCAAAGCCCAGGGGGTGACAGTTCGACCAGGGAGTCAGCGTAGCGGAAAATAGCCTGCGCACTATAGCGAGAAGCCAACGCCGACGGCTACCGGCTAAGTCTCGATTACGTGCAATATTTAAGATAGGGCTGCGAAACGGGAACATTTATGTTGTGGTGAGTTTGTGCTGGCAAGAAAAATACACAGTTATTTTAAAAATATATTTATATCTAGTTATAAATAGCTGTGAATTTTGTCATCTCAAACAAAATCACGGAAACTGGAATCCTACTTCCTACTATCCTACTAATATTGTAATAGATGGATGTTTGTTACTCTTTCACGCAAAATCTACAGAACGGATTTGGATGAAACTTGGCGCACTGATGGTTTATAACCAGAATTAACATATAGGATACTTTTATCCCAATATTCCCACGGGATCGAAACTTATGCGGGTGAAACCGCGGGACACAGCTAGTAGAATATAAGTTTTACAATTTTTGTTTTGAACTAAACTAAAAACACATAAACTAATTATTATAAGTAGGTACAACTTGTAATGAAATATAGCTAAGATTAACTTCTTGTAACAAAAACTAATAAAACCGCTGTTCTCCTGTAACCCAAGCAAGGAAATCAATTTCATTCACTTACACGGAGTCACTAACGCCTCGAAGGAAATTAGTACAAATGGACTCAATAAAGTGGAACAAATAAATACAATTTCCCAGTCGTTGGTCATTTGTTCAGGACGTGCGTGCGAGCATATTTATTTAGATATATCTACTAGATTGCCAATTTGTTCTGTGTCACCTTTGTTATGTGAGACTTTTAGCACAATAGTCTCATTTCGTTCAAATTAAGGTACTGGCTGATGTTAGAAGTGGGCTATTGCCATTTTCAAATACATTTCTACACTTTAGACTCCTTACTTTTTTCTTGGTCTGACGCTCAGAATGTCCCAGCAAAAAAGTCTAACAGTAACTGAGCGGCAGTGAAAGTGAGCAGTGGTGGCCTAGTAATATCGGACCTGACTTACGAATTGTAAGTCGCGAGTTCGAAGCCAGGCAGGAACTACTTTGTGTATTGAATTTCATCACCACTGCTCTTAAAACGGTGAAGGTAAACCTCGTGAGGCAACGGGCATATCCTAGAACTAAAAATTCGAAGACGTGTGACATATACCAACCCGCACTGGGTCTGCGTGGTGGATTACGGCCCACTCTCTCTCACCGAGAGGAGGCCTCGTCCCAGCAGTGAGAACATTATAAGCCTATAATGTTCCCACAATCAAATCAATCAATCGTCTAAACAACCGATTAGGTATGCATGTAATTAGACGTGAAGTTCATACAGTCTGTAAGTAACAAATCATGTACCGCTCGTACATACTCAGTGTATCCAGCAAGATGTAACACTAATACTAACGTACAAACATATTTTGTCTCTAGATGTAGCTCGCGTTTTCGTCGAATTTGTCGACGGGGATAGGTGCGAGGCGCAGTAACGAGCAGACGTCTTCTGCGGCGACGTTGCGCGACTAACAATAATTCATTCCGGCAGCCTGTCAACAATTTCAACCCCTGCTGTATATACTGTGTGGAAACTGAAAGGGCGTATCTCTGTTTGACGTAATTGGAAGGAAATGGTAGCTTAGTTCTAGATGCATTTGAAGCCTGTTTAAAATGTAGGCTGTCTATTATTTTTAACCGACTTCAGGAGGAGGTTCATAGTTCGTCGGAATCTTTTATTTTTTTGTCTTTTCTTCTTTTCGTGTCGATGGTACTCTTCTTCGACATTTTATATTGCTTGAGCCCAGTACGTGGCGACATTAATTGTGGCATCAGTGGCATTGTGACATTTTTTTATGTGTCTCCCCCCGATTACTCGAAGACGGCGGGACCGATTTGGAAAATTCTTTTTTTGTTTGAAATGGTATACTTCTCAGGTGGTCCCATTGCTATCAGGTCAGGATCTGGTGATGGGATACTGAAGGAATCGAGGGAACTCTTCAAATATTACAGGTACACCTATGGAGATTTGAGTATTTTTTTGGGTGTTCAAAACAGGTAGTGATATACAAACAGGGGTTACAAATAGGTGTGGGGTAGGTACCTACCATGTTAGTAGTGTAGTTTTTTAGTTTTTACTTTTTAATATTAAATATTCGCATGAGAAACGTATAAGGGAAAATAAATGAAGACAAAATGAACACTTACGCCCTATTAGCTAAGCGTGAGATTGAGTGTATGCTCTAACTATGTTTATAGAATAATTTCTACTGTGATTATTTAGGCCCTTTTCAGTTGCGTCACTTCGAGATTTACTTTATTCTCATAATAAAGAGATTAAACTAAACTTTGAATGGGCCTAGGAATCTCATGGTTGGTAACCAGCAAGATTACGAACAACATGATTTATTTTTTTGAACCTTTCAGGATGATTAAAAAAATATATTCTCTCGGCTATAAATTAATATTTTTTAGGATTGAATTCATATCATCCATTAAAAAAATATACAGGGTGACAGGGAAACTCGACGTATTCCTTGAAAGGCGTTATACTAGAGGTCATTAACAACAAATTTAGTACAGTTAACTAGTTAGTGTTCAAAACTGGATGGTTGTCAAGCTGTGTCGGTTTTTCGATTTTTTTAAATTTTCTGTCTTGTTACCAAAAACAATTAATTATGAGAAAAAACTACTCCACTCCAAATATTTAATTGTACTTTTCGGAAAATTAAGAAATGAGTGATCATTTTAAAAAAAAATCTTGCAAAACTTACATAATCTCCGAAATAAAAGGTCTTTAATAGCAAAATTTTTATTTTTTAACCATCCAGTTTTTACTCCTAGTTCACTGGACTTAATTTGTTGCTAATGACCTCTAGTATAACCTATTTCAAGGAATACGTCGAGTTTCCCTGTCACCCTGTATATATCTTGACTTAATTATGCATGATTGCATTGGCATGATTTAAAGGTTTTCCATGAATGAATTATTGGTTTAGTGTAGGTCTGTATTCTGGTTTAGTGTAGGTCTGTATTCTGGTTTAGTAGTTGAAAATAAAATAATGGTATAGCCTTATCGAGCGTTTAGCATAAGGGTGATGCAATTACTATATCACCTCGTTACAATAAATTTAGCTCAGTTTTAGGTTTTTTGGGAAAAACTCCACATCAGATGCAGACTTTATACGCAGGGTTATAATAGACTGAAATAT
This sequence comes from Apamea epomidion, assembly GCA_947507525.1. Taxonomy (NCBI): domain Eukaryota; kingdom Metazoa; phylum Arthropoda; class Insecta; order Lepidoptera; family Noctuidae; genus Apamea; species Apamea epomidion. The sequence continues at coordinate 8,986,106 of OX382225.1, forward strand.
GAATCGCAGTAGGTAACAAGCAGATGTTATACGTTGGGAAAGTTGAGTTGCTGAAATATTAAAGAAGGTAAAATATTTTTTTATTGTAAGGGCTTTGCAGGTAGGCTGCGCAGGCCGTTAACAAATTATGGTAGGTAAAGAAACACTTAGCCAAGGTTCATAGGTATAATAGGTTTAAAATAATTACGTATTAGTAGACTAAGTCGCGGGTAAGGACACACTATCGTTCTGAGCACTTGGTAAGGTAGGGAACGGTACCGTCCTTAGTTCCCGGGACACAGAGGCTTGCACACCGGGGAGCCGGGCTTGCCAGCAAGGTTCCAGCAGGCCGGTCAGGCCCTTAGTAGGCCGCAGTCAGCGGCGCGTCAGCAGGACGCCGGTAGTGCGTGGATAGGTGTGCGTGCACGCACAGTATGGCTACGCATGCAGTGCGCAGTTCAACTACGCGTGCAGCGCGCAGTAGGTGAGCTGCCATGTCCTCAGCCTGGACGTAGAATCCGGTACGTAGAACAACCGGTAGGTAGAACCCCTAGATTTGGGGTACCAGTAACTTGAGGATCAGGAAATCACTCCTGCTAGCTAATCAAGCGGATGTTAAAATCATAGATTATACACTATAATATGTTAAAACGACAGAGTGTTCTTAGGAAATTAGTGCTGTGCCATGATTCTAGTGATGTGACTTACAACTTACTAATTATCAGTCGACTATTTGCCGTAGAGACCCTCTCAACGCTATATTATTACCAACAAGAATGTAACACAATTAACAAACATAAACTTATACAAAGTGGAGATGACAATACGACAATAAATTATCGTATATCTAACGACGTTCCTAGTCAAACAAAGAAACAAAGTACAAAGTTTTAGCAAAATATAACCAATAGTTTAGTCACTATACATACATGTAGGTAGTCAAAGATTGGCAAAACCGATAGTCGGCTCGTCACTACTATTTAGTTTGTTTGAAAAAATCACGTTTTCAATTTCGATGTTAGAATGTATTTGATAGTTTCAAAATACCATTAGTATTGCCAGTGTTTTCATTTATTGTCGTATTGTCTTCTCCACATTGTATACTCTGGAAAAATAACAATTGAGAAGTTACGTGGATATACGGTAATTGTTTCTATCCTGTGCTACTCAAACACTCGTCTTAGTACAGAAGAAATTCTTCAATTCTCACATCAGCTGCTTCAACAATACTTTCCAGATTAACTGGAACTTCTGTAACAATATTGATTATTTTAATTCAGTTTATTTCGTTGCTACTACTCCATTCATCATTATCATCATCAGCCTGTGGCAGTCCACTGCTGGACATAGGCCTTTCCTGTTGCACGCTATTCAACTCGATTTGTCTAGCTATATTACGGAAACCAAATTAATTCCACCAAACATATGATCGATAATTTCTCTATATATCGGTATATATCAGAAAAACTGGTATTTTATTTTTTTAATCATGAAAGACACTGATAATTATGTAAGAGTCGGTCTTATCTCTTTCCTTAGGGCTCATTTTTCATCGCCAGATTACTTTTATTCGAGGAATAAAATTGACGTTTGACAGTTTTTGTATGAAGTAACTGTAAAGATTTCAAAATTATTCCTTGAATAAAGTTACTGAGGGGGCTCGAGTCATTGGACCCTTCAAAAGGACCTGGACTAGATAGTTTGCCAGTAATCTTTATTAAGAAGACTGCCGCTAATAGCTGTACACCATTGCATACCATTTTAAATTTATCTATTTTAAAGAGGATATTTCCACAAGTTTGGAAACTCGCAAATATAATCCCTGTCTACAAGTCAGGACCTAAGTCTGACGTCGAGAACTATCGACCAATTTCCATATTGTCAGCTTTGTCAAAGGTTTTCGAGAGATTAGTACATGATAAAGTGTACCCTCTACTTCACAGTGTTTTATTACCACAGCAACTTAGTTATGTCAAAAGGAGATCAACCGCGACAAACCTGGTGACTTTCGTAGATTATTTGGTTAACAACTTGGAAATCAGTATATATGGTATCAGTGTGAACACGGGCACGTGTTCAAACTGATACCATATATACTGATCTCAAGAAAGCCTTTGACAAAGTTGACCATGAACTGCTTTTGCAGTAAATTGCGTTTAATGGGATACGTGGGGACCTGCTGAGATGGTTTTATTCATATGTTTGCAACAGAACTCAGAGAGTTGTAATAAATGGTTTTTATTTTACCACTGTAGATGTTACTTCTGGAGTATCGCAGGGGTCCATTTGAGACCTCTCATTTTCATTTTATTCATCAATGACGTCGATAAATGTTTTACAAGTTCAAAATTACTGTTGTACGCTGACTACATTAAAATATTTAGGTCTATTAAAAGCCACCGTGATTGCTCTCTCTTACAGGAAGACTTAGATGCATTTTTGGCATACTGTTCACGCAATAAGCTTCTACATAGTGGATCCAAGTGTTATGTCATTAGTTTTACCAAAAATTAAAATATCTTTTTATATCGCTACACCTTAAAAAACGAAAATCTAAAAAGAGAAACCCTAGTCCGTGATCTTGGAGTTCTATTGGACGAAAAACTCCATTTAGATTCCCATATCAACAAAATGGTTAATAATGCCTTCCGTGTGTTTGGTTTTATCATGAGAACGGCTACAGTATTTACCCGGTTCTCTACCTTTTTGTATTTGTATCGGTCGTTAGTTCGCTCTCAGCCAGAGTATGCTGTTTCGGTATGGAATCCCCACTATGGTAAATATTCTGATATGATCGAAAAACTACAGAGAACATTTTTAAAGGCCATGCATTTTCGTTGCCATCGTACCTATGCATCCTACAATGACCTGCAAAGTTTAAAGTCTAGACGAATTATGTTGGAAACTGTGTTCTTGTTTGATCTGTGCAATACTTATGACTGTATTGATACTCGCAACAAAATTAGCTACGTAGTACCCAGAACAACGGTATGCCGTGGGGTGCGCGCAAGTCCTCTATTTGCAGTACGTTCCTGTCGCACAGACGCAGGCTTGCGAGCACCCCTACGCCGCCTTACCAACCAGTACAAAAAGATCTTTGAAGACATCAACTTCTTCTTCATCTCTGCTCAAAAATTTAGAAATCTTACAAACAAAATAATATTAGAATATAACAGTTAGTTTAGTTAGTTACATTAATATTTTGCTCATTCTCTCTCTTTTTCTCTGTTGTTTGCATGCCTGTCTATGTTTAAATTCACTTTTAACTACTTTTCTGCTTTAAAATCTTAAAATAGCGCACTGTTAAATATATTTTTTAATATGTTGTGGAAAACGTCGTAGGTTATACATTTATAAACCTTGTACATTTATAACTTAGTGTAAGATTTTAATGTATAACTGTTTATTTTCCCGAATCAATAATATAAAAAAAAGTTATGAGATGATTAAAAAATCAGCCCCTAATTGAAAAACTACGGCTGAAAGAATAATTCTTTTATAAGACCGTAATTTCATATTCGGGGGAAGTTTGAAGTTTTATTTCAGTTAAAGCTGCAGCTAACTTATACGCCATTACCAGGAATAATTTATGTCAACATATAAATAACAAGATGGAAATACACAAATTCCTATACATCATATATCTCATGCTTGCTACCTGTGTCTTTTATAAATACACCATTCTCTTGCCCTTATTCCAATTTATTTGGGGTTGGCCCAACATGTCTTTTTTCCACACTTCTCTATTAGTCATCATCTCGGTAGTCACCCCCTTTCTAGCCAAATCATCTTTCACACAGTCCATCCATCATTTTTTTAGTCTTCCTCTACTCATAAAGTTATCTACATTCATACTCAAAAATGAATGTCCTCACGACATTATCCTCATTCCTGTATCTTTTATTAACTAGGCGCCACAATTCACAAACCATGCTTTTAATAGAAAAGTTATAAGATATATAGATAACGAAATCGTAAACAATTCATATGCCTGTAAGAAGCACCTGCTGGCAATATTTCCATGAATCCAGAGTCTCTAGAGTCTATGAATCTATAACTCTTATCATAGGAGTTGCTATGATGTCATGATGTCGCCATGATAAGAGTTGGATCCTAATCAAAGAATCATACATACGAGTAACTTACTTAAACAACGATAATTTGTATCGTGCCCACTGTCTTTTCGAGAGGCTTCTATGGCATGTCTCAATGATTCGACTACGACATAACCAAGGCAGCACGGGGGCTCACCAGTAGCTATAAAAAAATGGAATTGAATAAAATTAGAATCTTCTTCTTTTCCGTGTCGATGGCACGACTGAATTTTAAATCTTTTTGGCCCAAAACTTTGCTACCTCCACGGCGCCGTCAGTGGCAGCGCAGAGGTCCCTTTGACTGCATATTTTGGGACACAGAGGGTATGATAAGAATTAATATTATAAAGGGCTGATTTTTCCGACGCTAGATCATTTTATCCGAGGAATAATTTTGAATTTTTGACAGTTTTTCCATACAAAATCTGTCAGACGTCAATTTTATTCCACGAATAAAAATTATCGGTCGATTGAAAAATCAGCCCTATATAAAATCAATTTAATTAATAAATTTAATTTAATTAATTGAATTAATTATTTGAATTATTATATAAGCTAACATTTAAAATAATTATATGTACATGTGAAAAAATAAGCAAAAGAATCATAGGGCATCAAAAATTTCGTCCTCATCGCTGTCAACAGGAGTACTGCCCAAAAGGCTGGCAGCATTGCCACGTTGTATGGCGATGCTAATTCTTTGGCCAAGAAACAGGCCAGTCCTCTGATCACGTGAAGAGTCGACTAACCGCTTGGCGATATCTCGAATTATTATTATTGATTAAATTAAGTTTGTTATAATAAAACATACAATATCCTAACTACCACCAATCCACATGTTATGTTATTATTTTACCTTTAGCTCCCAAAATACCAACAGGATTGGGTTTTTTTCGTCGCAAATAAACACGAAAATCGTGAGGAATGTCTTTAGCACCAAAGATTTTGTAAGACCACGTTCGGTCACTGTACAACTCTCCGGTACGCTCGTTGTAAACTGTGTTTTCCAGCGTCCACAAAGACGTAGCCATTATGAATCCTCCTTCCACCTATAAATGTAATCAAATTAAATAATATAGCAGTATATATAAATTAAATATGTACGAGGGTGAATCAAAAAGTTCTTAGAATTGCATATATGTAAAACCTTTTTGGGAGAAGTTTGATATTCAAATTAAAGAGTGTCAATCACACAATATTTATGCAAACTGTCACTTGTTTTTGTCAGTTCGTTCGCACGTAATAAATTGTTTTGTGTAAACGAGTTGCTAAAAACCCAAAATTATGGATAAAAGTGAGTTACGTGCGGTGATAAAATATCTCAGTTTAAAAAAAAGGTCTACGAAGGATTTTTTTTCGGACATCGGACATTCAGCAGACATTAGGGGATGATGCTGTACCCTATTGTACGGTTGCGTAATGGGTGGCTGAATATAAAACAGGTAGATCAAGCTGTAAAGATGACCCACGTTCTGGGCGGCCTTCAACCTCCGTTACGGAAGAAAATGTCAAAAAGTTTGAGAATCGGGTTTTGGAAGACAGAAGAATAACTATTAGAACATTAGCTGAGATCCTAAAGACATCATTTGGTAGCGTTCAATCAATTTTAATTGATTCACTGGGGTTCAAAAAAGTGTCGGCAAGATGGGTGCCACGAATGTTAACCGACGAAAACAAAAAGCGACGTTTGGAAATTTCTAAGCGTAATCTCGAAGTGTTCCAGCGTGATTCGGATAAATTTTGTCGTCGCCTTGTCACCATGGATGAAACGTGTGTCCACTATTTCGATCCTGAAACTAAGAGACAAACCATGTCTTGGAAACGACCATCCGCTCCATCCATTAAGAAATTTCGAGTTGCTCCTACCGCTGGCAAAGTTATGGCCTCAGTGTTCTGGGATAGTGAAGGAATCCTTTTTATTGATTACATGCCAAAAGGCCAGACAATTACTGGACCCTATTATGCAAATTTAATCCCGAAAGTGCGTGAAGCGAATAAAGAAAAACGTCGTGGAAAACTATCGTTGGGCGTGTTGTTTCTTCAAGATAACGCTCCTGCTCATCGATCGGAAGTTGCGCTCAACGCAATCCGCTGTGCTGGCTTCAATCTCCTTGACTACGCACCATATTCTCCGGACTTAGCCCCAAGTGATTTTCACTTATTCCCAAAATTAAAAGAGGACATTCGTGGAACAAAATTTTACGATAATGACGCGGTTATGGCTGCTGTAGAGGAGTTTTTCGAGTCAAGAAAAACAACTTTTTTCACAAGGAATAAGGAAGTTAGAAATTATTCTAAATGCATGGCATTGGAGGGAGATTATGTAGAAAAATAAAATGTTTTTGTTTAAATCTTTGCATTTTTTAATATTGATTCCAAGAATTTTTTGATTCACCCTCGTATAGCAGTAAATCTATGTTTAATGTTTGTATGAAGTTTTTTAGTTAAATGTTATGTTGTTGGCTTGTTGCGCGCTTTGGTGTCTACTGTAAGTGCATCAAGCAATTGTTATATACTCGTAATTAAATAAAAAATAAAAATTAAATATCAGAATCCTGCATTTTTTTGAAGGATCCTGTTGAATACGTATTTTAGTACTTCAATTAAAATAAGTGAATAGGGTAACTTTATTAATCTATCACCTGAAATATATAGATAATTAATACTTATGAATAAATGAATATAAAATATATCTCACCTGGCCCACTTCTATAGCTGGATTCAAGGTGCGACCAGCATCCTCATATACATCCGCTCGAACAATCCATTTACTGCCACTCAATATGTCTACCTCGACCTCGGTTACTGCTATACCAAATATTGAGTAATTCACTGATATTGGATCGTTTGGACTCGTCAAATAGTTAGCTTGTAACATTACTCCCTGCCTGTCAGCTTCAAATACGATTTCTCGCCATGAAGCAGTAGGCATAGCTGCTCTGAAAGGCGCCAGTCTTGATTTGATCTGGTCACAGCATCTCACCACGCAGTAGGCACTATTTTCGCTAGCTAAACTGGAATTTGTCGCAAAAGAATTTGGGGTTGCAAAGTTAACAGAAGGAATGACTGACACAGTCTCAACAGGGACATTGAGCTCATAAGCTGCCACTTGTGCCATTTTTGTGAAAATTCCTTGACCGATCTCAATACCACCAATATTTATGATCACACTTCCGTCACCATGGTACACAGACACTAGAGCTCCATAATTACCGAGGTATTGCGATGGAAAAGCCATATTGTTCAGCTTGATGCCACGTTTCTTCCATCTGTTAAGATTATTGAAGTCTTTTATGCGCTTCTGTCGGTCTTTAAAGTTTATTCTTTCAAGAAAAATTGGCACTAAGGTTGGCAAATCATTGTCTCCTCTACGATAGTTAGCCATGCGAACTTGTACTGGGTCCATGTGAAGCTCCACGGATATGTGGTCCATAATGTGCTCTATGCCTGAAATTCCTTCTAAACCACCTAAAATAAATAAGCTGAATTTATTATATTGTTACGAGCTTCGGGTTCGTGACAATAAAAACTGCCGATAAAAATTACCAAAAGTTACACTTTTATTAAACAACACTAATAACAACTCAAACACACTAATTATAAAATACAATCGCTCTTAAGTCGCACTTGAAGATCGCTTTCGATGTATTCGCTTCTATCGCAGAACCAAGTCTGATTAGTCGCGGCTAGTCCCGGCCTTATATAGTGCCGCAGATAATTCCAGAATCTTCTATTGTAGAAACATCTAGAATGTTCGAGTACATACCGGCCCCGACTGACCAGATGTCGATAGTTCTAGTAAGTTCAGCCAATCGATAATAGATGGCGCTAGTGAAGAACTAATAAGTTCTTCTACTAGAAACTAGATGGCGCTAGTGGTAACTAATGTCACCATCATCAGGCATTAATTGTGGCGCGCAACACTGCCCCCTCCTAAGACATGCTCGTCCCGAGCATTATCGGCTCCATAATAACGCGCCAATCGATCCACATGGACGATCTTAGGAGTACCTCTTGCACCTTTCTGTATCCGGTAGGTTACGTCATTGATCTTTGTCACAATCCGGTACGGTCCATCCCATTTAGCTTGAAGCTTAGGAGATTTCCCTTTGCTGCGGACTGGATTGTGCAACCACACTAGTGAACCTTCGTCGAACCCTTTACTGTTCATTTTGCGGTCATAACGGGTTTTCATCTTTTCAGACATTTGCTGGCCCGATTGTCTGACGTGCTCATAAATGTCATTCATTTTGTTCCGCAAGTGATTCGCATAATCGGGTATACTGCGTGGGGCATCAGGTGGTATTCCGGTGAACAGGTCTGCAGGCAGCCGTAATTCTCTTCCAAAGTTTGCGAAAGCTGGTGTCACCGATGTACTTTCGTGAACAGCGCTTCGATATGACAACAAAAACGGTTGTATGTGCTTGTCCCAATCTCGTTGCCGATTTTCCACAACTTTTGCTAGGTACCTCTCCAATGTCTGATTGAATCGTTCCACCATTCCATCCGATTGTGGGTGGTAAGAAGTTGTTCTTGTTTTATGAGTACCCATAACTCGACAAGTTTCCTGGAATATTTGGGACTCAAAATTCCTTCCTTGATCACTGTGAATCTCTAAAGGTACTCCAAACCGACAGAAGACTTCATAAACTAATTTATCTGCAACTGTCGAAGCTTCTTGATTTGGGATGGCGAAGACTTCCGGCCACTTAGTAAAGTAATCCATCACAACCATGAAATACTTGTTACCACTTTCACTTTCCGGAAACGGCCCCGCTACGTCAAGGGCTATCCTCTCCCATGGTGCGCCAACATTGTACAATTTCAGTGCACCTCTACTACGAGTCTGAGGTCCCTTTACAGCTGCACAACTTGTACACTTGCGACACCAGTCTTCGACATCGTCTCGGCAGTGGACCCAGTAAAACCGTTCTCGTATCTTCAGTAGAGTCCGTTTTACTCCCAGATGACCTCCTGAACAACCATTATGGTACAGCTGTAGAACATCCGGTACTTGAGCTTTAGGGACAACCATTTGCAAATGACAGCTGTCTCCCCGAGCATTTTCCCATTTACGGCACAGGACTCCATCCTGAATCACCAAGCTGTCCCATTGGGCCCAATAGCTTTTTGTGATCGAACTCATTGCTGAGACATCGCTCCATCTGGGCTTAGGAGCTCTGGCCTTCATCCACTCCAGAATCGGCTTGATGTCCGAATCTTCCTGCTGTGCACGTTGTAGCCTTTCCTTCCACTCGTTGCTGAGGTCTGTCTTGAGCATCCTCACAGGAACGACTTCTATACTTTCTTGCCTAGTACCAACTAGTGTACCTTTTTCCATAACCTGTTCCTGATCACAAAGGTTCGGCACACGTACCCCTGACATGTCGGTGGCTCTGACCAAAGTTCGTCCCACTTTCCATGGACGGTCATTGTCTACCCTTCCTGTAGTTCGCTTGGGGCAACTGGATCGAAGGTGGCCCCTTTCCCCACAGCCGTAGCACCTAGGGCTGTATCTTTTATTGCAGTCGCGAACTCTAGTCGCTGCAACCTCCCTGACGCGATGGGAACGATGATCCTGTCGCGCGGCTTCCACCTCCAGTGCATGGGCCAAGGCGTCCTTCAGCGTCCCGTGGTGCCCGAGCCTCACAGCAGCTCTAACTTCAAAATCGCGGATGCCGTCGATGAATGCCTGCACCAGGTTCCCATCAATAAGCGCAGGTACGGACTGGTAACCTTTACGCACCAGCTTCTCCACTTCAAGGGCCCACTGCTGCAGGTTTTCATTACTGCGTTGCACGCGATCCTTGAGCTGCGCACGAAACACGTGTTCCAGGTGAGCGTCGCCATACCGAGCCTCCAATGCCTCAAGGAGCTGCTCGTAAGTCATTTCCTTACCGAGAGCTTCCAGAACAGTTAAGGCCTGGTTGCGCAGGCCTAGGGTGAGGGCAGTCATGGCCTGACTTTTACTCCAAGCGTTCGCCTTCATGACAGCCTCAAACTGGATTTTGTAGGCCGACCAGGAAGAAGTTCCGTCGAACGGTGGCACTTTGAATCCACGTAGCGAAGGTGTTGTAGCTACGGGAGCTGCGATTCCATCCCCAAGTTTAAGGTAATCCAGCGTTTTCTTTACATCAGCCATCACGGTTTTCTTTACGTCAGCCACCACGTTGTCAACCCGATTATACACTTGGTCGATCCGGATTTCAGCTTCCGACAGGCGGTTGTCATGTTGATCAACCTTATCCTTCACCTCCTTCATGTCTTTCCCGAAGGTAGCGTGAAGGTCCTTCATAAGGAGCATCTGCTCTTCCTGGCGGCGCGTTTGCTCCTCCTTATCACGTTGGAGCTGTTCTTCCAACCGACGAGCCTGTTCCTCCTGTCGGCGAGCCTGTTCCTCCTGTCGACGAGCCTGTTCCTCCTTGTCCCGCTGGAGCTGTTCTTCCAACCGACGAGCCTGTTCCTCCTGTCGGCGGGACTGCTCCTGCAGCATCATCATCAGGGCAGCAAAGTCTGGTGCTGCTGATGCTGGAGCTGCTGCGGACGTTTCGGCCTCCGTGGTTGGTAGCTGGCCCTCCGACCTCTGCGGCATAGCTACACCAAAACGTCTCTGGTCCGTCTCCTGTTGACGTTGACCCTGGGTACGGATACCTTCCGTGTCGTCTTTAGGTAAAATCGGCATGATTTTAATCCTTGCTTCTGACACCAATTGTTACGAGCTTCGGGTTCGTGACAATAAAAACTGCCGATAAAAATTACCAAAAGTTACACTTTTATTAAACAACACTAATAACAACTCAAACACACTAATTATAAAATACAATCGCTCTTAAGTCGCACTTGAAGATCGCTTTCGATGTATTCGCTTCTATCGCAGAACCAAGTCTGATTAGTCGCGGCTAGTCCCGGCCTTATATAGTGCCGCAGATAATTCCAGAATCTTCTATTGTAGAAACATCTAGAATGTTCGAGTACATACCGGCCTCGACTGACCAGATGTCGATAGTTCTAGTAAGTTCAGCCAATCGATAATAGATGGCGCTAGTGAAGAACTAATAAGTTCTTCTACTAGAAACTAGATGGCGCTAGTGGTAACTAATGTCACCATCATCAGGCATTAATTGTGGCGCGCAACAATATCCTCAGCTTGCCCTTTGGCAAAGCCTAATGAAACCAAATAATTAATATCAATAATTATTTTTATTTAGAAAATAGGTAATACGGTCTGGTGTCCGCAACATCACGTCAATGCGCGTATTTTGCGTCCCGAAAAAATATGTAATTAACAAATGCATGGAATGTGAATAAAATAACTAAAAACAAATTGGATAAAACTTGTAATGGTTTATGTAAATCACAATTTCTATTTCATAAATGGAAATTTACCTGCATGTACAGTATCAGAAATAAAGGTTTTTTGTATTTTAATTATATCTTCATCATTTCTCAGTGTAAATCGATAGCATAGCTCAAATTACTTATTACTGCTGGTGGCAGTTTTAATAAAATGTCCGAACTCACCAGGGGCCCTGCAAAAAGCGTTCGATGGAGCATCTGTTATGACGCCGAAAGAATCACATTTCCATCTGCGGTAATCGTAACAATTTTTTAAGGATTCTGTAGAATACGGATTCTCGTTTTCATTACGGCAATGCCCATCATTCACGTAAAATACAGCGTCCATGTATTGGATTTCTCCTCTGTCATTCACCCCAACCTTATATAAAATTACGATAGTTTATTAAATTATCCGTTTAGATAAAAAAAAAAAAAATTGCTATCGATAGATAAATTAGTTTTTGCTCTTCCACACCTCGTAATCTAATCTAGCGTTTGCTCTCTTTCCAATAGCACGTGCAATACTGTGCATTGACATAGACATTCTACAGGGCTTGTTATGTTTTTTTGCAACTAATGCCGTTGTGCATGCTGCAAAGAGGTGCCTACTGACTCTAGAACCAAAAGCACCTCCACATCTTCTTGTTTTCACAATAACTCTGAAATAAACTTCACGTTTAAAAAAATCAATATCTTTTTCCATCGAAAACTCATATTTTAAACGTTCGTTTTCTTACAAACTTTCAGGTATTTTCAGAAGCTGTGCAATTGCTGCTTGTGTAGCATCTATGAACTGCGTTGACGTCACAACTTCTAAACCTTCATCAATGGGCTTTGTAACCGTCGTATGCAGTTCCATCGTATTGTGATACTGCCGAGGACTGATAAAAGTCCCCTTGATAACCGTTTCAATATTAGTTCCTCTATCTGTTGGTACGATACCCGGATAAGTCAAAAGCCTATTTTCCTCTTTCGGTGCACGTATTGCATCTTCAATGGTAAAAACAATAGGTTTTTTGGGAGCGTTCTTATAAGTCACTTTAACTAAATACGCCATTTTATCGGCTAATACTTGAGTAACTGCAACGACAATAGCCACTGGCTGATTGTAATATAATATTTTATTGCTAGCCAATAGTTCTTCATTCTCAAACATGAGCAAAAAATCTGCTCGTACTATGCTGTTAACGCCTGGTATGTCCGCGGAGGTTAATACCGCCAAAACGCCGTCAACTTTCTGAAATAAAACAATATCATTAAACAAATTCTATTCAAATCTCAGTAAGATTTATAAGCAACAATTTGTGTACTTACCAAGACCTCAGAACTATCAATACTTTCAATATCTGCCTTTGCTACAGTGGAGAGCACTAGTGCAGCAAAAACTTCATCTTTAATCGCCGGTGTGTCGTCACTATAGACAGCTTCGCCTGCACATTGAATCATTCCTTCTTTCTTCAACAGCGGCTGTGTTATTGGGAACATTTTTTGGTCTGTGTCATATTCTTGATAGCTGCGACTAACTGGTGGTCTGTCATCACTTGGAGTGGTAGCCCCAGACTTGTAGATAGGATTCAATATGGCTTTTGGACACATTTTGATAATGCACTATGAGTAAAGCAGAAAGCAGTATCAACCGTTTATTATTCATTGCTAAAGGTTCAGTTCTGCAATATAGCTATCCTATTGAATCTGTCTTTTGTCGAAGTGTACTGACCTTGTAAAAAAGTCCCAGAGCTATTTTTTTCCGAGCACATGGCGCTGGATGTAGTGGTCGAACATTAGGATTAATTTCTTTCTCTAAGACGTGCAGAGCCGATTGCAAGGTATGATTGTTAAATATGTCACGTCCAATCAAATACTTCTCAGTGTCATAAGCGTGGGTAAATGATGGATTAATATTACCGTACACAATGGACGCTTCTTCTACGAGATCTTTCCAAGGGTTGAATTTCAAAAGAAAGCCTGCATTTACTTCTGCCTGAGAGCTTTGTTCCCTCGCTGTTATCTAGAAACGAAAGTTCATGTTTAGACATTTTTATTTGACCTACGTATAAGCGGTTTAACTTTAGAGATAAGCTCTTAATTGACATAAAATCTTAGTGTATAGGTAATAATAACGTAGTTCTTTTGGAGTTTATTGTAACTTGACTTTTTAAGTTTTGTTTTTGGAACCAAGTTAGTAAGGCTAAACTAGATATTTGCCAGCACATCAACCTACTACAATCTGTCAAATTTCTTAAATAGATTTTCAACTTTATCGCTAAAGCTTTAGGTTCAAGTTTGATTGGGAAAGTTTGACAGTTTCGGGTAGCTTGATATGCTGGCGTCTGTATATACAAATATTCATGAACAAGTAAGTATCATACCCCAATCGATTACAAGATCATAGCATCACGTGTATTTAACTATAGACGATTAACTTATCTCATTAGGAACATAGAATTTAAAAAAATCCCACCTTATAGGTTACTAATTCATATTGACGCGACAGGGGTCGTAATTTTATTTGAGTCATCACTTTTCCTCTAAGATTCGTCGTCAAAAACTCAGGTAATTTCATCTCTTTCTGTCTCTTCTGATGGTCAACTAGAAGATAATATAATTTTATTTTTATTTTGTCCTACAATTATATTTTTACGATAAGAAAATTCATGTAGACAAACCTAGAGTAACAGTAGCTCCGACGCAGTCCAATAAGAGAAATATATCTGATTGAAAACTTGGATCTGAATTTTTCAAAGCCAAATTACCAGCTAGCGTTCCGATCTGAAAATGTATAGGAACATAGAACCTAGACCTACATAGTGCATATCTTAATACATACTTAATTAGTGATCAGTAAAACTAATTTAAAACTGAAAAACCGTATGAAAAGGAATTGAATTACTTGCTTAATTGAATGGGTATATCTTTTGTTAAATATTTTGTTAGGAGGAATGTCGCCGTATTTTTTAAAGAATTAAACAAACTTAACGACTAAGCTTGTATTTGATAAAAATAATATGTGTAGTGTGAATTACCGACTTAGGAAATTCAAATATTTAAGTACCTAAGTTAAGTATTTGTTTTTTTTTGTAAAGTTGATAAGTATAATAAATTTATGGTGCAACATGTTTTCTTGTTGTTTTAATTCTTCTTTTTATCTACTTATTTTTTATGTTAGAATATAGTTTTTTTCGAAATGGTCAAATGGTGATAACTAGTCTGCTGAGAACATTATAATTCCGTTATTCTATTAGTCTACTTACGTTTCGCACAGGTATATGAGCCACGCGTTCCAAATAGTCATACAGTTTTTCTAAATACCAGAAATCGTCATTCGACTGCGATAATTCTTTGAATAAGTTCATAGTATCTGTCAAAGTCATGTTGGCTCCAAGGACCAAGTTAATGTCTAAGTAATGCGTGGCCAGTTCTTTCACACCGCTAATGTCTATCAACAACTTTGGGTAAGATAGTATTGGACGGACACCTGAAATCAGTCAAGGTACTATTATGACGAACTTAATAACTGCTATAAATAAATGTATAGAAATGTCATCAAATAAATTAGTCTCATAACTTAACATATATCATAAATTACTTACCTTTGGCAGTATTTCCAGCGACCAACATGTAAGAATCGTAACCAACATCGTTTAAAGCAGTAAATATTGATCTTATATCACTAACACAGTACCACAGCCTTCCATCAGCGAGAGATATTTTCTTAGGCAAATCTGGAGCACTCATAGTATCCATATTTACTAAACACCAGTCCTCATTGATCCCACAAGTGCCGCCACACGTTTTACCGGATTTAGGGCATATTTGCTCGGATATATCTTCAATATCCTTTATCTTCCTCAATGTATTCGCGTCTGGGTGATCGGCAAAAGATTTGAATGCTTCTAAAATGGGACGGTAGCCAGTACACCTACATAGGTTGCTACCCAAAGAGTTTTCTATTTCTCCTTCTGTTAGATGGCGATCGCTGCCCTGAACGAGGCTGGAAACGTTAAGTTTTCTATTATCAGAATATGGTGGTTTTGGACTGTGGTAAACCCTCTGCAGACTGACATCAGTCTGAAATAGTTATGGGATGTACATACATCCCATAACTACTTTATACTATAAAAATATGTAGTTTAAAAAACAAAAAAACACGCTTATCAAATCTATTGGACTCGTCAAAACAAATGATATGAGCCTAAACTCGAGAGGATTACTAGTAGCCACTGAAGAGTTCCACTATTAACCTCCTGGCTCAATCATCAGATCAGCTCCAATACACCAAATTATAGTTTTGCTATTCGAACTACATATACATACAAAGTTTCATTTCCATGCGACAATTAGAAGTAGGTTAATATTGACTTCTAAATTTGATTACATTGTTTGTTAGTTAGTTACTACTAAACCTAACACAAGCGTGTTAAAAACTGTTGCAAAAACACCGGTTACCTATACATCGTTAAATTTTGATCGTTTTAATCCTTAAAAGGGGTCATTGTACTCATCATTATGAGCAACTTTTACTACGGGGCCACCCTGAAATCGTGAAAAAAAATTCAGTCGATCCATACATTATGTCGAGTTATGCGAACATTAAAATCTATGGATCAACTGTTTTTTTTTTTCACGATTGCAGGGTTGGTCCGTAGTAAAAGTTGTTCATAATGATGAGTACAATGACCCCTTTTAAGGATTAAAACAATCAAAATTTAACGGTGTATAGACATCGTGTCAACACAGAAACTGATGTGGTTTATAAACCGCGACCTGGTAAGTGCATTAGGTGCCTAGCCAAATAGTCAGCCACCATCGATGATTTTCAGCTAATTACGTTACGTGGGCCTGCTTCGTTGGTCTAATTGTTGCCAGCGCGACTGCGAATGCATGGGATCCTGGGTTCTATCCTCAGGTCCAGCCAGGCAAAATTTTAGTGGATTTTTCCACTAGGAATCTCTCAGTAGCGGTTTGGAGTTTCTTGCCCGTTCTTCTCCATAGAGATCTACGTTTTGAAATAGGCTAGCTTCAACTTTCTGACTAACTGACCGACTATCTAATTTTGACAACTCTAAAGTGCCTGTAAATGGTTTAATTGAAATAATTATTTTGAGTTTGAGTTTGCAGCGCAGACATAGTCTGAATATGTGCCCGGTGGATCGTAATAGGCTCATCCCTTAATACATTTGCATGCACTTAAAACATCTGGCGAAATGTACAATACTTAGGCCCTTTTAACACGGCCCAGTTTCTTTACGATAAACTGCGCGGTAGTAAAAATGTGTCGGTCTAAAACCTTCCATAATGATCCATACAACACTGACGACCATCCTACACACGGCGAATAAACCGTAGTTTTCGGCAAGAAAAACATGTGTGTACAAAGGGACTTACATCTCTTTCTACTCTTACATACCTATCTACAGTCCTACAGGCGTTAGGTATGGATGGTGAAGTATGGATAATATGTTATGGCTATTTATTAAAATTACCTGTACATGCTCATCACAAATCCCGGGCTGCAGTAACCACACTGTGATCCAAAAAAATGGTTGAGTCTTTTCTGAATGATGTTGTAGCCAATCTTTCTGTTGCCGATGCCTTCGATAGTTGTTATGTCCCAGCCATCGCAGGACATGATGGCAACAAGGCACTTAAACAAAAATAAAAGTTATTCAAATGTGACCTAACTTAGGATGCCATTATAACTAGCCTATAATGATCCAACTTCTGTGACACAGGCCTCCTCTCTTCGAGAAAGGGTCGGATCTACCAGGATCTACCGTGTATCCGTTTTACTATATGTACATAAATAATAAAATAAACCATATGCTTAGTAATTTAGCCATCATAAACAATCGCTTGCACGATTGCGCATACCTACCACTACCTAGACAACATTTCAGACACCTTGTATATTGAGCCTTGGAGAGCCGTTCTTATGACGAAATGATTGAATCTATTCATGTTAAAAAGAAGCGTTGGTAATCTAACATTTATAAGTATCCGTACAGAATTAACAGAAAAAGAGGTGATCTCCCGTGTGTCAGGCGTGTGTGCTCGCACATTGACCACGCACGCTCCGCAGCCGCCCTCACGACACATGTACTTAGTGCCGCGCAACTCCGCATACCGACGGATGTACTCGTTTAATGTCAGGTCCACAGTGAACTCGCAACCCGCTGAAATAAGAACAAAAATATTGTACCAGAAGCAATATGTCTTGAAGTATTCGGAAAGATCAAATTTTTTGAACATTTCTTAAGTTATCATGAATAAATTAACAATGACACTATTTTAGTATTTAAATTAATAATAATACTGACCGCTATATTTTCTTCCATTTATTGTAAAGTTCATCCGGCCCATTGTTTCTGGTTTATCCATATTATCTAAAACGAAATAACCAACT
Organism: Apamea epomidion; assembly: GCA_947507525.1. Classification (NCBI taxonomy): domain Eukaryota; kingdom Metazoa; phylum Arthropoda; class Insecta; order Lepidoptera; family Noctuidae; genus Apamea; species Apamea epomidion. Next base: position 9,003,920 of record OX382225.1, read on the forward strand.
GAAGAATTGACTGGCAAAGTGACTTGTTCACAGTATATGTTGCAACAAACAATTGACAGAATATCCCTGAACAATATTAATAGTACGAGTATGTAGTACCTACTTTTTATTTGCAGACATTCACAGTAATTCAGTCATTTGTATGCATCTAGGTGCAGTTTAGATTAACAAAGTTTATCGAAATGTTGTGGACACGGTTCTAAACAGCGATGTAGGGAATACCTATTGGTGTTGATTAATCGCAATAAATGATTGCTTTTATCTACAAACAAGAAATACACGAATTTATAATTATTTTGTTTACTTTTTTACATATGTACTCAAATAAAATAGAACAGGGTTCAAACCACCGTCGGTACCCCGACTAACATTCGTGATTTTTCTGATTAAAGAGAATCCTACTTCCTACTAATATTATATTATTATTATTGTTATTTGTTGTTTTATTATTATGGATGGACTAGCTGCGCCCCGCGGTTTTACCCGCATAAGTTTCGATCCCGTGAGAAAATCGGGATAAAAAGTGTCCTATAATATATGTCAATCCTGGTTATAAACCATCTGTGTGCCAAATTTCATCCAAATCCGTTCAGTAATTTTTTGCGTGAAAGAGTACAGAGCATGATGATGATGTCATAAATTAATCCGTGATTAATGTGCGTTGTCTTTGGTCCCTGGCCCTGACATCAAGCAATGGACAAAATTGACAACTTTTTATATGCTTGAGTACTACACTTTTGGTTTTGGTTATGTTTACGTTGTTTGTGTATATTTTAAGTTTTTTTTTGTTTTTAATGTGCGTTTTGTTTGTGCAGAATAAACAATTTTTCTTGCTTTTCTTTTTACAATTTACTTTTGTTTGTGGGTACTCGTACAAATCACAACTACAACACTACGTGAAACTACCTCACTTGAAGATGAAGGGTGCGTAGTCTAAAATAAAATGATAGCTTTATACGTACGAACGTTTAGCATAAGATGGAGTCATTTGTTATAACGCCTTGTTAGAATAAATCTAGCTCAGTTTTAGGTCTTTCGACATAAACCCCGCAATCAGCCGCAGACTTTCTTTTTAGACTAAGTATGTCACATCAGACTAAAATGTTAGTTTGAAAAACAGTATGAAGAACTCGTTGTATCATGCATAAGGGGCCTAATGTGCAGTACGAATTGTTCGAGTAATGTCCAATAAGGCTCCTTCTTTCAAAATGACTACCTATTTATTTTTTGTAACAAACCAAACGATTTACTTATTCAGAATTTGGACTTATAACTGGCATGTATTTCATCGAACCTCAAATATATCCCAATTTGCTTTCCTAAAAAAATATCAAAACAATTTATTATAGTGATTGAACCAGAAGATCGAAGGCACGTGACGTCTATCAACCTCACTGGGCCCGCGTGGAAGATTATATAACCCACTCCCTCTCGAAGAGAGGAGGCCTGTGTCCCAGCAGTGGGAACATTATAGGCTGATTATGTTAAGTGACTACGACCAACTTGGATGTAGAAAGAAGTTTAGTCACAGTTCTAACCTAACCCATTTGGTCAGGGTGATAAAAAAGAGGCTCTATTATTTTAAAAAGTGTGAGAAGGGCAAAAAGTTTTTTGAGGTTCATTAATTTAAAAGGCTTCCATCATTAGAACTTCAATAAGTTTTTAGAGGATTAGGTAAACATTACCCCATATCATGGAAACATTTGGTTATTTTATTCAACTTTAAGACCAAAAATCTTACATCCTTATATCTATAATAACCTTAAAAGGTTTCTCAAATCCAACTGAGTGAATTATTTACATACAAAAAACTTCGGTTACTGAAGATGCATGTCATAGAGACATGTACCTGTACATAAAATGGTATATGACAAGCTCTCATATATTTCACGGAAGCCGAACAATGACACGGAGGTATTCCGCGGTGTCGGTGAATTCCACGCTAACTTTCCATGCATGGGAGATACTTCAACTTTTACTCGACTGAAGGGAAGCCAAAAATTAAGAACCGTTTTAACCGCATTCTTTAATTTGTCTCGTTTAGAGCTGTACATGTTTATGTATTGTCAAACAAGAGAGGTTAGCGGAGAACGACTCTGATAAATGAGCAGACGACATACACATTTATAGTATTTCGTAACTACACGAGTACCTGCGACCATGGAGCCATGAAGATGGCGCTCCGCCAATTCTAAAATTTATATTTTAAAAACTCAGCTGTACAGGAAAAGAAACCGCTTTTAGTTCGAGATTGCGTATAGCAAAGTTTTAAAACAAAAGTGTCTGAGCTTAGATAAAATACACAGCGGATTGCTTCGGCGTCGGTCGGTAGGATCCATAAAGATGCTGTGCTAGCTAATATCTGAGAGTAGTCTGTAGTCTGGGGCAGGTGACAATTGTTCTCGCCTGGCTGCTTGGTACCATATGGCTTTGCATCGCATGAAACAATCTATATTCTAATCTATACAAATAAAGCTGAAGAGTTTGTTTGTTTGAACGCGCTAATCTCTGGAACTACCAGTCGGATTTGAAAAAAATATTTGGTCAAGATAGCCCAATTCTTGAGAAAGACTACGGCTATAATTTAACATCACGCTACATCACACTTAGGAGCCAAGCAAAAAGAGCTAAAACGAAGTAATAGCGTGGGCAAGCGATGCGATGCGACGGTTGAGGGAACAAGAAATTTTATGCGGGTGAAGCCACGGGCGGAAGCTAGTGATAAAATAATTTTTTATTTGATTTATTTGGCTCACCAACAACAGGTAAGCACATCATGCATTACTTAAAAATAATAAAGAACCCATAGCCTCATTACTTTTCTGTTATCACCATTTTGCTGTACGTCGTTAAAGTTTTTAAAGAAGAGTTCAGATGAGATAGACAGCGGAGTTCTCTCATGCCGGTTCCAAATAGGTCTAAAGAACCAGTGCTACCTAATATCAGAGTAAGTGTGGGACAGATGACAATTGTGTGCTCCCCGCCTGCTCGTAACCACATCTTATCCCAACAGTATGCACCCTGCAGTTTTAATTGCTTCATCCCGGTCTTCACCGTACAATGATAAATAGTACCCACTTCTCTTTTTACTCCCTTATTTTTAGGTCAGCCGCGTTATAAATTACTTTGTCGTATAATGACTGCTCCGTCATTGGGCGGAAATTAAATGCGTTCAATTTTAAACATTATTCCACCATTATTTTGCCACGTCCTCTAGAAAAGTGACTAAGCTCTATTGTCAAGTGGCAAGTCAGTGTCCTTCGATCTGCTAATAACAATTTAGGAACAGCGATCACCAGGCTCCACGTGTATCTCTTCCATCAATAATAATCATTAAGCGTGGTACTATCATTAAGGTTGACTATATCAATAGCCTGATGGCCCACTTAGAAAATCTGTTGATTAAATTGTACATTACTAAGTTCCGCTCGCGGCTGCTCCGCGTGTTATATCGATAAAAACAGCCTGTGTCCTCTCCCAGGGTTCAAAGTATCCCCATACCAAACATCATCAGTCCAGCCGTTTCGGATATTAGCCGGAACAGACAGACAAAACATTTTAAAAATTGTTTTTTTTTTGTTATAAGTACATTAAGTACCGTATATACTTTCATATGCATTTAGTAAAAAGCAATTTGACATTACTCGTACAAACAGACATTTCAGGTTTATTTATTTGTATGTATAGAGTATAGAAGATAGATGTAGTGTTGGTTACTTGTGACGTTTCACTACTTCTACTAGTCCACGTTCAATGTGACAGGTGTCGTCTCCTACTGTCATCACTCCCCAGTACATTTTCACCTTTGTAATGTATGACAAATAGTAGTTTACATTACAAATATTGTTCAAAACGATAATTTTTCTAAAGTATTAAATAAACCTCCCACAATATTAGTGCTGTTTTGTGATAGTTTCAGATTTCTGCAAAATTATGTTTTTGCTATGCAAAATGAAGGATAAAATATATGAATTTTGCTGAGGACGATTTCTCATAGCTTCAGCTGGGTTTAAAGCTGAAAAATTAAAGTCGTAGCGGTTGCGATATTAATGTATTCGTCGGGAACTTGCCAGTACTATTATAGTTGACTAATTATTCTTGTATTTTATGGAATTGTAGGTAACGGTTTGATGATTTTTTATGGAGTTTAATTGATTGTTTTAATAATTAAGTTCTATTGTTTACGGTTTCTGATATCGTTTTTCTTATGTGAAAGATCTATATACCGATTATACATATGTTGATCTTTTAAATACAGATAACTACCTAGAATTTTATTCCATCTGAACCTTATTATGTTATACCGATTTTGAAAGAAACCAACCTTTTTCGAATGAAAAATAGGTACCCCATGCCATGACAAAGTTCATGCAGTCAAGAGTTCGAGTGCTATATGTCAGTGCAATTTGTTTTATAAGCCGCCATTTTTACAAATGGGCTTGGGAGTCATGGCGTGATTTGTCTCTCGTTTGAATAAATAAGAGATGTTTGTGTAAAATTTATTTGACAATTCCTGAAACAATATTACTCCAACGTGGGAGTGTAGAGGGGCTCGTGGCTAAATAATGACAGCCTCACAGGTCGATTGAAGGATAAGCTACGTTTACTGAGGTCGGTTTATGGATGGGTGACCAGGCATTAATCGAGTCCACTCCATGTCTCGGAAAGCACGTTGAGCCGCTGGTCAGAAGCCAGAAGCCCAAAAAGTCAGAGGGACCATTCTCATAATTTTACGAACGTTCACAGTCTGATCTTAGTCTCAATCTGTCAAAAATGCTTCTGATTTCCCTACATTTTTGACATGTTTTTGACATTGATTGTCGCTGAGATGAGATTGCGACTAGATTTTAAACTTTTTTATTGGGAATTGACCTTCTGGCAACCTGTTAAGACAGGTTGCCAGAAGGTCAGATTGGCAGACGCCATTTTAAAACATGAAAAATCGCGACAGCCAATCTTACCTCCACAACCCAGTATCTGTCTCTTGGTAAGCCCAGGGACAGATACTGGGTTGTGGAGGTCAGATAGGCATTCGCTTCATGTAAAATACTGGTATTCAGCTGCATTTGGTGATACAGGAATCTGACCCTGACATAGTTGGGAAAAGGCTAGGCAGATTTGTGTGGGTGTAGTTAAGGAGATAAGTAAATTAAAACTTAACTGTTTAGTATCCCTAAGTAACGAACATTTTTCTCAAATATTATTAATTTACTTAACGTTATTTTCGTTCCAATATTATTTATCTCATCAATAAACAGATGGAGGTAAACAATATTTGCTTTCTTAGAAACAAAATAGATGAAAGAATTTTAATTTCAGCCCCTCGTTTTTTTTACTTCGTAGTTTGTTTACGTACTAAGCCCTTAGTGAGCAAATAAATAACTACATTAACTTTAGCAAAGACTAGCTTTAGCATATTTTCATTGCTCAAATAGGTAAGTTGTTTTTTCGTAATACTTACTTCATTTTACTTGATGGCACCTAAGTATTTTTTGTAATCATCTTTTCCAAGACAAACGGGAAGAAAATGTCACAATTTATATATTCGCCTCCCGCAGCAAGTATTCTTGTATTATTTTCCAAGGTGGCGTCCAAAAACTCTTCTCTGTCTGATTTGAATTTAAAATACTCTCAGGGAACAATAAGACGCTCATCATTTTTCTCCCGCGGCCTCGGAATTTGCATCTATCCATCATAAAGCTATCGAAGTGTTTCTGTTCTCTTTATTCATGTCCCATATAAATATGCAGGGATATGTAAAGTTGTGTTGTCAAAAATAATTACATCATTAAAATATGTACGTTGCTCATTACCTGCTTACTGAAAATCGACGAAACAAAATGAATTCCCAATTAATAATTTCGCTACGAACATTTTCATTGCAGAATAATTTGGTAAAATAAAAGGACTTTACTGACCAAATATTCTTATAGTGATAATCGGCTATAAATCTCCCAAATTTAGGGTTGCCGACGAAAACTATCATGCCGTTAACGTTTTTATTTATACCCTTAGCCTTTAGACTTAACACACATAATTTCTCCATAACTCCGGAAAAACCATTCCGGTTTTATACTTTAAAAGCATCCGGAGGTCTGTTACGACGTATAAAAATAAGGTTCATCTGACCCATTTTTATCGAAATCAATATTTTTACACAGACGGATAAAACCCAAGGAACGGGAGATCGTATTGCTAAACGACCCCTGTAATATTGAAATGATTATGACTGAGATTAAAGTATATGCAATGCTCTACCTAAATCAGCAATTTCACATCAATTAGCCACGGCAGGGCTACAAAATGATTATGCTAATACACCAGGCAGGCAATTGCTTCCACGTTGGTTCCGCCGCTGTAATTAAAGTTCATCAGGCATTCGCGTCGCGTCTTCAACTCGCTTGTATATTGCTTTGGCTGCAAACCTACTACTTAAAATAGACCCTCATTATTTCCTTTGTGCGACCCCTCGGTGGCCATGTTGGTAGAGCTGTGCGGGGGGAGGGGTGTACATCGCTACAATGGCTCCTACCTGTTTGCGGTAACAGAGGCGCTGCGTTGGCCTAACTACCGTCATAAATTGTGCAAGTGGCGAAGCGGTTGGGAGTTTTTCGTAGCAAGTCTTTAGAGAGCACTCAAGGGAACGGTTCGAGTGAAGATTTCTTGCGTGAATTAAGCCAGTGCTACACGTTTGGGAATTTGCTTGCTGTACTAATGCTAATGCAGGTACTACCTTCTAGTAGGAGCTCAATAGTTAAGTGCCGCATTTATGCTGGCTGTACGTTCTATATGCAGTGTAATGTTATAAATGTTGATTGCTCATGTTCAATAGAATCTAATTGCAACGGCGTGCTTTCGCAAGATAATAAGAATGGAGCAGCCACACACGTATCTAGCTCGTTACATTACTAATAAAACCAAGGGCAGAATTCTTAGTAGAAAGTACGTGAACAATATGAGTAAATTCTTCTCGGCTCATTGGTGCAGTATTATGCATTTGATGTGGCGCCAGGCGTCGGATCCGGGCCGGAACCGTGTCTCAAGACAACGAGCTTCATAATGAGACGGCCGGGCAGATAGCTGGCTCAGTACCCGCCTGGCTCCGGGGAAATTAAGACAGTTTATTTAGACATATATCTAGGGACTGTAAATGCGTGTTACGTAAAAATATTGGATTATGCAAAGCGTTTGTTATTCAAATTTTTGGGATTATGGGAATGAACGGAAAATAAAGAGCTTGAAGCTTGTCCTACTTTGAAGATTGTAAAACCTTCTTAGTAACGCTACTTTATTTTGGTTTTCATAGTGAGATATCTATCTATTATTTATGAACACTGCTTCCAACGCAGGTAGCCTTCCATTATTTAAACAGTTTAACTATACTATTCTTTACTAGGTAAAGCATCTTTCCTTAATTGATTACTATTGATACCGAGCAACCGTAAGTTTATACAAGAATAAATATGTACATTTACCTGTTTACTTACCTTTTTATCTTTATTTTCATCATAAATCGATTGAATGCACATCAAATATTCTTCGGTGCTCCCAAAGCGTATTTTGTTCTTAACAAACGATATAAAAGGAACATGCAGACTCCTACGTATTCGCAACTACAAAACCGGTCAAAAATAGAAAGACAAAACAGGCCGGTGTTGCCAACGTCGGTATAACATCCATCAGGGCAGTTACGTGGCAAATCGCTGACAATATCGATTACAAACGAGAAAAATAATATTTATGGCACTTTTCTAGTCAAGTTTATGCATTATTCCCTTGTTTGTTTCAGTTTTACAACTAACAACAAGGAAACACATTTACGTTGAGAAATGCGATGGAAAAGTTACACGACTTGTGACCTTGATCTACGTAATACGTGGAAAACATGGCTATTTCGATAACTGGCTTGGCAAATTCTGTTTCGTATATTTATTACAAGGAAAAAATAAATTATTTACTACAGAAACAAAAATGAATATTATTCTCTTATATCGAGTGTATTTCTGGATAAATCGGTTACAAAATACTTATCCAGCGTCCGCCGTGTATTTCGCCATAATTGGTCTACATTTTTGTATTTTTTTATGTCGCAAACTCATTAAGCATGGCAGGGCGGGCATAGAGAAAAACACTTTAGACTCTATTAGGTAGGCCTCTTATGAATACCTATTTATTTATTTGTGCGCAATTTATTACCTTAAGTATACTGTTGACATTACAATATATGAGGCCAGCAACATAATTGTCACAGTACCCCCCTTATTAGTTGATATTGTCTTACAGTGGATATGAAAGTAGCAATTCCGTTGCTACCGCCTAAGTTTTCCCATTACATTTGTTAACACTACCCACACAGACACAGTACGTGCCCACATACCCAAAGCACTTACGTTCCTGAAAGCCTTCATTACATGACACTAGCAAGTTTGATGCTTATAGCCTAATAAAACACCTATTGGGCTCCAGCGGGCAGTTAGGCGGCACCTTCTACAACCTACAGACGTATCGATTGCTGAACTACGAACTCTTCTACAGTACTTATGTGACCATTGGCGTCACTAAGAATAATTTACCTATTCAAGCCCAAGCAACAGTTTTTACGACTTGACGAGGAGGGAAAAGTCATCTGAATAAAGTAAAGGCAAGGCTACAGATCTCTCCCTCCCTCATCGCACTAATTGCGAGATTCGCAGAAGAAATTTTTTGCTGAAAGTTTAAAAAAAAATCCATAAACTGAGAGAAACTAAAGCTGTCTGGCTGCTCGCTTGTCAACTGAAGGAAAAGGCTTATAGTGCAGCTCTTGAGAAGATGAAAATAGTAGTTTGGCATGAGTTTTAAATTAGTTGATGGATTGGATTTTAATTTTATAATACGATATTAAAGCCGTGCGCCCAATGGGAATTCCCTTTGGCAAAAAATACAAACTTTCATCCTCTATTTAACCTATTTAGGGCAAGAATTTTCAAAGTTCCTTCGTTAGTGCTCACTTTCGTTAATTCGTTATAAAAGGAACTCTTGTGCAAAATTCATAATTGACACGTTTACAAGGAGTATAAAAATAAAGACGTTTGAGCACAAGTTGTCGCGTCGTTATTGATGTTCCAAATTTAGCTGAATATATCTTATTTAAGTGTCACAGAAACTTGTCGATACAAAAAGTCTACAGAGGTTAAGATAACTCGAGCAGGAAAGAACACACAGGTAGGGCCAGTGATCATAAAAAAATACTCAACTTTTTACAAATTCAACATTTTGGGATTCAACATTTTGCGAATTCAACATTTTGCAAATTCAACACTGTAGTCCAGAAGGAAAAAATATACAAAATTAAATTATTTGTAATTTGAAAACTACCGCCTGCGCCGCTGACATAGGACTCTCTCTTTCCTTCAATTCGCCAACTCTTTGCACGTTAATATTCGTTTTAATTTCATTGATGCGATGTTATGATCCGTGACCCCGGCAAATGACCCCTGCGCTACAGTTCTTTAAGTACCTACAGGTTGCTCCAAGATGCTATTTTAGAAAATTGTAAATAAATAAACAACTAATAATGTTTAGTGAAATTAAAATATGTTCATAAAATAAAACGTGAAACCGTAGATATACACGTGTGATACTCGTAAGTTAATGTCGTCATTAAAGCGGCACGCTGTATAAGAGGTACCCACTACTTTATTGCTATACTAGCTGCGCCCCGCGGTTTCACCTGCATAAGTTTTGATCCCGTGGGAATATCGGGATAAAAAGTATCATATGTGTTAATACTGGTTATAAACTATCTGTGTGCCAAATTTCATTCAAATCCCTTTAGTCGTTTTTGCCTGAAAGAGTAACAAACATCCATCCATCAATCCATACAAACTTTCGAGTTTATTATATTAGTAGGATATAGGATAATACTAATGCTTATGAAATTAAACAATATTTCCCAAAAAAAACACTGAAGTGGGAACAAACCGAGTGTTATCTAAACATATCTAAAGGGTCCCAGTTGCGTGATGAATGGAACTCACCCACGCATTAAGTGACAGTTGACGTTAAATAAACCTTTATGAAATACTAGGTTTTGCCCGCGGCTTCGTCTGCGTGGATAAGTCGTTACACCATGTCTTTTACTGGGATAAAAAGTACTTTATGTAAGTACCTTATGTATCCAGGTATTAAACTATCTGTGTGCCAAATTTAATCAAAACCCGCTCAGCCGTTTTTACATGATTGAGTAATAGGTAATACGGGCTGGTGTCCGCAATTCCACGACAATGCGCGTATTTTGCGTACGGCTGAGAAAATCGATCATTCGATCCACCCCAGCTCCTCAAGGAAGGCCAGCAACGCCTAAATGTTACTGACCGTCTCACGTAGGGTACCTGGGTTACCGAAGTACTTTGCCCTGTACGCGGCGACCACCGGGCAGTTTAGCAGCACATGCGCCGCTGTCTCCTCATCGTCCATGCGGGCCCTGAACAGCGAACTGTCTGTTACTCCTATGACATAGAGGTGTTTGTTAAATGACCTATGGCCAGTTAAAGCTGCAGTAACTGTACGTAGCTTTAGTTTTTTTAGACGGAGAACATGTTTCGTTAGGTGGCCATGTGATTGACTAACAAATAACCAAACATACAGACTATATTAGTGGGGTCGTAGACTTGACTGGCTTGAAACGAATTTGAAACTTAATTTGTCAAACAGTATTAAGGGCTTTTGAAAAATAATATTATAAAGAAAGCTCTTGTCAAGTTATTTATTATTCTCACTTAAATCTAATATCCAATATGTTGAACTTTTATTTTGAACTCAAATACATATTTCTAAAGTAAGTAGTAACTTAGAGCAGTGGTGACCCAGTAGTAATGGACACGACTTACGAATTGTAGATCGTAGGTTCGAACCCAGACAGACGCTTTACTTTGTGTAAATTATTTCATCACCACTGCTCTCAAAACGGTGAGTGAAAACATCGTTATGAAACCGGCTTGTCCTAGAACCAAAAATTCGAAGACATGTGACATCTACCAACCCGCACTGGGCCCGCGTGGTGGATTACGGCCCACTCCCTGTCACTGAGAGGAGGCCTGTGTCCTAACAGTGGGAACATTACAGGTTGATTATGATGAAAAATCTTAACTTAATATTATAAAGAGAAAAGGTTTGTTTTTTGTATGTTTTTTGTTACGCTTTCACGCTAAAACAGAGCAGATTTGGATGAGTATACGGCACACGAGTTATATATAAATACTGCCACTCATGTGGAGTTTCTTGTCTAGCTCTCCATGCGAAACTGCCTTTTGGAAAAGGCAACTAGAATCAATATTATTTTACTGTAAATTTTGACGTTTTTATTTGAAATAAAAGATTTGACTTCGACTTTGTATCATGGTATGACTGTCAGAAACGTCGCTCTTCATTGAAGAGAATGGCCATTCAACTATAGGAAATTATACAAGAAAGTTTAATGACGGCTTTAAATATTAACGATACCTCAAGTCCACATTTTCAGAAACTTGATACGCATTGCACCTCTTAAATAGCTTATATAAAATGGCCTGCTTCTCCTTATACTCAGGGCGGTCGGTTAAAAAGTGCGGTAAGCCGGATTGCTGTCAAGTTGCGAGGGAGCCGCCGATCGCAGGCAGCGAGATAACTGTATTGTGAACCAATAAATTTCACCCCTTCTGAAATTCGAAGGATATACCTCTTTCGAAGGAATTAACGCTTTATTATTTTGAAGAGTTTATTTATAGCGACGTGTTTATAGCATTCGTACGATGATGTTATAAAAGTAGGATTGAGACTATTTATTACGCTTTCACGGCTAGAATTCCAAATCGATTCTGATGAAATTTGGAAAACCCATGTGTTTTATAGGCCATCAAAATATTTGTGTTAGTAAAGAAAAAAAAATGGATACAAAAGTGTATACATTTTTTTTCTTTACAAACACAAAACTCGGGGTATTAGAAAAAACACTTGACACACTGTCAGAGCCGCTGGCCGCAGCTAGTTTTTAATAAATGGGGCAGGAAAATAAAGCTTGGCAGCCGTCAAGCTTGTATTCCCTGAAGGCTGCATACACCATTTACCGAACACAATCCCAAACTGTTGCCGTAATTAAGATTGCTCCGAACCGAAACATCCAATGACACTTTGCTCTACCTAGGAATAGAATCGCAACCTCAACTTCAGGTTCACCCACATTTGTTATTTTCATTTCAAAACTCAATTCGAAGTAGATATCTGAACGACGATTTATATTATACGAAAGTACTTCAAAGTTGAACGCAATAAAACACTTTTCTCGCTTACTTTAAACGTTTTATTGAACTGTTTGTTTTTCAACATTAATATATAAAGCGAGGCAAAATAGTCATGACAGTGTCGCGGGATTCGTACTCACTGCGCCTGCAGACGACATTGAACGATTTACGAAGTCCCTGGTGATTAATATGGATCTCATCGATTGCTTGGAATAATGCCCGTCGCTCTCCGCCGATAAACGCCTGTTAACTCTATTATTTATCAATATTTTTCCCTTTAAAAAGTGAATTTGCGCCGTTTATTTGAATATGAATTGGACAATTGGTATTGTGTGGGTCGTTTTTTGTTTTTGTGGAGTATTATGTGCCGGTTGAGCACCGTTCGGGTGGTTTGAGTTAGATAAAGTACCTACAGCGGTAGTTTTACATACAGTATATTATGTGAGTTGCTAGGCATAAATTGCGTCAAGGTTTTTTCTTATGTCCCACAAGATTTTGCTAGCATACCTTTTATGTATTTTGCAAGTTCACAAACATTGTCGCCACTGTTTGTAACCAACATAACTGTAACACTTGATAATTTACAGCATGACAAACATTGGTGCATCGAAAAAGACTGATGGTCTCCAGATAGTCTCGTGACAGGGATGCGCCCTGGGGCGATATTTTTCACTCTCGCTTCAAATTGCAAGCTAAGTTCATTTTGAATAATTTATGAAGTCAACTTACTTATATTTTGAACCGATAAGTCTTTATACTCTTTATACAGAATAAAAGCGTAGTATGCTCTAAGGAGTTTTATAAACGTTGCTTAAAGTTAAGTAATGATAAGCGACTGTTTAACCATACATTTTGGAGGTTTACATGTTTCTTAATTTTAAGCAACCTTTATAATTAAACCCCTAAGGGCCGATGTTTTGATCCGTAGTTAAACTCAACCAATTGTTAAAAATAGTGACTAATGGTTAAATATTGGCAAAACGTGTTTTTTGTAGAATTTTTAGTTTATATGTGTTTTTTGTACAATTTTTAGTTTATATGTGTTTTTGTAGAATTTTGTTGGGGATTGTTGTCCACCATGTGTGCACATTGGAAACTAAAATAAGCATTGACATCAAGCTTTAGCAAGAATTACGAATGTAAGTATAGGATATGGCACTACCACGCACCACAAAATTTTCACGTACCTACAAAAAAACATTACGTAGATCCATGACCATACGCACAGCAAAATATTTCTACGTCGTGGCTAAGGCTAGAATCGTTATAATGACGTGATCATACTCGTAACTTCACGAGTCTGTCCCCCACCCTAACCACGACAACTTTATTTATGATTGCTGGAGAAATAAACAACTTGTCCTTGTTTACTCAGATTTTCATTAGAGTCTTTATTAATTAATTTCCAGCACTTCATTAGCCGTCTATTTCCCGCTTTCTTTTGTTTGTTCTATAATTTTCGTTGTAAGAATTGTTTAATAAAAATGCTCGTTAATGAGGTCTTGGTTTCTTGATTTATGTTTCGGCTGTTGTACCCAAACAATGATTGGTTTACAAATTTGTTTATTGAAGATTTGATGGAGCAATTACGTAAGAAAGAATTTGACCGTTGTAAAAACAAATTTTCAAAAATACATAAAGTTTTTCGTGCTAATGGAAATACGAAAATGACGCCGTAAACTGGGTTAAAACAACTTTATGTGTACTTTCAACATTCATTTCCTTTTAACAAGAAGCGTTGCTCTAAATCGTTGCACCACATCTAGTTTGTTTAACTTTTTCTTCACGCTGTGTGAATTTCATACGGTGTTGGATTCAGCAAGTTTGGTGACGTTAGAAATGTCTAAGTTGGCATTGCATAGGCGGCACTGTACAGGCCGCTGCAACGCTCACCGTCTGCAAATTGAATTTCTAAGTTATTCCCCAAGTTGTGAAGGCACGAATGAAGTGAGCTCGTTCCCAGTTGTTGTTTCTCCGACTCGGCACTCGATGATTGGAGCCGAGGGCACGAACGAGTTCGGTTTAGACCAACTTCTCGCTTTCCAACACTCCGTTCAGATCGCCGTCGACTAGCATAGCAAGTAGACATCGATTATTTTATTGGTCTAAAGGTTGCGCCATACGTGACATGTTTGATACGTATCTCTTGAGAATATTCATTTAGAGAAATGTATTCCGTTTTGTATTCATGGAATGCAAAATCTAATATCTCCCATGCGTTGATGTTTTTGCTCTCTCTTTCTCATTTTTTGCTTGATTGTTATAAACATAACAACCTAATAAGATAGATAATAAGTGGACAGCTGTTATCACTAGGATTCGGTTTAGGTATTGATGTGTATTCTCCTTCCATGATCGTCAGAATAACAGGCCACGTTCTATTAGTAATCTGATTATCTACGCAGTATTGTGAATCTGAAACCATATTCTCCGAAATCATTTAAATATAATATGTCTGTAAGATAATACTCTCATATGTATACTAGGTACCTACGTATGTACATTATATTAGCGCCTAGTAAACGGAATCGAGTGTAATACGAATTCATTAGCATGTAAACTGTCGCCTTGTGATACTCCTGGCGTATCATTGTTTGACAGGGGTTCCGTTCGGCGCTCCGCGGTCTGAACAAAGTGATGTAAGTGATTTCGTGTTGGAACCCTGACGCGATGCCCTTGAGAGATAACTTGTTCATTTCGAGAGCAGATTGAACCGATTCCCCTGTTCAAGACATGAATTTAAAATGCTCGATTTACAATTCAGTTTCGTTCATGGAGCGACCCCAACTTTTTTGTTTAAATCTGTACCCCTGTAACAAACGTGATTACATTTTTAATTAGATTTCTTTTTTCTACGTTTCGAGCGGCCAAGCACCCGTGGCTTGCGTGCACACTGTTCATTAACACGCTACCTCTCATACCGCGTTACTCTACGATAATTGCTATTATTAACTGCATAAACGACAGTCAACTTTAAACCTTATACCAACTTCTGAAAAGTTGCAATTCGATATTGTTAACATGGATTATTTTTACTTATAATTTTATACGTCCTTCGTATTACTACTTCATAACGTTGCCGGTTTTAGAGATTTCCCGTTTCCACGTTAGGTTTACTCTAGCTTGATTAGATTGAGCTAGACCATGGACCATGGTTTTATTGTTATTATTAGTATTAACTTATTTATTTATTCTACTTCGATGGTCCTAGTTTATCATTTGTGACTTCAAGTGACAGCTATGTGTACAGAACCCAGCAATGCATAAATATGTAAGCTGTCACGCCCTTTATGCCTGGAGGCTTTTATTTAGGTAGTAAGTTTTTATTTACATTTTAATTAATTATTTTTTTAGCTTGAGTACGTATAGTTTTTATTATATTTGTTGGTATATTGGCGTGGCTAGCTGACATATGGCAAATAATTTAATTTAATGTTCTGTGTCTTATAATGTTAATTACATAACATATCTATTATTGAATACAATCAAGTATTTTGTAACTGAACAGACAGCTGTGCTGCTGGGGAGTTTGTTGCGCCACTTCTTCTTCCCAGCGATAGCACTAGGAAGTGGTGACGGGCGGGCGTTTTCGGGGGACTGTCTTTTGTAATTTTGACGTTCGAAAAGTGCTGATTCTCAGCCTAATTTGAATAAATGACTTTTGAGAGTGATTTGATAACATAAATTGATGTGAACACTATAATAGGCAGTTTGGATAAATGGTTTCAATAATAAATAACTATTATGGAAACCATTTATTTATTCAATGATAACTTTTTACGAAAATAATAATAATAATAATAATAATAATTTATTTATTTGCAAATAAGGACACATAAAAAACACAATAGTTATAGAGAACACAATTTAAATGCTAATTTAGTTGAACTCTGGTACCCAAATTAAGATTTAACTTGTGTTATGGGTACCAGGGCCCTCGCACTTATTAATCTATTACAATATTATATTAGGTAGCGGAACGTGTTCACGTGAGCAAAGTTGTACACAAATAATAAAAACTGTTTGCAATTGTAAATAAAAGAGAAATAAAGTAAATAATTAAAAACTAGATGTAAAGTATGTGGTATGTAGGAGTGAGTAATTTATGTAAGTGGTGTGTATGTGTGTAAGTGGTGTGGGGGTGTGTAAGTGGTGTGTGTGATGTGTGAGGGTGTGTAAATTTGCGTGTAGATGATGAGTGTACGTGATTGAGGTGTGTGATAATGCAGGCAAGGGGTCCCATTACGCTATTGATAATTTAAGGAGGTTCTCAGTTTCGTCATATGCTTTGTTTAGGAGCCAGATTGACACCTTCCTTTTACATTCGAATCTGGTGAGTGGGTAGATGTTGCAATATTTGTTTATTTTATTATATAAATGACATCCAATCACATTGTAGTGCCGTGCAGCCAGGGAGCTACGATACCGCTGGGTTTCACACACTACGTATGATCGGCGCTTTGCTGTTATAGCTTTGTCGTACACTAGAGTACTATGCTTTCTCAAAACCGTTCCCAGAACATATAGCTGTCTCACCGATAAAGTTTGGCAGTCCCCCATAAGCTGAACTGTCGGATACCTGAAGGGTTTAAAGGACATGACCTTAAGCACAGCCCTCTGTGCACGTTCTAGAGGTAGTAGAAGGGTCTTTGCGGCACCTCCCCATACAGTTATACAATATGTCAGGATGGACTGACATAGGGCACAATATACCATCATCAGAGTGTTGAGTTCAAGAGAATAGCGAAGTTTTTTAAATATGTAGATAGTCTTACGAACTCGAGCGGTGAGAACCGTTAGGTGATTTTTCCAGCTGATAAATGGATCAATATATACTCCAAGGTATTTTACTTGTGTAGACCTGATTAAGGTGGGACAATCACAAGGTGAGGAGGAGCCACTTAAAGTTATTGGGTCGCAGCTATGGGCTTTGAGAGTAAAGTTTTCATTAGATGGTTGAGAGGAAGATGTCAGTGAAAAGGTCATGTAGGTCGTTTTGCTTGGGTTAAAGGTTAAGAGATTGCCTGACAACCAATGCAAAACTTGACTTAGTGCCTGTTCGGCTCTGGTGAAAACCTCAGCCCAGCTCTTGTCATAGACGAGAAGCGCTGTATCGTCAGCGTAAGTGAAAATGGCACAGTTGGAAAGGGGGAGCAAGCAGAGGGAGTTGATATATAGGAGGAAGAGAGTAGGACCCAAGATCGAGCCTTGTGGTACCCCAAAGTTTAAAGAAGTAGTTTCACTTACAAAAGAGTCGATCTGAACAGACTGAGTTCTATCAGAGAGATAATCTTTGAAAATCCGGAGGGCATATCCACGAATTCCCATCCTTTCCATCTTCAACAAAAGCTGTGGAACCGAGACAGTATCAAAAGCTTTTGTGAGATCCAGGAAAATGCCGAGACATTTTTGTTTTTGATCAAGGATAGTAACTAATTGATCGACAAGAGAGCCCACAGCATTTTCCGTAGATTTGCCATGCCTAAAGCCGAATTGGTTTGGCGCTAAAATGTTATTACTTTTCAAAAAATTTCGCAGTCGAATATTAAGCAATTTCTCAAGGACTTTTGATAATGCAGACAACACGGATATTGGCCTATAATTATTTACACTGTCTCTGTTCCCGCTCTTGTAGATTGGGTGGACGATGGCCCTTTTGAAAACTTTGGGAAAGATTCCGCTTGACATGGAGACATTGCAAATATGTGTAATCACCGGTACTAGACTATTGGAGCACTTCTGTAACAACTGCGTAGGGATAGCATCCCATCCAATAGCGGTGTCACTACGTAGACCGAGAATAATTCGCTCCACCTCACATTCATCCGTTGGCAGGAGAACGAGGGAGTTGGTGACAGTTTTATCATCTAGCAAGTGGGCCGGGGTCTGTGTGGTGGACAGAAGTTTCTTTGCTAGTTGACTACCTATACTGGAGAAATAATTGTTTACCATGTTTACAGATGTAGTTTTGTCGGGTCCTATCTTCAGAAGTTCAGTTGGTGGGTTTTTGGAGCTGTCAGAATGTATAATATTTTTAATTATTTTCCAAGTTGCTCTAGGATTATCTTTGGCTTTTTCGAATTCATTCTTCTCGTAAGAATGTTTCAGTCGTTTTAACAGTTTGTTACAAAAATTGCGGTATCGAACAAAAGTGAGTTTAAGGGTATAGTTGTCAGGGTTAGTCTTTAACCGTCCACACATAGCGTCTCGATTGCGGATGCAACGAAGTAAACCATTTCTTATCCATGGCTTAAGAATTCTGCATTTTGATGGAATAGACCTAGCTATTGAGTGTTTTTTAATTATGGAACCAAGAATCGAAACTAACATTTCAGCTGCCAATTCAGCATTTGTATTATCCATAATTGACGTGAAGTCAGTCTTTGAGATAGCAGTAAAAACTGAGGGATAGTCCACTTTTGCAATTTTGGTTTTATGTTGAACTATTTTCTGGTTAGCTTTAATATTTAGGAGAATAGGCGCGTGGTCAGTAATGTGGGAATCAAAGATCAGGGTAAAATAGAAAGCTTACGCTTCAATTAGGAACGTAGTTACAGCTAAGTGTCATAAAATGTTATAATACACTAGGTTTTTCCCGCGGCTTTGCCCGCGTGGAAGTCGGAAAATATCCCGCCTGAAAAAAAAAAACCTCCTGGAAGTACGTTCCAGTTGGATATTTTCCGACCCGTTTACTTTCACTTTTCCGATCTGGATTAACACATAGAGTAGAGTTAAAGGATTAAAAGTGCCCTATGTGTTAATCCAGATTATAAGCTAAACAACTTTATGTATAACCACATCGAACATACATCCAGACAGACAAAAATCTAAAAACTATATTTCCGGTTTCACACCTCGTAAATGTGTTTTTTTTTAAACGTTGCCCCACTCTAGGAATTTCTCCTGTATCGTGGGTGCGTTTACAAACATTTAAACTCACATACATAAACAGCCAGACCCGGAACAACTACTTGTAGGCCATACAAATATTTGTTCCGTGCGGCATCGAACCCGCGACACGCAGCGCAGCAGTCTTTGGGTTTGACCCTCGTAACTATTTTATTACGTGACATCCATCAACCTGTATTGGGCCCGCGTGGTAGATTATGGCACACTCCCTCTCACAAAGAGGGGGTCTGTGTCCCAGCAGTGGGAACATTATAGGCTGATTATACTATTTTATTATTATAATTTTTTTATCCCTTATCAATAACAGCTTGCGCAATTTCATGAAAATAACATATAATAAAAAAACAAAGCTTCCAAATTTAACCTTGTTAGGTACCTACGCGACCATATAATAATACAGAAAGTTATTGGTCCGTAAGAGATTACGTCCAGAGATTACAAACTTTAGGCAGCACCCATCACATTACTTTCACATAATTTGCGTCCTTTATAGTTTTCATATCCATCGACGCATTAAAAAAAGATCAATATAAAGAGCAAAAAACGTGTACTGTGAGGGATATGTTATTTATCATTCTTATATTAACATAAGAAAGAAGGCTCATTCATCATTATCTTACTGACTATTCTTTAAGGCTGAAAAGCGTTAAGGGTAAAAGGCATTCTCTAGCCAACAAAGGCTGTCTACGTAGTACGTATAATTTGCTAACAATGGCCTGAAAGTCTTACTTCATATTTATCACTTTCCCCTCACCTCAATGGACCTCTAAAGTAAAACAATATTAACGCTAATTTCAAACCGGAACATAGTTTATGTTTCGAATGTTGCGGCGGCAACTATTGTGTAAACTTTTACATTGTGAACTAAATAATACGCCCTAACGAATATAATATTACTTAACTTTGTTTGTTTAACAAAAGCTTTTACGTAAACCTGTGGCTAGTGGAGTCATACTATCGAGAGGGACATCTCAATATAGATGGCATTCTCATGAGTTCAGCCGATGTATTCTGTAAAAATTTCACCGTGAAAACATAGGTGAAATAGGTACCTGACAGCATCCATGCTTGCTATCTTGATATTCGTTTGTCTAAGTTAAGAGGTACCTAGGAGCTATAACTTACTTTAAGTAATGTGAAAGAAGATGTAGAAGTAACACAGAGCATAAACAGCGTTTACCCGCTCGTTGCTCTTACAGCGAATGGAAGTTTTTAGCATAATAATTTTGCTTTCAACGCACAAGTCTGAAATACCTTCCTCCTATAAGGAAGTAAAACAAAAACTTTCAGCTTGTTCCACATGCGAAGGCAATGCCCGTAAGTGCATAAAATGTGAGTTATGAGACAACAGATTTACGAGGTCCAGCAACAGTTCGTCATCACTCATAGTGATGTGTTTATCACTGCTCCAGCAGACATTCGTAAGTCACGTAATGCAGCGTAGGTGAAGCCAGTTATCCTGGCAGGAGGGCATAAATCGAGCGTGCGTCCGCTAAACGTACACTGAGCAACAGTGACAGCACAATGTTCGCTTATCTTAATTGCCTTCCCAGATACGATCGTGGAATTTATCTGCGGCGCCGCCAGAATAAGTACGGCACTTTTTTGCGGTCTGCGTGGTAAAAAGTTTAATGATAGTGCCGCAGCTATCTGCGAAAGTAGCTCTTTATTTTTTACAATTAAAATAAATGCTACTTGCTGTTGTTTTGTATCAAATAAAGCGACGCGCTGAAGATTTTTAAAGTTCCTAGGAGACGATTTCAAGCTGTAAGAAATAGTTTCCATTTACCTCAAGACTGGTTGAGGAAAATGAAGGCCTTTTTTCTCCATTGCGTGCCTTTTGTGGTATAACAGTCCTTAAACATGATACGTTATTGGTTTTTAAACGATTACGACGCGTCTACCCGCGCCGTGCTCCATAAAACAGAATATAAACCAACGTATACAAAGGAAGGCATTAGGAAAACACTCTATTTAATGAAAGTACGAAATTCTAAACTCAAAAGGTCTGAATGCCAAAGATATTTATTAAAATTCAGCTGGCTGGGGAAGTATTTTCAATCACGCCAGTTTATTGTTTCTCTATTGTCTCGCAAGCGGCTGATTTAACGGACTAACTGAATGAATAATGCATAGCACAATGAACTGCCAAAATCCAATCTGAATCCATTTTCAGAATCTTTGAATCCGATAAATATGAATGTTTTGGGCTGAATAAGGAATAACTGGATCAACCTGCTACTAAATAAATCAAATATTCATGTGAACAGGTTCTCACAGTATGTAAATACATGTTACAGTATTGACACTTCTAAATCATAACGATAGGACGCATTGTAATTTGGTATCGACTTAGTTATTAAGGTAACAATTAAAAGAAGAAAAAAAATTTAAAAAAACAGGCTTTTATTACTTATTAATAAAAATGTCTAAAATGTTAAAAATTATTTAAAAGATAAGAAATAAATAAAAGCGTGTTACATTTTGATGGAACACCAAAGAACATTTAGAACACAATGTAACACGCTTTTATTTATTTCTCATCAGGTTTAAATTATTTTTAACTTTTTAGTCCTTTTTATTATTAAGTAATAAAAGGTTGTTTTTTAAAAGTTTCTTTTTCTTTTAACTTTATTTTTAACTTTTTAGTATTTTTGATGCGAGATTGACTACGGTGTAATTCATACCGCGTAGCAGTGTTTTTCCGTTATATGCGTTTACTGCACTTAAGCTACCTGTTCATCTTTAGTCCCTGGTTACCATCTAGCACCAAAGTACTCGTCAAGACGAATCAAACGAGCCCAAACTCGATGGGGTTATGTCGTTAAATTACCGAAGTTCCTATGGCCATCTTCCAGCTCCATCATCAGACCCTGGTTACCATCTAGCACCAAAGTACTTGTCAAGACGAATCATACGAGCCCAAACTCGATGGGGTTGTGTCGTTTAACTACCGAGTTCCTATGGCCATCTTCCAGCTCCGTTATCAGACCCTGGTTACCATCTAGCACCAAAGTACTCGTCAAGACGAATCATACGAGCCCAAACTCGATGGGGTTGTGTCGTTTAATTACCGAGTTCCTTTGGCCATCTTCCAGCTCCATCATCAGACCCTGGTTACCATCTAGCACCAAAGTACTCGTTTAGATGGATCAAACGAGTCCAAACTCGATGGGGTTGTATCGGTTAACTACCGAGTTCCTATTGCCACCTTCCGGTTCCATCATTAGACCAGCTCCATGTCATAATAATTTTGCATTGTTATCCAATTTACACATGCATGTAAAATTTCAGCTCAATCGGTTGAAGATATCTGCTTCAAAATTGAGTTGCAAGAGTCCATCCGAACAAACATAATAGTTACATACCTACATATGTACTCGTACATACAAGCTTTTATTTAACTTGCGATATAAAAGCTTGTAAAATAAAATCCGAGAAACAAATGAAAATATAGCCGATATAGCTTATTTTATTGAATATTTTATTTTATGGGGACTTCCATTGACACAACTACTGTCAAAAACTACGGTTTATTCACCGTGTGTAGGCATGGTCGTCAGTGTGTCAGTGGATCACTACGGAGACGTTTTCTCTACGGCGCGGTTTATATGCCGTACCGTAATGAAACCGTGCCGTGTACAAAAAAGAGTTTTACTGCTTGCCACACAACTTATTGTTTTACAAATAAGTCAGTCAATAAAATAAATCATGTAACAGCTGAAACTATCTAACGCGAGATAGCAAAATCTTTGTTAGAACCACACCGCTAAGGAAATTTAGTTTTCAAAAGCTTTTACAAATAATTATTTAAGGAAATCGCTTCGCATAATACCACTTGTATTAACTTCAGTGGCTCTATAATAGATTCAATCATCTCTTCTTTGAACAATTTACTAACTAAACTTTGTTAAAGATAACTGTTAACTGACCAAATTCTGGGAAGTGTGGTATGGTGGAGCTCAATATTTATTTAGTAATTGGCAAGTTTGCGGAACAGTAATTGCATTAATTCAGCTATTATTAAGTTAGCATTTTAATCGAACATAAACCCACTAAAGGGCTCGTCTCATAGGTAGGTACACGTGCTGCCTTGCACACTAGCACAGTTAGGTTTCGAGGAGACCCCTTTACAGTCTCCCTAGAGATGTGCCTTGACAGGCGTTGCACAGAGGGTTTTAGATCGAGGTACCGGTGCCCCTTCCATGTGGTGACCACCGGGGTTTTCAGTGAGGTAAAAATTTCACACTCTGCACCCGAACTTATCCCCAAAGCCCGGGCGCCTTTTGAAGGTATACCCCCGTAAACAAATAAAAAGGTACATGGGACAAGCATTGATCACCACCGTGAAGCAGGTATGTCGATGCATCCTTCACCGTGAGACAACACACAGTGTTTCTGAAAAATTACATTACTACATTCCGAACCCTCAATCTCTGTACAGATTAATATTAAATATTGTTAGAGAAACGTATGATGTCAAAGTACTAGGTATGATGCTACCTATTTCCTTGATTAAAATCTAACTCCCATGGAGTACCAATACTTAATAGAAGAACATGTAGACACATGTATGGTGCCTACTCGTTACCAAGAAAAGCAACACGAAACTTCTTTAATTAGATTAATTGGCTTTGACCGTTCAAGTTAAAGTAAAAAAAAAAAAAATTAAATACCGATGTATGTGGAGAAATAAGGCGCGTCTACACAGAAGACGAGGCAGCAATTTTATGAGAATATAGGGTCAACGCATACAAAACACTGGTTTAATACTATTTTACACTTCGGATGAATATATTTAATGGGTGAAAGGCAAATAGTCGTTAACTGGCCAGTTGGCACAATCCAATGCAGGCTCCGTTAATTCCAGGGGCGGTCACGGAGCCGGTAAATGTGTCATGTTAATAGCTCCCCGTTAAAATATCGCACGTTTTCATTTTATGATCTTCCAATTTTATAGCTAGTGCTGCTGATGGGAGGTGTAAAATTTTGGCGCCGAGCTCCTGGAGTATGTTGGTAGTGTCGTTCGTACCGCGCGATGTTGAGCGTGCACTGGGGGACAGAATGAGATATCGTCACTATGTATGGGAGCAAGCGCGGCATGTATAAGCCGTGAAATATGACGACTTTTGGTGCAGCACTTACCCTGCCTGGTTCTATTTTGTGCAAATTAATTTTATTATGTTTTGTCTAATCCGGTAGATTGTGAAGTCTTTGTGTACCTAGGTATTATTTCTACATGTTAAGAACGCAATCGTTTTAAACAAAATATATTATGATCTCTACAGAGATGTTGTCTAATGTCTGTATAAGCAAAATCCTCTGGCAGAGGTAAGCATATTAAGCATAATCACAGCCTTTAATGTTCCCACTGCTGGGACACAGGCCTCCTCTCTGTGCGGTAGAGTTAACATAGACGTTAATCCCGTAATCAGGTGCACTCGATACATTTACTCTAATACTGACCGAGCGATAAGATATTTTACGGTCCACTAAATGCACTGAACACGACCGAATAACCTAAAATAGATATTTAACCATAAGTATCGACGTTCAAAATCCGCACCCCAGGCACTGGCGGTAATGGTTATGAATAAAAATTTATAGGCTTCGAAATAGCCTTCTATTCTGTAAAGCTTCATCTCAATTAAAATCCTATTATCTACTCAAAATGGTGGCGCCATATGCTGGGAAGTGCTGCTATAAGTATTATTAACAGAGAATTATCAGGCCGGCCGTCGATAACTTTCTTTGGCCAGAAGTGTAACTATTTAAAACAACTTTGTGAAGTTTTCCTGCGTAAAGTTTTTCCGTGTTTAAGATTGTAAGGGAAACAAAGCGATTTAGCTCTTTAAAGTATATACAATGTGTAACTGAATTAATGCATATTAATTAAGTAGTTTGTTCAGAATCGTTTACTGAATCCTGTCATTTTCAATTTAGATACTTTTTTATAACAAAAATAAATAAAAAGAACGTAAATCACAGTCACACTTCCGTAGTACAGTCAAAGCAAACGAAAATTGACGAAGTACCTACTATGCTAGACGCTTATACGTGTGCAACCGTCTGTGTGCGTAGATTTGTAATGTCACCACAATTTTCTCCCACAATCGGTATAACTATTTTGATAAATAAACAATGTTTTATACATAATTAATTGTTAAAATTCATCATGTGTATTATGATTATAACATAATATTCTAATACCAGGTGTTTGGTGGTATGCGTTAATTCCGGAACATGTTGTATAACTGAAGATGTCAGATTGATCTAAAAATAGACTGACAACTATTAACTGGTAGAATGCCATAATTTCAGAAACAATTAAAAAGTCTTCATCGCAGAAAGCGATAAGGCCGTCCATTGTATGTTTTGTATTAAAAATTGTATTTTTTTTGTTATGTATTTTCTGATGTACAATAAATTATATATATATATAAGCCATTGTGACTCGCGTGGACCCGCGATGGGTTAAACTAGGCTTTTCTTCCTTCTTCTTCTTAGCGTGTCAATTTAAATCGAGTTGGCCCAGAATTCGGCTACGAGTTTGGCATTTCCAGTAGCGTCCATCAGTTCCTGCAACGTCCAGACAACAGGACATGCGGGACACAATATTAAGTGTCCCATTGTTTGTGGTACAGGACAAAGTTTGCAATCCAGGACGGAGTTATCTGAGAATGTAATTATATCAAAAAGACCTGCTTAGGTAGACCTGAGCAGTTTTTCTTTGCTTTTCTACCTTATCGTAGATCAGCAGACGTATTCTGTAAAAATCTCACCGTGAAAACTTAGGTGAAGTGTGCTGTCATTAGTCTTATTGTCTAGCATCAGAATTATTTGATGAGTGGTATGACTGGTTATTTCATCTAAGTTATTACGTGAGATTATTACAGAATGGACCGTCAGTCTATTACAGAAGGGCAACTCTCGTAATTTAAAGAACGTTCACAGTGTGATCTCAGTCTCAATCTGTCAAAAATACCTCTAATTTCCCAACATTTTCACAAGTTTTTGACATTTGTTTGTCGCCGAGATAAGAGTTCGACTAGATTTTGAACGTTTTAAATAACGAGAATTGGCATTCAGATGTCACGAAAACTCCATGTGCATGCACTTGGTAATTTATAATTATGTTCGCACTTAACTAAATTATGGCTGTCTTAATTTAAGTTGTGGTTGCAATTTATTACTTGAAGCAATGAACGAAGACCATTACACGATAATCATGCTCTTCACGTAAAACCATATTTTTCCTCTTTTATTCAACCAATCCTCTAATAGCACATAATTAAGCTTAAGTACGAATTCAGTGCTTTGCTAGATCTTTAGAGATTTAAGTAGCCACCCCTCGTTCGGGGTTTTTATTTAAAAAAATAAATCTAAACAAAATGTTGTCTGACTGAAGGCTGATTTTTCCAACGCCAGATAAAATTTTATCCCAGGAATAATTATGAATTTTTTACAGTTTTCCATACTAAATCTGTCAGACGACAATTTTATTCCACGAATAAAAAATATCTGTCTATTGAAAAAACAGCCCTAAATAAAATATTTTTTTGTAAATAACATCATTAAAATTCACTGTTCCATGTGTAAAACAAAATGTGTTTGTGTATACTCGTATGTCAGTTATAAATCTTATTACAATTTTAATTAGGAAACGCAATATTTGGTGCGCATTAGCTGTAATGACTGGAAAACACTGGTTAAAAATTAAATAGAGGAACTGTTACTATAAATTAGTAACTATAGCAGTCAGTATTCATAGTCTGAGATTATTTACATTCCATAGCTATTTAATCAGTTATCTACTTTAGTGAAATGTATACTAAGTTAATTTTTGAGTGAGTATTTGTAATAAAAAGGTCCTAATATGTTTTTGGTTGCAATGGAATTTGAACTTTGTTAAATATGACATTTAGTTTGTTGTTTCATAACTTGAAAATTATCTCAATTTCTTAATTCAAATATATATATACTAGGTATTTACTTTTCTGTGTACACACAGAAATTTATTGTGCCCACATAAATAATAATACGTAGATATATAATTTACGATCCCGTGTTTGTCGTGACAACTGTGCCCCAACTTTACCAAGGTTATCCTCCAAAGTTCTGTAGTCAGAAAGCTAACAACTTGGCAGCACTTTGAACGATTTCGTAGTATAACTGAAACACAAAGCTTTTCGTTCCAAAAGGCGCAGTGGCAGACCTCTGTCTTTGGAGGTCAAGGTCACAAGTCCGGAGCTCGTGGTCGTGCCAAATAATATGTGTAAACCGCCTTTACTTGCCGCCAAGTATTTGTAAAAACTGCACTTGTTCCAAAGGTAGATGTGTCATGTTTGAAAGCTTAGAAGCACTTATGTAACAACTTTTATCTTTGTGTCTCTAGTGCACATTAGGTACTGTCGTAATTTTATATATGCCTGTTTGCTTGCATGCTGATTTGCTTGCCGATAGCGGCAAAGTGAGAGCGTGAATGAAATTACTAATGATATTAAAGTAAAAAGAGGGAAATTACTATTAAAATGTAAGTGTATTTAGAAGAGGAAGAAAAAAAAATGCGTTTATTGGCATTACAGCAAAAAGTACACCTTAAAACTGTGAAAAACATAAAACAAAGAAAGGAAGAGGGTACCTGCAAGATATTTCAAATCAAAATCAATCAAATACCACTAATCTTCTCATTTTCTCGTGTAGGCTACAGTTTAAAGATATAACTAATGCCATGTCAAAAAGAATGGCATTGAAATAGACTCAAGAATAAGACCCTACAATATATATGCGCAGGGTGTGGGGCGGCTCCAATAGTGTTCTAAGCATGATTGCGAGTCGCCTAGACTGTTTGTACGTGGGTCACTGTTGTGCCGTCTCTCATGGGATGTCGCAACGGTGACCGTTAATTTTATAGTGTCTGTGCTTACTAACATAGTCGTAAGTTTTACTAACAATTGAGTCTTTGTAGCTTGAATAAAGAAATTCTAATATATAAATATATATAATATATAACGATACCTACACAGTTTATTGCATCAAATAGAGCCATAACATTTATGTCGACGTCGTCGCCTGTCCATCCGTCATTCCGCCCCCTTCCGTGCATCATATCATATAACATTATTACTGTCTGTCTAATGCTGTCAGTTAACCTCAAAGTACGGGTTGGTCGTAGTTAGATGGTAACAGTAGTAACCACGTTGCGGTATACCACCTGGGGTCAGGTAGAATTGTTAGTGGCCCACATATTAGTCTATTTAGTCGTTTTGCTTTTACCAAAATGGACGAAGGAACGTTATTTGCTTATTTAGCTAAATAAAATAATTTTATAAGTTTAAATCTATTCAGAAATAAAGTCAAGCGTTTTAAGATTTGAACTAAAATCATATTGCGTATCTTGAATTACTTAATAAATACTGTTGACATCCCAATCAATGGGGATCTGTGAACTTTTCTCCGAAAAATCCCCATTGAATGAAGTCTTCGCGGATAAAAAACTAGAAAGAAAGAAAGAAAAGAAAGAAAATACTTTTATTTGCGGCAAAACTAGTATCACTGTCCGGAAAAATACATGCGAATGATCATAACACTCTTTTTATGTGCGTGTAAATATAAGCTAATAGAGAGTCGTTGCGTCCTCTTCTCTTACTCATAACTTATTAGAAAGAGGGAGGAGGATATAGGTGTCAACTTTTTTTGTAACACCACAAATTAACTACGGATACGCAAGTTTTAAAATCGATAACAACGTTAGTTATCCAACACATTCCTGTGGATTAAACGTTGGCAGTTTAATTTAAGCGTTCACAAGTTTTATTATCAGTTAGCCGGTGTTGCAATGAATAATAAGGAGTTCGCCTCTGGGAAGTTTGTTGGCATCGCACGCCCTCTATCTGCTGGGAACTTAGACAAGAGCTGTCAGCGATTTGCGATTGAGTTTGTTATGGCTGTGTTTTGATAATGATTGATTCACATCATTAGTCCATTAATTAACTATAGTTAATTAATCATTAATCGAACTTTTGTTGGTTTCAAAATTCAAACTACTAGTTTGGGGAATTATGTATTAAAATCATTATTGAAATATGAACTAAATACTTTCTTTCACCAAAGAATCAATAAGCATAATCAGCCTATAACGTTCCCACTGCTGGGACACAGGCCTCCTCTCTTTGAGAGGATAAACGTAGAATCAAAAGGTTTACATTTATTAATAAAAAAAAATAAAAAAAATATTTTCAACAGCAACTCATGACAATTATTCTCGAAATCGTAGTAAAACAAAGATATCATTTATATTTAATGGGTAAAATCGTACCTTTTATTTCGTACATTACGTCGGTACCCGCATCCTTTGATACTTTGCAGGCAAAAATAGAATCAATCACCCATGGAAACAACGTAATGGCCGACCCCGTCCCGAATCCTTACATAAATGTATTATAATTCTGTGTATACTGAACTGAGCGTTACCGCTATTTTTGTAACCCCCACAATGCTTATGTAATTCAGAGGGAAAAGATAAATAAAAGTACTCCGTTGTAGGTTGTAGTCTCATATAGGAAAAAAGGAAAGCTGAACTTTGGTTTTGGCAAAAAAACAATTTACGGCCAAACCCAATAACCTATTTTCAGTTAAAGACAGATCGCTACTGATGGTAGCCAGTATAATCATAGCTGACAGTTTAATATAATCACACAGATCGCTATTGATATAAATTATTGGGACGTTAAAACCAGAGATCAATAAGTTTTTCTACCTCCAGTATGCCAAAATTGGTGATAGATAGGTCGGTCGGGATCGACTGTTAGTGTGATTACTAAGATTCACACTTTGTTGTTGTGAATGAATTAAAACAAAAATCAAGAAATAGTAATTGGTTTTATCTACAATATCGTAGTATTTAATAAAGTGGATTCTACGTGTATTCTTGTGTTTCGTTAAGACTCCTAACATAACAGGTAGAAACGTGTTACTAGTGAGGTTGATGGCGTTTCTTTTCTATAGGTACCTTTAACACTAGAGCAAAAGATTGCCTTTTGAATGACCAAGAAAAACTGAATGCAAAAAAACCTGCTAATTGCATCTAAATACAGGTGAAATTGAATTCATTGGCATCCTTTTAAGGGGTCATTGTACTCCTCATTATGAACAACTAAAAACCATCCTGTATATCAAATGGGATCCCTTCTTTTCGCTTAATATTCTTTTTCCTATACTTTGGCACAACGATTTTGGTATAATTTGTTTTGCCATAATAATACTTTGCCTAATTTTTTTTGACATACAGTTTATGTTGGCATAATTATCTTGAAGGCTAATTTGTTTTGGCATAAATTTAATTTGCTTAATGTTACTAGGCCTAATGACTATTAGCATAATAGAATTTAGGCATACAATTATTAGGTATAATGTTTCCTGATATTTACTACTGTTATTGAATCATATGGGTTAGGTTAGGTTAGAACAGTGACCATTAACGCGCGAAGGTGAGCGAGCGAAGCGAGCGTGCCGCGGCAGCGGCCGCCGATCGCCAGATCCCCTCTATTGTTGGTGAATCATTTAGGTTAGATGAGGGTATAACAGTATGATGGTTCCTGATATTTACTACTGTTATTGAATCATATGGGTTAGGTTAGGTTAGAATAGTGACCATTAACGCGCGAAGGCGAGCGAGCGAAGCGAGCGTGCTGCGGCAGCGGCCGCCGATCGCCAGATCTCCTCTATAGTTGGTGTTGTGGGTGGTGGTTTGGGTTAGATGAAGTTATAACAGTATGATGTGTCCTGACATTTAGTTATTCATTCCAGAATTTTGAATAAAAAAAAAAAAAAAAAAAAAATTACAACTTTGCAATAATACACTTAGTGACGCAATAGATTTATGACACCACCGTCCCCTTAGAAAAATAAAAAAAATATTTATTCAACCTACAATGTAAAGTGCCTACAAATTTCATTAGAGCAATATTGCATAAAAATGTGTATTAGCGTCTAACATTTTAGGAGTTAATTATTATGCTATTATTATTAAAAAATATGTTTTAATATAATTGTGCGTAAATAAATTTATGCTTAATTATTATTATGATTAGACAAATTATACTTAACAAAATTATGCGTAAACTGTTAATTTTTTAATTAATGTTATGCAAAAATATAATTAGGAGAAACAAAAGTATGCCAAGTTATATTAGGTCTTAAAATTTTATGCAAATGGATAGGGAACCATATCAAATCAAACTTAAATACACCAATAACTCTTCCTAACAACTTTATTGAACACGTTAACTTACTATCGGCGGCAATGTGTCACTCAAAATGATATGCTCTCTGGCAAGATGGCGTCTGAGTGACGTGTCGTTACGTCAGCTGACCTTACACCTATAATCCTCGAAAAACACGTTCTACCTTGATCTATCACTACATACGAGTATTATTAAATAAAACAAAGTGGGGCACTTTTTCGCAGCGTCTGTCTGTCTGTCTGAACGCGATAAACTCAAAAACTACCGAACGGATTTTCATACAGTTCTCACATATGAACGGAGTGATTCATGAGGAAGTTTTAGGTGTGTAATTTATTATTGTGTAAATTGGCTTAGCTATGACGATGATTGTTGGAGATGTCAGACAAAATCATGCCGAGCTTTACTGGCGTACACCGCGTAAACAATAGAGTTATATGAAACAATGTATTGCAGAATTATTCCTCTTAAGTACTTCTTGATCTGGTAACGTTTGCAGGGCCAACATGGCCAGAGATCGCACAAGACAGGGAAGTTTGGAAGGGAAAAGGGGAGGCCTTTGCCCAGCAGTGGGACACAAAAATACTTTTAATTCCGGTAGTACAGACGCCAGCAGGTCAAACTACCCGAAACTGTCAAATTTTCTCAATCAACCTTGAACCTTAATGCTTTAGCGATAACGTTGAGAATATATTAAAGAAATTTGACAGATTGTAGAAGCTTGAAATGCTGGCGTCTGTACATTCCCGTGTGATATTTTCCGACATCCACGCGGGCGAAGCTGTAGACAAAACCTTACTCGTTACTTCATAAAATCAGAATAAGGAATCTTAACTTCAACCTTCATTTGTTATAAATACATACATAGTAACCATGGTCCCATGACCGTCTACGTTATCTTGCTCTTTATGTTACTTACCTTTTTTATTTAATTTTACTTCTATGCATGCTTTTCTCAAAAAGCGTTTTGACTATTGCTTTAATAACAATGAATGTAAACCTAAAAAAATGTTTACTGCTAATCAGACGGGATAATCTAATAAAATAAAAGTTTGAAATCCAATTACCTGTTTATTTTTCAACGAACTGTCTGCGCTTAGCCGTTGAGTTTACGATTGGAATTTTATTATTTTTGTCTTACTATGAGCAAATCTCCTTGACCTATATAAACACTCGAATATTTTGATGCCGGCATTATTCTTGCGACCAATAATCTGGGAACTTTGCTAATTTGAATATTCATAAAGTTTTTCCCACTAAGCTACGTAGTTAGCTGGCTATTATCGTGATCGCTTTGCCGAGCCTGCCGTGAATATGCATTCAATTTCCCCGTCACTACAATTTAAAATTGTAATGTAGAATGTGTTTCATAGTGCTAATTTGAAGATTGTATCGGTCAAAGGTACTTGACTGGAATTTAACAAAAGTAGTTATTGAAACCCTCGTTCAAGGATGGCTGATTAACTAATTTGTGTCGACGCGTTTGACCTGTAACTATGAAGCAATTTTAAAGACCCATTAAGCAAAAAGGTCCATACAACAATAACCCATAATGCCTAAACATATATCTACCTAGATCGAAATTTATAAAAAAAAATCGCATCACCAAATTGGCACACGTAAAATCAATTTCCGCGCTGGCGTATTTGCGGCTAATAACCGCAACGGGACGTATGACCCCAGCCGGTAATATCCGTGCGACTTCGCAGAAAGACATACGTCAATTGTCACCACAAAAACCGCCGAGGCAGCGCTTGACCGACCTAATTAATGGCGACTGCCCCCTGGGACAGATTAAGCCGTACATAAAACCTTTTCCGTGCCCATACAGTTCGCGAGAGCCCATCGATCCTTTTCTTGTTAGGCGCTGCCAATCAAATGCAATCAGGGCCCTCCGACAATCCGCTATCGAGCCATCGGTGTGTCGCTGCTCGTAAAGTTGGCTTGTTAAAGCATTAGCTCACGCAAAAAAGGGGATAACGGCTGCCGCGGTTTATTTCATGGACCTATCCATCAGCATGGATAAGTATGGCGTAAGTGGTGTCAATCTGATAAGAGTTTGCGCGAAATGCGATCATTCTTGTGCGATTAGTAAAATATTTCATATTAGGCACCAGATAGAAACTTCAATATGCATGCAGAACATAAAAAGTTGCTAACCGTCTACAAAAATGATGAGGTCGTGTAAAAACCGCACATTTTCAGCAGAGTTGGGAATTCATAATTAGAACGTGGCTCATTCTAGAATATGAGCTTACTTTTGACCTAATTTCAGCTCATGCATGCCGACGTCCGACTCGAACTCTGTTTAGTAGGTTTTGAAGAGAACAACTTGGAGCAAGATTGCACTGCATATAGTAGGACATCAAAGTTTCGTCTTTTGTATGAGGTATTCGCAATATTTCCATGACAACGCGGGATTCATTGAAATGCAGTGAGTCCGCGGAAAGTAACATCGCTGGGAAGCCCGCGGTCCATAACTATGCGCCGGCGTCTTCCTCCGGTCCCCAATAAATTCTAACAATGTTGTCGTGTGCGCCAAATATTTTACACTGAATTTAAAATTTGTGTATCGAGTGAAATGTTGTTTGCTGTAAGTTTTATATGAATTGTATGTGTAAGTTTTGTCCGGGTTTGTAAATTGTGTGTTTGGACTACTGTATGCTTTAGGAACGTATGAAGTAAGTGTGTTAAAAGATTTAAGTGGTCCGTTTCAAGTAACAAAAGTACCTACTTACAACTAAATCATAATCATAACTTTTGGTACCACAAAAACATCGAATTGTCCTCAAAACCTGAACAAGGAAAACAATTACATCCCTCTTAATAAAAACGTATTTATACAACATTATTTTGTGGAATGAAAAGCAAATAAGATAAAAACAGGACTGTGTATAATGGACTGAAGTTTACCGTATTTATTCGCTTTAGATACGGCCAGGGCGTCGGGTACTAAATAATGCGCGTTGTTTCTATTGATTGCGGCTATTTTCAGCATCGGTGCCGCCGCCGCATCGTTGGTGAGCCCTAAAATTATATCAACAACTTTGTTGAATCGGGGACACCTAGATTTAACACCTAATTTTATTGAACTGAGAATCTTGTGGACTTATTATGGTGCTAATGATTAAACGGTAGTTGAGATTTGAGAATTTGATTGATGATTTGATTGTTATTTGTATTGTATAGGCTAAATCATAAAATTCATGACCTTTCAAACTAATTCGAAATAGTAGTAGGTGGGTCTTCACTACACACATTGAATTTGGCTGTAGAGATGCGTTGCTACGGCGTAGCACCGGCTACGGCGGCGTGGCAACTTCGTAGCACGCTATTTGAAAAATAGCACCATTAGTTTCGTCCAAAAGTAAAAGTTTTTTCAGCTTACAAAATGTTAATTATAAAATAAAAGACTAAAAAGTCAGTTGTATTTAGATGAACTTAACCTACATTATTATAGCTGAAGCCTATACAAGCTGTTGTTTTGCATCCTCGTCAAATTTCAGGAGGCTGTTATGAAAGACATAAATAATCAAATAAAATTACAATCCCTGGTAAATAATGAATACATACTTGTTTTTTTAGTTATTTAAGTTTGACAGTATTTCAGAAAACACCACTTTCAAAGAACAGAATCGTGTTATGGTATCGTATAAGCGGTCGCTTTTTATGTGTGTAAAAGGGCAGTTACAGTGCGGTCCCACACAGGCCGCGTTTTAAAATGCGTGTCCCACACATGCCGATTTCCGAAAATTAGAAAAAAAAAACCTACTTATTTTATTATTGATTCGTGTCGAGAATCAGTAGCATAGTTATCTCCTTGAATTTGACGAGGATGCAAAACGACACCTTGTATAATAATCCTATCAATTATGGGTATCACGTATTTCAA
The DNA here is from genome assembly GCA_947507525.1 of Apamea epomidion. Taxonomy (NCBI): domain Eukaryota; kingdom Metazoa; phylum Arthropoda; class Insecta; order Lepidoptera; family Noctuidae; genus Apamea; species Apamea epomidion. The sequence continues at coordinate 9,039,223 of OX382225.1, forward strand.
TTATCATTAATTCTAAGCAATATACTAGGGTGTCATACAAATTAGATGTTCATCATTGTTCTTTGGAGCGTCCTCGTGGTCATTAGGTGGGTCGTCAAGGGTGTTAGATGCGTCGCCCTGATTACTGAGGCACGTAGCTTTATTTTACGATAATAAGGGCACGGACGAATGGTCTTTTTAAGACTCTCAGACAAAAATACTCTCACCGACGTAATCTTTAAATTTTTTACCGCTATACTTTTTACGATGCAATATTATGTTCCGGTGAAATATCAAATAAAACATTTTTTGAATAAGGCTTAGTCGAGAATTGGCTTCATCGTATTTTGTGAAACGGATTATATATTTACCTAAATACATTTAAAAAATTGTTACCTTGTAATGCTTTGATAAAATTTAAATAAACTCCAATAAAATAAATAGGCCTTCAGATTTTTGTTACAACACTCGGTCCTAACTCATGTTCAATGTATGTTACATAATAACTTAATACTAATATTATAAATACGACAGTAACAGTCTGTTACCTTTTGACGCCTTGACGGCTGAACAGACCTCGATGAAATTTGGCACTCAGGTAGAGCATGGCCTGAGTTAGCACATAGGATACTTTTATTCTATAATTCTGGACTCCGGTAGTGTATTCCCGTGAGAAAATTTCCGAGGTAAACGCGGGCGAAGCCGCGAAAAAAACTAGTGTTACATGAATAATAATTGTTATATAAAACAATTGCAAAAAGGCAGCGGTAACAGGTTGGTAACCTATCGCGTGAGGGGAGGACTATATTTCCCTCAATTGACTTTTAAAACTTGTGCACGAACGTAAGCGGCTGATACATTCAGATTTCCGCAAGACCAGCAGTGTGGGAAACGTGCTACAATCTTAATGTATTTCTGCTTCCTACATTTTCGGCTTTAAAAATGTAGGTATCAATGATATAGGACTTAAATATAGCTCTTCTCCATATGAAACTACCTTTTGGAAAGCTCACATAGAATCAATACTATTTTCTTGTACATTTTGACGTTCAAAAGTACCTTTTAACGGCTTCATTAAATATTTTTTTTGACTTTGACTTTAGCATAATCAGCTTATAATGTTCCCACTGCTGAGACACAGGCCTCCTCTCGGTGAGAGGGAGCGGACCGTACCTAATCACCACTTGGGTTCAGTGCGTGTTTGATGTCACGTGTCTCCGAATTTCTGGTTCTTGGACATGTCGGTTTCCTCACGTTGTTTTCTTCCACCGTTTTGAGAGCAGTGGTGATGTAATACTTTACATAAAGTAAAGCGCCTGTCTGGGTTCAAACCTACGACCTTAAACTCGTATGTCGTGGCCGTAGCCACTGGGTCACCACCGCTCTTACTTTGACTGTGCGGTACAGTAAAAACAGTCGAGAATAAAGATGTTATCTTATATTTATGTAATTTAGAAAATCAATCATCTCAGGCAATTTAAATGACGAAAAACGTCAAAATAGATAAAAAATAAATCGTTCACAGACTTGCACAAATAATATCAAGAATGGTATTGAAATTCTTATTTGCAAATGTACAATGGAAAAATAATCACTTAGATGACGACGGATAAGGTGCCTCTCGCTTTGTAAAAAACACCCCGAAGACGTTAAAAAGGTACATTTCTAAAGATTCCGTAGTTATTTCCCAACATGACATAATAATAACGTAAAGCAATGGCTTTCATTTTGACAGTTCAACAACATTCATTGCGTTATTTACGTTGATGAGCAGGTATGTACATTTTTCGGACATATGAAGCAATGGATTAGCAATATTCTTCAAAATGATTCAGATTGAGGTTGATAATGTTTTCGCAATTAGGTTGCTGTATTCCCCGAAGGGTTCGTCAGAGGTATTATTTTTAGTTATTTAACTGTCTTCAAAAAAGGAAATATGCTGCTCCAATGTATTCTTGGTATCAAAACCAACTACTTACCTCCTTTTGCCGCTACACTAGTGACAAAATAGTAAAAGAATTATTTATTGGATGTTTACACGTATGTTTGGGTCGACATGGTTCCGTATAAAAACGGGCCGGCTCCCACTTAATGCGGATCACGTGTGCGCTCGCAATGAGCTTGTAACACATACATATGTACCATCAACTACGCGATGACAATATTGCTTGCACGCTCACCATTCAACTATATTTGGTGTATGTTATGGAGTTGGTTCTAAGCCGCGCGCACTGTCTTTTCAACTCTCGGTGTTGAGAATCCAACAGCATCCCAGCGCATCAAAAAACCCTACTGTTGAATTTCCAACTCTCGGTGCTAAGCAATGCATTGAAAATCCAGTGCGCCAAAGAAAGTGCTGCGGGAAAAATGGGCTTAATGTAGTAGCTATGTTAATAGTTTTTCTATAGGAAGAATAAGATTAATCAACATTTTTATAAGACTGGCCTTTTTTGTGCGTATCTGTAAATATTCACAAAATAATTTTGGTTTGAAATAATATGTACCTAAATATGTAGGATATTATACATAAGTTCGAAGTCATCTAACACAAGGTGATTTTTCATTCGTAAGAGAGCAGTCATCGCAACACTTTGTATTAAACCACATACAGTAGAGAAATAAAATACACGCGTATTTCTAAAACGAAGTAAACTTTCTCAAGACTATTACGGTATCTAGAAATAGTTGCCACCCATGGTGTAAAGACATAATAAATCTTATAAAAACATACGATAGTTACTTAAATAAAAAGCATTTTACATATTAAAGTGGATCCTTAGGAGCAGCTCTCTTTATAATGCGGGGCCGCTCCAATTTCTAGCATTATTGTCTTACCGGGTCTCAGCAGTACCGGGACGTTCACATCCTATTAGGGAAGTTTCCTCAGACTTATCAAATTATGCAGTATTTTGCTGCCTCAATAAAAAAGTTTGAATCACCTCTCAACTTGTCATTCATAATTGATTCAGCCGTCCGAGATATTAGAGAGTGACCTACTGAAGTATATAATAGAGGTCTCACTTAATGTCCAACTGAAGGACCGATGACCGCTCTAAAAATACGATAAAGAAGCTATCACCCGACTGGCTATCGGCGCGGCAAACATAGGACCAACGTCCAACAGTTCATGAATAGTTAAAATGTGAACCTCTAAGGAAATGTCCACATGAACCAGAAAAATACATCGCAAACCTCAACTACAAGTCTCGCGGAAAACTCAATATTCCAAATTTAGCAAAGCTAACTGCTACATAAAACATTGCGGATTCAGTCGCCGATAGAGTTGTTGTTTAAATAAAAATCAGTTTCACGGGATGTGCAAGCTCTTTAGATGTTCGTGTGAGCTCGGGCTTATTGTGATAGAGGCATGCGCGGTGCGCGGCTGGCAGGGAAGCCAGGCTCAGTGGCATTCAGCGCGACGCCCGGCACGCGCGCGACCCGAGCGCGCCCGGCACCCCGCGTGCGTACTTACGTAAGTCACGTGAAAATAAAAAATAATAAACTTGACACACAACTCTCCGTGTGCTCGCATGTGATTTTAAATAAAGACCAAAGCTTTTTTCTTTTGTAAAAATACACGTCAAAGTGAGTAAAGTGAGTGAACATATTGTGTTTGTTTGACATTTTCTGTGCCAAAACGAACAGCATAGATGTTTGTATGTAAGAACGTGATGTTTGGTGAGTATACATGAACTCTTAAAGGAATGTTGTACGTAGCTAGGAGCTGTTGGCGGGCTTATTTTGTAGATTCTCTGCTCACACATTCGATGTGGACGTAAAGTAGTCGACGTGTTCTTACATATTATTTAATTATTGGAGAAGGAAATTACCTTCTGATCATACTTTTAAACTGAGGCCGTTGATAATGTAAGAAGTCGGTTAAAAAATAAGTAAATAAGATTAATAATATACGGGTTTTTATTTAGATTGGGATTCTTGATAATACCTTCAAAATAAGCTTCTCCCTTATCTTTCCATCAACAGTAGGTACCACTTTCCGATTTGACATAACTGAAAAAAATATTTCTCGTGGATGGTCTACGAGGGAATTTGTTTTATGACAAATAGCTATGATTGATTATGCCAGAATGGAAACGTTCGAACGCTACATTTATGTTCCTGCATAGCTAGATATATATATTTTTCATAACTGTGAATTATATCTAAGCATTGTCAAATGTCAACTCAACGTATAAAAAAATCGTATTTTCCAACTTCTCTCAAATTAAATCAGACCCAATAATTATAATCAGTGTGTTTGATATAGATTTTCTTAACACTTTAAACTGTTAAACCCGACAGATTAATTTGTAAAACGTTGTCCTTCGATAATTTCTCGACCATAAATTCCAATATCAATTAGGACAGATATTTAGACAATAACCGGCAGTTTAAGCGCGCCTTTACTCAAAGAAGGGAGTCAAGTGGTTCTCAATCTATCGCGTTCAGCATCCTTGTAATATTATCTACGCCAAATAAATGATATTGAACCGGAGCTCTTGACTTCTTCTCATCTCTTATAGGTCCGAACTTATATTATGTACACTATGAAAGTTACAGATATAAATGTAGAACTTTATCTTTCTTTCTTCCAAAACAAGGTTTATCTCCAGACCAGAAGGCCAATTCCTATAATTAGAAACGTTCAAAATCTAGTCGCAATCTCATCTCAGCGACAATCAATGTCAAAAACTTGTCGAAAATGTAGGGAAATTAGAGGTATTTTTGAGAGATCGAGACTTGTGAAGATTGTGAACGTTCTTAAAATTACGAGAATTGCCCCTCAGATTCAAACCATGGAAGCATTTTTTATTTGGATTATTTTTATGGCATTCAAAGCACGTCTTTGACATCTAAGTGCACATCACATAAGACCAAATTTGTTTGTTTTTAAGGAGATTTATTGTACCCATTCTTCTAGTTATAAAGATTTATTTTTTATTTAAAGCTTTATTAAGACTACAGCAAACTTCGTAACATAAAACTGACAGCTAAGTACCGGACTACTTGGATCCCCGTTCGTCGTTCGTCAAGTTCCCCGATAAACTCTTTTCATACAGTCATCAGTCGTCAGTTTTCATTCGACAACCGCAACGTTATCAATTTAAGCAAGATTTCTAACATTTATTTTATTTTAAAAATGTTTAACAGAGTGTTCAGAAACGCGATATCGAACCAAGCACTATTGAATAGACAAACTTCGGTTAATATAGTTCAGAAACAGGGTATCAGTTGATAGTTTGGTTAAAAATACAAACTATCAACTATACTACCAACAAATACAGTTCTGTATAAACATAAAGAACTATATTTCAATCACAGTTACATTCTTATCACAAATACTGTCTTGATGGCTAAAGCATGCCGAAAGAACATCCTTGTTTTGTAATATTGTATAATATAAAATATAACACTAGCTAATGCCCGCGACTTCGTCCGCGTGGTAGCGAAAGCTTGCGAGGACGGATGGATGAATGTTTGTTACTCTTTCACGCAAAAACTACTGAACGGATTTGGATGAAAATTGTCATACAGATAGTTTATAACCAGGATTGACACATAGGTCTTTTTATCCCGATATTCGCACGGGATCGAAACTTATGCGGGCGAAACCGCGGGGCGCTGCTAGTTTTGTAATAAGACAGAGATTAGCTTATGTCAGGGTATGTTAGGACTTGTCTTTTAACGTTCGAAAAGTGCTGATTCTCAGCTTAATTTGGATAAATGCCTTTTGATTTTGATTAGATTTGACTTTGATAAAAAATGCCATGCTTAATAAAGATAAAAGTAAGTTGGTATCTTAGGGCCGGCGCCCACTGGCGGCACGGCATGGCAAGGAATTTTTATGCGACGAATAGAAATATAACTTAAATGTATGACAATAAAATTGAAATTTCAATGATGAAGCCAAAGGACGTCGCGGTATGCCTAAGGATACCGCGGCATCATTGCTGCCGATGTAATTTCAATTTTATTGTCATACTTTTAAGTTATATTTTCTATTAGTCGCATAAAAATCCCTTGCCGTGCCGTGCCGCTAGTGGGCGCCGGCCCTTAGAGAGCAGTTCCATCCATGTGGGAATAATCACAAAAAAGGTTAGGTTCAATTTGACCTATGTATTTCTTATCGTTAACAAGGAAAAGGTGGCTTTATTCATTATTTTCTTAATTTCCTGACTGGCTTATTGGTTAACTGGCCACAAGCACAATGCTGAGCGTGGATTCGAACCCCAGGTCAGGCAGTGTCATTGAGTTTTCCTAAAAGGAATTACCAGAACCAGGCTGGTGACTGGCAATAGACTTGCCCTTTCAAATGGGACTCATAACATAGTCTCTATCTACCCCTTCGCAGAAAATAGCGTGATTTTATGGTATGTTCTTATCGGCAACAGGGAAAAGAGACTTTCAGGTGTTTTTTTTTAACTATTGTAATTTTATCACAATTGGCAGCTTATGTTGCCAATCAAAATAAATTAATTGGCTTATAGGTTTTCTGCAAAACGTGTCGTTTAATTGGGAAAATTTACCTATTAATTGTGAATTTAGTAATTTTGCAAGACATTGCTTTGTGATCTTTGAATATACGTACATGAGATAGAATAGTTACTAATAAAACTACCTTTGCTTCTGAATATTAACTACTTAAAAAATCATCATCATTTGCCTTGCTTTACTCCAACTATGTTGGGGTCGGCATCCATCCTAATCGGATGCAGCTGAATACCAGTATTTTACATGAAGCGACTGCCTATCTGACATCCACGAACCAGTTACTGGGTAATACGATACTCCTTGGTAAGACTGGGTGTCGGACTTTCGGGCTTCTGACAACCCGTAATGACTGCCAAAGATCCACGATTGACAGCCGCGACCAACGGCTTAACGTGCTTTGCGTAATATTTATGATTTAAAAAAAATAAAGCTAAGTACATAATTATCTATAATCGGTTAAAACATTAATAAACGCAAGAATAGAAGGTCTTCCAAGTCTTCCCAATGGCTTTTAATGTGAATATAGTACAGACTAGCAAAAACGAACAAGATTTTTAATTACTGCTAATGAAAAAGTCCAAACACATGTTTTTATTTTTTCATGTATGGACAGAGCTCTTTATTAAATGCTTTGTAATAAAAAAAAGAATACCTACACCCGGTATTAAACTTTAAAAAGTAAATAATACGTTTGCTAAAAGGGTATTACGTAAGTTTGTCTGCGACGAGGGTTTATCTCGAAAACTACGACTGATTCTGAAAATTATTTTAACGTTATGTAGATACACAAGTTCTATGGCCATGTAATGTTATACAAATATTAGCGAGTGAAGCGTGAGCGGGTTGTTGGTACAATGTAAACATGAATGTACTAACATTATGTAGTACCAACATGAAGATTTTAAAATTGATTAGCTAATATTTATTGTTTGTGTAAGTTAATAACGTTGTTACCTGACCGATATAACGCCCTCAAAACGGTGAAGGAAAACATCGTGAGGAAACCGCCACGTTTTGGAACCAGAAATTCGGAGACTAGTGACATCCACCAACCAGCACTGGGCCCGCGTGGTGGTTTACGGCCTACTCCCTCTCACGGAGGACGCCTGTGTCCCAGCAGTGGACAAGGTATGCTTATACTTACTCCAATACTATATTATTTAGGTATTTGTTATTTTTCAATGTTGGGGTTTTAAACAATCTATGTACTTGTACATATTATAAAGAGAAAAGATTAGATTTTTGTATATTTGTTTGTTACGCTTTAACGCTAAAACACATGGCACATGGGTAGACTATGGTCTGGTGAGGACATATGGTTACTTTTTGTTACGATATTACCATGGAATCCAGACTTATGCGGTTGAAACCTGAACAAGATGTACTCATAACCAAAGCAACACCCTTATTCTAAAAGCCTATAGATTTTAATGTATTGTCAAACGGAAACCAACATAATATTTAGTATAAAATTATACTGATCTAGCATTAATCAGACATTAAGAATGGATTTTCATATAAAATTTCGGATAAAGTACAGTCGGGAAATAAATTGTTTGTGTTTAACTAATTCATGTAACAGCCAAAAACTTTCAACTTACGGACAATTAAAATTGTTAGTCTTTTAATTTGCTTGAGAGGCCCGTGGCTAAATGAAAACAGCTGCACAGGTCGATCGATCAGGTTAAGCTACGCTTGCCACGGTTGGTCTGTGGATGGGTGACCATCTTTATGTACCGAGACCCCTCCGTGCCTCGGAAAGCATGTTAAGCTGTTGGTAAAATACTGGTATTCAGCTGAATTCGGTTAGACTGGAAGCTGACCCCAACATAGTTGGGAAAACGTTGACGGCACGGTTGGCGCAGTGGTTAAGCGATTGACTGCTGCGCTGCGTGTCGCGGGTTAGATTCCCGCACGGAACAAATATTTGTATGATCTACAAGTAGTTGTTCCGGGTCTGGCTGTTTGTGTATGTGAGTTTAAATGTTTGTAAACGCACCCACGATACAGGAGAAATTCCTAGTGTGGGGCAAGGTTTAAAAAAAAAAAAAGGCCAGGCAGATGATGAGTCTTTTAATTTGCTTAGCAATGAATTATTCCAGGCTTACCCTATGCACACATGTTCGTTAAAAATAGCTATATCACATTTTAAAACGTTGCACAATTTATAGACACGTAATTATGTAAATTTTTCTTACATCTATTCAACCTCCTACGTTAGAGAAGAATTTTCGCCGAGTCGAGAATAACTCTCTAATGCCAAGAATTTGCCTTGGAGACTCCAGCCGGTCGATTCTGTAAAAATCTCACCGTGAAAACTCAAGTGAAGTGAGCTTGATGTGAGTTGTCATTAGTGTTAAGTGTGTTAATCCCTAGCATTATTTGGAATGACACCTCACTCCACGGTCACTTCACCTAAGTTTTCACGGTGAGATGGTTACAGAATTGCACTGCAGTTTGTAAACAATTAACGTTTTCATCTTTAGGTCCTTATATACCATTTTACTGGTACATGTCACTAATATATAAATAGAAGGAGGTTCTGAAGTGGAGCGTATAAAAGGTGTCGTTTAGCATCCTCGTAAAAATTCAAGGAGGTAACTATGCTACTGATTCTCGACACGAATCAATAATAAAATAAGTAGGATTTTTTCTCTAATTTTCGGAAATCGGCATGTGTGAGACCGCACTGTAACTGATCTTTTACACACACATAAAAACGCGGCCGCTGATACGATACCATAACGCGATTGTTCTTTGAAAGTGGTGTATTCTAAATACTGTCAAACTTAAATAACTAAAACGACAAGTATATATTCATTATTTACCACGGATCGTAATTTTATTTGATTATTTATGTCTTTCATAACAGCCTCCTGAAATTTGACAAGGATGCAAAACAACAGCTTGTATATGTATATATACATATTTTATGAGCCAGTATGAGGTCCTAATACACTTAGACAGGATTGGGTTTACATAACTCAAGGAAAAGAGCAGTGAAAGGGACAAAGGGAGACCTTTATTTTGCAGTGGGGAAACGTTGGCTTAAAAATAAATAAATAATCATAGGAAAGAAGATTCATGTCTAATAAGTTACTTGCAAAACATCATCATTAATCTTGTTTCGATATACTCGTAGGTACTGGCTTTAATACTACACTAAAACATAAAAAGCGAAATTTAATTAGGTAGCGAAACTCTGCAGACGTAAGGATGGGTGGGTGTCGATACCTAAACATGATAAAAAAAAGAAATTAATTTGTGGTCATCAACGGTGGTAGTGTAGTCACTTGAAATTTCAGTTAAAAAAATCTGTTGTTTTTTGTGTAAACTTCACAGACGTCTTGTATCGATATCAAAACACGATAAAACAAAACAAAAAACATATTTTCTCAACCCATAGGTACTTCAAGTAACAAATTCACCAGCGCAAAAAAGTCTTCATTTTTTATTTTGTCATGTTTAAATATCGAGACCCATCACGTGTGCGGAGTTTCGCTAGCTGAATTAATATGACCCTGTATATCAGACATCACGTTGGTTTGTTCTCAATTCTGTTAGTCTAGACACTATACAGAAACTTTATATTTTACTCAAGGTCTATAAAACATGTAGGTGATACGGGGATATAACTTATTCTTGACTCGGATAAACGGAAAGATAACCTTGATTTGTTGTTTCAGTACATATAGCGAAGGCTTCTCAAAACCTACGACTTATTTGTTCTAACATAACACGTGGGTTTATTTATTATAGCAATGTATTATTTACATACTAGCTTCGCCCCGCGGTTTTACACGCATAAGCTTCGATCCCGTGGGAATATCGAGATAAAAAGTATCCTATATATTAATGCTGGTAATAAACCATCTGTGTGCCAAATTTCATCCAAATTCGTTCAGTGGTTTTTGCGTGAAAGAGTAACAAACATCCATCCATTCATCCATCCATCCATCCATACAAACTTTCACGTTTATAATATTAGTAGGAGTAGGATAGTAGGAAGTAGGATTTATGTAATGATAACCTGCTTCTTGACTCCACGTCCCTCTAAACGTGGACCTCATCTAGTTTTAAAAGTATGACTAACGAGTTAAAGTGTTTGTACACAGAAATAAAATCATTTGTCATCTCACGAGTCCATGACATTTGGGAGAAGACTCCCTAAAACTGTTTGCAAAACGTAAACATTAAATTAATTAAACTACATTTAAATGATCAACATCTAAATAGTTATCAAAACAACCCTTAATCTTTCAAATGAGGGTGATTTATTAACACTGACCCAAATTCATTTAGACCCCACGGCACTAAACAATGTCACCCAATGGTCAGCACTAAAACGGCACGTTCACAGTATTTATGAATAGGGGTGCACTGGTAACGATAAAAATAAAACCCGATACCTTGTAACGCAAATTAGTCCACAGTTCGTAAAAGGTGATGGCTGCTAAATAGTAACACGTGGGTTTGATCATTATGTATTATTCCGTATTTGCTAAGTGTTAAACATGTTTCTTGATTCCGCGTCCCTATTATTATACTTACCCGTCACATTTGGGAGAAGAGTCATTAAAACTGTTAAATGTAGTTCAATTAAAAAGTAAACATTTTAATTGAACTACATTTAAATAACTTATCAAATCAGTATGTAAAAAGTTATCAAAATGACCCTTAAGCTTTCAAATGAGGGTGATTTATTAACACTGACCCAAATTCATTTAGACCCGACGGCATAAAACTAGACCTCTGAATGGTCAGCTCTAAAACTGTACTGTTCACAGTATATATGAATAGCGGTGCACTGACACGATAACATAAACCCCGATACAATGTAACATCACATCAGGCAAATTAGTCCACAATACATGAGGTGATGGCTGCTAAATAGGTCAGACGACACGGCTGGTAGTGCACCATTTCTCGACCGCCAAGCACTTTCATTTTTTATATGCAAGTGAGAATGCCAAAAGTTTTCCGCACTGCGTCTCTCTCCTTCGCAGCTGAATATGTATGGGACAGACTTGCCAATTCAAATTCGGTTACTTTATTCACCACATTGCAGTCTTATTGGAATTTTTAGCGGTGATAATCCCCTTTTTTGTTATTTAAAACTTACCCATCTGTGCTTCAATGTAAAGTGTTTTAGTGCGATTTTATGAAGGAGGAAATGACGTTTTGCGGAATGAATAAAATTATAATTTAGTACGTAGAGTTATATCTTCTTCATTGAAGTCCAAGTTAAATTTAATTATGTTGGTGGTACACAAGTTAACGGTGAATAAAAACGACTGTTTTGAAAGGGGAATGAAGAATTTTTGAATGAATGAATTAATGCTATATTCACTTAAACATTCCTTAACGCTACGTACATTGCCCCACAAAAGTGCTTACGTAGTTTCACTGTGAGATCGTTGAGTCTCTCTTACAGTAAACTTAATATCAGGTACATCTATAACCTATACTATATACTTAATACATACACTTACCTACATATGTATAATCTAATAAATATTTTTTAAGTTTACTTGTTAATTTTACTTTATTAGTTTCTTGTCTGATGTCAGCAGGCAAAATGTTCAATAAATAGGGAACGCGTTTTATTAAGGTTCTATCGCCATAGTAATTACTAACTCTGGGTACATCATATTTAACTGCTGTCATCGACCTGCCGATCGATTCTGTAAAAATCTCACCGTGAAAAGTTAGGTGAAGTGACCTTAGAGTGAGCTGTCAATAGTGTCAATCCCTAGCATTAGTTGGAATGACAGCTCACTTCACCTAAGTTTTCACGGTGAGATTGTTACAGAATCGCACTGCTGGTAGTATACCTGTTAGAAAGTAGTGAGTCACTATCCCGATTGCCATGGTTATTAACTAATAATAGGTATTTATGTTTAAGGATAACTGGTAGTATTTTACATATTTTGAATAACCTACTATAACTCTCCCTCCCTTATAACTGTTTTTAGTTTTCTTGTTTACTAGTAATTTGAAAAATCAAATTTGTATTGATTCTAGTTCCTGTATATAGGTACTCCATATAAAAATCTGGCATACCTTCCTATCCGCCATTTTGTTTTTTTTCAAAATGGCGTACCTATACAGATCGATTGCTGACATCAATGCAAACAAAAAACATCACGTCGCCGTCGGTCACGTTTCCGAGATACTAACGTTCAAAGTTGATCACGTGACATCCATATTTCTTTGAGCTTGCGTAGGTATATCTTGTTGCATAGATGTGTGATTATTTTAAACATTCAGAGTGATTATTTTAAACATTTATGCAACAAGATGTAAGCTTTACCGGGTTTGGTCCTATTATGTTTTCTGATTGCATTGCTGTCAGCTATCGATTTATATAGGTTTCATGTGTGGCTGGTATTTCGAAAAAAAAAAAAACAAAATGGCGGGCGGGTAGGTATGCTATGCCACGGACCTTCAAAGCCCTTTGATATTTATTTTGACCTAAGCCCTTTGAGATTTTTAGCATAGTGAAGTAAAAGATAATCAGAAGTTTTAAATAAACAATTATTTGTTGTTTGTCTGCCTATGGGGTCTGCCTGTAGGTACGTGATACCACATCATATTTACTTTGTTATAATTTCTACAGATGTTAGAATACCTAATTATACTAAGAGTATACGAAAGACATACATAAATCATAAGTAACTTTTCCTTCATGTTCGGTTTTTGTTTTCAATATCGGCACGTGGCCCTCATATTTTAATTACGACCAGAACTAAAGCTTAGGAAGACCTTCGCTGTAATTAATTTGTAAATAAATTAACATGGGCGGATTAAAACACAGTACATTAACAACAAAGTATTAAAGCATTAATGAGGAGACCGTTGTGAACCATCAATGTATAATTATGGAGTTATTAAAATATTCTTTAAATTATTTTGTAGGTACAGGTAAATCATATATGTATATTGATTCAACGATTGAATGACTCGTGGTGCTGTTCTGTAAAATGGAAAGTTAGAACCACATTGAAATCATCACATGCTTTTGGTTTAGCAGTGTTTTTGAAAATTGGGATCTTGACCATTCAACTTAAACTCAACACTAAATTAATATTATAAAGAGAAAATATTTTATTTTTTATACGTTTGTTTGTTACGCTTTCACGCTAAAACGGCTAAACGGATTTGGATGAAATTCGAATGGGTAGACCATGATCTGGATTAGCACATAGGATTTTAGACATAGGACATACTTTTTTATCTGTATATTTCTACGGGATCGAGACTTATGCGGGTGAAACGTAGTTCCAAATAAACCACTGTTGAATTGTCAAGGGGTCGGTCAGTCAGAAAAATGAAGCTAGTTGCCCATTCCAAAAGCGTAGGTAATGTAGGTAGGTAAGCGTAGTAGGTTTCTATGAAAAATAACAAAGCAATAAACACCACGGAAGCTCTTTTTAATCAAAATAATGTTACAAAATATTGATTACGTCATTCATGTTGAATAACGCAAATCTGGCTTCCGAGTTCTGGCTACCTCCGACATCATTTTAACAATTTTAATTAAAGTTATATTTTTCATTAAGTATTTATTACTGTATAAGTACTTACAGAGTGAAAATCATTAATGGATGGGAATGTTTTATTCAATATTGAACATAGGTAAGTGCAAAAAGTATTTTTTTCATATTCGTTTAATTTTTATTTTCGTCTGGTATTGTACGCACGGCTACACATCAAGCTATACATAACCAGTATAAGCTGACTTCTGACTGTACGAAAAACCTGTACAATGCAAGGGCAGATAAATCTGGGGATGTATAGCTCGATGTGTTGCCGTGTATACCTTCCTACCTCTGGCCAATTTAACTACATTTACGATGCCTCAAAAATATACCTAGAGCTAGAAGAAAAAGTTTTCATGTAGGCATAAAATTGTATTTTCAGAATGGTATTCGTTATTCATGCTACGTTTTCCTTCCGAGTATTCTTAGGACCGTATTTCCGGAAGCTCATTATTTTTTAAAACAACAATTTTTTAGGCCTCATTAATTTTACCGTAAATGATGTAGTACAAAATTTTTGTTTATTTTCTACTAGCTTTTGCTTAAGGCTTCGCCCGCATGGAGGTCGGAAGTTATCCCACGGGAAACAAGTATCCTTAAGTCGTGATGGCCCAGTGGTTAAGGCGGCTCGCCTCTCATGCATGAGGTTGTGTGTTCAAATCCGAGCAAGTACCTTTTTCAATTCATATGTATGTGTGTTTCTGAGTTTATCTTGGACATTACTGACATAGGTGAAGAATTAACATAGTGAGGAAACCTGGATGTATAGTTAATATAAGTCTGACTTCGCCAACCCGTCTTGAGCAAGCGTGGTGACCCTGCAGAGGGACAGTAATACCCTGGTATTATTATTCATCATCATAACATCACACGTGTAATCCTCGAAGGATTAGGCAGAGGCAGTATCCTACTTAATATTATCCTACTTTCTACTAATATTATAAACGTGAAAGTTTGTATGGATGGATGGATGGATGGATGCATGGATGTTTGTTACTCTTTCACGCAAAAACTACTGAACGGATTTGGATGAAATTTGGCACACAGATGGTTTATAACTAGCATTAACATATGGGATACTTTTTATCCCGATATTCCCACGGGATCTAAACTTATGCGGATGAAACCGCGGGGCGCAGCTAGTAAATAATATTTATAATAATAGCTTTTGCCAGCGGCTTCGCCCGCGCGGAGGTCGGACACAATCCCACGGGAACGTCGGGAACATCGGGATAAAAAGTATCTTATGTGTTAATCCTGGTTATAAACTATCTGTTTACTAAATTTCATCCAAATCCGTTCAGTAGTTTTAGCGTGAAAGAGTAACAAACATCCATCCGTCCATCCATCCATACAAACTTTCATGTTTATAATATTATAAATATTAAGTAGGATTATACGAGGCCTATTTGTCGCACTTAAATTGACGTTTAAACACAGCGCGAAATGCACGATGGACATTTAAACAGGATAGTCAATCACGCAAAATGAATTACTCCCTCCATAACAAAGTGAAATATACAAATACATATGTATTTACACGTATTACATGACCCGTACATGCCCGCTCCATCATGTGACATTATTTAGTTACACCCAAAACTAATATCCAAGTTAATGACACAGCAAACACTGAATAGTTCGTATTTATGAAATACCTTTGCTACCTGTAAAATATAGCTGTATTTGTACATATTCGTATTACTCGCTACATTCAATACCTACTTAGGGTGTGGGAACGTATGGACTGAAAATAGAAATTGATTACTTTTGAGCCATAGGTGTCTTTTGTGAAGGTAAATTGAAATTAGTAAATTAAGTTTCATTGAAATGCGTGTAAAATTGTTGGTGCTTTGGCTCGATTTTATGTTCGTTGGTGGTTTCGGTTCCAACAATGTATATCTTAAAAGAATCTTAAAATTATCCTCTTACAGGATAAACTCAAATTGGACTACTCTGCAAAAAGTTTTGCTTGGTCACACAGAAAAAAAAAAAAATATTGTAATAAATTTTCGTCGGTTAAAATTTAAAAAAATACCCGACAACGTGAAACCATATAAAAAGAAAAAAATAACCTTGAAATTATGACCCTACGTAAGTACGTATGAAATTTTTTGATTAAATGTTGTCCCGTCGCGTCGGGGGACCGCTCTAATTATTAGCCAAACGTTCTGTTAAAGTTTAAAATAGTAGCGGTCCCCAGACAGGACAATATTTAATTAAAAAATTTAATACGTACTTACGTAGGGTCATAATTTCAAGGTTATTTTTTTCTTTTTATAAGGTTTCACGTTGTCGGGGGTTTTTAAAAATTTTTAATTTAATTTTTTAGTTCATGCTTTTTATAGGGACTCCTTGTTATTTCATTTCTTTTATTTTCTTGCGTTTTAAGATTCAGGTAATTTGGTATTTAATCAGTTTTTTTGTAATTCACCATTTTGTGGTAGTGGCCATCTTGGATCATCATAGTGTATAGTATTCTACTAGTCAAGCCCTTTCATTTGATACCCATATAGAGGGAGTTGTGAAAAAAACAATGTAATTCGCCATTTTGTGGTGGCGGCCATCTTGGATTTGAAATTTATCATAGTGTATAGTATTCTACTAGTCAAGCCCTTTCATTTGATACCCATATTGAGGAGGTTGTGAATAAATATGTAATCCGCCATTTTGTGGCGGCGGCCATCTGGGACCGATTTTCATCAAACATAGCTAAGGACAGTCCCGACAAATACACCTTTCAAACAAAAAAAACAAAATTAAAATCGGTTCATCCGTTCGGGAGCTACGATGCCACAGACAGACATACACACACACACACAGACCCCCACACACACCCCCCCACACACACACACAGACACGTCAAACTTATAACACCCCGTCGTTTTTGCGTTGGGGGTTAAGAACTTAACTACAATATAAAAATATGGAACCCTAAAAACAACATTATCAATCTTTTAATTACTGGTTTCTTCTTCTTTCTGTTTTAACATAAAACATATCTTATGGCACTCGGCAATAGCGTAGCTTTCTATCAGTGTCGGAAATTTCAATCGGAGTTCCGAAGATTACGAGTTGTCTGAAAAAATTCACAAATGTTACCTCTTTATAATATTAAGTATAGATATAAGCCAAGCGGTTGGTTGACTCTTCACGTGACCAGGCTGGCCTATTTTTAGCCCAAAGAATCAGCATTGCCATCCAACGTGGTAATGCTGCCAGCCTTTTGGGCACTTATCCCATTGACAGTGATGCGGACGAATTTTTTTATGCCTAATGAGCTCCTGCCTTTTTCTATATTTTTTTCGTATTATATACTTGTATATAATTGCATATACTTGTAGTATATATTAGTGTTAGCTTGTAAAAATAGTAATTAATCTGTGTATGTTAAATAAAATGATTAAGTATAGATAGATTTATTATTTTGAACAATGCCGGTGTTTTTAATGCCGGTGTATTTGTCTTTTCATCATCATCATCATTTTCAGCCCGGAATCACCAACTTCTGGGTATACGCCTTCCCTTTCTTCTGCCATCCATTGTATTTTCAGTTGCTCTAAAATAAAAATAAACTACTCCAAGTTTAGCAAAAAACTGTTAGCTTTACGATACAAAAGTTGCAAACTGCCGAACTATAACACATACTATAATAGTTTTTAGTTTACAACGCAGCCATTAGTATGCCAAGCTACGGCACTAGATCCGGCTGTAACCTATAATATCCTAAATTACCCTACCTGGGCTACTTTACCATCTAAATCGATAGTAACCCATTTTAAAGTAGTTTAATATGGGGGAGAATAATGTGGTATCACCACATACAGTCGTATTAGATTATTAATGGGTTGAGAATTATTAAAACTTCCTGTTAGGTATATACCGTGAGTAAAATTAATGGAATATAAAAGTTGAGTAACGTTGTTGCGGCGACATGTTTTTGTGGTGTTGATTGAACGAAGGTTAAGCTTCGCTTGCCGCAGTCGGTTCGTGGAAGGGTGACTCCATAACATATCGAGACTCTTTCGTGCCTCGGAAATACGTTAAGCCGTTGATATCGGCTGTTATTTGTACATAAATCTTAGACAGTCGTTACGGGTAGTCAGAAGCCCGAAAGTCTGACGACCAGTCTTACCAAGGGGTATTGTATTACCCAGTAACTGGATTGTGGAGGTCAGATAGGCACTTGCTCCATATAAAATACTGGTATTCAGCTGCATCTGGTTAGATTGGAAGCCGACCCCAACATAGTTGGGAAAAGCAGATTGATTTATGGAGTCTTGCAGTGTTGTAAGCAGGAAGAAAATGTTTTCTGAACATTTGAGGTTGCTGGAAACAATGTTCGGTAACTGTTGTTCAACTTTTGTATACCGTGAATTAGAGGGCTTGAAAATCGGGTTAATGTTCTGGGTAAGATCAACGTTTTTTTTTATAATCACCATCATAATTATCATATACATAAGTCTCGTAATACGTACTTGTTGTACACACGCTTCCTTTAAGAACTGCTACAATAAATAGACCGGCTTCAGAACGGCACAAAAAAGGGCAATGGACCAGTTTCGAGGAATCCCAGAACCAATGTCATTGGGAGGCTCCGTTCACGGGAAATTGCACCACTGTCAGTAGTATACCGAGGTGCAATACCTATAGACACTAATAGCTACAGTGAAACGAAAGCTATTAAGGAGGATGCGCTGAGGTAGCCCGCGAAATTCAAATTTACTTACGTTTTTTGCAATTTGCAGGCCAGTGTCAAGTTGGCTTTACAGAATAGGCTATTTTCCTAAAAAAATCGAATTAGTCCGTCAGTTAGATTATCAAAAAATATTGAACCCGTATTTTTTTTTGTCAGTTATATATAAAATGATGAAGATATCGCCCGTTAAATATATCGATATCCGCGTAACGTCACTTGCTTGCGACATTTTTGCACGCAAGTGACGTCACAACCCCCCACTCCCAAATTTTGACGCGCTTTATCTTTGTCATTTTTTGTTTGATTGACAAAAGAAAAAATACGTGTCCATTATTTTCGATAATCTAACTGACGGACTAAATATAATTATTATTTTTTACCCTGGCAACTACCCCATTATAATCATTAGAATCGGCAATACAACTCCTTGAGTTAGAATTGGTCTCAAATGTCATGATTTCATGAAATTGTCATTCATTAGGCTAATACGAACTTAGAGAGATACAGTATTGATGATTTTTATGATTAGTGAATCTCTAGATCAACATACAACCTGATATTGATCAACAAATTGCAAAAAATGTAAGAAAATTTCTACTTCACGGCCTACTTTGACTCTTTTGCCTTAGCAATATTATTACAGCGTCTGACATGACAAGCTAAAACGAAGATCAAAGGTTTCTCTTCCTTTATTAAATCCGTTATCGAGAACAGGACGAGATGAAATGAAGACGTAGCTATTAGTTGCCTATTATAATAATAAACTAGATTCCGCTCGCGACTTCATCCACGTGAAATTATATTTCCTTTATTTAAAAGTAAACATATAAATTATATTTTTAAATATTAGAATATAAAAAGTATAAAAACATTTAAAAATATAAAAAATAGTAGCCCACCGGTATCGGGAACAGGGTCCAAGTTACCGGCGGTCAAGGCTCCAGAGAGAGGAACCTCCTGACAATGCGAGCCGTGTCCAGAAGTACCGCTTTCTGAATCAAGCCCTTGATCCAGCTGCCGAACGAGAGCCTCCTCAGGCGTTGGTCGGGCACATACCTGTAGTACGGCACCTCCGATTCCACAAGGCTGTATTTCAGAGCAAGTTGCTGAGTGATTATCCTGGCTACCAGGTTGTGTCTATGCAAGTCTCCGTTAGCTAGACTAGAATACCCGGAGATAATATGCCTGATTGATTCTCCCGGCCGGTGGCATGCCCGACAGATGGCAACCGTGCCGTCTTTCACAATAAATCTCCGGTAATTGTTCGTCATCATAACTTCGTCAATAATTGCACAGACAAAACCTTCGGTTTCTCCAAAGAGGTCACCGAAATGCAGCCAGGCTACGGACGCTAGTAGATCTACATCGGGTCCACGTAGGGCCCGGTAAAAGCGTCCGTGAAGCGCCTTACTCTGCCATACTTCCATGCGATCATTGGTGTCAAGCACTTCTGGCTTGCGCCAGTTCTCTTTAGCTAAGGAGAGCGGGGTGAGGCCCTTGTCCACCGCGACTACATCTCGATGCATCCCCAAGTCAGTTTCTAAGAAATATTCCCTGAGACTGCATATCTCGCGATTGTGGAGGGTCTTAGCGTTTAAAAAGCCTCGACCTCCACACTTTCGCGGGATATACAGCCTCATTACCGATGACCGTGGGTGATGCATTCGATTTGCAGTCAGCAGCGTCCGGACCCTCCTATCCAGGGCGTCTAGTTCAGTTTGAGTCCATTTGAGTATGCCGAAAGAGTACATCAGAACCAGCATGACCCAACTGTTGAAGGCACGCACCTTGTTTCCGCCTGACAGAAGTACTGACTATTAAGTACTTTTTTCAGGCGGCCAAAGAAGCGCTCCTTCAACGATTGCTTCATGTCAGTAACATTGATGCCTAAAGCTTCCGACATATCCAAATACTTATAGGTTTCGGATGCGGAGAGGGCTCTAAGGTTTGTGGAATCCGAGAGTTGGGTTCCCACGGATCCCACAATCTCCCTTCGTTTTGCATGCATGACCGCACATTTGTCCACACCAAATTCCATCCTGATGGCGCTACTGAAAGTTTCAGTTACTTTCAGTAGCTCCATCAGTTGCAAATTGTTTGTAGCAAAGAGTTTCAGGATCCATGTAGAGGAGGTGCGATATAACCTGACCACCTCTCCTCAGCCGATAGCCTAGACCTGAATCCTCCAGCAGTGTGCTTAGAGTATTCAAGGCTAAGCAGAACCAAAGCGGACTCAAACTATCAAATAGTATTATTATTACTATGTCGTTTATTAAGTTAATTATCTTATTTAATTATATTTTTAAACATTTTTTTAAACACCGATAAAAAATATATGTAAAAAAAAAAAATTAAAATATAGATCCACCAAAGTCGGGAGCAGGGTCCAAGCTACCGGTGGTTAATGCTCCAGAGACACGAACCTCCTCACAATGCGAGCCGTATCGAGGAGTACTGCCTTTTGAACCAGGCCCTTAATCCAACCGCCTTACGAGAGGCGCGATAGATGTTGATCGAGGCTTTTGGCCATCAGGCCATTGGCTGATACGACAATCGGCACAATGATAGCCGAGCTCACATTCTACATTTTAACAACCTCGTGTGCTAAGTCCAGATATTTAATTTGCTTCTTTTTCTCAGCTTTCACGAGGTTCCCGTCATGTGGAATGGTAACATCGACAATTATTGTGCGGCGCGCTAATCGATCTATCACCACTATATAAGGTTTATTGGCGACAATAGTCCTGTCAGTAATGATACACCTATCCCAGTACAACGTGACTTTGTCATTTTCAAGAACTGGGTCGGGCAAATACTTATTACCTATATTTAATACGGTACCTCAGAATCCACAAGTTTATATTTAAAAGCAAGTTGCTGGTGAATAATCCTGGCTACTTGGTTATGCCTGTGCAAGTACTTGCCGTTAGCCAAACGAGGACAACCAGAGATAATATGTCTGATGGACTCACCCGGACGGTGGCATGCCCGACATACGTCGATCGTCCCGTCCTTCATAATGTCTCCGGTAGTTATTCGTCAAGGTAACTTCGTCCATAATTGCACAGACGAAACCTTCAGTTTCCCCGAAGAGGTCACCAAAACGTAGCCAGGATACGGGCGCTAAGAAATCTACATCGGGCTCGTGAAGAGCCCGATAGAAGCGCCCGTGAAGCTCCTTGCTTTGCCATACCTTCTTGCGGTCATCGGTAGTAAGTACTATAGGTTTATTATTATTATATTCTTTATTTTCGGACAACAATGATCCAACGTATTAGTAAACAATAAAATAACTTATTACTAGTGTTAGTACTTAAAGTACAACACAGAATAACACAGACAGACTAGACAGTATTGTGAAAAGGACATCCCCAAATTAATGTTTAGAGATCGTTCTTCTCACAAAACTTAATAAGCGGAGAGTCGATACTTTCTGCTATAGTTTTTAGAATGCTGTTATTACTCGCCCGCAACCTTGACAACAGCGACGCGGTTTACTGGCGAATGACGGCGTGGAAGCCGTCAGTTCAGTTTTGCGCAAACATAGCAGAAGCGCTGCACCATTTTGGCAGTCCCAACAGCATTCTAAAAGTATTATTATACTGTACGCGTAGGTCATCCAGCGTTCTTTTGGTATAGTTGACCCAAAGATTCCCCTTGTAAAAGCTCTGGCAATATGCCTTGTTCCCCCGACCTACCCTGTCGCATCGCATCGCCTGTCCGCACTATTATTTCGATTTCGCTAAGCATTTTTTCTGACTTTTTTGTTTTTGCTTATATCCTATGGATCTGATCTCCTCCTCTGCCGCTTACGGCCGCAATACGGGCACGTGTACGTTCACTCATCCGTGAACCCGCCACGGCTGTACGTCACCGGACCCTCCTCTGGGGAGTAATCCCCATCACCAGCGCACCAGAACACTTAGCACGCCGTGACCACCCCAGGGACCAAACCAGCACATTGGGCGCCAGACGACCCCGTGTCTGGGCACCCTTGGTCCCCCTGCGACAGGTCAGGTCATTGGCCCCGCCGCCTGCCGATGTTAAGTAGATTTCCCCAACCAATGGGCTATCAAATGCAAAAAATAATTTTTC
The DNA here is from genome assembly GCA_947507525.1 of Apamea epomidion. Lineage (NCBI taxonomy): Eukaryota > Metazoa > Arthropoda > Insecta > Lepidoptera > Noctuidae > Apamea > Apamea epomidion. The sequence goes on from OX382225.1 coordinate 9,062,029, forward strand.
AAATCCGACTGGTAGTTTGAGAGATTTGCGCATTCAAACAAACAAACTGTTCAGCTTTATTATAAGTATATATAGATAGAAGTTTATTATAAGTATACATAGATTAGTATAGATTAATCTGTATAATTTTTCAATCAGCAATGGCAAATATACTAGTCCGTGTGGCTATTGCAAATCCACACCGCAGGTCACATCAAACGTGAAACACACAAAATAAATTATATCAACAAACTGCCTCGTATTTGCAAATGAAGGTAATTGCTTCATTTGCGTTTGCAATCTCGTTAATACATTGTATTTTAATTAATATCTAAATAGGTGTACACTTCGGGGAGCGAGCCGTGCTGGGGCTCATTTGAAATCCAATCATATCCGGGATCAAATAACAACTTTACCGCACATGTATGCTCGTTAATACAATCGGTATGTGCAAATCGGACATGTTTGAATGTTTTATTTTGTTTTATGGGAAAGCGTTTAACCTTTTTTATTCCTATGGCTATGGGAATAAGGAAATATCCGGTAAAACGGTGCTGGAATGAAAAACTCTAGAGAATAAAATGAATAGCTACTTTTCTTGCTGCTCCCTTCCTTTTGGAGTTAACTGATTGCCTGAGGCTAGTTTTTAAATATTTTTTTTGATACAATGGTGAACGAGTATTGTTTAAAATAGGTAATTTATCTATGTACCAACTGCATAACAATAAAAGTAAATTTAGGGTTTAATTATTGATATGGAATTTAATTTTAAGTTAATTTATTGTAATGTAATAATTTTACAACAATGCATTGTAATATTGCTATGGGTTAATACCTGAAAATAAATGATAATAATAAATCTATCCTATAATGCACATACAAAACACTACAAAAAAGCGGCCAAGTGCGAGTCGGACTCGCCCATGAAGGTTTCCGTTGAGTTGATTGAATGAAAGGTAAATTGCGGTTTACGATTTATGACGTATTAAAAAAACTACTTACTAGGTCTCGTTCAAACCAATTTTCGGTGGAAGTTTACATGGTAATGTACATCAAATATTTTTTTTAGTTTTATCATTCTCATAATTTAGAAGTTACAGGTGGGGGACACACACATTTAACCACTTTGAAAGTGTCTCTCGCGCAAACTATTCAGTTTAGAAAAAATATATATTAGAAACCTCAATATCATTTTTGAAGACCTATCCATAAATACCCCACATGTATGAGTTTGATGAAATAAAATTTTTGAGTTTCAGTTGTAAGTATGGGGGGAACCCCCAAAATTTATTGTTTTTTTTTTCTATTTTTGTGTGAATATCTTTGCGGTTCACTGAATACATCTACTTACCAAGTTTCAACAGTATAGTTCTTATAGAAAAAAGTGGCTGCGACATACGGACGGACAGACAGACAGCCAGACATGACGAATCCGGGTTCCGTTTTTTGCCATTTGGCTACGGAACGCTAAAAAGCTGACATATTAAACACTTGCCGCATTTTTTTACAACTAGACTTGGATAATAAATACACTGCAGTACAGAGCAATTTACCTACTCAAAATAACAATTAGAATCTCACCTTGGTTCACACCCGTGAGATTCTGATAATACCAGGTAATAAATAACCTGAGAAAATTAAATTTAAAAACCAAAACAATAATAGACAATGACAATATATATACATACGTTAGTTTACAAATTAAAAATAGCACGTACGTCACAGGTGCAATGCGTCGCAAAATTATTTCTCTAATAAAATCTGTACACCCATTGAAACTGAAAACACGCAACCAATTTGAAGTTACACTCGCGGATTTAATTGAATTGGTGAGTTTTTTGCCACAGAGTGACGTTACGTTCAACTGTGATCATTATTTTATATTACCTCTGTTTGATAGTTGTAAAGCTTTGTTTAATTAACAGTGATGTTAAATTATTTGTGCATAAGCTAGTCTATTTAGTAATTGAGTGTTGCTTTTGATAATACGTATTTGTCTGCGTATGACATTAACTAAACCCGAAAACAGGAAAACGCATGAACTAGCTTTGAAGTTAGCATTGTGTTGAAGATTTTAAGATCAAAGGTTCATATTGAGCTCATTAGTAGAACTGACATGCTTTACTGTTTCATAGTTCCTTATGACGATAGAACTACGTACATAGATATACGTGTTCGCTTAAACACAATAATGTATTTAACATCACGTCATTTTCCTCACAGGGTTAGTTTGAGGTCCTATTATAGTACACCCAGATTTTGCCAGTTATGTTTTAACTCCCATGTAATAGCTGGGAATCGAATCCAGCTACCACTGAGCATGGGGCTCAGTGGTAGCGCTTGCGACCACCAGCCTGACGAGGCAGACAATCCTACTAATATTATAAACGCGAAAGTTTCTGAGGATTAATGTTTATTACTCTTTCACGTAAAAACCATTGAACGGATTTTGATGAAACTTTACAGTAATATACCTTATATATCAGAATAACACATACGATACTTTTTATCCCGATATTCTCACGGGATCGACAACAATGCGGGTGAAGCCGCGCGGCGCTGCTAGTACCAATTCATCTGAATTCCATATCAAATTAAAAGTATAATGCTCACTTCTAAGTCACACCAGTGTCGCTGTTACGTAGAACTGAGGTTGTAGTTAGCATTAAACAGGTTTCACCTGAACGTTGCGTTGCTTTGTAAGGAGAAGTAGTATTAGTGAAAAGCAAGTCCTAAGTAGTTAGTACACTTGGTCAGCTTGCCCTTATGCGTCTTGCAAACTTCTGCGTGGTGTGAGCGGTTATAAAATAAGCACGTTTCATATAATATGTAACTTCGGGAAAATTCCGCAACACACTTACAATTGCAATGTCATTCATTTGTCAGTTCCATAACATTCATTGCGTTATTTACGTTATTGAGCAGACGAATTTTTCAAATATATGGAGCAATGGATTATCAATTTCTTTCAAAACCCTTCGGATTATTATTGAAAGTGTGTTACGCAATCAGGAAGCTGGTTTACTAGGTACTTGGATTATTATTCTAAGACGATGAGTTGTGGCGCTAAGACGCGAAAGCAGGATAAATAAACAATCTCACTTTCACGTGGTATAATATGACGCAATAAATCTCGTGGATGGAGGCTTAATTTAAGGTGATATTTGGTAATTACTAACACCTAAACATCAGATATTACTGTGTTTTTCCATCAGGAACATCTCAATAGTATTACGGAGTCTGGATTTGTGCCCGTTTGGTGACTCGCCCCTATTACAACCTACATAACAGCCGAAATGTGGATGTATCCAGTATAGGGTAAATCTTTGGCTAGCCCTTCGGAGGATACAGGCATGATGTTATGTTGTGTATCTAAACATAAAATCAATAAAACATAAAATTTTCGTTTCTGGAAAATTGGGGATTTCAGTAAGTCATAAGTCATTTATTCATTTGTTGAACATACATACATACATAGGTACAATAATCACACTAATATTAATATTAATATTAGAAACCCCACGACCCTATCTCCCGGGAGAAGTCTTGTTCCTCACCTCTGGCTTGCCTTTATTGGCCGGCTGGAGTGAATACTGACGAGGAACAGAGCTCTCACCTCATTCTTGCCTTTATTGGCTGGCTTGAGTGGAGATTCGCAAGAGCAAACGTGCTAGGAGGAAGGAAGTATTTTAGTAAGATGCTGGTATGGATCTTGACCGTACTTCCGGGATTATCCTGATAGCCGTGGAATATCTCTCCACTCCTCATAAGCACCTCAGGACATGTTGCCCCCTTGTTGCTACGACACTATGTGCTAGCGCCTGTTTTCGGGGGCCCATTATTGAGTGTGCAAGTCTCCCCCTGCCATTTCATCTGTGAATATTATAATTATCATTGGTCAAGCAGGGGACATAGTCCTTCCATAGTTCAAGGTGACCGATCCACTATAGCCACCCAAACCCATAGCGCAGTATATTTTGTTTACATGTTGTGCAATAGTCCTGCACCAACCGGGGGTTGTCCTTGAGTGCACTTGCATGGTGCATATAGGGATAATCGTCGGTTGGTGCCTCCTCATTATTTAGAATTGTGTAAAGGGCCTCTACGAGTTGGCTGCGGCCCCTAGTACGGCTTTCAAAGGTCCGGGACCCTAGGGTCCTGAGATATGTTAAAGACACTAATATTATAAAGGCGAAAGTTTGTGAGTGAGTGTGTGTATCATGTATGTGTGTTTGTATGTTTGTTACTTCTTCACGCTCAAACGGCTGGACCAATTTTGATGAAATTTGGTATAGACGTAGCTGACACCCTGCATTAACACATAGGACACTCTTTATTCCGATATTCTCATGGGATCGAAACTTATGCGGGTAAAACCGCGGGGCGCAGCTAGTGGTATATAAAGATACTAAAGAGTGCGCTATGCTATGTCAAAGGGCGTTCAAGCGTTTGTAATTTAGTAATCAAGCAGTCCAAGTCTCAATTATGAAATAAAATAAGCCTGGAAAATAAGAAAACAATTATAAAGAATCATATACTTAATACAAATCAATTAAAAATAAGATTTTTTTCAATAAGATAGATAACTACATCAATAATAAATAGCAATAAATATCAATGTCAATAAAAGAGATAAAATGAAAAAAATGTCAATACATTGCATGTCAACAAATAGATTGAAAACAAATAAAACTATGTCAATATACAATACAGATGTCAATATTATTTAAATATTTATATACAGATGTCAATATACAATACTAATATCGATATACAAAACTACAAGGACCTTTTTACTTACTTAATCAAGATAATATAAGGACAACAATACATGTATTCTATTAGCATGTCAACATTCTGTCATTTGATTTTTGTCTGTTATATAAATTCCGAAATACTGCTGTATGCTCAGTTCACAAGTAAGGATTTTAGCCGTGTCTTAAATAAGCTTACGTTGAATTCTTTACTTACTGGCGCCATGCAAAACATTTATACATTAATGCTGTGTGGGACCTTCTTACACATAAGCTATTATTATTCCGTCGACTTCGGTTAATTTCCAGTCAATACTTGCTGTAAGCAAAAAAATTGCATGGGTTTCGAAATTATTACCTCGCCTGGCAGGCAGATTGGCAACCAACAGTATAATTATGTACGACATAGGTCGATGCCGGCGTCCCTTGATTGATTAATCCCTCAGTCGCCTCTCACAATAGCTATACAAAGTACTAGATCGTTCTATTTGTAGCTGAACCTCTCCGGTACGAATACGTACGTAGGTAGGGATATTAATTTAATTAAATTTTTTTGACATATGTGGTTATAATATTTGTATTTTGAGTCTCAATGACTGAATGAATGATGTATTGTTTTTGATTTTTAGTATTGACTGACATAGTTTTAAGACCTTTGTTAGTAACAACTATGGGCATGTAATTAGTCTGCAATAAATGGATTTATTATTAATTGTAAAGCAAATTGACTACCAACTTAAATTGTCCGTATATTCAAATCATAACTGTCATTCTTTGACAGATGTATGGAATGGCTATAACACAGTAAATTAACGTAGGGTGTGATTCGGTGAATCGGTAGGTACGAGTACATTCCACGTCTCCATTATATTCATAACAGAGTTAGCATAACACACGTTGCCTTAACGACTATAAAATTATATAACAATCTTATGTACGCAACAATGCAGTCCCAGCGGTAACAATTACGAGGGCGGAGCTTTCATTAAACTTCATGAACTCGCGTAGATTTATGTTCGGAAAGTTTCAAAGAGTTTGGCGCCTCGCTCACATCGTTTGGGTGTCTCGTCGAAATGTTTTGTGAGCTAGTCGACTGCTTCAACTAGTTTTTCATTTCGTAGCTCTTTTGTATGAAATGCGAAAATTGAGGTCGTTTTGACTCGGTTTAAGTTTTGTGGCTAGAGTGTGATTGCTTCGATTTCGGCGATGGCGTTGGATGGCAGTGTTGGTTAATTTCCTATGTTGGATTTTGTTGGCATCATAAATGTTTGGTAAATAACAAACTATCTCGTTGAATTTGTGATATTGTTATCCTGTTTTTGTTTATATATTTGCGCTAGTACTTATTCAATTCTGTCTCTACGTATTTTTAATAATTATAAAATGGCTTAACGAAGCAAAAGGAGTACCTACTTATTTAATGATTGTTGGAGGTGGCGTTCTATAGTTTCTGCCTACGCCCATGGCAAGGTGTGAGTTTATGTAGATAACTATAAATATAAAATTCAAAGTCCTGACTGACTGACTGACTGATACATCAGCGCACAGCGTAAACTGCTGCCTGGTCCTAGAGACATGAAATTTGGAGGGTGTGTTTCTCGTGAAGAGTAGGTATCCACTAAGAAAGAGTTTTTCAAAATTCCACCCCTTTTTTTTTTCAGGATGGGAAATCATAAAATGACCCCTCCCGCTCTGGGTGGAGCAGAAGGGAGTGTCAGACTCTTACTGACTAAAACCCACCCGTGTTCCTTCCTTAGCCCTTTATGTACCAGGGCAGCGGTAACCCTTTCGGACGATCCCGCTACCCCGGCAGGCTTCGGACCTGTCGGGCCCCGTCAACTACGCTGACATCTCTTTGAGGCGCACGTGGAACACATACGCGCCGTCCGGCACGGGCCTGGTCCTGATCGGACGGAGAGCTACCCATTGCTCTCCGCCCGTAGGCCCGCGCCTACGGTGGCCGGGAGTCGTCACGCGGCTCCCGACGCCCGGAGCGTCTCCCTCGGCGGCTGAGGCGTGACGATCTCTCCCTCGCCCATCCCGCCACCTCCTTCGCTAGCATGACTGCTTCGCAGAAGAAGGTGACCGCCTCCCACTCCCTCTCGCCCAGGACCATGGCTTGAACCAGGGCCGGACGCGTGAGGTCGCCGCCGCTGCCGATCGCCTCTACGATGACACGGTGGTGCTCTGCCCAAGCGGGGCAGACCTCCACCGTATGCTCCACCGTGTCCTCTGGGCGATCCTCGCAGTGGTGACACCCGGGCGTCTCCTCCCGCCTGATGATGTGCAGGAACCTCCCGAAACATCCGTGTCCGGAGAGGACCTGCGTCAGGCGGTAGGTGAGAGCGCCGTGACGCCTCTCTAGCCACTCCTCAAAGAGGGGTCTTACCGCCGCTATCGTGGCGTGCCCTGCGCTGGGTTGCGATAGTCGCGCCTTCCATTCCGCCATGAGATCGCGCCGGAGGTCCGTCCGCTCCGCCGCGATTTGCCGCGGGTGCAGAGTTTCCCCCCGACGTAGTGCCTCCGCGCGCCAGTCATACAGGCGCGCGAGGACTATCGCCTCCAGATCCCATGGCGGCAGTCCGGCAAGGAGGCCTGCTGCCTCGCCCGAGATCGTGCGGTACCCCCGAATAAGCCTTACGGCTACCACCTTTTGGGGCGCGTTCAGATAGTGTGCGGCTCAAAGCCGCAGTGAACGCGCCCACACCGGGGCCCCATAAAGGGCCATGGACCGCACGACCCCCGCGTAAAGCCTCCGGCAGGTGGCGTTTGGCCCCCTCAGGTTGGGTAGGAGCCGCTTTAAGGCGGCCCCGGTCCGTTCCAGTTTGGGGGCCAAACGTCGGAAATGCTCGACGAAGTTCCACCGGCTGTCGAGAACGAGACCCAGGTATCTCATCGTTGTCTCGACGCCGATGTGAACCCCTCCTACCATCAGTTGGGATCCCGAAGGTGGCCCGTACCGGGGCCCATGAAAGGACATGGCCTCGGACTTGTGCAATGCCACCTCGAGACCCAACTGCCGGATCCTTTCTACGACTATCGCAACCCCGCGTGTTATCGCGTCGGCCGCCGCCTAATGCGACCTCCCCTGTGCCAGGACCAGCGTGTCGTCAGCGTAGCAAACTACGCTGACGCCATCAGGGAGGTCGGCCCGCAGCACCCAGTCGTAACCGATGTCCCACAGAAGCGGCCCCAGAACCGATCCCTGTGGGACACCCCACGACATCTCTCGCCGGTTCCAATTCCCGTCGCGACCGGGGTAGATGACGGCTCTGTCCGTCAAATACGCCTCGACTATTTGACGGAGGTAAGTCGGCACCCGGTGATACCGGAGTGCCTCCCCTATGCAGCTCCAGGGCAGGGTGTTGAACGCGTTGGCGATGTCGAGTGACACCGCCACGATCACCCCACCCCGGGACACCGCGTCCTCCGTCGTGAGGGCTCTCACGCGCATGATGGCGTCCACCGTCGAGCGCCCCTTGCGGAAGCCAAACTTACACTCCGCAAGATCCGGCCCCGTCCTCACCAGGTGCCCGACGAGGCGGCCCGCAATCACTCTCTCAAAGAGCTTTCCGACCTCGTCGAGCAGCAGTATGGGCCGGTATGCGGACGAAGAGTCCGCAGGGCGCCCTGGCTTCTAAATGAGGACCAGCTTCCCAGTCTTCCAACGGAGTGGAAACTGGCCTCTCTCCATGCATGCGCTTAAGAGCGCCTCCAGTCGAGGCCCGAGAACCCTCGCGGCCAGGACCCAGGCTTTACCCGGCAAGCCGTCGGGTCCCGGGGCGGTATTTTTGGCCTTCAGGCTGCCTACCGCCGCTCTCAGATCTATCTCGGTCACTTCAGGGGTGTCGTCGTCGTCGTCCGTGTGGTCCGCTTCGGGCACCGCAAGTGGCGGAGTCATAGGCGGGAGAGTATGCTCCCCCCGTGAAGGGAACAGAGCGCTCACCACTTCCTCCACCAGCTGGGGTCGGAGACTCTGCGTCAGCGGGGGTGCCCGGGTGCGGAGTTTATTTCGCAACATTCTGTAAGGGCGCTCCCATGGATCTCGGTTCAGAGTCTCCAACATCTCCTCGCGGGCCGTATCCTTGGCCCGCTGGACAGCCTCTTGGAGGGCGGTCTTCGCCGCTCTGTACCCCTCGTACCGCTCCACCTCCGTGGCTTCCGCATCCGGAGGGCGGATGCGGAGCCTGCGGTGCCTGGTGTACCGGTGTCGCGCGTCGACGCACGCCTTGCGTAGCGCCCCAACCTCCTGCGACCACCAGTACACCTGACGTCGGGCGCATCCTGGCCGGACTCGGGGCATTGCCACGTCGCAGATCTTGGACATGGCCTCCCGGAACCACTCCGCCTCATCGTCGATGTCAGCAGGCCTGTCTGGTGAAAACACCCAGGCCTGCACGATCGAGGCTTCCAGGAAAAGCTCCCGGTCCAGCTGCTTCAGCGCCCACCGCGGACCACTCGGAGCCTGTTGGACCAGCGCGCTAGAGGTCTGGGTGGAGACATCAAACCGGATATACCGATGATCGGAGTAGGTCTCCACCTCCTCCATGAAGCGCCAGTCAATGACACGCTGTGACAGAGCGGAGCTGGCGAACGAGATGTCCACTACCGACTCGCCCCGCATCCGCACACACGTAGGAACAGAACCCCGATTTAGGACGACCAGGCCTGTTTCCAGAGCCCAGTCCTCCACCATCTTGCCCCGCACATCCGTGCAACGGGAACCCCAGGCCAAATTCTTGGCGTTGAAGTCCCCGAGCACTAGCACGGAGAAGGCGTGGTTTCTGGCGACGACGACACTCAACTCTGTTAAAGAGTTTTGGAACTCGGCGAGAGTTTGGCTCGGAGAGAAGTATACTCCCACTACTACAATCTCTCCGAACCGTGCTGCTACGCACCCCTGTCCCCTCGTGACACCTTCGAGGGACGGGGTACCGGCGGCAGTCGACGAAATTATGCCAATGAGCCGTTCAGGTCCTCCACCCAGTCATCCCTGGGCGGGACAAAGTACGGCTCAGCGACCACGGCGATGTTAATCGACCACTGCGCCATGCTCTGGAGCAACAGGTCCTGAGCGCAGGCGCAGTGGTTGATGTTCACCTGGAGAAGGCGTAGAGGAGGAGTTATTACTCCTCCATTTCAGCCCCCTCCCGGGCCTCCTCGGCAGCGGTGGCGGCGGCGGCGGCGGCGGCGGCGGCGGCGGTGGTGGCGGCGGCGGCGGCGGCGGTGGCGGTGGCGGCGACAGTGGCGGCGATGGTGGTGGTGGCGACGACGGCGGAGGGCCTGCCTTTCCTCCTGGCTTCGGCGGGTGGAGCGCAGGACTTGCTCCCCGCCCGGTGATCGGCCGGCTTGCCAGCAGCCGCACATGCGACGCAGTGCGGCGCGGCGTTGCACGAGCCGGCCGTATGTCCGGGCTTGCCGCAGCGGAAGCACAGAGTGCTGCGGTCCTCTAAGGTGCACTGGACGCCCACGTGGTGCCCCACGAGGCATCGATAGCACCTTAGAGGTCTGGGCTCCAGCAGCTTGACCTGCGCTGACACCCAGCCCACCAGGAGCCTTCCGCCCTCCACTATTTTCCTCGCCGCCGTCACGGGACAGCTTACCGTTATGGTTCGCATACCCGTGAAGTCAGGACGTATGATGCCCGCCTTTACCTGGTCGGCCAGACACCCGCCCGTCCTGACGACGGCGGCTACCACCTCTGCCCCCGTCACCGAGTCATCCAGGCCCACAATGCGCATATCCGCGCACTTGACGGGCCTGGATACTCGAGCCTCGTCCGCATTGAGGGACGCCCTTAGCTTTTCAGCCAGGGTGTCAGCGGTGGGGCCACTCGTCGCACCGGGGATCTCCAGCATGCGGGCACCAGTGGCGGTCACCCTATGCCGGAGGCCTCCGGTGATCCCCAACTCCTGGAGATGCACCGTCGCTCTTGCCTTGGTGAGCACGTCGCAGTAGGTCACCCCCCTCTTGACCGCGTCCGGCTGTAGCGTAATGACTACCCACCCCTAAGAGGGTGAAATGGGGAGATTTTGTTTGTATGGAAAGTCTTATTCCTTGAGTTAATAAACTTTAAACTTGGCACCAATACTAATCTATGTAACTAAAAAGGGGTTGGGGGGTTTCAAAGTTTGTATGGAAGAATTTTAGCGTGCGGTCCGATTAACTCGAAACTCAGTATTTATACCTAGGATCGAAAGTAAACAATAATGTGTATCAGGGTTTTTAAAAATTACCCCTGACGGGCTGGAAAGGGGTAGTCAATTTTACAGGGGCGGATTTTAGTGCATGGCTTGATTAATTCGAAAATTAGTATTAATAATCTTTGAGTTAAGTTATGAATACATCCAAAACGGTTTTTTTAAATTTTCTTTTCACCCCCACCCCTGTGGGGGTGAAAAGCGGGGATACAGTTTATATGAAAAATCTTCTTCATTAGGTTAATAAACTTGAAACTAATAAAGTTTATCATTATAAGTTCTTCAAAACTTACCCCACAAAGGGGGACATAGGGGTGTTAAAGTTTGTGTGGCAGAATTTGAATGCGCGATCCGATTAACTCGAAAGTCAGTATTAATACTTTTGAAAGGAAAGAAACGATGATAAGTTTTTGGGTCTTTCGAAAATCGACCGCTGACGGTGCAAAAAGGGGTAATTCATTTTTTAATGGGAGTATTTTACTACGTGGCTTGATTAACTCAAAAATTGGTATTCATCATCTTTGAGTCAAATTATGGAAGCATCCCAATATTTTTTTTTTGTTTTCTACGCCAGTGGGTTGAAAAGACGGGATACAGTTAATATGAAAAATATTTTTCCTTTGGTTAATAAACTTGATACTTGGCAATATTTGCCTCATTAATTAATACAGATTTAATAATAATAATAAAAAATGATTTGCCTTAAAAAAGAATACAGATGGAACCTAGGTGATACGTTATAAAATAGGTACTGTACATTGTATACATCTGGTTCTATGTTAAAAACTGTACTCAAGTATTATTACCTTGCCTCTTAAACTAGATAAACCTGTATCTTAAGAGACAGGTGGTCACTTTTAGTTTAAAAACAATTCTCACAGAGGCTTAAGCGGGTGAAAAAGTTAATAGGTAAGAAAATATATTAAACCGCTCGGACGGATTTACTTGAAACTCGATACTAATACTTAAAACAAAAATTATGTGTTTTAAGGGTTTTTAAAAAATCGTCTCTTACCGGGGTGGAAAAGGGTAATAAAGTTTAAGGGGTGGATTTTACTACTTGCTTCCATTAACTCGAAAATGGGTATAAATAATATTGAAGTCATACAATGGGAACGTATCAAACGCTTTTTAAAAACAAGGCCGGTCGTGGTAAAAGGGTACGACAAGGTTTAATTCAAAAATCTTATTCAGTTGATCTGTACACTTTAAAATTAACTCGAATTAAATAAATAAATGATAAAGATCGTAAACATACATCTTCGAAATTTTAAGAGTAAAGTACACGCGGACGAAGTCGCGGGCAAAGTGCTATACTATATAAAATTATAAATTCTGTCTGTATGTTGTATTTTCACGCCTAAACCACTGAACGGATTTCGATAAAATTGCCTGCCAGCAGATGCCAAAGAGATAGATGGCATCCTGGGGAAGGACATACTTCTTATACTTTCAAACATCCACGCGGGCGAAGCCGCGGGCAGAAGCTAGTGTATGTATAAAATGACTTGAGTAACTAATTCAGAAAAGATTACTAAACAAAAACTTGAAATATTTCTTTTCACATAGTTTCGTCACTATGTGGTAACTTGCGAAACTGTTTCCTTGTGCAACTAACGAAACAGCTTTTAGAACAAAACCAAATTGCAATTAGCGGGAGCGCCAAGAATAAAAAAAAAACAAAAACCCTTTTTCTGTGGAAAGCATAAATCTTCCTTGTTTGGACTCTTTTGGCACTCGAGGGTTAGCTGGCACATAAATAAAAAGATTGTTTTGGAGATATTTAAGGCTCTTTTTCTATAAAGAATACAAAATTCTAACGACTTTAGTTTGGGTTGAATACATTTATTTTCTGTATTTGTCTGCATATTATCATCATCATTATCATTTCAGCCGAAAGACGTCCACTGATGGACATAGACCATACCCTAGTACCGCCACTTCGATTGGTTTTGTGCTTCTCGCATCCAGTTGATTCCTTGTGTACATACAATTCATAATATTTACTATCATGATTTGACGTCAGTATTCCTCACAATCAACGGGGTTAACGGCTCATTATCTGAGGTCAAAGGCGACGGAGCAATGGCCTAAGCAGACAAATGGCCTCGGTGATGGCCTTACCTCAGTGGAGGTTAGGTATATATTCCGTGAACAATGACCTGAGAGGCCACACTGCCTTAATAGTTCACTCCTTTGATAACATCTTGCTTAGAAATGGTGTGATTGACGTGGATCGACGTCAAGTGACTGACGGGTCTGATAACCTGCAGCTATTATTGACGTGTTCTGACCTTTACAAGTCTAAAGCTTACGATTCCGATTCTACTATTTATAGTGATACCTTGTTCCGTAGTGAAATGAAGGATCGAAATAATATTATGGTAGATTGGTGAATTAGCAGACTATAAATAAGTGATATGGTGGCTGTTAGTATGAATTTTCTTTCTTTTTAAAACTAAACGGTGTTCTATAACTTCTTATGTGAGAAAAAAAAAACACGGCATCATGCCTTAGGCAGAGTAAGGCCCTTTGTGCACGGTACGGTTTCTTTACGGTACTCCGTGAAAACCGCGCCGTAGAAAAAACATGTCTGTCAACAAGCTTCCATAGTGATCCATACAACACTGACGACCGTGCCTACACACGGCGTAAAACCGTAGATTTTCACGGCAAGAAAAACGTGTGTACAAAGGGCCTAAGGATGTTTAACATAAAGTTCAATATTTTCTCTTCAACTGAAAACGATCACACAAAAGTGCACACACAGCTGAAAACCAAAAACTTACTAACGCTGAAAAAATAGGAATAATTTATATTTGTCAGTATTCAATTAAAATGTAGAATACGAAATTCGTCCAATCAGTGTTTGAGATCACAAACAACTGGTGTTTATGTTAGCTCAGCTATCGCGTTGTTAATTGTTACATGGTGTTCGTGGAACAGTAAATAAGCCACATCAGGTTGCGTTTACATTGGGTTCAATCATGGCTCAATACTTAGTTATTTGGGATAGCCTCAGGCGAAGTTTTAGTTAATAAAACAACTGCTGGCTTGTAATCCGCTAAACCATTACGCTGAGGTCTATATAACACTCTCATTTCATAGGTGACCCTATTGCCATTAATCGGTCGAAAATCCAATAATTCGAGCTGCTACGGAGTAATTCCTGATCGAAAAACCACTTTGCCCAACTTGGGAATCGTACGCGGGTATCGTACATACATGTAGGTAAGGTAAATCGTGCTCCTTGCTCAAAAGTTGTACTTCTGTTCACAAGACCAATGACGTAGTCAAACCATCTTGTTCGCATCAGGCTACATTTACATTGGGATAGCCGCAGGCGACGTTTCGGTTAATAAAACAACATCTCGCTTGTATTTCCCATAACCAGTAGACTGAGGTGTAAAGAACACTTTCATTTCATAGGCGACCCTATTGCCAGAGCTGCCACGAAGTAATTTCCTGATTGAAAAACCCATTGTTGACACTTTGCTAGAATTGGGAATTGTACCCAAGACTCCACGCTCAGCAGTTTTATTTCTGTTCTAAAGATTGAATACTTAACATTTTCTGAATTTCAGGAAGTATTAATTTGTTCGTTTTTTTAAACTGAGCACTAATGTCGTTGAAGCTCCTTTCTTTTCTGGGTTACACACATTCTACATTTCCTAGAATTATGCACAAACAAGCTTCGACTTACGCTTACCATAGCATTTCATGGAAACCGCCTTTAACATCTAATGAACCATGATTATCCCGTATTTTTAAAACCTACAGCGAAGTACTTGAATATTGGTTCTGTTTTATGAAACGGTACAAAATGCTTTGTTCTGTATCCCAAGATATTTAAATGAATATAAAACAATAAAACGTTATTTAAATTAATAAAAATGTAATTAAGAGGGTCCGGACAAAAGTCACTCGATTAAATGTCGTATAACAATGACAAAAGGCCCTTAATGTAACCGAGGGCGCTCTCTGTCAGACCTCCCCCTTGATGCACAGATAGGGAGGACCCTATCAAAATTTAAATGCGGTCCATTTTAGCTGTTTCGGTCGGCGGAATCGTAATGAAAATATCCTTTACATTTACCTATATTAGATTTTTTATTCGACCCTATATACCCGTATTAAGCAAAACCAATTATTCTGTGATGGCGATCCCAACTTTTATACGAAAACAACTCGTTGTAACGAGTTAAATATTTTCCTTTTCAATATGACGGCTGTACAGTCACGAACACAAATATGTCAACACTTGGCAACTTTCAATGGCGATTATTTTCGTGAAATAACGAATGCAACGTTGAAATACGACATTACATAAACCTATGGGTCCGAAAATGCTATGTTGGTAATAACATAAAATTTCATTAAAAAATAAAGGAGTAAATCGCTTTTGAATAAAACCGAGTGTATACATACTTTTGCTCGTGACTGTACTTAAAGTGCGCGTCCAGACCGCGCAACATCAACTCACAAGAGAAATATAGCGCTTTCATAAAATCCGAGGTGTCATTTCCTTTTGAATAGTTCGTTATATCTGCGCGGTGAACGAAGCCGTGAATAAAAGTCTCAGGTTATGACGAGCCGGCCGCGTCATTGTGGGCGAACGTGTTATAAAACGGAAACTAAATCTCGCTTCTATTGACAAATGACGGCGCCCGCCCGTTACAATACTGTATCGTTTTCCAGGCCCATACCATTTTATATTTCCTTCCACGTTTTGATGTCGTATGATCGTGAACTAGTATAGTTTCCGTCCTATTGAGCGTAAGGATTGAATATTGCCCTATGATGGGTACATAGTATTTGCGTCTATAAATAAGGTCGTTACATCGGCGCTCGTTTACTAGTCTTCCTTTATTGTGATGTTTTTGCGGGTATTCGGTGCTTTTCCTGAATTATCTATGGCTGGGAGAAATGTTCATGTGTAATGGTTTTTATAGGCGCTAGGCGGGATACGGGTAGGGTTACCATATCTCAGGATTTGTCCTGAGATTTCAGGATTTTTAGGCTGCTAACAGGATTGCGGGCGGATTTTGGAAATCTCAGGATTTTTCGATTTTCAATAAAATACAGCAAATTTTTATTTTTTTGAAGTGAAAACTTCTTTAGCGGCGTTGTGCACTTTTTTGTGATGGGTAAAACATTTTAAACTCGCGTCAGGACACGTGACCTGATCGAAAATTCGTACGACGGAGCTCGCGTCAGGACACGTGACCTGATCGAAAATTCTTAAGACGGAGGGAGAATAGACCGTATTCCAAAATATCAAAAATGCACAACGTTAATATTCGAGTTTTCACTTCTGCCGGCACTCCCGGAGTGCAACCCGTTTTTTTTTTAATTAGAAAGAAACAACTTGTAGAAAAACATATCATTGTTTCTTCTTTGGATATATTCACAAATCAACGTAATTAACATCAACTCAACTACTAAATGATTTATTATTATTATTATAACATATTTTTAGAGTTAGAATCAACTTATGTGCACAAAACCAATAACTAATTTTTCCACACAGTTTTAAATTACGTATGCGATAAAATCTCAGGGCTTTTCTATGGTGATTTCCATAGAAAAGCCCTGACAAAAAGGTAACCCATCCATCTGGTTTCCATCTGGTAACCCTAGATACGGGCGAATAGATATTATGGCTGGTAGAAATAAATAAACAGAATAAGCAAAACCGAGCGGTATGAACTACATATATATAGCTTGTGCTTCAGCCGGGGCAGATCTAGTTTCCAAAACTTGGTAGTCTGTTGTTTATGCTTGGTATCTAGTTGTTCTGGACTAGATTATTAGCATTTTTATAATACTAGTAGTTACCTACTTTTACGTTGAGGTACTCAACAATAAAATATTAGAGGTAAGTCAGGTAGGCTTATATAAACTCATCATTCATATTATTCCTTAGTCAAATAATGCCGTTATTATGTGGAATAGATCGACCAGATCTCACGTAAGTTAAGTAATTTGATATTATACCTTAATTATTGCTTATTATGACTATGTTGTTCTGTAAGTCATATTATGGCTAATATTCCTACCTATTGTTATTATTTGCTATTATTTTGAACTCTCTTGGACCGTTGTCCAAGAGATAGAATTGTTTTAAAAAATAACGATAATTTATGACAACGTAAGAAATGTATTGATAGAATACTTTAATACTGTTTCCATAGAGTTTCTTCTCCTTCTTCTCCATGATGACCTAGTTTTACGAACGGACGACTAGTTTTGTGATTAATTACTGACAAGCCTAAATTAAAATAAATGCTTAGCCTTGTCTATCTGTGCTTTACTTCATAAAACTCTTTCCCTACAAACCATTCAATAATAACCTTCATACACAGTAAATAACTAACTAATAACCATTCTGATATTCAAAGCTTGTTATTTGGGTATATACTATAGGTACATGTACTTCTAGTATATACTATAAAATAAGGTAAAAGAATGAATTAATATTTTGCTTTGCTGAAAGATATTGTTTACTTAAAAGCTTAAATAGTTTGGCTTCTTAGAAAAACATATAAATGAAAATGGAAAGTACTTTAATACCGAATGGTATAAACTTGATTTTAGCATATAAACGGATAATCAATACGGAAATATTTCGTATATCCAATGCTTATTTCTAGCTCTGGATGTCTATTAATATTTTATTTAACCTGATATGGTTACTAACTTTATTAGTAACACATCATTATGTTGTAATTACGGTACGGTGCCCGCATGCGGTTACGGCATGCAGTGGCTGTTTGTTAGATATGACACACACTATGCGACTGCGACTAGACCGAGTCGTCGCGCTATCGCAGTCGCATGTTTTAGACTTTTTTATTTTTTTATGAGCCGTTAATGTCCCACTGCTGGGCAAAGGCCTCCCTACTCTCTTTCCACCTCTCTCTGTCCAGAACTGTCAAGGACCAATCTTTACGAAAGGAGCCCAGCTCATCCCGCCATCTCCATCTGGGCCTGCCGCGATGTCGTTTGCCATTAAGCGGGACCCACTGGGTCGTATATTTGGCTCATTGATCGTCTGACATGCGGCAGATGTGTCCAGCCCAATTCCATTTAAGCGTGGCAGCTTTCCGAGTGACATCAGTTATTTTTGTGATGGAACGGATTATTGTATTCTTAACCCGGTCCACAAGTTACGGAGTATTCTGGGTATTACCCAGAATACTCCGTTCCATAGCTCTCTGGGAAACCTCGAGCGTGGACCTCTGCTGAATTGTCAAAGACCATCTTTGAGAACCATACGTGACCATGTTTGATAACCATATGTCTTAGACTTAACGCCAGAAAAAATACTAGTGATGGTAGGTGTGTGTTCCAACGTAAAATCGATTAAAGGTCTCTTCTCGATAAAGGTAAAGTCCTATACTCGCATTCAAATGGTGACATATTATCTGTATTTTCCTACCGTCCTACGTACATACTTTATATTATTCATATACTTTATATCGACACATAAATCCTCACTTTCAATACTTTTATATCCCGTACATAAGATGGAATTTATTACGTTTCAATAAATAACTATGGTATACACCCTCTTTGTTGGAAGGGTCATAAATCACCCAAATGAACCCTAGCCTCCATTGACAAAAGTAGCATCATAAATAAATAAATACATTCTTACACGGTTGCCGCCACTCGAGGAACTCCTTCAAGTGATGTTCCCTTTGTGCAAATAATGGTAAATAGGCATTTGTACAAACATATTTCGCATTTGTCAAAGGTGTCCTTTTATGGTGATTTGTGATATTTTTTCGGTTTCGCGGGTCTTCTTTTCTTTGTGAGAAAATAATAAATACTACAGAAACAAGTATTTACCTAGATACTAACATTTTTGACATCATACTCGGTTTAGTTTCGGCTTCAAGGGAAAGTGCGTTTCTGTTGAGAGTAAAGCCTAATTTACACGGTGCGATTTAATTGCCTGTGGCATAACATAGGTTGGGGCAACTTCAAAAGTTGCATCGTTTAAACACTGTTTAGACGTTGCTAGTCATTTCAATCTGCCTAAACATTTTTCAACTATTTTGGGATCGGCTTCTAATCTTACCGGATGCAGCTGAATACCATAACCCTAGTTCCTGGGTAATACGATACTCCTCGGTCAGACTGGCTGCCAAAACTTTCGGGCTTTTGAGGAGCCGTAATGACTGTCAAAGCTCCACAAATGTTGTCAAAGATCAACGGCTTAACGACCTTTCCAGGGTACGGTATGTAAAGATGGGCACCCATCCACGGACCCACCGCGGCAACCGTAGCTTAACCTGATCGATCAACCCGTGTGGCTGCTATTACTTAGCCGATGCAAGTCCATTGTTGCTTCAATTTTATTGTATGCCACGGGCAAGAAACTTGCATCGTGTAAATGGGGTTTTTCTCGCGTTAACTGTGATCACGAATGTGGGTTATAAAGTGGAAATATCATACAATAGGTACGTACGAGAGGATCACTATCGAATTCATTTCAAAGGACAGAGCGAAAGGAACAAGTCGATTGGAAATAATCTTCATTTTCAGGAAGGAATCGTGATTAGTAGACGTGTCGTGATGTTATCTATAAAGCCGGCGTTGAAGTGGTTATTATTGATGTGATTTCCTGTTATAGATTATTCAGATCTTTGAACAGTTCAAAGATAAATCCTATCAAGTTCAAAGTTTTACAAGTGCAATGCTTAATCACCTTATTCTGCTGTACTTAGTTTTTGATCGACGTAGTTACTAATGGAAAGTTGTCTTACGATAGAGAAGGTATCTATTTCCGGACAAGGCCGGTTACGAACTTCTGCTTCTGAAAACACGTCAAGGTACGATGAATGGTTTGGGCTTGCACTGAGCAATCATTTGATTGCTCAGTGCAAGCTCGAAGCATTCATCACAAAAACAAAATAAAAACTAGAGAAAGAAAGGAAAACTATAAAATTGGTTTTAATGTAAAAACATTTCTATTGGATAGTTTGAGTGCTGGAAAAGTGTATTCTAACGCGTTGAGAGTTTACCGACGTTTCGTAAACCGCCGAGTAAAATGTTTGCCAGGCAGACTTGAGCAATACAAACAAAACGCATCGGGAGTGCATTTTCATAGATGCAACGTGTATTTAACATTGAAGCAATTTAAAAAACATACCAGTACTCGTGAATATTTCACGTTTTATTCAATCTTCACCTAAACGGTCCTTTTTTTTTGGGTGGGAAATCATCAAATGACTTCTTCCGCTCTGGGCTGAGCGGGAAGGCGTGTCAGACTTTTACTGACTAAAACCCACCCGTGTTCCTTCAGAACACGGGCGGGTTCTCTTTCGAACAACCCGCGGCCCTGGCAGGCATCGGCCCTAGCGGACCCCGTCAATTCGTGCTGACATCTCTTTTAGGCGCCCGTGGAACACAACACGCCGTCGACCCGGGCCTGGTCCTTACCGGGCGGCGAGCTGCCCATTGCTCGCCGCCCGCAAGCCCGCGCCTACGGTGGCCGGGAGTCGGCTGTTGACTCCCGTTCAGGGCGTCTCCTGCGGCGACCAGGGGCGTGAGGGCGCAGATATTGCCTCTCCCTCACGTGCTCCGCCTCTTCCTTTGCGAGCATTACTGCTTCACAGAAGGAGGTGACCACCTCCCATGCACTCTGGCTCCGTACCATGGCCTGGACCAGGGCCGGACGCGAGAGATCGCCGCCGCCGATCGCCGCCACGAGGATGCGCCGATGCTCTGCCCAAGCCGGGCAGACCTCCACCGTATGCTCCACCGTGTCCTCCGGGCGATCTACACAGTGATGACACCCTGGTGTTTCCTCCCGCCTTATCCTGAACACGAATCCCCTGAAACAACCGTGTCCGGTGAGGACCTGCGTCAGGCGGAAGGTAAAGGTGCCGTGGCGCCTCTCTAGCCACTCCTCAAAGAGGGGACTTATCGCCGCAATTGTGGCGTGGC
This sequence comes from Apamea epomidion, assembly GCA_947507525.1. Lineage (NCBI taxonomy): Eukaryota > Metazoa > Arthropoda > Insecta > Lepidoptera > Noctuidae > Apamea > Apamea epomidion. The sequence continues at coordinate 9,082,919 of OX382225.1, forward strand.
CAACCTAAACGGTCCTTGAATCAATACTTTAACAAAACTAAACTGGATGCTGTTAATCTTCTAAACTGCGTTTTGCGTTCGACGATAAACCAAAGATGAACATAAAGACTGAAAAAGTAGAGAGGAATGAAAGAAATAAACTAAAAAGTAATCTACCGAAACGATAAATCAATTTCACCCCATTGGATCAAACGCTATACGTTTTATGGATTCGTAGTTAGTAAATATTTCCTTGTCGCGGTACGGTACCTATATAAGATTTTTATTGGGCTTTCCAATATTGACGGATGTAGACTTGGCCATCACCAATTCTCTTCGGAAATGATGTGCGGAATCGGCAAGTAAAAGGCATTAAATCTGTCTGGAGCGTTCGATTTGCATTGGGAAAATTGCATTTTCGAATCGTCGGCGCCAAGGAGGCGGCGCCTGAATGTTTGCAAATGTGTTGCAAAAGCTTTGCTTAGAGTTGTGCCCCTAGCGTTGCCACTGGCACGATGCCGTGCCAAGCAAATGACGTAAACCGGAGACACTTGTGGACTTTGTGGCAAATCACATTGTATTTTGTACTGATTATTTTATTGAATCGTTGTTGTGCCAATATTTACGGTCTAGTGACGAATTCAGTTTAAAACTGAATTATCAGAACTAGTCATCTGCTTCGCCATTGGATTTGGATTGTATTTAAAACAATACATCCGGTAACAAACTTTTAATAAAAATCACAAGGCAGCACCAAGGAGGCGGACATACTTTACACAATAAAAATATGTTTTACACTAATAATTGACAGCAACTTTAATATGAAATAAAAAAGTAAAAAAGGAACTTGTTTTAAAATTGACAGTGAAAAAATACTTACTCATTAAACAATTTTTGGGCATAAATGTAAATTTTAGTATAAATATTTATTTTATAAAACAAAGTTAACAAGAAGAAAAGAGAATATTTAAAAAAGAAACTACAATATTGTTAATATTGAAAACATTAAAAAACATGGAATGTTGCTATCCAGTTGATTGTGGGGAGTATACTGTAACTCCGATGTTGATGTCACCAAATTGTTCTCAAAAGTATTGTGAACCAGAACCGGCATACTGCCCGCGTTTGCCACGTTGCCAGAAGCCTACTGTGTACTATTGCTGTGAGCCGAAGAAGAGGACACCGTATGACTGTTGTGACGCCCCTCCGCAGAAAGGCTGTTGTTCCCCAGCTCCCCGCCGGCGCCCATGCGCGGTACAATCAAGCTGTGACTCTTGTTGTTACCAGCCACCACCTTGCAAACCAGTCAAGACAAAATATATAATGCCTTGCTACAGATACGAAGACGGAAGAATTGTAAGTTACATCAATGAATGGTGTTATCTCGTTGAATTAGTCAAAGTTTTTTTCCAACAAAATAGAAGTAGATTCAAGTTCACTTTGTTTTTTTACGTAAATACCGTGTAGAACTAATCATTTTTTGAGTAGTGAAAGTATAAGGTATAATTTAGGTAGTTTTAAAGTTACATGAATAGAATATTTAAGTACCCGTGCTGAAACCAACATTTTCAAATTTAAATTTATATAAGACGACGTCTCGCCAGTATTTTTCGAAGAAGCAAGCAGAGATATAGCCAATGTAATGTTTAAAAAAAAAACTACCTATAGTCCTAAAGTCCTATTAAAACATTCATATTCCTTCCTTAAATCAAAGCTCAGGTATAAAAGAATTACGATCAAGTGTATTCTGAACCTACTTGCTTGAATTATTCAGTGGATCTGCCACATTGCCACATTACCGAGCCGGGCGTGTCTTTATGAATATTTTCGTGTTCCATTGTTTTGTTGTTAGTTTCAGGAACGGTATGTTCCGACACGTTACGGTAGACTCCCCCAGTCAGCATACAGTCGAAACGGGATGCAGGATCAAATGCATGGGTATCGCGGAGCTATCCGGTACATATGTTCGGGTGAAGGACCAAACGGCTCATCTTGTGTCTACACCTCCGTTGAGCCTATGAATAGACTGTACCCGAGAATTACACAAGAAATGCTTCCTGTCAGACGGAAAAAGGATAAAAAATTAAATTAGTCTAATTTAGCGTAGATGTCCCTATTTAGTATGAGCTATCAAACTTGTTAAAAGAAAAATAAGAAAAAAAAAACACCTGGCAGGTAAATACTCTGCCGTCATCTGCGCAAAGACGGAACGGAATTCAAGATCACAAATACAATGAGTGCGGCAGTATTTCGTACATTCGCAAGTGTTGGGACACTAAGCTGTGGAGCTACTACCCTTTTACCATCCCTGTCAAACCGACGAAGAAATGTTGCGTACTTAAAAAGAAGCACTGACCTCTTCTATGGTGCGTAATTTAAGTAATGAGTAGCGTTTATTAAGGCATATAACAGCAATGATAAGTCACGTATTTGTTATCATTACTGTGATGTATTTAAGTAGACACATGGATAAATAGATAGCTAGAACATGCTTTAGCGTAACACATTAAAATTCAGAGCTTTCAAATTCAAGTTGTACCTGTTTTTCACCATAATTATTTTTGTTTAAATTGTGAAAATACCGGGAAATTTGCAATGCCTGAGTAGGTCGTAACTAAACTGCAACTGTCTGGTCCATTGCAGGTGAGAAGATTCCCCGTGAGCGCGTTCAAGCGCAATGGAATGCAAGACGTTGAGCACTCCATGCAAGGCACTGCGAATTTCCTTGTAAGGCATCCTCGAGACGTGGCCATCGAATGTGAAGTCTGCTTGAACCCTGTCAAAGTCGCTGACCCACTGAAAGTACCTCTTTATTGCCCCAAACACGCACTTGGCAGTTCTAACCCCAAGAAGCCTATTGAAGTTAAACTTGAAGATATAATGGACGACTCTAGCTAGCTAGAACTGAAGCGAATGTTATTAAATAATACCACAAAAATGAATGCAACCTCATGTAAGCGGCTTTTATTGTATTAATGCAGGGGTTCCATGGTACGGGTTTTCTAACATTGGATACACAATAGGTATCCTTCTTTCAACATGAAACTTATTTCTTCCTACTGGTTGTTGATAAGACCAAGTAGGATCGTTATTGGTAAAATTGTTAGTGAAATGGATTTTTGCATTGTTTCAGGCAAATCAACCGACGGTGCTCATGCGCCGTGCTTGTGAGGTAGCTTGCGGGACGCACAAGAGGAAACCTTTCGTGGTGTCGTCATATGCTGCAGACCCTCACAACGAAATACGACGGTTCCATTCCGAAGATGAACGGGTATATTCATATTCAAACAACTAGTCCTTAGGTACCACACCAGCGTTTGCAAATAAGGTATTAAATCTTAGGTTTAGCGACCGTGGGATTATTTTGAGCTCAATTTATTCTTTGGAAGAATAATAAGTCTTGAGTCTTATAATAATTCTTCCTCAACAATTAACTTCCTTCAGTTGATTCCAATTGAACTGAAAGATATTTTATGAAAAATTAATATTCAGTAGGAGGATGGAAAACCGCCACCTGAATTGATTCCCACGCAATATCCTTTTAGAAGCTGAAGCCAAAGCAAAAAGCCGAATAAACGCCGTCGGTGACACCGAGGAGAAATTCAATTTCATTACGAACCCAGTCAGTGCTAGAAAAATGAATCCGCCGTGGACCACAACCGGAAAATGAGATTAGAATTCTTTTAATAAAAATCCGAAAAGTTCGGAACAAATTAACTCGTCGCACGCGAAATAATTGCATTCCAAAACTAAAGTCAATTTGTGTGTTCGGTTTAAACATGTTTGACTTTGAAAATGCCAAAATGTACTTATGAAATAAATATCAATAATATGATGATGCACAACCAATGCCTGCTGTATCCTTAAAATATCCTTCCTTCCTCGTGGTCAAACTTAATGGTCAAACTGATGTGACCACGAGGAATTCGGTTCCGGATAGTCAAACTACTTAGTTTGTACAGTCATTAACAAAAATAATTATCTTAGTTTATTTAAAAAGTACCCAACACTTATATCGCCATGCATTAATTGCAGCCGACACTTCATTATGAAATCATCTCGACATATTTGGTCTTGGTGGCGGAGAGATACTTTTTCATTAGAAGATTTTTCTTTTTGTATTAAGGTTTCAAGTAAACGAGCAACTGTAATTGGATTATGATGTTTCATGGATTTGTTTAGTTGGCCGTTCCAACTTTCGACCACATCGTTTGTGCGATGTTTCTGGCCATAAACAGACCATTGTTTTCGGAATAATTTATTCTGAAGCCACGTTGTTTCAAAATATTTAAGAAATTTTTGTGTTTTGGTAGTATTGGGAGTCATATACTCAGTATTCAGTATATCAGTATTTATATACTCCCATCCTTCTTCAATTTTAGTTTCGGGTAATAAAGCGAGTGCTGCACACAATCCCACTATTCTCCTGTCATCTTTAGATTTAATTTTCATTTGTTTTGCCTTTCGCTATTGGCTATTTAAAAATGATAAAAACATTTTACATTTTGGATGTCTGGAAAAATGTTATTAATGCATTGCTTGCAGCTAATTCAAAATCTAAATGGAAAATTTCTGGTGACCAATCCTGTAATCTTGACTTTATCATTGAAAATAGAATAAAATATGATTCTTCTTTTTTGTCTGTCATCAAAACACACGTCACAGGAACCGCATTTGTGGTTGTGATGGATTTTGTCAAATTGACATGGATGCAGTATAATTGGCTAAACGGAAATGGACAACTAAATAATGTTCCGTCGCAGAAAAAGTCATCGGATTTTTCTATTATTCCCATATTCTTTTTGGGGCAGAAAACCATAATGCGACATTTCTTAGTATTATAATCAGCGAAAAGAAAGGACTGATATTTATCTGGAATATTTACTTGTGTGAAATCGTTAAAGCAAGTTTTTTTGCCTGTTGCTATATAAAACAGTTTTGACGCTATCAAATGATGGAATTTTAAGTTCAATATTCTCGTCTCGTTTTTCTAGCGACGTTTTCATATCTTGAAACGCCTCGGATGGGGACATCATTCTTTAACTTTTTGTTTTAATTCGTCAACAATATCAACTTCATTTTTATAGTAATTAACGTTATATGAGTGGTCATTACATTTCACCACATTGTCATCTTAAACAAAAAAAAAATAGTATGGTTAAAATAATAGGTACCTATGTAATAATATGTAATTAAAAACGATATATAAATATGTTTTAATTATGAGCATACCTTCAGATTAATTGAGCCCCGACATTTTTCTTTTTTGAGATGACTGCAAGTCCAGAAAATGTTTCCATTTCTGTACGTACGCAATTTGTAGTACTGCCGACCCTTGAAAAGCAGCACCCTTCCCCCTTTACGATGAATGTATTTTATATCTAAATCCATATTTTATCCAAATAATTACAAAATGCAAATCGCAATAAAATAGCAAAGAACAGGATAATCATTTGACTGGTCATGTGGCATGTGTCATCAAATTGACAAAAATGTTTTATTTATATTTGTACCTACAATAACACTGCAATGTATACAGCTTGATAAAAAGTTTAAATAGCCACTCAGTTTGACTATCCGGAACAGAATTCCCGTGGTCAAATCAGTTTGACCATTAAGTTTGACCACGAGGAAGGAAGGTAAAATATAAGGTATTAAAATGTAGAAAAATTAAATAATACTAACTTTGCTTCTGACTGTTCTTATGTATAATATGAACATTTGGGCTAAAGCATTGACCTCAGTCATGCCGGTTGCGACGTCCAACATACCCGACAACAAACGTACCAATAACCACCAGCGACCAACGATCCTAATAGATAGGTTAAGTGAGGTTAGGTTAGTGGTACATTTGAAAACATATATATACAGGGTGACAGGGAAACTCGACGTATTCCTTGAAAGGCGTTATACTAGAGGTCATTTACAACAAATTAAGTCTAGTGAACTAGGGGTCAAAACTGGATGGTTATCGAGCTGTATCGGTTCTTCGATATTTTAGAAATTTTCTGACTTGTTACCAAAAACGATTAATTACGAGAAAAAGCTACTGCAGTCCAAACATTTAATTGATACTTTTCTGAAAGTTGTACAAAAAGGGTCATCATTAAAAAAAAATGCTTGCAGAACTTACATAATCTCAGAAATAAAAGGTCTTTAATAGCAAATTTTTTATTTTTTACCATCCAGTTTTGACCCCGACCTTTAGTATAACCCCTTTCACGTCGAGTTTCCCTGTCACCCTGTATACTGGCGGATGAATCTACGACCAAAGAAACATTAACAAAGATAGGAACCTCGTGGTTCTCAGTCTAATCAAATTACAGAATTTGTCAACTTCAAAATGTGTGTTTAAGAATCGGATTATCCGTAGAATTAGAATTTTAATTAAATTGTTCCACTATTTACGAGCAATTTACGTGAGATTAGATGTTATTTGGAGTACGGCTGTTTGGCGTGTTTGTGACATCGATCGTGCCGTCTCGTGGACCACAATGTTTATTCGGTGAACGCGACATGGGTTCGGATGGGGATTTATTTTCGACTGGGGCTCAAGATACGACTCTTCGTGATTGGACCCTGTAATCCAAGGCTCGCAGAATTAGGCCGGCTCTGTACACGAAACACCCGCTGACTTGCTCCTGTCTAGTTAAACATTTTATTGTTTGACATACTTGACAGTTTAATTAAAGTTTAATCTCTTAACGCGATGGTTCACTAATCTGCTGCGGGCCGCGAACTTGAGCGCGATTTCAGAATTGAATATTCAACGAATTGTACACACCATCACCTGGCCCATTTGGTATCCTTTTACGCGAAAGAAAATTAACAGATCTCTAACTGAATTTAAACTTTTAACACTCCTCGTCCAAGCCCAGTAATTAACAGAAAGCGTAGTTATTATCCGAAACACGGAAACTTTCTGGATAAGAATTTGGACTTACGATTCGTGCTTTTTTTACCTGCAAAGTTTATTAATTTACGGGATTCCAGTTCAGAAACTTATCTGCTTATGCAAATAAGAAGATTGCCGTCTCTCGTGGAGATTTTTAAATTAAATTAGAATTTTATTTGTTGATTTTGGATGAATTCTTGATCGTTTGAGTAACTTTTCACTCCGTTTTATTTTTTACGATTTTATTGTTTCTTTTTATTTATAAACAGGGGAACTGTTGCTTCCACTTTGAGAGAAAGAAACCTCCGAAGTGTGAACCATGTTGGGCTCCTGCAACATGTCAGCCGCAGCAGTGTCTCGAGTGCCAGTACGTAGACTGCGTGTACGCGCATCCCGTGGACTCGCCAAACTGCTGCCACTACCCACTATGAACCAAGCTATTCTCTTCACGAAATATTTATGAAAGTCCGTAAATTATTTGTTCGTCTTTTTCTATAATGCCCAAACAATTTGGCGGCTATGTTTTTGTAAGTAAAGTTTATTTATAATTCAAGCGTTTCATTTTTAAATATAATAATTATGTCACAGTAATACAGGGTGGCAGGGACATCGACGCGCAAACTGTAACCATGGATACAGCACATGAGTTCAGACCAGTCGGTTATCAAAAAAAAAATCTTCTGTTTCATAAATAAGTGCAATACCTACACGGTCAAAATGTATGGAACAGCAATATTTTTCTTTAATAACCGACGAAAAATTTCGACGCTATGGGGTCTAAAACTCATGTGCTGAATCCAAGGTTACAGTTTGCACGTCGATGTCCCTGCCACCCTGTATAGCCAGTTATGATAGATTTTGATAATTCTAACTGTGGCTATGTTACTACAACATACTTATGTATTTTTATTTAGTAGTAATAGAACTGATATAATATATATTTTAAGACCTTCATAAATTGTCTTTTATGTAGGGCCACACTACACACACAGATTTGTTTCTTTAATCCCCAGCCCAGATTCACATTTTGTGATATTTTAAATACTCAAAGATATAACTGGCAACGATACCTCTATATCGTAATTTAGAATGTTGAAATAAACAATGTTTACATTATGAGGCAAAAATGTATACATCATGAGGCAACTCAGAAAAATAACTAGATCCTGCTGATTGAAACATCGCAAATCCTGCGTTAGGTCCAGTCACCATTGCAAGGTATCCACGATTTAATTGCCAAAACTGTAAACAATTATGAGTTTATGGAAAAATAACTTTAATTCCTACATAATAAACTTCAGTTTACGCTACAACTTCAAAAAATTTTATAACTTTTTCTGTAGTGCTAGTTACTCTGAAATCAACTTAATTTGCCATTAAAATAAAGTGGATATTTAGAGTGTTTGTGGCATCGCCAATGAGCTAGTCAACCGTGAGGCCGTACGCAGCAATAAAGCCTCATGTTGGCATAGATGCCGAAGTTTTTAGTGGATGTACTCCGTATCACCTACAAACATAAGATTAGTTCCGAACGATGAATTACTTTCGAACGAGCCCGTATCTCCATGCAGTGTATCATCTATGTATGTCTTCGTTGACTGACTTGAGAGTAGGCCCCCAGCTAAAATAAACACTTACACCCTAGCGCTAAGACCTGCTCCTTTGGTCTTGTCTTCTTTCCGCCTAACTTCGCTTTGTAGAATACTAGACCTTTTTTGGACGTAGATTATACGTCTGTGCGCATACTACACAGCCCAAGCAAAGAGTGTAGTTATGTGGGGTTTTAATTATATTAATTATAGATGAAATAATAATGTAAAATTAATTCTTTGCTAAAACTAAACGCTTTATCAACAACGGTTCGTTGGTTGCAAGTGTGGGTAGTTATAAAAAATTATAAATTCATATGCCATTAGTCTTTGTAAACAATAAATATAAGAGTTGATAAGTTAAGTTGAAGTTGAGTTGTTGCGTTAAAGAGGTTCATTTCTCTGGTGTCTGCGTGTTTTATATTGAAAAGGTGTCGTGAATATGAGCGGGAAACTAGAGTTTATACGTAATCAAAAAAAAAAGGTTGCATTCGTGTATTTATAAGGGTTTCAATATAACAAAAATAGAACAAACAAAAACGGCAGCACAATATGGAGATGTCTTAATAGAACGATATGTAATGCGTCGATTACATTGGACAAAACAAGAAAAATTATTTTAAGAGAATCACCGCATTCTTGTCGTGTAAACTCCGTATATCTAAATGTTAAGAAGGAAATACAAAAATTTAAGAGGGCGGTCTGTGAGAATTTAGGACCCATACAGAAAATTTGTGAACCTTCTTTAGAAAAGTTAAGAAATGAGAACCCTGATGATCAAGATTTAATACCCACATTTCGTTCCCTGAAAAGTTCCAACTCAAATACTACAGGCATTAGCAAAGGATTTTCTAATTTGTAGTGATGGTAGTACACAGAAGATAATCATTTTCACAACGAATACGGCTAAGAATATAATGAAAAAACCAGGTTCTTACTATGCTGACGGGACTTTTAAATCCGCACTAATACCATTTTATCAGATGTTTGTTTTGCATTTGGATTTGGAATCCGATAAAAATATAACTAATATAGTACAGTCAACAGCAAAAGTAGATGATCAAAATCAGAAATTCAATCCTAATGAACGGAGTTCGCGTCAGAACTGTGTGGCTGTACCAGTAGTAAATGTTTGGTATAATTTACAATCACATACATTTGAATCACTTCGACGCCACACAGTTCTGACGCGAACGCCGTTCATTAGTATTGAGTTTCTGATTTTGATCATCTACTTTTGCTGTTGACTGTACCAGTCATCTACGCTCTCTTACTAAATAAGACAGAAGAAACATATGTTCGCCTATTTAACCTCGTTAAGGAGAAATGGAGGAACCAAATAAAAAAAATTAAATGTGATTATGAGATCGCGATTATTAATGCCGTGTCATTGATTGGAAAAATCAATGACACGGCATTAATAATCGCAAGCTGAAGTAACGGGTTGCTACCATCATTTTAATGATGCGATTTGGAGATATTCTAAAAAAATCAAATTGAATACAACCAGCGAAGGCCGTAATGTAACAAGAATGAGCGCGATTGTTCCTCTAGTGCTGGCGAATGATATACCAGAGGTATGGCATTATATTTTAGAAAAGGCCAACAACTCACCGGAAATTAGGCGTTTTCGTAGATATTTTGAATCTACCTGGTATCTCAAAAACTCTCCTGTGTTATTAAGCTGCGCAGGTCAGCGTCATCGCACTACAAATGCCTTGGAAGGGTGGCATCGACGAGTGAATGCCCGTATACCCAAGAACCCCAATTTATATTATTTTATACATAAATTAAAAAAGGAAACCGAGTATTGGGATAGTCGTTTAAGAAATTCATTATTTAAAAAATATGCCAAATCGAAGAAGGCCGAGAGACATGGAGTTCGATAAAAAATACAATAAATACTTACAAAACACATCACAGTGACACAATTAAAAAAAAATAAAAATTTTAGACTGCGCTTATTTAAATAAACCATACACTAACATCATTTTAACAATTAAAACTTAAATTCATTACTATGATTTCTATAATGTTATAGTTATTATAATATAATGTATGTTAATTTTTAGCTTTTGGCGTTTTAGTGTATACAGGGTGGCAGGGACATCGACGCGCAAACTGTAACCATAGATTCAGCACATGAGTTTAGACCCCATAGCGTAGAAATTTTTTGTCGGTTATTAAAAAAAAAAATGTTGCTGTTCCATACGTTTTGACCGCGTAGGTATTGCACTTTTCTATGAAACAGAAGATTTTTTTTTTGATAACCGACGAAAATTTTCTACGCTATGGGGTCTAAACTCATGTGCTGGATTCATGGTTACAGTTTGCGCGTCGATGTCCCTGCCACCTTGTATGTGATTAAAAGGCTTTAACGTTTTGGTTTATATGTGATTAAAAGTTGATTGATTACTTGGCTTATGTTATTTAAATATTCCCAGTTTAACGCGCAGCTGTCGTAGGAAAGGGAGGGACATTTTGAGAAAGGGAAATTTCGGAAAAGGGACATTTTGGGAAAGGGACATTCTGGGAAAGGGACATTATGGGAAGGGGACATTTCGGGAAAGGGACGTTTTGAAACCAAGGGACATTTTAGGAAAGAGACATTCTGAGCCTGATCGACTGCGTCATTGTGTGTCAGAGGTGTCATAACGAAACAGAAATGCGACAATCTCTTTGACGCAGTACTATCGGTACTATCTAACAATTTAAATATTTGCCGCTGTCATCATTTTTATGACAGCCACTGCGGCAGTTATATGGAGTTTGTCACCGTTTTCAGGAGGTCTAAAAGGATTAGATCTCCCGAGCGGAGACATGTGCTGGCTAAACCGGACATCTTTCGTCTCTATTCCTCTACTCTCATCGTGTGACCCTGACCGGCACCCTAATTGCGAAACACACAATTAATCTCAATCTGAGTCATTTTGAAGGATATTGCAAATCCATTGCTTCATAAGTTCGAAAAAGGTTACCTTCATAAAGTCTGCTCAACACGTAAATAACGCAATGAATGTTGTTGAACTGTCAAAATGAAACCGATTCTGATTGATTGTGTGCTACGAAATTAGGGTGCGGGTCGGGGCTAGCTGAGCTACTGTCATGCGAGTACAAGGGTATCTTTTCGGTCAGGCCTTTAAACCTTTTTCAAGGCTCCGGCTGCCAAAAGCCGGCGCTGGATAGGTGGAAAAACAAAAGGCTTAGAGAAAAGAGGATATAACTTGTGGTATCAAAATATCAAAAGTGTGCACGCTGTCGAGCATCATTTTCTGGCTTGTTTTGCTGCTTCGTTACTGCAAAGTGTTTGAATGGGTTTAAAAGTTGCAATCATGAACAATTTTGAACATCGTACTGATCTTCCGTCAACAAGCTCTTTTGCTCCGTTGACCTCAGTTGATATGAACATAGAACATCCAAGTTAGGTAGTATACCTTAAATTGCTAATTTTAAATTAGTAGGAGGGAGAAGAAGTGGTCTTTCGACAAAATTCAAGTTCGTATGTGATGTATGCGAAGACATAGTTGTGACTAATTCCGAAAAGGTTAATGTTACAGATAGCGTTGACGTTAATATAGCAGCTACAATGGACATAGTATCCGCTGGCATTGGCTATTTACAATTTGAGGAAATATTTTCAGCCATGGACATCCCCATATTTTCATCAAAGTTTTATGGTCATCTTCAAGACCAAATATATGACAGATGGGAGGGAATCGTAGTTCAATGTATGTAACCTGAAAAAGAAAAAGAAGGTTGCAGTCGCAGAGGGTCGAATAGTAAATGGAATACCTGCGGCGGATGTTTATGTGAATGGATGCTGGTGCGTCAGGTCAAACGGGAACAATTTCAAAGTTTTGTCAGGTGCGGCTGTAATAATTGGAAAAAGGTTTGGAGAAGTTCTCTTTATAGGGGTAAAAAATAAATATTGTCTACTTTGCGTTCGAGCAGAAAAACAAGGTGTCGATCCAAGAGAGCATAAAAATGTTTTAAAAATTATACCGGATCACAACTACCTTGGAGTCTCACGCACATGGAGATTCACACACACACACACACAATAATTTGGTATTTTAAATAAAATAATCGTTTTTATAATAAATAAATAGCCTTGACTACAAAAATCACTAACTGTGTAAGTAGGTACACGTTTTTTAAAGAAATAAATATTTTTGGATTTGTATTATCTTTCCTTCTGTTTCTGATCAAATATTGCAGTCATACTGATATTACTGTACTATGTCTGTGCTTTGGCCACTATCCGAACTTTTAATGGCGCGTTAACGTGTTCGATGAGCGGGCAGCGCGGGGGCGCGCCGCGGATTACCCCGCACCTCACCCCCTCAAGTCAGCTCGAGCGCCGAATCATAGCGCCTTAATTGGTATCTAACCACCTATGGTGGTAAAAGCGTCTGGATACTGACACCCCAAACTTCTAAGACGGCATAGGGTACCAAACTAATTATAATTTATTACACCCATGAAAGGAAACCTCGAGTTACAACCGACCAAACAATCCACTTACGTACAGTCACGAGCAAAAGTATGTATACACTCGGCTTTATTCAAAAGCGATTTACTCCTTTATTTTTTAATGAAATTTTATGTTGTTACGAACATAGCATTTTCGAACCCATAAGTCTATGTAATGTGTCATATTTCAACGTTACATTCGTTATTTCACGAAAAACTCGCAATTGAAAGTTGCCCAGTGTTGACATATTGGTGCTCGTGACTGTACTTATTCTTTGTTTAGTCTCATTACTACCAATAACTTTTTAGGTGTTTCCCGCAAGTTTCCCGTAACAAATGAACGAAATCTGTACCAGGCATAAAGATGAACGATCAATTTAGTGTTATTACTTTGATTCCCGCCTATCAGAGCGTATTATGGCGTAACAGAGATAATATTTTGTTACAGACAACGCGTCGGCGCAAATCCATTACGCAATCAAACGGAAAAAGGAAGATCTCGAAGATTTCTAATAAAACTGCAATAAACATTAGTGATATAAAAAAATATTTTAGAAAAATTTTGTGCGAAAATGCGATTCGTGCGTTGTGTGAACAGTGTGCTTGTGTTCGTGTGTGATTGTGAGGGTGTTTGAGAGGGTGCAAATGCGAAGGCGGCGCGGGAGGGGGGCGGGGCGAGGTGTGCGGTGACTGCACCATGCGACCGCCGCTGCCGCTGCTGCTGCTCGCCGTGTGCGCCGCTTGCACCGCGCAGATTGCGTGGACGCCTATTTTCCTCGACGGCAGCAGTGAGTATAATTAGATTACAAAATAATGTCGGTTAAATTCTTATATATAATAATCTAATCTCTTCACCACCCTTAGTTGACTGGTAGAGAATGCCTAAGGCATTAAGTCCGCCTTTGTACCTTTTTGTGCGAAAAGTTTAAATAAATAAATAAATAAAAAGGGTCCCAAACATAAATGTTGACCAAATAGATCAACCACTCATCCGAGAGTAATATATATCTCTGCGTTTTTCTTCTGTGCTAAGCCCCATAGGAATACTTATTCAAACTCGACACCATTACAGACGATGAGTAGTAGAGTACAGCCGGTCAATTCTGTAACCATCTCACCGTGAAACCTTAGGTGAAGTGAGCCTGGAGTGAGCTGTCATTTCAACGAATGCTAAGGATTAACACTATTGCCAGCTCACTCTAAGCTCACTTCACCTAACTTTTCACGGTGAGATTTTTACAGAATCGATCGATCGGCTGGTAAGTTAAATAACTTGGCTTAATTTAACACAAGCGAAGACTGATTCAAGCTTTTTCTTCGTAGGACCGGTTTTTTGATCCGTAGTTAAACTCAGCCAATTGTTAAAAATAGTACCTACTTAACTAATGGTTAAATTTTTGCAAAATGTGTTTTTCGATCAATTTTTAGTATATATATTGATATAATATCATTGCTAATGGTCAAATAATTAACTATTAGTTAAAAAAATAACCATTAGATAAACTAGAAATTTATCAAAAACCACATTGAGCAAAAAAAATACCATTAGTTAGGTACTATTTTTAACAATTGGTTGAGTTTAACTACGGATCAAAAAACCGGCCCTTAGTAGGCGTTAGGACAAACTACGTTTTCTGTTCATAGGTCAAGTAGATTTGTGGACGCAGTCATCGTCGGGCTGCGCGTGTCCCGGCGGCGATGGCGATGACTGCGCATGTTGCGTGCGCGATGGCGCCTGCCCCTGTGGGGATGTCGCGCCTGCGCGCTGCGCGCAGTGCGGCATGGAGCAATATTGTGCTAATAGTAAGTGGAGTTGATGTATGTGCCCTTAACCGTTAACCTTATCGTATTACCCAGTAACTGAGTTGTGGAGGTCAGACAGGCAGTCGCTCAACTGGTATTCAGCTGCATCCGGATATACTGGAAGTCGACCCAAACATAGTTGGTAAAAAGCCAGGCAGATTATGTTATGTTCCTTTAAAATATCTTGATTTAAGGGCAAATGGGAAGTATACTGCGTTTGCGATTTCGTCTCCAAACATGTAAATAAGATCAGACATTATTTTTTTGGAAAAACAACTTAAATACCTACTTTTAAAGTTCACTTTACGCTATTTATAATAGTATTTCATTCTGAAATCAACTTAATTTACACTAGCCTAAACATGTTCGCTGGAGTGGAAAAAACATCAATTAGGTATTATGGGAAACAAGGATTAGAATATACTTTAAAGTCGGTAGATAGGTGTGAGGTACGTTTCTCGCAAAAATGTCACGACAAAAATTACACAATTTGTATGGTATACGAGTCTTTCGTAAAAACTATAGGTACACGGATTGAGAACTTACTGTCAAAATGCCGAAAATAAATTTCCATTTTTGAGTATAAATAAGACCCCAACAATCATACCACTATCCTCATACTTAGCACTAACAGTTCTCTCTCATGTCTTCAGAAACGGGCATTTAGTCTATTTCAATAGATATAACTAACTTCTTTGAGCAATTCTTCTGCACGACCGCAACAGATGTTAAAGTACAGTTAATTGGCCGTTGTATATGAGAGTCTTACTGGGTTCCATGTTGTATCTTCCACACTTAGCTTTTATTTTTCTTCCAGTTTTATTCCGCACAAAATTACTGTTCTCCACAGACAAGATGTATCTTTGTTACAAGAAATTCAATTATTATCTATGCGGCTGGCAGAGCGCCAAGCTATCATTGATATGTTTCCTTTTCCGGTGGAAAATTAATATTTTTAATTTTATGGTACGATACACACGGCACAATAACACAATATCTTGGACAATAAATAGAAATGAGGAAGATTTTGGCCACAACATAACATTATAGTAAGTAACTTACATATAAGTTACAACATAGGAATGGTTTGCTATGATAATAAGTCGTAAGTAGATTCTTTTCTTCTCGAATACACTAACAAACTAAAGCATAGGTAATTTAAATATTACCCAACGCAGTATTTTGTTTTGATCTGAGGAAAAAAATATTTAAAGTTACAAACTTATCAATCTATCTCCTATAGTTCAAGTATCTCCACATATAGAATAGTGATGGCCCAGTGGCAACGCTCGCGATTTACGAGTTGTAGGTCATAGGTTAAAACCCAGTCAGGCGCTTTACTTTGTGAAACGGTAAAGGAAATCATCGAGAGGAAACCGGAATGTCCTAGAAGCAAAAATTCGAAGATGTGTGACATCTACCAACCCGCACCCGTAGATTACGGCCCACTCCCTCTCTCGAGAGGAGGTCTGTATTTCAGATGTGGGAATACTATAGGCTGATTAGTCTTATAATAAAATATCTAACACCTAAGTAAATTAGGCATCAAAATATGCGTTAACACTGAACACTGACAGCGTTGCCACGTTGAATAGTAAAGTGGATTCTTCGACAAAAGACCGAGGTAGTCCTGCGGTCAGGCAAAGTGTTGAGGCAGACCTCCGAGTGCCTCCGAGCAATGTATCTATCTCAAAAGGTGACGACCACTCGGACACATTAGGAGATTTCAAATGGAACAGATATTAATATGACAGTTAGGTACTTGAATAGATCCTGAGGGGCTTGAATATATTCAAAGGCTTACTACGAATACAAGAATTCGTGTCCATGAAAAGGTAAATATTTCTCGAAATCTACACAAATATCGAGACATGCTTATTTTTGTTTGATGTGTAAATGCCAGCACTTTAAGCTACTACAATCTATCAAATTTCTTTAATAGTGTTTCAACTTTATGGCTTAAGTATTAAGGTGCAAGGTTGATTGGGAAAATTTGACAGTTTCAGGTAGCTTGACCTGCTGGCGTCTGTACATGGATTATGTACCTAGAATTCATAAATGTCACTGGGTACGATAAGCTACAAAACACATTTCACCACGAAACGCTACATTTAGTTCGATAACCCATTAAATTCATAACAAGCCATAGATCGAAACGGACTGCAATTATATCCATTTGTTTAGCAAAGTGCTCCATTGTTGAATCTATCAATATTTCAGCCGTTGTTATTACACAGTAGCTTTAATAATTATTATTTATTATCAATATATTATACATATATTTATGATCAAGTAACATAAAAGACTAATTATTTGGCACAAGGTTTCAAAAACAACACAAACATACAAGATATATAATTAAATTGAACTTATTCAAAATTTAAAATTTTTAGAATCCCTTTTTCAGAAGGCCAATTCTCGTAACTTAAAACGTTCAAAATTTTAATCGCAGCCTCATCTCGGCGACAGAGAAACGTCAAAAACTTGTCAAAATGTAGGGAAGTTAGAGGTATTTTTGACAGATTGAGACTGAGATCAGACTGCGAACGTTCTTAAAATTACGAGAATGGCCCCTCTGTCTAGTTTCAACACATTATCGACAAACACGGTTTTAACGGTCTAGGTAATGGATCCGATAAAATCAAATGGCTTCTATACAACGTAAAATAGTGTAATCAAACCCTTATCAATCACTTTCAATATAGTTAGGAGATCGTCATCACGTACAGGAACCCGCGGGCTAATTGCGTAACCCACTAACAGTAGCAATGGCTTTCATTTTGACAGTTCAACAACATTCATTGCGTTATTTACGTTGTTGAGCTGACAAATTTTTCGAACATATGATGTAATGGATTAGCAATATCCTTCAAAATCATTCAGATTGTGATTGATCGTGTGTTACGCAATTAGGGTGTCGTTCAGGAAAGGTATTTTAGTAAAAAAATGTGCCGTAGTCTGTCGTCCCAAAGGTCAAGCTAATGTTTTTAGAATTTATAATATACTAGCTGCGCCCCGCATAAGTTTCGATCCCGTGGGAATATCGGGATAAAAATAAAAATATCCTATATGTTAATCCTGGTTATAAACCATCTGTGTGCCAAATTTCATCCAAATCGTCCAAAAATTAAATAGTCGGTCAGTTAGTCAGAAAGTTAAAGCTAATTGCCCATTCCAAAACGTAGATCTCTATGGAGAAGAACGGACCTGAAACTCCACGGACACTCTTTTAAATCAAGATATTATTACAAAATCCTGGGTACATTATTCTTATTGCTTCTTTAGGTGAGAACAATGTAAAAAAGAAACAATTTAAAATATTAAATTAAAAATAAGCCCTGGCAGTTAAGAGATGACCAGTCTCAAACTCTCAACAGACGGCGCTCGTTCACAAACATGACGCGTGGATCAGCACCACCCAGCTCAACCATTTCATAGGGAACCGAAGGATCCAACACACGCGCCACCACCAGTGAGACATTTAAGTGAGCATGACATATTCTCAGCTGCCATGCTCTTTCAAGTCAAAATCAAAATATCATAAAAAACGGATGGTTTTACATGGTTTTACATTTACAAAATTTAAATAATGCTTCTAAATTATACAAAACTATAGTTTGCAATTTATTTAAGAGATGAGAAAAAAAAATGACTACCGGAAGAGGTATTTAATATTGAAGTATTAAGAATAAAATCTTGATTGAATAAAATAAACATTAAGTTCGTAATGTCAGACACACTAAAAAAAACAAAAAACGAAAAGGGGAAGCATCTCTTCCAAATATTGAAATTTTGTTCAACTAGTGAGCCCAAGTGCTTGTGGAGCAGGACCAGCATTAAGCCAAGCATTTTTATCTACGATATAGTCGTCCAACTTATAATATGCTTGTCTACATAGTGTGCGTTTAATGCATGTTTTAAATTTCTTCTCGTTTAGTTGAAGAATATCGAGTGGTATTTTATTATAACATTTTACACAGTACCCCATAAAATAAGTTTTTACTTTAGACAATCTGAAGCGCGGTTGATCTAGTTTGTTCCTATTCCTAGTGTTAAAAATATGCCTATCACTATCTTACTAAAAAGATGTAGATTTTTTCGAACGTACATAATGTTTTCGAATATATATTGACAAGGAACCGTCATGATGTTAATTTTTTTCTTTCGTCATGATGTTAACAGTTCCCTTAGAGATTCACGTCTGCTGAGATTGTAGATGGCTCTGAAAGCCCTCTTTTGCAGAATGAAGATATAATCAATATCTGCAGCCCGTCCCCACAGCAAAATACCGTAAGACATGATGCTATGGAAGTAACTAAAATAGACCAGTCTCGCGGTATCCACGTCTGTTAATTGACGGATTTTCCAAACAGCGTAAGCGGCTGAACTTAGCCGCCCTGTAAGTGATGTTAGGTGAGGACCCCACTGCAGCTTTGAGTCAAGCGTGATCCCCAAGAAAACCGTATTTTCGACGAATTCAAGTATCTCCCTATTCAATACAACGCGACATTCACTACTTCTAACATTCAGTAAAGCGAATCTAATGCATTTAGTTTTTTTCTCATTTAATACTTAATTATTTACAGTAAACCAATTATGGACCATAAGCATAGCATTATTTACGTCGTCAAGCTCCTGTGCACGTCTGCCTACTTTAAAAATCAGTGATGTGTCATCAGCAAATAACACCATTTGTGGTCGGGTTTTTAGTAAATAAGGTAAATCACTCCTCACTATTTATACTCAGGATCGAAAGTAAAGAATAACATGTATCAGGGATTTTCGAAAATCTACCCCTAACGGGTTGAAAAGGGGTAGTCAATTTTACAGGGGAGGATTTTACTGCATGGCTTGATTAACTCGAAAATTAGTATAAATAATCTTTGAGTCAAGTTATGAATACATCCCAAACGATTTTTTTAAGCTCTACCCCTGTGGGGATGCAAAGCGGGGATACAGTTTATATGAAAAATCTTATAAATTTAGTTAATAAACTTGAAACTTAGTAAGAATACTCGCCTAAGTAAGTAATAAAGTTTATTATTATAAGTTTTTCAAAACTAACCCTCAAAGGGGGATGATCACAGGGGTGTTGAAGTTTGTGTGGAAGTAATTGAATGCGCGGTCCAATTAACTCTAAACTCAGTATTAATACTTTTGACAGAATTAATAAGTATGTAAAGTTGTCGAAAATTGACCCCTTTTTTTTTTGACGGTTCAAAAAAGGGAAATTCGATTTTTAAGGGGTGGATTCGAACTTGAAATTGTATGTTACATTTTCACACCTAAACCACTGAACTTGATTTGGTAAAGAGATAGATGGCATCCTGGGGAAGGACATACTTTTTATCCTGGTAGCATGTTCCCGTGGGATAATTTCCGACATCCACGCGGGCGAAGCCGCGGGCAGAAGCTAGTATATATATATAAGTAGGAAAGTAGGATAGGATTTTCACAGGTCGTCGTTGACTGTATTAAGCTATTAGGTGGTAGGGACGGGTCTAACACCATTTATCGGAGAAATGCCAATCTCGGATCAGCATTGAAACTTTTTCTACCAGACAAATTAAATTAGGTACGTCATACTTTTTGCCCGAACTAGTACCTAATCTGATCAAGAACCCAATGCATGATTTATTTTCTAGCTTTTATACCACAGCTGCGAAAGATGAAGCTTAGCAATCTCTAGGTTCACGATCATAGATAAAATACTAAATGATAAATGATTTCATTTTGTAGGTATGTTTGTACAAACACTTTTACACGTCAATCATATTTTAAAACTAGATGAGGTCGGCTAAATGTACAATTCACTCTAGTCAACGGTGTTGTGGTCATAGCAACCCCAGATAGTCAGAAATATATATATTCACGACACACCAAAACTCCCCTGCTTTATTTAAACTAATAATATAAAGAGAAAAGATTAGATTTTTTGTATGTTTGTGTGTTACATTTTCACGCTACAATGGCTGAACCGATTGACGGATGAAATTTTGCACATGGTTAGACCATGACCTGGATTAGTACATACTTAGGATACTTTAATCCCGGGATCGAGAGTTATGTAGGTGAAACCGCGAAGCACAGCTAGTTTAAAGTAAATAAAATATGTAATAGTAGATGTATTAACGTAAACCTTTCAAAAGAAGTATGTAAGGATCGCAGCAGGTGGCGTTCTGTAGTCTCTGCCTACACCTAATAGGAATAACTGGGGTAAGCAGCTGGGACATGAATTTGTTTTAAATATGTATTTTCTTTCAGTGTGCAATATCACAATCGACTCCCGAATTCTCAAGAGCAAGTCTGGCAAGACATTCGGTCAGATCAAGTCGCCTTCCATCGAGGGTCCTGGTGCGTGTTCCTACTTCTTGCAGCCAGATGCTGGCCAACGGGTCGAGATACAGTTGTACCGGCTCGTCTCCGTCGGCAAGTTTAATGGCACCAGGTAAATAAAATATATTACTTTCCTCCTGACAGAATTTCGGTCACGGCGGCCAATCTCAATGGAGACTAGCCAACTACGCAGGGGATACTTAATTATTATAGTACGAGTGTGTGCGTAAACACAGTTGGTGCTGTCTGTCGTCTTTACTCTCATAATCCCATAGAGAGAGATCAGGCACAATACCCGACTCATTTACCTGCTCTCAGAGGCATGAGGGCTCGTATTGCATCACGTACCTAAAATAAATGTTTGATACTGAATATGAAGAAACCAACTAATCTTTCTTTCTCTCTCTCTCTTATGGTGATAATAGTGACCTCTGCACTGCCACCGACGAGGCCGTGGAAGTGACGCAGTTTTGGGGTAACATGATCTAAAATACAGTGCCAGCGATACGGTGAAGAGGAGATCGCGATAATCTCCAGTCCATTAAATACAGACTTCAGAGGAGTCTATTATTTTTACGCAGAGAACTTGATGCTGTTTTTATACAGACCACGATTTCAGTAAACATGTTTTGATACAGTCATAGTCATTTTCATCATTTCGAGTCATTTTATAATTGAGAGACAGGCACAGTACCGATATATTTACGTGCTCTCAGAGGCATGAAGGTGTGTTGCTTCGCGTATATGAAGCAGCCAACCAATCTATCTTTCTCTCTCATCTCTCTCATGTTGATAACCTCGAGTTCATTAAATGCAGACTTCAGAGGAGTTTATTATTTTTACACAAAGAACTTGATAGATTCAGATCACGATTTCAGTAAACACATTTTGATACCAAGTCAATTTCTACTTTCAGTCGCAACAAATTATTAACGTTTGTGAATACAAATAGCATTATTATCTGAAATCCAATATTAATATTCTAACTCCATTTAAAATATTAGCCTTTAATTGCGGCTTGCGGTTCACTGACATATTTAGCTTAATTGAAAAGCAATGAATTCAATCCGAAATTATCTATGCTATCGGAAACTAAGTCCCGATTTAACCTATCCTGATTTACTAATCTATTTGATATGAACATACGGGTTAAAATGTTCTGGACATAAATAGTTTTGAATAAATACTTCAATTACGTATGACATTAATTTCGGTTATCACCCATTAAATATTTAAATAACAAGGATTTAATACCTATAAAACAATTAGGTGCAGCTGCGTTCGTTTTGGCCACGAATTTGCTATTACAACCATTTTCTTTATAGGTAGCAAATTAACCCTAATAAAAAGGCAATTTAATAAATTAAATGCGATTAATCTGGCACGCATTAAGGTTGTCATTTATTTGTAAAATGTATAATACCTACTTAAGCGTGTAGGTACCCTCCTTCTGCGCAGCAGTCATGCTAGCGAAGGAGGTGGCGGGATGGGTGAGGGAGAGATCCTCATGCCTCAGCCGCCGCGGGAGACGCTCCAGGCGTCGGGAGCCGCGTGACGACTCCCGGCCACCGTAGGCGCGGGCCTGCGGGCGGAGAGCAATGGGTCGCTCTCCGTCCGATCAGGACCAGGCCCGTGCCGGACGGCGCGTATGTGTTCCACGCGCGCCTCAAAGAGATGTCAGCATGATTGAGGGGGCCCGACGCCTGCCGGGGTAGCGGGATCGTCCGAAAGGGTTACCGCTGCCCTGGAACATAAAGGGCTAAGGAAGGAACACGGTTGGGTTTTAGTCAGTAAGAGTCTGACACTCTCTTCCGCTCCACCGAGAGCGGGAGGGGTCATTTGATGATTTCCCACCCTCAAAAAAAAAAAAAAAGCGTGTAGGTACAATCTTAATTTTAGCCTACAAATAATTTTTTAGAAAATATTGCAAAGCTACGGGTGTAGAAAATTTTTGTGACAGACCGACAGATGGTCCAATCAAAATCCTTGTCACATGCAGAATCCTAAAAGCAATCCATAAAATCAGATCTGTCGATCGGAATCATAGTTTCGCTGAGCATGTATGAGAGTTATATGAACCGCAAAGTGATTGGTGGGAAAGAATCGGGTGTGACGGGTCCGAGATTTCCCCACACTGCTATGATCAATGTCCCGTCAAATTGAATATTACGAGCAGATCGTCTTAGGATAGACTCCGTCCATATTAATATATCGTTCAAATACATGTGTTGTAAATTGCTCTGTAACTGTAAAACGCATTGAAGGCTTGCTACGAATCTATGCGATTATGAAAAAATCCGAGGCTATTATTTTTTTTATGTTTGTTCTTTCTTTTTCCATTCAATTTGATATCCTGTTTATACGTATCCAGGTTATAACCACCTATGTCTGTCGCTATGCCGATCATATTGTTATGAGACAAAGTTACTTTATTAGTTACACTCTTAACCCCAAATAAAGCCATCAAGCGTGACGTCATCATACAGCTATTAGTGTCTCAGTCACGCCCTATACGTCGTCCGATGATTGGATGTCGATCATAGATGAGCACGTAACTATGATGGTAATCACTCGCCTTACACCAGTCAAAGCTTCAGATCTAACACTAAAGCTTCATTATCAGCTACGGTACGTATTATATCCGTATTGTCGCGTTAACCGGAACCCTAGAAATGTACAGTATTTGATTAATGCGCTACCTACCTGACTATGAATACGGGAGCTTTGGCTGATTCCTGATAATGCAGTAGCATAAAGTAGAATATTGTAGTCTCTTGTGTAATACTCGTATTTATTTGTGAGCACATAATATCTCGTACATTTTTATGCGAGTTAAGCGTATACTTATAACATTGTTGGCAGCGGTGGCTTGCCCACAGCAAGTGCCGCAGTCGTTGTCGGATCCAAGACAAATATGTCTGGATTATATTGTGCACAATATTTCGTATGTATCCGTTGGCGGTAACACATAGTTTTGTTCATTCCATTCCAACATTAAACAATAATTTCACGATGGGATTTATACGATTGTTACTTTTGGTTTAAAGGAACACACATACACAGATGTGCCTAAGGATTTAAGCATATTTTTCTAGAAAAAACTTTAAGAACATTTGAACTAAAACATGTTTCTTTCCCAGCTGCGTGGGAGGTTGGCTGCAGCTAGGCAGCGCAAGCGCAGTGCCGGCGGGCGGCGCGGCCGAGACCCGGCTGTGCGGTGCCAATGAGCGGTACACGCCACCTGTCGTGCTGTTCGCTGACCACGGCGCTTCTACTTTAGAGTTTAGGTAAGTAGTCGGTGCCGTTATGGGTCAAATAAGCCAGTAGGTATCTGCTTTGGTGCTAGAGTTGCGGAAACCAGCGCAAATTGGTTGCACTTTTCTACAGCACGCTGCTATGGCTCGTTCATACGATAAAATAATACTAGTACGTGAAAAGACTGAAAAGTTCGCTACAAAAATAAAATTCAGCATTTCCACTATCCTAAATAGCAAATTAAATGGTCGTTACCGTTCCGAAATTGTTTCTCTGTTGGTTCAGTAAGGTAAGCAAAGTTTAAACAGGCTGCTCTTAAAATTCTATTTTTATACAATCTCTTTCTTAATTAGTATACTTAGGTATTCAATAAGCCCAAAAGCGACGCAAGTACTTATTATAATCGCGTCCAACCCTTACACCCTAATATTGTATATACGAACGAATAATTTGTGGACTGCTGTACAGTCACCAAAGGAGATAAGTAACCAGGGTCGTCGGATATAGTTGAAGTTCAGTAAGAAACCGATGGATGTTTTCAAATAAAATTTAATTTATTGAATAGAAAACAAACAGTTCAATTATCAAATTAAATTTCATTAGAAAACATTCATCGGTTTCTTACTAAACTTCAACTATATTGAGGCACCGGCCCTAGCGGTCAGTTCGTGCTGACATCTCTTTGAGGCGCGCGTGGAACACAACGCGCCGTCGACCCGGGCCTTACCGGGCGGCGAGCTGTCCATTGCTCACCGCCCGCAAGCCCGCGCCTACGGTGGTCGGGAGTCGTCTGTTGATTCCCGGCCAGGGTGTCTCCTGCGGCGACTAGGGGCGTGAGGGCGCAGAGATTGCCTCTCCCTCACGCGCTCCGCCTCCTCCTTTGCGAGCATTACTGCTTCGCAGAAGAAGGTAACGGCCTCCCATTCACTCTCGCTTCGTACCATAGCCTGGACCAGGGCCGGACGCGAGAGATCGCCGCCGCCGATCGCCGCCACGAGGCACGGCTGTGCTCCGCTCCGCCGGGCAGACAGATATGGTGGAGCCGTATGCTCCACCGTGTCCTCCGGGCGATCCACACAGTGGTGACACCCTGGCGTTTCCTCCCGCCTTATCCTGAACAGGAACCTCCCGAAACAACCGCGTCCGGTGAGGACCTGCATCAGGCGGAAGGTGAGGGTGCCGTGGCGCCTCTATAGCCACTCCTCAAAGAGGGGACTTATCGCCGCTATTGTAGCATGTCCAACCCGACGACCCTGGGTACTTATCTCCTTTGGTGACCGTACATAACCGTATCAGAATAAACTCATTATTTGCGGCAAACCGCTGCTACGGATATCAGAATGCGGACGACATTATCCTCTTACTTCCAGCTACATATTTATAGTTGATATCCAAACCGTACGCGTGTAGATTCATCGATCATTAAACGTAACTCGTTAAGCAATCCGGTTTACTCGCGTGGTGGTAATGAATCCAACCAAAATGAACAATAATTAATTACATTTTCATCCGCTAATGGGAACGGCAGGCACTCAAATGAGCATTATTTCCGGATAGTGAAGCGATGCGGCCGCGTGGAGCATTTCAGAATTTATCTCCATTTGCAGTTCGGTTCGGAAACGCGAATTCCGGTAGTGAGCGGCAGTCGGAATCGGAACAAAAGGTCGTCACAGCGGAACCGGTAATGCTCGATTCGGAATTGTGGCCAGTTGTCAGGGAGTGCTGCAAATGCTCTTGTCAGCTGACGACGTTGAATTGCTTGATTTTATGAACTTACATACTGGCGGGCGTCGCGCGCCGAGCACTGTGTGAAGATTTTATGTCAGTTGATATAGTGTGCTGCTATTTGTTACAAGGGTAGCGCAGTCGGAAAACTGCAAATGCTCGTGTTACAAACTTGCCGGTGATTTATTCTTCGTAGTTGATGCCTAAATAACAGCTTTTTACTAGATGCGTATGAAAGTATTTAGAATACATTTTGTCTATCAAACATACAGACTAATCTCCGAAACGGCTAGACTGATTTTGACGGAACTTTTACTGGCAGATAGCTGAAGGCCAATTCCCGTAATTAAAAACGATCAAAATCTAGCCGCAATCTCATCTCAGCGACAATCAATATCAAAAACTTGTCAAAAATGAAGGGGTAATTTGACGGCACGGCGCAGTGGTTAAACGATTGACTGCTGCGCTTGCGTGTCGTGGGTTCGATTCCCGCACGGAACAAATATTTGTATGACCTACAAGTAGTTGTTCCGGGTCTGGCTGTTTGTGTATGTGAGTTTAAATGTTTGTAAACGCACCCACGATACAGGAGAAATTCCTAGTGCGGGGCAACGTTTTTAAGAAAAGAAAAAAATATATATACAGGCTGATTTTTTAAAGACCAGCCAAATTTAAGAATGTGGTACAGACCATCAAACTGAACAACTTTCTCCATGGGACAAATAGCGTAATCGCGAAAATTTTATCAACTGTCCCATAGAAAACTTCAATATCTACTCGACCTAAATGTATAGGACGGCTGAATTTTTATTCGCGATTACGATGTTGGTCCCATGGATAAAGTTGTTCAGTTTGATGGTCTGTACCACATCCTTAAATTTGGCTGGTCTTTAAAAAATCAGCCTGTATATATATAATAATACTATACTAAAATAGACAACATGCTTGCATCAGCCAGCTAGTGACTCGAAATCGTTAATCCGATTGCTATCATCATAAAAACATACATTAACATTTTCAACATCAGTAACATTTTTCATTAATAGTACATATCTATGTAAAATTTTTCATTATTTGTGAACCCTACTCACATATCAAAAATTCATAGCGCCTTTAACACAGCCTTTTGTTACCAGGATAACAGAAAAGACTGTGAGGTCACAGTTCCTCGCGTTCTTCAGTTTCACGTCGCTAAGTAATACCCAAGGCGTTGGGTTTCACCCGAGGGGCGGCTCGCGAATACCCCACACAGGTAAATATTAACATAGTATCATTAAATATCTACTGTATTTTTTATTAATAGCAGTAATGGAAAACTTAAGGTCGGAAATGGTTCTTTTGATAATTTATATTCGTAAACAAGATAATTATTTCTATTTAGATTTCAATCTTAAGTAGTAAGTAATAACTACTTAGTATCCTATTCCGAAGTTTAGCACCTAATATTTACGTAAAAACTCGACTCTCAAAGGATGTTTTATCTTTCAAAAGGCGCCTTACCCGGTTTTATTTCACAATTTGCTTTAAGAAAACAAGTTTTTACATGAAAACATTATGAATGTGCCGAAAATTGCTCTTTAAGAAAAATTACGGCGGCCATTCACGGAATAATTCACCTTTACAATATGACCGACAGTGTTTGTGCTAGTATTTGGCCTCTTTTGTCTTACAGTTGAGTTATTGCTAATGAGACAGGTCGAATAAAGGCTGAGACATGATTGACTATTCTTTATCTAGCCTTAACCTCAGACGGAGGGATCATCGGTGGGAGGCTCACTAACAAGTAGATGACCGTTTCCTTCGTCCATATTGTGGGATATAATACGTAGCTTCCGTGGCTTCCGGTTTTACGTGCTTGGCTCATTGTAGTACCTACAGGGTTTTCACTGTTATGTAGACATAACATTTTCATTGTGAGGGAGGATACTACTTCCAACTATGTGTATTTTTTTGCTTATATGAAACTAAGCGTGCCCTAAATAATGAAATAGCTGGTGTCTATGTTCCCTACATTGTCTCCAGTATTCTTACGTATTCTAAGTCCTTTATTTATAAACGTTGCTGGAAGTACAGTAATCATTAGATAGCGACTGTTGAACCATACATTTTTGACGTCGAAACGTCTCTTAACTTTAAGCATCGATTATGAATAAACCTCGTTATGTTTTATAAGGCATTGTCATCATCATTTGCTTAGCCTTTTCCCAACTATGTTGGGGTCAGCTTTCAGTCTAACCAGATACAGTTGAATACCTACCAGTATTTTACATGGAGTGACTGCCTATCTGACCTCCACCTCCCAGTTACTGGGTAATACGATTCCCCTTGGTAAGACTGGTTGTCAAATTTCCGAGCTTCTGACGATTGTCAAAGATCCACGAATGAGAGCCGGGACCAACGGCTTAACGTGCTTTCCGAGGCATGAGGGGTTTTGGTACCTTTGTATCATGTATGGTCGCCCATCCACGGACCAACCGCGGTAAGCGTGGCTTAACATAATCGATCGACCTTTTGCGGCTGTTATTACTTAGCCACAAGCCCGTTATTTAGGTATTAAGTTTTATTAAGAATCGTAACGAAATAAATACTTTCTTAATTAATATAAAAAAGGTGGTATTTTGCAGTTCCGTATAAACGTGGCTTTACTACTGAATGAGCATGTGATGATAAATTGCTAGAATATCGCCTTTTACACTGCAATGTCAAATCCATTAATGACATCCAGTTTACTCGTATACATTTGTACGCTTTATATAACACGTTTTCAATGGTAATGAACGATTCATTCAAAGAATCGAGCGTCGATTTCTGAAGACACATTACTTAATATCAAAATTTTATAAGACAAAGTGAGTAATGATAACTTTTGTCAGCAAAATATAATTAATAAATAAAGTCTGAAGGGTGTCCCAATGCTCGGTTGATGACATAAACATGGCGACAACTACCTACATACTCGTAAGTATAGGATAGCTGTCTTGTCAAGATATTTTCGGAAGTAGCGCAAGTGTAGCGGGCGTTGGAGACCCTCGTCAGAAGTTGCCTTATACCTAATTATTGCCTCTATTCAACCCATAGCATTAAGGTATACCTACACTTATATATCATTAAATTATTATACGTCAAATACACACCTATTATGTAGGCTTCCTGGTTTTGTTAAGGATCTGCCACTTTCTTTGAGTGTTAGGTAAATGCATGCACGTAGATCATCTCTTGTATCTAAGTCCATATATGTACTTGGCAGGAACATCGACGCGCCAACTGTAAGCATGTATTCAGCATATAATACTAGCTTAGAAATTTTTCGTCGGTTACCTACGTATCGAAATGTATGGAAGAGCAATTTTATTTAAACCTGCAGCGACGAAAAGTTTCAACCCAGGGGGTTCAGAATGCCACCCTGAGTGTATATTCTATGGCGTATATTAATATTAAATTGTATAATTTCTATCCCCTTCTTTTTTGTATAATTCGCCTCCACGATAAAAAAAGTTCACTCAATGAATATAACGATCCTATTTTTTAATATGAATTTGGTACTGGCAACATGAACAGTAAAAGTAACTGTTCTATTTTTAAATGTTGCTCGAGGGAAAGTTTCTTAGTTTATTTGGGCTATGCTTTTGTTGCCACGCGCGCGCTTTAATAAAATAATTAACTTTCAATAAATTACTATGAAAATAAAAGTCGTAGTTCAGTTAAACTTGCAACATTCATTACATGAGAACGAGTAAGTAATAGATGATATAACAACAAAATCTCTAACATTAACAACATATAACAACGGAACCTATAATTTTATTTAATACCTATAGCGATTAGTTAATATAATGAATGATTGATATAATTTTAAAATAACAATTTTTTATAAGCATAACATACATTAAATATAACATTGTTTGACATAACACACATTAAATATAAAATCGTTTGACATACCACTCAAAAGATATAAAACTTATTTGGTCTAATATGATGAAGATAGGTCGACGGAACACCGCTTTGCGGGGCTCCTATTTCTGGGTGGTTTAAAAAAATAACCATGAAGGCTAAGGCGGGAGCGAAGCGGAGCGGAGCTCCCGCCTTAGCCTTCTAACCTAACCTATCCGAGTCGGGGTACTCTGAGTCGGGGTGTTAACCATAATGACGTTTTTTATATATATTAAACGTTAGACCTAATGATTTTCAATTAAATAAACAATATACATATTAAACGTTAGACCAAATGATTTTCGATTACATAAACGTTATATCAAACAACTTTATACTAATTAAGTTTTAGAATAAATAAATGTGATATGTAAAGAAATTATATCAACAGTTGGTATATCGCACGTTGATTATATCTTATGAACGATAATAAAATGAAATTAGACCAAATAAGTTTATACGTTATGAGACGCACCCAATGACAACTGTGCAATAGTTCAGCGGTGTGATTGAACCGAATCCCACTTAGTTTTGAAACCCAATCATGCAAATTCTACGTGCCGAATGATGCGATTCTGAAACATTTCTCCATCATTCGTTTCGCCGTTGAATGGATAACCGACAGAAAGAAAGAAAAATGCGTTTTTTGGCATTACACAAAACGAATACCTACACCTTAAAACTATAAAAAATAGAAAACAAAGATTATAATGCCAAAAGGGCTTCAGCTCAGCATAATGTCAGATGACAACACAAGTGTACCACCTGACGCTGATTTACGATTCACTTTTTATTTTTTCACCGATGGAATGTTTCAACGGCGAACGATTCACCGACAGAATGATTCACTTTTGAAAAATTTATCGATAGAACCTTTCACCGGCGAACGATTCGCCGACACAACTGTTCGCCAGCCCCTGGGGTATAAAACATAGGTATTCGACAGTGACAAAAACGTATTTGATCCAATGTCAATACATGTATTATACATGTTAGGATCATGACTTGTTTTTGACAAGTCTTTTCCAAGTTGATTGATGAAGTTGACAAAATCAACAAAACAAGTGATAGATATTACCAAAACAACAAGCAAAATTGATAATAACTGAAACAGTTCGGCAGACGCAAGGAATGGTGGAACATCCGCGCTACTGCTGCTTGCCTGTGCTATAATTACCTTAGAATAATAACAAACAGGACTACATGTCGAATACCTATGTTTTATACCCCAGGGGCCGACGAACTGTTGTGTCGGCGAATCATTCGCCGGTGAAAGGTTCTATCGATGAAATTTTCAAAAGTGAATCGTTCTGTCGGCGAATCGTTCGCCGTTGAAACGTTCTATCGGTGAAATAATGAAAAGTGAATCGTTCTGTCGGCGAATCGTTCGTCATTGAAAAGTTCAATCGCTGAAAAAATGAAAAGTGAATCGTTCTGTCGGTGATCCGTTCAACAGTGAAACGAATGTCGGAGAAATGTTTCAGAATCGAATGATGCATGTTAATAATAATGTATGTAATTTTGCCATTTATATTAGCGGAATAACTCGTGTGCTATGTAACAACTTTTCGCTGAAATGTTTAATATGTTTAAATTAATTAAATTACTTTAACTGTAATGTATGGTGCTATTCAGAAACCGTTTATACATATTAAAACTAACACAACAGTCAGTAAGTACCTACCCTCAGTACATTTTCTACTTTACGCCATCATCATTTCATTACGAAAAATAATAATTAAGAATGACATTGTACACTGATCTTAAAATATTAGTTCCAAGCATTTATTTTCGACTCGTTTGCGACCTCTATAATTCAGAATAATAATGTTTTCTTCTACCCCTTGTTAACAACTGGATACTTTGTTGACCAGAGACATATTACCATTTTCCTCCCACAGACTGCGACTGGTTATACCAAGACGTGTCGTGTCGGGGCCCAGGGTCCTGCGTGCTTGCCAGTCCTGGGTACCCAGGTCTGTACCCACCGCACCGTCGCTGCCGGTACCTGTTCGCCACTAACTCCGTGCACACCAGGGTCAAGATCATATTCACTTCTATTTTGCTACCTAGAAAGTGAGTATTAACATTTTATTATTGTAATTTGGTATAAGGTTGTCTTCAAGTTGGATTGACGAAGGTGTTTTTTTGGGGACTGTTTTATAGTTCATAGATATTTAAATAATACTTTCCCTCGATACAAAGTTAAAACAAAAATCTCCCCTACACGAATCAACGTTCTGCATTATAATGTAAACACGAAAATGAATACGAAAGCAGAATCCCATGGGAAGTTGGCTCCGACGCAAATCTTTGTGTATCTGAGTTTTGTTCACCACAACCGACGATACAGTGTTTGTTCCGTCGCTTAATAAAAGCCATCACGTTGTCTCCTCGGTCAACACACTTAGTTTAAGTGGCGGCTACATAAGCGACCAAGCCGCAAGTAACCTCGAGGTCAAGTCACCAAAGTTCAGGGAACTTTACGAAGAACTCCTTACCTTCTAACCGCAATACCAATCATGCGACGTTTCCGTCCGACGCAACGAATGAACACAAACTTTTTCCAGAGGTACTTATTTAAATTTATGTGGTATAACAAATGTGGATGGTTCACAAAGAAGGCGCCATATTGAGGTTTCCCTGAAAAGGGTTCGGGACGGATACCGTCTTGCCTAAATTGAAAAGAGCTGTTGATAAGTCAGGGATACCCACCCATGTGGGTAGATGGATCCACATATTCTATCAAATTATATTATATTAGGTAGGCATGGCATACGATTAATAACGATATGTATGTTAACATGTTCGGGACGTTTGAGGGGAGCTTTACTCGATGTTTTATAGAGCTGAAATCTTTGTTGCCATTCAAATTGTACCCAATACAGTATTTGATCTTTATTAGAAGAACAAAGATTATGTATCTTCATAATTATGATGTGTGTGCTACGAATATGTGAGTGACACAATATAGGAACCAAGGTACATGAAATGTCACAACTTCCCAAATGGGAAGCGAAAACATAACATGAAACAGTGAATTCAAAAATTAAATGTAAGCAACATAAATTAACACAATTAATGTCTTTTAAGTGGGCATTAACTTTAATGGGCGTGTCAGTCAGAAGTCTCATTTGCGTAATCTCAGTAAGTGACTGTCGAACGGAACCGTCTTTTTTCCTCTTACTTGTTTACAAGTTATTTAAGAAAAATCAAGTGATGTTTACTTAAAAAGAAGCTTTTGCGATAAAATTATGTTTTGCAATGGAAATTGAAAATAAACAAAAAAATACCTCTGACGAACGCTATACCTGCTTATCCTACTTAAGCTTAAAAACACGCTAGCCTCAAATCACTATCTATGATAACGCTAGCCTAAAGAACTAATAACGCAGGTATGCGGGACCCTGCGGCTACTTACTCATAATATTACAACAAACAATTCCATCATATCGATATGTTTGCTCTTTCTGCTGGTAGTTTCAAAAATATTGTACTCAAGACACTTGGTCAATAGTCATTTTAATATTGATTAAGATTTGCATGCCTTCTGAGTTTTTGCTTTGTTTGTTTTTACTTTTGTTTTACTATTGAACACAAGAAATGTTTTCTTAACTTGAATTGTTGTAGTTTGTAGGTTTTAGTTTTAATAGCATGGTTTGTAAAGATTTTTTTTTTATGTGTATTCTGTGGAAAATATTGTTGGTTGCAGATTTGGCCGTATCTTTTTGTATTTCTTCCTATAAAATGTAATGTGTCACTGTTTTTTTTTCCCAAATAACTAAAATAAATAACGGATATCAGCAGTACCTTCACGAAACTAATATTATCACTGAGCCAAAATCGAATCATGACTTTAAGGGGATGCGCTAAGGTAACCCGCGAACTTCAAATTTTATATACAACCTTCTAGTTAGGGTTAGTCCAGTGGACACATTATTTATTGGGGGTCGAGGGGCCAAGAGTGGACTTACTGACTGGACGCTGATATTGACCTGCAAATTGCAAAAAACGTAAGAAAATTTGAATGAATTTCGCGGGCTTCCAGGACGATTGCGCGTTAAAATAGAATAGGGTCGCAGTGACATTTGAGTCCCCAATTCGGAATAAACTTTAACTTTCAAAAGCGAAAACAGTCCCTATTGTTACTAACTGACATGTTGTGGATACCAATAGCAAAAGGTTAAGTACACAAGCAACCAACGATAACTTAATATGTTACTACGTAGGCACGAAGCAACTATTATTGTGGATAATTGTTTGCGTAACATGGGTCATATTCGGATGAGCGACGACATAGACTTGACCTCGTACGCATATTCTGCCTTAATAGAGAATCTGTTACTGTAGTAAAGTGTCTTAAGGAAAGTACTGAGGATGAATGTGGATGGCTATAAGAGTAGGGGAACACCAAATAATTCATGGACGGACTTTGTGAAAGGTGATATGGCTAGAAAGGTGGTGATTATTCAGATAAAAAAAAAAGGTAAAAGTGGTGTACCAAAATAAAATTTAATTTAAACAATAAAAAATAGGTAATCTAAAATTAAACAAAAAAAAATAAAGGAAAGAAAAAAAAAACATAATAATAATAAGATGAATTATTTCAGTAAGATGCTGGTAGGGATCTTGACCGTACTTCCGGGATTGTCCTGATAGCCGTGGAATACCTCTCCACTCCTCACAAGCACAGCACCTCAGGACATGTTGCCCCCTTGTTGCTACGACACTATGTGCTAGCGACCGTTTTGGGGGCCCATTATTGAGTGTGCAAGTCTCCCCCTGCCATTTTATCTGTGAATTATATTATCATTGGTCCGGCCGGGGACATAGACCTTCCATAGTTCAAGGTAACCGATCTACAATAACCACCCACACCCATAGCCCCGTATATTTTGTTTCCATGTTCTGCAATAGTCCTGCACCAACCGGGGTTTGTCTTGGGTGCACTTGCATGGTGCATACAGGGATAATCGTCGGTTGGTGCCTCCTCATCAATTAAAAATTATCTAAAGGGCCTCTGCGAGTTGGCTTCGGCCCCTGTCACGCCTTTCAAAGGTCCGGGACCCCAGGTTCCCGAGATTAATAAAAAATAATAATAACTTACTAAGAGATCTATCCTAAAATAGTCTGTGTGAGGGTGTGTGACGACTAATAGCGAAGTCTTGGAGGAAGTCTTGCTACGCAGAACCCAAATTAATTGGGGAAAAAGGCAAGATTGTACG
Organism: Apamea epomidion; assembly: GCA_947507525.1. Lineage (NCBI taxonomy): Eukaryota > Metazoa > Arthropoda > Insecta > Lepidoptera > Noctuidae > Apamea > Apamea epomidion. The sequence continues at coordinate 9,118,132 of OX382225.1, forward strand.
GTGCAACCGCACATTCTGTATTCAGCAGTTCACGCCACACATTCATTTCAACTCATAACAATTACGCCAGTTCGCGTTAGGCTATCAAGTCAGCCAGGCGTTCTCGTTACAGCCAACAAGGGCCGCGTCACTCACACTCACTTTATATTGACACAGAACGGCTTCTTCTTTCTGGAGACAAGTTCTACTAAATTGGAACTATCCCTTTCATACTCAACACACACACTTCACACACATCACTTACACCTCTCGCCACCACACTACATTCCCTCTCGCTTGTATTTTGGCATCTGTTTTCTCTTCGTTGATTTTATATTCTCAATTTTCTATGTAAAAGTGACCATTATTTGCTTTTATTGTATCTTTGCAATGCCTTAAAATATATGAACCAAGGGTTGGGACTTGTGCCCTTTATACAAGTTATCCTGATAACTTAGAAAGGGTGCAAGTTACGACAACTTCTAGTGCTATACTATTCACAATTAAGACATAAGTATGTAACGTTAAATAGATGTATTGTTGATACGAATAAATACTAAATACTATTACTCACTTTATTTCCACACCATCAGTCCATTAAGCTCATTTTACTTTTAAGTTCCTTTGGGACAGTACAGTAGTGTTTTAATGCTTGCCTTCTTTTATTCCATTCATCTCTCATCAAAAGTAATGTATGGTCTAGCAAGGGATCATACAAAGATAATGATGACTATTGCACCTAACGATGAAATATTTAGGCAACATATCTTCAAGCACCTTGTGCCATTGGGTCCAAATTAATCTTAAAAATTATTACCTTTTTACATTGTAAAAAAGTTAACAGTAAGTACCACACCAACGCAATGTTCTGTTTGAACAATACTGGAGACAACAGAGACAGAGTCACAGCTAGTGAAACTCGATAATTACACACTTAACGAATCGAGAGTCAGTGCGATAATACGAACGCAAAAGGTGAACCTATTATGTTAATGGCTATTATGGTTTTACATTTTGTTTTAATTACTAGCGATTCGGCAGTTTTGTTCAGTTTACAATAGCTTCGGGCAGGTGTCGAAATTGGCCAAGAGTGGGCGGGGGTCGGTTTTGAAGTGAATATAGCCTTCCAGCTAAACGGCTTGGTGTGGAATATTGATTGCTTAACCGTCGTTCATCACGTATAAACCGTAACGGCGAACTGTCATCTGTCACTATCACTCATAGAAGTCTTCCAAATTCACCAGTAAGCACTTTTCTCCCACGCTGTGAGTTTTGCATGTTGTAATGTAAAGCAGTTCTATTGTGTTTCCTGCAAAACATATAGCTCTGTTCGAACACTCATCTTGTGATCTTACCTTGATTCAATAAATTTATTGAACCGAAAGCAGTTCAGTTTTCGAAATGTTTGTTTTGACTGTTATTGTTATCAACATTTATTTTGTTTCGTCTCAATCAAACACACAATAAATCACAATCTGAACCATTATTTAGGATATTGCTAATCAGTTGCTTCATAATAATATGTATGTTCGAAAAAATTGTCTGCTCAACAACGTCAATAACGCAATAAATGTTGTTGAACTGTCAAAATAAAAGCCATTGTTACTGTTAGTGTGTTACAAAATTACACCACTGCACTGGTTTGAGCTTTTGATACCTACTTATACCTTGTACAAATGACATTTTAGAAACGAATGCCTATTTTATGGGTAGACTTACTTGTTCTAACAGAACGTAACCTGAAAACCAAAGACTAACAACTGTGACCTCATTTGATTGTTGGTACTCAGTTGCTATTGTAACGCAGTCTGCTGTGGCAGTCTGTATTGAAGCTTCGCATAATTAGGGCAGAATTTTACCATTATTACTTGGTAATTTAGAAGCTAAGTAAACTTATCACAATAACCTATTTCTGTTACCAAACACATTTGTTTGTAAGCTTTGATGCAAGATGACGTGTGCAACTTATGACAGAAAGGAGACTATGGCCGATTCCTATAATTTACGGACGGTTATGGTTAAAATAATCCGGGAGAGTACTCCCGGATTATTTTAACCATACAGGACAGCGGTTTAGTATTTGTGTACCAGACCGCTACGTGTGGAGGCGGCGGCGTCCACCACTGTTGCTGGTACCGCCAGCGAGGACCAACTTACTGGCGAAACCACCTTTAACCCGAGCAATACACACTATCAATAAAATTCACATACAAATTGACGTATTTACATGTACCAGGAGTGAACCTGCAAGGGTACTATTATTTATATTATGATACACATAAGTGGTGATAGGCAAAATATGTTTTTGTATTCTAAATAAATGGGTAGTACTATGTATTAAATGTTACTAAGTTATATAATAGTTGTTCTGTGTTATTGTTATGTATGAGATTTATATAATTTTGGATAACCTAATAAGGAACTTCTATAACATACTACCTAGTATGTTATAGAAGTTCCTTATTACGTTAATTTAATATTGTAAGCATATAAATACCACAAAAACGCATTAGGTTAATCCTGTTATGATAGTTGTAAAGGTAAATAAATAAATACATAAATAAAATTAGGAGTCTTGTATATTTACCTATAATGAAGCAAAGACCTCATAGCTTTGCATAGTAGACCCTCCCATATGAAAGCAGCAATCACGGGTAAAATTAGCTTATGAATCTGTATAAATGCCCATTTGGCAATAAAGAACGCTACCATTGGTAAGCAAAATGATTCGTTTTTGCTTATTGGAACCGAGCATTAGGTAGAACCGATTTACGAAGTATAGCAACTGTAATAGGCAGAGGTAATTCATGGCCATACGCCAGTGAGCCACTTACCCGATCAATAGTAACTTCAGCTTCCTCACATCAAGTATAAGGTAATAAGAAAGTCAAAGCCTTTCAACGTTCAAACTCGGCTTACCTTTTAAAGTATAAAAGATGAGATATGTGAGCTAGTATTACCTTCTAAGAAGTTATTACACCGCCGTAACATAAAATTATTACACATATGACGTCTATTTTATAGCGTGTCTGATTTCTACTACTAATATCTATATTATTTATTATTATCATCAGCCTGGGATGTCCCACTGCAGGGCAAAGGCCTCACTACTCGCTTTCCACTTCTTTCTGTTCAAAGCCGCCAAGGACCAGTTCCCATTAAAGGAGTCCAGCTCATCCCACCATCTCCGTCTGGGCCTGCCGCGATGTCGCTTGGCATTGAGAGGGACTCATTGGGTTGTAAGTTTGGCCCAGTGGTCGTCTGATATGCGGCAGATGTTCCAGCCCAGTTCCATTTTACCGTGGTAGCCTTCCAAGTGACATCAGTAATCTTTGTGATGGAATGGATGGTCGTATTCCTAACCCAGTCTGTTAGTTTGATACCCAGAATACTCCGTTCCATGCTAATATACTCGTATATAAAATAATAAATACTTCATAATAATTCTCAGTTTTATTGATTCCCTTTACCATTACCGTTGGTACACAAGGTTATGTGTATTGCGCTTTCGACAAAGACTTCACGTTCCCAGTGTTCTTTCGGAGGTATTTTTATCAACCCGTATAAAATCCACTCGTTTTGAAAGCCGGGAACAATCGTTTTCAGTAAATATAAAAGGATCGCCATCCGTATCTCCCTTCCAGCCGTGTGGGTCTGGCGACGATTTTCACCAAATGTGTTTGTGTCACGTGTGGGTATGTATGTGGAGTAGATGTTGTATTATTGGACGGTAATTTTTAAATTTATTTAAGTTAAATTAAAATAATGGAATTAGGACTGTTTGTATCAGCTGTCGTAATTTGCATTTTGTATGTAATTGAGGATAAACTAAGGTATTATTTGATGTTTTGATAAATGATTTTATTTCTGTAAGTAGGTTTTTACAAACGCTTTTACGCCACGACAATCATATTTTTTAAAACTAGATGAGGTTGGCGCGGCGTTTCCTATCTGACTACTCTGAGAAGAAAGGCCGAAACAAACTCAGAGATCGCAGTCTCTTTTAAAGACCAGACATAATCTTGGTCAGATCGGATTGGTTTGAATTGTTCTCACACATCACATTACGTTATGTTCAACAAGGTACACTTTGGCAAATAAAACTACCAAAGTAAGCTAACCAAGCTAGCTTACCAAGTAGACCGTATATTTATAAATCAAAATATTGTGCTGATATAGTAACAGTATCCATTAAACATGTTAATTCTGTTGTGAAATCTGAACTAAACCCTATTTTATTTTGCTGTTACTTGGACGTAAGTAATTTATAATCTCTTTTAGTGGCTGTTAGTATGTCAATTACGAAGTTATAAGCTTTATTTTATTCTGTAACAATAACTTTAGTATTTAATTTGTTGGTAGTTTACAGAAGTTAATTTGTTTTGCTAAAATATTTGGATTTATTTAACATTATCGACCTGTAATGTCCGCACTGCTGGGTCACAGGCCTCCTCTCTGTGAGAGGGAGTGGCCCATAACATACTTAATCCACCACTCGGGCCCAGTGTGGGTTAGCGGATGTATGTTCGAATTTTTGTTTCCTTGCGATGTTTTCCTTCACCGTTTTGAGAGCAGTGGTGATGAAGTCATTTAAACAAAGTAAATCGAACCCACGACCTGAAACTCGAAACTCGCGGCCATTACCATTGGGTTGCCACTACTCTCAGATTTATTTAACAGTTTTTGTTTCAATTAGAAAATGGTTTGGTAAAGTATGAACACTAATGTTTTTATCGGTATAATATACTTCCGTGCCGGGCCTCTTAACTTGACGGCGGCACATACATTATTATGTAAATATTATAGCTTTATTCAAGGGACCGCTACTTGTATTAAAACGGCATTAAATTAGGAGTTTCAGACAAAACATAAACTTGATTAGCATGCGTAGCGTACTCGGCTTTGGAGTAATTGCCATATCCTGGCTCCTGGTAATGCGATCTCAACCGTCTTTAATCTCGCCCACTTGACTCTGTTGGTAATAACACTTGGTATACTTACGTAGTAATATTATGTTGGTCATTACTTACTTTCGCACGCAATTATTTGCAAAGCCTTTACCCTTATTAAATACCCTCCCAGTTATCCGCTATGTTATTGAAACGTATTTTGCGACTCAAATAAATCGGTATTCCGCCGGCGGATGGGAAATTATAAAAAAAAAAATACATCGCTGTTATTGCTCGCTATAGATATATTTAGAAATTCTTGATGGAAGTATTTTTTTAAAGATTTGAATTTATTTTACGCAACTGGTGTTCGAGATATCGGGGTTGTAATGGAGAACAATGTGATTTTAGCGACGGGGTCAGATTATATTCGAAGAGGTGGATGTATTTTTAAATATTTTTATTATTAAGTATATCGGTTTGAGCCCGTTACGAGAAAAACAAAATCCCTTTAACAAAAGGAAATTGATAAATTTCAACAGGAAATAACCGTGACTTACGTATCTGTTACATTTACTTGGAATAATAACGTGCAAACATTGATACATTTTGTTCCACTAACACTACTTCTACAATAAATCCCACAGGAGTGTCAGACAGAAATAAAAGTGCTATCTTTGTGCAATACGTTTTCTAACATACTAATAGGTTGTATGTTCACACGAAGCGAGGCACTTTAGCGACCAGATTTAACGCAAACACACTTGCTATAAAGTTTGCAAAGAAACACTCCGCTTTATGATCTCTTTCAAAACGAATTTGTTATGATACATGTTGGAATGTCAACTTCTACAGCTGTTTACTCGTGGAAATGTAAAGTGGTTTGAAGTTATTTGCATAATTATTTATTTAGTGAAAACCAGGATTCAATCAAAGAACGCCATTCATTCCTAAGCTGCTTTAAGTATAAGAAAATCACAACATTACATGAAATGTTGCAGGAAATAGAAATTGTAAATGTGTAATACGATTTTTTCTCTGTAGAACATTTTTCTATACATACAAATCTTTGTGTGTATTTTGTCAAAGTGATTTTATGAGGTATAAATGCGCAAGAAAAGAATAAATATGATCTACCATCTTGATCGTCATGGTAAAGTAAACGTTTATAGGAAAATATTTGTGAAAATTATTGAAGGTTTTATTTTTCTCGAATATTTCATGGAAATGGCACGAAAACAGTAGTTAGATGCAGATACATTTCAGTAGTTAGTTAGGAGTAGATAAATAATGCGTATTCCCAGAAATATGATTTCCAGTTCTGTTGCAAAGGTCAGATAGAAAATATTTTTCCTTATAGTATTTTTCCTGTCCGTTCTCAAGGATATCGAGTTGCTTAAGTGAGCAGAGCATTACTTATAACCTATGGAGGAAATGGTGCTCATTACTACAACAACGTGACTATCTGCAGCCATGATATGGGTTCTTAGTAGTTTCGTTCGTGTAATCTAAGCAGTTCTATTAATAGAAAATGCATTTATGGGAATACATATTTATCTTCTTATGATTTATTAATTTACTAGTATTTGCTAGCACTAGTAATACAGTCACGAGTACCAATATGTCAACACTTGGCAACTTTCAAATGCGATTTTTTCGTGAAATAACGAATGCAACATTGAAATACGATATTAAATAAACCTTTGGGTTCGAAAATGCTATGTGCGTAACAACATAAAATTTCATTCAAAAATAAGGGCGTAAATCGCTTTTGAATAAAACCGAGTGTATACATACTTTTGCTCGTGACTGTACACTACAATGATTCATTAGTTTACTAGCGCGGAGTTTTTTACGTTCTCATACAAACTTCAACTCTCCCTCTAATTTCTTTAAAAGGTAGTTTTAGAAAATTTATCATTACGATTTTTATTTTTTACCCTGATAAATATTTGTGATTTCAAGTGTATAAATCCTAGGAATTATATTTTTTATACAAATTATTTACTTACCAGCTTTTCACCCCGTCTAGTTTATTAACTTTACCTGATGTACAACGCCAGCACATCAAGCTACTACAATCTGTCAAATTTCATTAATACATAGATTTTCAACTTTATCGCTAAAGCATTAGGTTCAAGGTTGATTGGAAAAATTTGACAGTTTCGGGTAGCTCGATGTGCGTCTGTACATAAACATTACACGTACTATAATATTTCATTCTTTTGTGAACGAAATAAAACGCCACGAAATAAGGTAATGGCACATCTAGTAACCCCGAGTTCGGTGTAAAGACGTTATCATTTCGTTTCAGAACATTTGTAGAACCATGCTCTTTCAGCGCAAGTTACGTTATTACATTTCTTACTTACAGACGTTGTACTATTTTCCTCGTCAACTCAAACAAGTGTTAACTTTGCTAAGGTTGAAACTATCTAACTGTTACATAGATAAATAGACTTTTCGATTTATGACGTGAAAGACAAATGAACCTTAGGGTGAAACCAAACAGTCCTTTCACAGTTATTATTTGGCCTGTGATTTTGCATCACTGTCCAAATCACAGGGATCTTTATTCTCATTCTAATAAGGTGACTGTTGGTTTGCTGCTACTGACAAGACTGTCAAAATCTTTTTGATCTTTATTCTCGTTACAATAAGGCTGCTGTTAGGTTCCTGCTGCCTGAGGTAAAATAACTGTGAACAGACTGCACGAATTCGACTATACATTCTGGTGAAATCCGTTAGTTACTTCTCACGTTCTTTATGCGGCCTATCCAAATGTCCTTTCTTTGGTATTGTTCATAGAGTCGTTGAGCTCCTCAAGTTCTGAGTTGAGCTACACGATTACTGACAAATGCTTGCACTGTCTGGACAAGTCTACTTAAATTTGTGTGGTGCTTTCCTCAAAAGACCATGTCAGACACGGGCCTACATGGTCCTCACATGATCTGACCAACATTACGTCTGGACTTTGACAATTTGACCGCTGAGTTTGTTTTGCCATTTCTTCTAGCCCTGAGAAGACAGTCAGAAAGGAAATGTCGACTCCACCTAGCTTATTGTTTAATATGCCGCATAGGTATATTTACAGAATAAACAATTTCATTTCTTCTCAAAAATTTACGCATAAAGAGAACCGGAAAATAACGACGGTAAAAGTAAATCTTTGTCAGTACCTATACAAACAAAACATCTTACCTTTCCGTATTCCAACAAATCTGAACAAATAACACGAAAAGCTCAATTTTCATGGCAAAGATTGTTTTAGTTTACGTTAGAAACACAAATGTAGCCCCGGAGGCACATTAGTTTACCTATACGTCAATGAGACATATTCATAGAAGTGAAATTCACAGTCCCCTTATAAAGTCCCTTTATAAGGGGACTGAATGTTTCCTTGTACTAACTGTAGTCTTTGAGGATCATATTCATGTGAGGTTAGCTCGTATCTCGCCTCTTTAGTTAGATACAGTCAAAGATTCATCGATCACGTTGACTCATCGTCAATAGGTTGCACTCTCAGGGGGCCTTAATGGTTGAAGGAAGTGTTGGTATTCTTCGAGGGATTATGTAGCTGTTCGTATCTAACGCCTCTTTGACTATCAATTTGTGATCTTGATGATATTATACAGAACTACGATGTGCTTTTGTTTTAAAAAGCATTATGGTGGGTACACATTATGTGAAAAATAACGTGAAATGTAACATACATACATCACAACGAACTTGTCGTCCAAATATATATGTACAACATGAAATGTAATACCTAGGCGAATTTGTTTCAACATGTGTTACATTTCATGTTGCATTGCAATTTGGACGGCATGCTCGTTGCAACATATGTATGTTACATTTCATGTTACGTTTCACCATTAAGTAATAAACTCGATGATTTTCCTCCTTAATTAAAAACGAAAAGAACTATACAAAGCCGACTATTTGTATACCAACAAATCCGGTATTACCAAACCCACATTCCCAGCCGAAAATCCGTAGAACGGGAAAATAAGTCGAAAATCCGTAAACACAATCTTCGAAACGGTGCCCGTATAATCCATTCATAAGCTATACAGTAAAACAATATCGTTTCCGCAGTCACTGTACCACGGATTATCTGACGTTACGGGCGGGTAGCTCGCCCTCTGCCTCGCTGCTCGGCACCCTATGCTCTGAGCGCACGGCTACGCTCGAACATCCTGGACCGAATCTCCTGTTGGAATTCAAGTAAGTAAGCTTTGAATAACGCTTAGAATGTGCAGTTAATTTTGAATTGAGGAATAAGCTTGTGTTTTGCTTAAGCAATATTAGTGAATTGATTGATAAGCAAGTTTTTTTTGACACTCGAATAAAATGGCTACATTACTACAACACGCCAAATTGACGTAGTGAACCAGCAAGTTGACTTACTGGTTGCCTACATATACTGTACATTATACTGAATGGCGATTACATTAAATATAGTTTGACCAAAACCGCTGTACCGCGCCTTCGGTATGTGCGCGGCGAGACGGGGGGGCGGTGCAGGTCGCTCATTCGTAATCGCTCATGGCGTCCCGCCCCCCGCCTCGCCGCGCATTCCTAAGGCGCGGTGCAGCAGTTTCGGTCAAACTATAGTACAGCGGCTATTACAAATTGTTATCAGTCTGGTAAAATAACAAAATAAACAATTACTAAAAATAAAACAATGAATTTTTCAAACAAGATAAATAGCGTAAAATTTGGCACGAAATAATAACCCTTAATAATAAGGCACTAGACATGCGCGGGCGATGGTATCAATAATTCAACTGGTATCAAAAATTTTATGTTGTTAGGTAAATAATAAAACGAAAAAAATGGTCCCTCGGCTAGAATGTTAATTGTTATTGGTCATTTTAATTGTGTATGTTCCAAATACGTAATGTAGAACACGTGGTTTCAATTAATGTGACAATGAAATTTGCAACACTGTTAAGTAAAAATTTGAAATATAATTTAGGAACATACTCTTTCAATCACTAAAAACCTTTAAAGTAAATACTCAAATACCCCGCTACAACAATCAAAGTAATCTATATAATGTTTTTCAAAAGACAATTTTGAATAGTCAATCTCACATTTATATTTTTGACTCAAACATAATTTCATGGCTACTACCTATCATCAAAAGGTATTTATTCATAACTCAACACGAGATCTAAGCCCTAATTTGTTTCTCGTTTTACATTTTATATCTACTAGAGGCTCGACAGCCAAGATTAAATTAAACCTTACATAAGTCCCTACACACACGACATTGAGCTATTGAACGGCTGGCTGACACACATAAATCTAAGAAGCATTTTGCATAGCGTGTTTTACACAGAATTGAAGACCCAGAGATAGGTCAATGGTCATGCAATATTAAAAATATAAAGCAAAAAGGAGAACGATTGTAATATGTTCCAAAATATGAAAAAATCGAAAAGATTTTTCGTTATTGATGAATCTCTCTATATGCAAGGGCAAATTAAATTAGCTAGCGAAACTTCTCAGACGTGGTAGGTTCATCGATATCTAAACAAGATGAAAGAAAAACAAGATGTGATGATAATTATATTTATTTTTGGGATCAATGACCACTGTTCGTGTAGTTAATTGAATTACTTATGATTTGGGAAAATCAGTTTTTTTTTGTTTTATCATGTTTTAATCACTATACCTATCACTTCTATGAAGTTTACAAAAAAATAACTAATATTTCAAGTAACTACACCAAGTACAGTATAGTCCTCTTACCGTATCCGGCGACAGCAACCCAGACTAATTTTCTTTTCCATCCAAAGGTTGTCTTTAAAAGATCGTTCTCAGCGATAAGACCGCCCATTGTGTTACCCTTTGTAAAATTATATATTTATGTTTTCTAAATTATATGGTGTTCATAATAAAGAGTATTCTATTCTTTTCATTCGTGAGCTCTCTAATGACTAGCAAAATAAAATTTGGTCTTGAAAACCCGGTAACGCCGTGTACAGAAGAGCTGATTAGCATCATTGTATGTGTATGAAGTATATGAACGCTTTGTGTGACTTGCGTATTTGACGTTTCTTTTGTAGGTTAGGTTCAGGGGACTGATAAAGCTTATTTATAATACCGACTGTATAAAAACATAGCCATAAAACTCCAAACAGTCCTTACATCCAACCATCCAGAGAAAAACTATTTCTTTATTCCTTGTACATACATACGAAGCTTTCCTAACATGACGCTACCTGTGTTCAGTTCCGGGCCATTAGTACCGCCGTACGACTACAACGGATTTATAGCCAAGCTCGAGTTTATTGAGGGGATCGACAGCAGTGGCTCGCCGCCCACCGTGGTTCCTGCCTCTCCGCCCTTGGCTGCACTGACTCATCATAAACAACATGGTAAATATAACCCAAATTCAAAGTTATGGAATATTGTTGCAGCGACATCATTTTATGTTTGCAACATGTCGCATACTCGAACTGTATGAAAATATGTTGCAAGTTAAGCCCCGTAGTCATGGTAAACATTTGTTTATAAACAAAGTTTAATCAACATGTTGCTGAGTTGCTGTCAACATGCTGCTGCGTGTTGCTGAGTTTAACACGGCATGTTGACAAGATCTCGGTCGACGAGCAACAACATCTGCTTATCAACAATTGTTGACGTGTGTAGACGTGTTTGTAACCAGTTTATAAACATGGAAGTAGTGTGGAATACATTAGATACCTACAAATAATACTAGTTTCTCGAGCAACATTTTAACGCAAACTGGCGTGTGGACAAGACATATTCATATAAACTTTGTTTCCAGCAAGTTTGTCGTAGCTCATCAACAATGATGATCAACTGTTGCTCAACAAACGTTTACCATGAGTACGGGGCTACGTGTTTCCTGTAACACAAAAACATGTTGTTGAAATAATTTTGTGCAACTTTTGTTTTACGTGAATACGGAGCTTGAAATGCTGAGATAACGATAGGGATAGCAGCTAAAATTTTTAGACAGTAACATTATTTACGTCCAAGTAGCAGAATTGGTATAATACGTACCTAGTAGCTTCTTTAAAATTACCATGAAAGTATACTGCATTACCTCCGCAGTAAGTCCATAAATTCCAACTGAAAGAAAGGGTTATTAATAATAAAACTCAGCTACTACACTGAATTAAAAATATGCATTTGTTGTCCATAATAAAAGCCGCAATAAGCTTTTTCCATTCGTTGGTCCTAACAATTGTGCTGGCTAGTTAAATTCTGTACGTCATTTTTATGTTTTATTTCTGTTCTCGCATTACCCGGTTTTTCCATTTGCGAAATAAATTATGTTGTCATAGAAGAATGAAACTTATCCTTTGTATACCGAAATAGAAAAAAAACTAAGCTAGACGTTATGCTTCTTTATATTTACGAAACATGTCTACAAATATGTTTTTTCTTTTTTTTACTTAGCGGATAGGATACCAGTAGATAGTAGCGGGATGACAAATGAAGTGTCCGGAGGGAGCGGGGCGCGGATGGGTTGTGGCGCCACTGTACGGGGCTACGGCCCGGGCGGCGCGCGCTCCGGACACTTCGACTCCCGAGCGGGGCCATGGCGCTCCCAGTGTGTCATACACCTACTCGGAGCGCCCACCGATGTCGTCCAAGTATCACTATTTAATTATAATTTAAGGTAAGTGCTCGACAAATTAAGGAGTTCGCTCCTCCTTTATGTCCCCTATTACAGTTAGGGCGAGTTCTAATGCTGATGGTGTTGGCCCTCTATCAGTTTAATAGAGCGGAAGGAATTTGGATGAATTTATATTACTATCCATATATTTTGTAAATGTATTGCGACCTCCCTTGCTTGTGACAGCGCGGTACTCATTAAAGGAGACTCAAAATACCGGAATTTGAAATAAGCGCACTCATACACATGTCCTTTAATTAAAACCTTATCGAGTTACAAAAGAGCATGAGAACGAAGTACTGATTAACAGACTCGTTAGAATCTAAAACTAAGGTAAACTTAGTTTCGGATTCGAATGTCTCCGGTTCACCGGGTCAAACCATGTTTCCGTTTCGTAGATGCCTAGTTCCCAGCATTGGTTTACAGCAGTAGATAAAATGCACCAAGCTATTACATTATATATTATGTACATACCGTGAATCATGTTGTATTTTGGTAGGTATTTTCTCCAAGACAACCGAATGGCGCCCCAGTTTCTGTCGTGAGTCCTAATTTTGTAGCAACGGTTTGTTTGGACCGCCTACTCCCCGGGGTGCAATTGATTGATAGACCCGCCCTAAGAAATCATAAATTTATGATTCTGGAATTCAATTTCAGATGTTCAATAAATGTTTTTGCTGAAGGTTTTCTTTATTAATTTCTCTTACGTGAACGCATCCAATTAGGACTTCTTTGTTCCTTGTTTGTTCGACGAGACCCACTAATGTGTTTACTTGTTTTTCCTACCGTATAGCTTTTTGATTACTTTAATTAAAACTTGCTTCAACCAGGTTACCAAGCTGTCGATCTCATATTGAGATCTTAGAAGGTCTTCACGAATTCGGTGGAAGAGGGGAAAGAGACAGGTCTGAGCGTGGGGACCGAGCTCTCCTCAGAGTATGTGGACCAGCCGTGAGGGAGGCCCGGGATCCCTCAGGCAGGTTCCTAATACGTCAGGCAGTGACGTCCAAAGGTGCTAACTTGACAATCCTGGTACGAAGAGCGACCCAACAAACTCCAGACGAAGAAGAGTTTGTTGATGGAGCCTTCGCTTTTCATGATGGTGAGTAAACAACACTAGATATGACTAGAAATATTAGAAGGAAAACATGAAAGGAAAATAATATTTTCGCTTCCACAACAAGACATAAACAATGATATTTGATGACTTATGGAAAGTGAAAAAGAAAAGGGCCAGACAAAACAATATTCAGAGGCTAAATCCTACTGATGCTTACTAAGGGTAATGTGAATGTTTATGTGAAGTGTCTTCTATATGTTTGTGCGACATACACAATGACTGGTGTAAGGAAAAATATGACGTATGGAAAATATATTGCCACATTATTTTCGCTTGCTTGAATAAAACGAATGTAATTGTAAGCGATTTCATACGTGATATCAAAACATAATTTTTTCATTTTTTTGAATAAAAATGTTGCCCCACACTAGGAAACACTCCTGTATCGTGGGTGCGTTTACAAACATTTAAGCTCACATACACAAACAGCCAGACCCGGAACAACTACCTGTAGGCGATACAAATATTTGTTCCGAGCGGGAATCGAACCCACGACACGCAGCGCAGCAGTCGATCGCTCAGCCACTGCGCCAACCGTGTCGTCATTTGCTTTTATTCTGTAAGTAATGTGTCGTGTGTGATGAGTGTAATCGGCCAATAAATGAAAGGAATCACTTCCAATCCTGGTAAAACTACATCTTGCTATTACTTGTGTGGTCATAATAATCAGCCCATAATACACCTACACCTTGTACACGGAGTGAATTCACATTAGATGATGGTGATCATTAACATTATATAATATATAATGTTATTCTTGTGAATTCACTCAATGCATGCTTAATGGAATACTGACTTAACCCAAAAAAAGACAATTTTTGGGAAATCGCAAAAGAAGATCTTGCATGAGGACTTATTCTACTTGTTGATGTATCAATATAAAATTGATTTATATTAATCATGAATGCTTGTATTTTGAACGTCTATGATTAACAATTGATGAGATATGAGTTAAAAAAAAACGGAAATCACATCTGACCTATCTACCAATGGGTCAGCGTTCCATTAAGCATGCGTGCATGCATTAACTTATTACATATTATTATGTAATAAGTTTTAGAAAATAAGTTGTTATTATTAAGTTTGCTTCACTATTGCATTGGGTTGTACTACGTGTAAGAGATTATATAAATAAATAAATAATGTTCCCACTGCTAGTACACAGGCATCGACTCGTGCAGGAGTGGGCCATAATCCACCACGAGGGCCCATTGCGGGTTGATGAATGTCACATGTCTTCCAATTTTTGGTTCTAGGACATGCTGGCCTCCTCACGATGTTTTCATTCACTGTTTTGAGAGCATTGGTCATGAAATTAAATACACAAAGTAAAGTAGGCCTAGGTTCGAACTCACGATCGTAAGTCGACACCGATACCACTGGGCCTAATTGGTTAATGACTAAATAATATGACAATAAACCTTTTTATATAGAACAACACGAAGGAACTGCATCTCCTGATGCCACGTGTGCAGCGACACACTACGGGCTCTCGTCTCCAGCCCACGGAGGAGTGTCAGCACCCTCACACCACCACATCTTCTGGAATATCGAAGAGCGATTGCTTTGCACGCATCGGTTCATACCCGCTGCGAACCAGAGCGTGACTATTGAAGTAAGTGGACTGACTAATCTGACTATCCAAATTAGGTTTACCGATGCTTTGATATGTTAGGTGCAACTTGCACCCTAATGGCGAAACACTATCTTTCACAATTTAATCCATTGCTTCATATGTTCTAAAAATGTATCTACTCAACAATGTAAATAACGCAATGAATGTTGTTGAACTGTCAAAATGAAAACTATTACTAATTTTATTTCATTATCAATTAACCTGCTGGGCAAGAACTACAAAACTTAATAACTGGGTAATTTTATCACCACGGTATCTATCTATAAAGGTTGTACGAACTACTAGCCTATCCTACCTACGTAGGGACAAATGTTGCACACTGACAGCTGGATTGATAAATGGCGAATAACTTTGATAGGTCCTGACCAGAGTTACGTTTCGTGGACAAAATTGCTACAAGGAGACTTTGTTGTCGTTGCTATACTACATCGATCATCGGTTGCTTTGTGGGTTTGACATTTTATTTACCAATATGTAGACCAGATTTTTTTTTAATTGGTACACTATTGTTGTGCAGCAAAATACATTTTTTTCCTCCGCAAGTGCCTCACGGAAAAGACAACAAGCGCAATGGATTGTACAAATTTTATAAAATATTGTTAAAAAGTTTATTCCGCAACATTCTACTGTGATAAATGTTTTATTTTTATATTGCTACAGATTTTATTGTGGCGGGTTTTTGATTCCACGTTTTGCTGTGGTTGAAATGTTATTTTTCAGTGTCAGTTTTTCAGTAAATCTAATTTTTTCAAAAATTCTCTCAACAGCTCTCGTCACTCTTCATTTCAGGCTGTAGCAGGAATAGTATAGGTAAACTTATGTAGGAACATCGATGCGCAAACTGTAATCATGAATTCAGCACATGAATTTCATGGGGTTCAGAATCATGTACTGAATCCATGGTAACATGTTGCGCGATGATGCCCTGCCACACTGTATTGTTTTAAGCATCGGATACCTACTTATTTTTTCTCATCGTCTTTTCTAAGGTCGCCACAAGCTATACGATAATAGAATGGGATACTGACCCGTGGGTCCTGATTAAGAGATTAATCTGTCAGTACAGCTGGTTAGCGAGGCTGACTACCCAGATTGTGTCGGTCACAGAGTTTCCAAGAAGAGCGGTGTCCACCACTAACAGCCACAGTGACATCTGTAATGAAAATGATAACAGTGGTAAAGAATGAAATCGCTGAATCGCCCTACTGCGTCAAAAGATAGTCGCATTTCTGTTTCGTTTTGACATCTTTTTTTTTTTTTTTTGAGGATGGGAAATCATCAAATGACCCCTCCCGCTCTGGGTGGAGCAGAAGGGAGTGTCAGACTCTTACTGACTAAAATCCACCCGTGTTCCTTCCTTAGCCCTTTATGTACCAGGGCAGCGGTAACCCTTTCGGACGATCCCGCTACCCCGGCAGGCTTCGGCCCTATCGGGCCCCGTCAACTACGCTGACGTCTCTTTGAGGCGCGCGTGGAACACATACGCGCCGTCCGGCACGGGCCTGGTCCTGATCGGACGGAGAGCTACCCATTGCTCTCCGCCCGCAGGACCCCGCCCGTTTGACGCCCGTTTTGACATCTCTGATACACAATGACGCAGAGACTTCACTTGATTGTCATGGAAACCCTATTTAACAATGTGTGAGCTCACTCTAATAATGTATGGACACTTTTTCTTGTGATTAAGTACCGTGAGGGCAAACCTAGTGATTTAAACCTTTCGGCAGCGGGGTTTGACTTAGTGTCAAATACTGGTGAAGATGACAGATTTTCATCACGGCCGATATAATATGACGGGAGCGCTTTCCTAGGAAACCAAAGCTTTAAGAGGTTATCTATAAGCACACCATTGAATTGAATGAATTTACCCCACATTCATCCCTGTGGTATGATTTGTTTGTTGATTCCTCTACAACAGTCATGATTCCCCTTAGATCCAGCGTCTGGAAAGGATGTGGAGCGCGGAGCCGACGGGCACAGCTGGCGCGGGGGGCTGCCGCACCGCATGCGGGGACGCAGGCTGCGAGTGCAGGTCCAACACAGCGCTCTACTACCACGACCATGTCGCCCTGGTAGCTGGTGATGGCACGCACCTGTCCTGTCTCTGTGGGGATTTTCAGGTGAGATTCATTTTGCTGACAGCTTTAATCCTACTTATTATTCTAAATGTGAAAGTTTGAATGTTTGTTACTCAATCACGCAAAAACGACTGAACAGGTTTTTTTGTAACCTGGATAATACTTTTTGTTCCGGTAGTACGTTTCCGTGGGATAATTTCCGACCTACACGTGGGTGAAGCCGCGGGAAAAAGCGAGTTAGTATAATAAATGAGTTTTCTTATGAAAAATTTAAGTACCTTATCATCCAATCTCTGCGACCATCACTCATCTTTCCACCCACGAAAGAGCCTTTGACATAAGCAGTCACGGTTCACCCATAAGTATTCCAATTTACCAGGTGAGAAACATTAAAAAATGCCTGAAATACTCAACTCAATACCTGTCCCACTTGGAATACAAGATGAGGTGATTTAAAGAAGAACCTATAACTTTATGACGTGGCGCCCCTTATTTGCAATTCAAAAATAAACAGTACTCGACGTGACAGTCATTGGAATCGACGTTCATTACAGCTATCTGCGCGAATGAAATATTCGGAAACCATCGACAAGAAAATTGACGTTAATTGCTTGAAATATTAAGGGAAACATTGAGGGTAATCGACAGGAAAAATCAGGGGACCGATACATAATACACTGTACTGAAGTACTGAACAAATTGTTATATTTGTTTGGTGAATTATACTTTGAGCATTTCAATTTCAAGTTGAATAAACACTGGATCTTTAGCAAACAGGAACCGAAATGCATGATCTAATTATTGCGAGCTCTGAATATACGACAACAAATAAATTAATCGTGTTACTGGGACCTTATGCTAACACGGGCAAGGACGAACAACCCGCTCACCACGACGCCGCGAGCGCCCGGCTGCGGTGCCCGCCGCATAATTAAGTAAGAGGGGTTACTATTAAGTATGTAACAGCAATAAAGCGTAGAACGACCACCCGAGCGTATAGGGACTCCTACATAAGAGCAAATATGCCGCTTCATAATTTAGTTGCCATGTTTAGTACTGTTTAAGGGTCAGATTAGTTTACTTTCTTTTGAGATTACGGCTGAGCTTTAATAGTTATAACTTTAGGTTGGATTTACTCTCCAGATTTAGTTCTTAGCCTAAACTAATAAGCGTCGTTATAATATTTCAATAGGTAACAATCAATTTCATAATCAGTCTTTAATGTTACTACTGCGTGGAACCAATTCTATTTTCTTGTACATTTTGACGTTCAAAAGTGCCTTTTAACGGGTTCTTGAAATATTTTTTTTTACTTTGACTTTAGCATATTCAGCCTATAATGTTCCCACTGCTGGGACACAGGCCTCCTCTCGGTAAGAGGGAGTGGGCCGTAATCCACCACACGGGCCTAGTGCGGGTTGGTAGATGTCACGTCATGTCGTCGATTTTTTAACCGACGAAAAAAATCGGAGGTGGTTCTCAAATCGACGCGTATAATTTTTTTTTTTGTTATGTATTACCACTCATAACTTTTTACAGAGTAGTCCGATTTTGATAATTCTTTTTTTATTAGAAAGCGTATACCTTAAAGTTGGTCGGACCTTAAATTTTGAAAAAAAAATCCAACCCTAAAGGTGGGAAAATAGGGGTGATTTATTGTTCACTCACAGATTTGAATGCTGAGTTGTGAAACTAATGTAACTATACCTAAATAATTTTGAGTCGGCGCCGTTTAAATTTAAGGAAACTTAGTGATCTTTATTTATTGATTGTTTGGCGCCGACTCAAAATTACTTAGGTATAGTTACATTAGTTTAAAAATTTAGTTATTAAGGTTAAATAAAAAAGGTTTATTATTTTTTGCTTTTCAGTTTTTTCGGCGGTGTTTGATATGCCGGTTTCCTCTTGGTGTTTTCCGCGGCAGTTAGCACCGCTACCGATGCTCCTCTTCTCTCTCTGACGTTAAATCAATGTAACGTAAACAAAATCGAAGCGATCAAATACTGTATCACGTAAAATATTTATTCAGAACAAATTGTTTTAGCAATACCCGAATGAAAATTTAGATGATATCGCACATTGTTATTCAACGCAGTAGGGTGGTTCGCTTCCGGTATATTTATGTTCAATTTATATTGATGTGTATACATTTGACGGGCGCGTCTAACAAAACGAAGAGATATGATCCGTTGCTTTGGTATCTTATATCGTGAAACGCGCGCTTAATTTAATTATTAACAGTGCTTTACCCCGTCGTGGCTTGACGCCATCCGCGCCAAATTGTTACGAGCTGACATCGTTCCAAAATGGACTCTGGGCCGTATCTAAAACGGGTGGCGGCTTAGCGGACCATGTCCCGGTACTCATAAAACATGGGCTAACTGGCGGCGTGTCATCCGTCCGCCCCTTTTATTAGTGGGCAGCCGACGACGCGGCTCGGGGCGACAGCTCAGAGACTCGCCCCTGAAAATTCAATTACTTAGTAGCGGCCGACGTATGGCTATTGCGTAGCGGTAGCGTAGACCGCTGCACGCTGAATTTGTCAATACGCTGTACACGTACGTAGAGTTATGATGACGGTGCGTGTCTGATCGGAACCCTGTTTTTATGTTCTTGCCACGAATTTAAAGGAAATATTTACTTTTTTACTTGCTACGAGTAAATGTAGTAAATAACTTTACCAAATAAAAGATTGCGGAGATAAGATTTATCTCTATTGTTGTAAATTGTATTTTTCTTTTCCTCATTTCAGCTGTTGCGGTGACTGTAAATTTTAATTTACGTAATTGTTATTTGTCACAGGCGGCATGGTTGCCGGTTGTGGTGCGGAGTTGGACGAGTGTTCGGTTGGAGTACTCGGTGGCGCATTACACGTACGCGAGCCGCGGTTTTGATTACGCGGCCGCATACAGTTTCAACGACGACGCCATGTGCGGTCAGCGCACATACACCACTCACTCCGGTAAGCGTAGCGTCATGACGTCAGTCGCGTTCACCTGTATACACTGCGGCTATAATAAATATTATGCAGGAATGATCCCCGGATAATTCGATAAAGATATCTCAATGAAAGGGGCAAATAATCGGCAATTTATCTCCGATGAACTCCATAGGCCCCAATCACATAAAGCGAAAAACAAACAGCTCTATTTCACATTCGAGGCGCGTCTCAGACGTTTGGAAAAACGCGTCGGATATTGTTCTCGGTGGCGCGGCGGGGCGCGTCCGAGAACATTACGTGTCACGACCCAGTTTCACGCCGCCTAGGGTAACACTGAATCGAAAAAAACCTTGAACAAGATCGTAAAGTTCCAATTACAACGTCGCTATTGCGGCGACTCGCGCTGCCTTAACGTCGCATTATTGCCTACGTAGGTAGATGTCTCGCTGTTGCCTTTTAAATTTATTATTTCTCTCTTCTCAAGGACTTCATTTTGTTTTTCTCCCTTAAGGTGAAATATCTTCAAGGAACGTGTCGGTTACGGGCAGTCTGAACGAGTTTTTCTATCAACAATGCACTTGGGTATTAGACTCCAACGTTGAGCGGCAGTTGTTCATTGACATCACGTCTGAACAGGTAAGCCACAGTAAAAAGCTGTTGAGTTTTATTTTACTCGTCTTCTTGACTTCAATTTATTCTTGTGGATTTTCTAGTGGTGGAAACTCAATTGATTTTATAAAGGTATTTTATTTACAGAGCAGAAAAGCTCCATTTATAGTAAAGGTTGATTTTCTTATTTGACCTGTATCTCAATTAGCTGAAGTGACGTGTCTCTGTAAACCAAAAATACCACTCAAAGTACTGATGACGCACGTAGCACGATTAGCGCAAAACAATGAAAAATATGTGGCTTTAGAAAATCAGAACCCTCTGTAAATTCGTGCGACTGTTCGCTGTTGCGGCTCCAGCTATGCGTGGTATTCCATAAAAATGTTGTGGTAGGACAAGTCATGCGGCTCTTGGAACATCACGCTGCACGAGTGGGCGGGCGCGGGGGGCGCGGCGGGCGCGGGGGGCGCGGGGCTGGCGGCGGCGGCCGGCGAGCTGCTGTACACGTTCTGTGCGCGACACAAGAACCACACCTACACGCTGCCCTGGCGGCTCAACACCGTCGTCATTAGGTATGTATTAATTCAACACGTATGACGGCACACAGGCCCCAGCGTTGACGAGATCAATTGTCCGGCTAATCAAAACAGCGCACCTAAATTGTGTATTCACAACGTAAATCTCTATGATGCATGCTTTTGATAGAGAAACAAGTGTTTTTGATACTAAACCGATGCTTGTACAATCCTATCGAATCGATGCAGATTAATGGAGATTACTCGATTCATATTCGGCAAGCGTAAACAACCCACGTTGCTAGTTCGCTTAGAAGTCAAAAGAAATCTTCCGCTGAGCTTTTAGCGCGATCTAAACAATTTCCAAAAGAAAGAAAACGCTACGATAAATTATTTATGAATGGCCCCGGTTTTAATACACCAACCAACGTGCCAAATACGTAAGAGCGCATGCTTTTATTAAGCTACTTTTTCGGTACAAAGATCTTTTTCTTTGTGCATATTAGAAGAAGCCGTAAGAGGGTACGTGGCGTGTTTCCGAAATGACATTTTCACTCGTAAATCCTGAATAACGATGTGTGAAAACACACCTTTGTCGATGAATCGGGAGGTCGACGCAAAGTGTTCTTTTTGGTGGACGCAGGTGGGATTGTAAATAAAGTTTTTAAGCGCCCTTTGCAGCCTTTCGCGTTGAACGGTTTGGTTTTCGACCACACTTTTTTCGAGTACAGCGCGTGCAGTTCGGGCTTTTGTTAATGGCCAATAGGAAAAGCGTGCCACTGCAATCTAAAACGTTTCGTACATCCTTATACTTTACGCTGCTGGCTATAAAATGCGTGTTCCTCTAAAATTTACACCGTTGTATAGCCAATTTTATATCGCTGTATACAAATATTGGAAATGCTAAAAGCGTTTGAGAAATAACTTGGCCATGTATTAGTAAGCAACCAATTTATTACTTAACAGATTTAGTTAGGTAATGATCTTCAATATCTGCCACCGTCTAGATGAAAAACCAATACTAACACTTCCTTTCCCATAGGTTAGTAGCACTATCCCGGCAGCAGCCACTCTACACCATCCGCTGGCGGTCGCAGGTGGTGCGCGCCAACACGCGGCTGGGCCCGCCCACGCCGGCGCCGGCTGCCTCCGCCGCCGCCAGCACCACCAGCGTCACCAGGGCCCTCTTGTACTGCGTGCTGTGCCTATCAGTGCTAAGACTTTGAAATACGATGAAATTAGCGTCAGTGCTTAGGGTGTGAAGACTTAACCTTTAAAATTGATATTGGGGGACCTTAGAAGTGCGAATTGAATGTCACTTTTGATAAAATTACGTGTGAAAAGTACTTAGTGCTAGTGGCTACCGTCGCTCGGGTCTTAGAAGACTACTTCTACTTCATGTGGAAGCTATTGCTGAGAACTGTAAACGAAACTTCGAAATTGACTCTTTAGTGAAAACTAGTTTAGAGGCACGGAGTGTTTGATGTTTAGTTTCGAAGATTGGAGTGATCGAAGTGTACGTCGGATACCTATTAAACGGTATACTACATGCTGTCTTTACATTTTGTCCACGGAATTACTCTATTAAGTCCTATTTAAATATTGTAATGTGTAACTGGACTTAAGAACTGATGCTTGTAACGACATATAGATAAAGTTTGAAGAATTGTAAAGAAAATACGGAATCAAGGTGAGATAATTATTGTTTTTTGTTATCATTCAGTAGGTGCTACTTTTGAGTGAACGCTAAAAAATCACAGATATTGTATAATTAACCCTTCAAAAGGAGACATAAATATTCTAAATTAAATTGAGTATATCACCGACACTCTTGTATGCCAAAGGCAGGGACAAAGAATATCAATTTGGCGAGTTTCATTTCTGAACTAAAACTAAAATAACTTATAGATGAGATACAAAACCAGCAGGCTAGTTCCCGTAATTAAAAATGTTCAAAATCTAGTCGCAATCTCATCTCAGCGACAATCACTGACAAAAATTTGGGGAAATTGAGGTATTTTTGACAGATTGAGACTGAGATGAGAGGGGTAATTCTCGTAATTTTAAGAACGTTCACAGTCTGATCTCAGTCTCAATCTGTCAAAAAATACTTCTAATTTCCCTACATTTTGACAAGTTCTTGACATTTGTTTGTCGCCGAGATGAGACTGCGACTAGATTTTGAACGTTTTAAATTACGAGAATTGGCCTTCAGACTGTGTACACTTTTGAACGTGTAAAATTACGAGAATTTCCCCTTTGGTTTAAAGCCATGCCAATCTCTATGATACTTAATTAACATGGATTAAAACTCAGTATCTAAACGAGTATAGTTTCAATTTGGCTGATTTATCTTCAGGTATAAATCTAACTGCGGGGAGCAGCGCCCTGCTACATGAAAACAAGCACATGAATCAAACGCTACGTCGAAAATATTCCAACCTAACCGTAGTGCGGAGATCGGTTATTTATTATTTTAGCACTTTAAGGCCCATATGAATTTATCGCTCTCGATATGAAACTGAAGAACTGAGCTTTAGCTAGACAAAATTAACTCGAGAGCGTCTTCATCATTTGCCTAACCTTTTCTCTACTATGTTGGGGTCAGCCTCCAGTCTAACCGCCCGGGTGATTGCGTAACACACTAACAGTAGGAATGGCTTTCATTTTGATAGTTCAACAAGATTCATTGCGATATTTACGCTGTTGAGCAGACAAAATTTTCGAACTATTGAAGCAATGAATTAGCAATATCCTTCAAAATGATTCAGATTCTGATTGATAGTGTGTTATGCAATTAGGGTGCTGGTGCAGTTGAATACCAGTATGTTACATGAAGCGACTGCCAATGTGACCTCCACAACCCAGTTACTAGACTATGTAAAAAAAAAAAACAAAATTAACTTGAGATGTCGATATGAATACAAATTTTAACGAAATTGATATCTTGTAGGAGAACAGTCAACAGGAAACGATGTTACTATTGGAATTTTGATGTTAATTTGGCAATAGGCAAACGTTGCTCTTTACAAAAGTTATAACAAAATTACCTTGTTATATTTTTTTTCCGGAAAACTTATTATTGCAGATTTTAAATCATTTAACGAGCATCTTTTCTTTGATGTTGACTGCTGTCATTCATGATGAATTCGTGATTATCTGAGCGAACAATTAGTACAGGCCTAAAAACAATAGTCCCGATATCGATACATTCTCGATATCTTTATCATCGTTAGATTTGTAAAGCCGAAACAATGGAGCGGCAACGAGAAATGAATACCGCTCCAATTTGATACAGAAAGATTTTCAGGTATAAAAGTGTGCATGGTCGTAATGAGAACGTATCGGGAGCGAAACTGTAACGGTACGCATAACCTGGATATACATAGTATACTACGTGCGAGCAACTATGAACTATGTAAATATTGAATATACAAGCTAAAACGAATCCCCTAGAATAGTATAGAATAACACCTCCAAAGACTTTTTGGATTTGTAGGAAAATAGTGTCGCTTCAATCAATTATGCTCATGTTTTTTCAAATGCTCTTCTGTTATTGTTTTTTTTTATATTTTACTGTTATAATGTAGCATTAATGTGGATATAAATGGCTGTTTATTAAGTAACTGTCTTACTGTCAATTATAAATATGTAGAAAAATTAATCAGAAATTGTTTTATCTAAATTCTTCGCTATTTACTGCTGGTCAGCAAAGTTAATAATTATGCTTATAATGTAAATTGATCTTATTTTTAAGTCACAGTGTAAAATATAATTTAAATACTCTGGCAATTTAAGTCCTAAAGGGGTTTCACCGAACAATACAATGGAAATCACCTAGCATAACAAAATAATTCTGCAAAGCAATTGAATCGTTGGAAAACAATTCGTATAAAATTATAAATGCACGAAAAAATATTTAAATTTCTATCACTCGCAATTCAGGCAACAAAAAATAATAAAATTTAATCGTTCGGTCATGGATTTCGAGCACTACATAGGAATTGAATTTGAAAAAAATAACTGAACATACACAACTCACGGATGGAATTTAGGGGTTTGTTGAAATAGAAAATAATACAATTAAAGCTGAATAGAAAATTATTTGCACAATGTGGTGTTTATTTTAGATGGTAATAGCGTTATGACGCAGAAGATATGGAATACCTACGGAAAGCTATTTCACTCACTGAATATTGAGGTACACGACATTCGCGTAAATATCTGTCACTACGAATGCCGCGTTTCATTCTGCTTTGAGTTATTTTTGAGTTGGGAGTCACCTTTGTTCACAAAAGTACCATTTCATTAAGTTTGTAAGAACAGCGTGCCTAGCGCTGTAGACGCAACCACTCCGCTTCTAAAATATCCATCATACTCTCTTATTCATTGAATTATACGGTATTCCATATCGAATGCTGAAACTTCATCTTCGCAAACCGTTGTATGGTACCAGCTTTACCATATATTTAAATAAGTTCACGTTGATCCATAGCGAATTTGTGTAATATTTAAATTATTATCAAGTATGTAACTAGTTAATAATATAGCTTAGATGTAAATAGTTCGGACAAAGTTGGCATTATCCCTAATGAATTCGTAAAACTTCGCTGATAACCCAAACTTTGTCCTCTTTAGATTACCTGAAAAAAAGCTAACTTTAATAGGTAGGTAGATGATTCTACGTATAAAATAATGAATAATGTTTGTTACACTGAAATAGATAAAATGAAAGCAATTTTGTGTATTATTTACTCTTGAGGAATCTCTTTCCCTACACATAAAAATGAAGAAATATCATTTCAGAATCTAAAGGAGTGACAGCAGTAAGTGAGCCTGGATTCTATTATAATGTCTTCAAACTACAGACATTTAAACGGACTCGTCTGTTTTATTCGATCCCCAGTCGATTCTTAAAATGAAGTCAAGTACCTAACCAAACAAAAAAAAAACAATCTCAAACAGCTATTAAAACCAAATTAGGTTTCGTAACTAAGAAATGACGAACCACTTTTCCTAGAAATCGTGGCGATTGATGTTTTAATTAAAATCTAGGCAGTACCTACCGCTGTCTTATATATAGTTATCGTTATACGTAACAGTCTCAGAAAGCTGCGCCAAGAGCTGATTAGCCGCCATCTTTTACGTTTGATCCGAGCCACTAGACTTAACAAAATTATAGGAGCAAACATCGAAGGCTTTATCAGTTCGATCGAGCTTCAGTTTAAACTTTCCATTCGAAATGCTCGCCTCTGCCTTTCTTTAAACTTCCGGTCTTGCCTTTGAGGTTCCTAAGACGGAAACTTCTTTTTAAGATGGGTTCCGAGCCCGTAGTTTTATTTTTCTCTTTACTCGCTATTACGGTGGTAGTGTTTGGTGTGTGCGAGGATTTTATACTGCTCGAGTTTACGTGAGCACAATGTTTTGTTAGTTACTGGCTGGAAATATTATCCTTATTTTTATATTTCTTGAAAAATATTGTGTGTTTGTAATGTAACAACATACTCGTGTGGTACATAAATTCGTGATTCTAGATAACAGTTTATATCTACTCATTACGTAAGTAATGTTTAGAATATGGTAAAGGGGAATATAACTTATTACCTGATTCTGTACCTAAACTAGCATTATCCGCACGAATTATTTGCTCCGGACCAACACAGAACTAACAAGAGTAGCTACTTATTAGTTTCACTGTGCAGGCAACGTCAACAGATTTAATTCACCAAACTATTAGCAAACACGGTTTATTTTAATAATAGAAGCCGTAAAAGGTCTGCTGCATGAAGATTATTCGCAAGTCCCGAAGATTTGTTCTTAAACTAAAGTAAGTTTAATATGAAGTGAGTTATGAAGTTGAAGAAAAGATGGATTCGCAGTCGGTTGCTAACTTAGCAGCTTTTGATTCGCTAACAGTGCGCCAATCGTGAAGTTGTGTACCCTGAAAAAGGCCGTTGGCAAAGTCTTCCTTTAGATGGAGTTCTTCGCATCCAGGCGTCTTTGTGCTTCACTCAAAGGAAACGCAATTTAAACTACATGCGGGCACACCAGACATTCATCCCTTAACCCCAACTCTTTCGGAGCACAATATGCAAGTTTTATTTAAGGCTGGGGATATCATAGACATCTCCACTGCCGACTTTCTACAATAACAATTAAACAAATTGGAATTAAGTTGAAGTTGCAGTGAACTTTGTGCAGTTCGTTAAAACTATATAATTGGGGCTGGGAGAGCATAAATACGAAAAGCGTTAATGGCGCACGTTGTAAAGGATTAGCAGACGTGTTGTATTTTCCACGTCACTGGTTATCCTCCGAGAGTCTCGAGTGAAACCGGAGTTATTTTGAAAACGTTGACTATGTTTATTTCTAAACAAACAGCTATGTGAATTTACTGCATATTTACTACATTGCTTACTTTAAAATTACTTAATTAAATTACATTTACATTAATTAAAATAAAACGAAAAAAAAATATCCTAAAAATCAGTTCATATTTAACATGACTATTGAAAACTGAAATTCAGAAGCATAAATTCATTCAATTTAATAAATAAACTTTCTAGAATGATTTCTTATTGTATTCAAAGTCTCC
Organism: Apamea epomidion; assembly: GCA_947507525.1. Taxonomy (NCBI): domain Eukaryota; kingdom Metazoa; phylum Arthropoda; class Insecta; order Lepidoptera; family Noctuidae; genus Apamea; species Apamea epomidion. The sequence continues at coordinate 9,146,154 of OX382225.1, forward strand.
AATCTCAATAACCTAGTCATAACATCTTACGAATTACTTTAGCAGTACGATAAGACGTTTGTAAGAAAAATACGTAACAGAACATAATTTATTGAATAAAAAATGCTTCTTTTTCATTAAGTAAAGCGATCCCCCTAAACGGAGGGTTAAAAATAAGCCCGGTTAAAATAAAACATCAATCTCAAGCAACTCTATTACTGAAACGGCTAGAATCCATAAAACTTTTAACAAATATTCGCGAAAATTAGTTTATTTTGGTTATCAAATAGTCATCTAAACAACAGTTAAGGCTGCAGTAAAAGTTGCTGGCGGCTCCTTTGTAAACAATAACAATGACTGCCATTGTCTCTCCGCCTCGGCATGTCTACCAGCACAGTATAATAAAGTTAGCAGTATTACGTTTCGGAAGTGTCCTTGAAATAATTACCTACGGCCGCTCGGTAGATAAATACGCACAAGGGTTACCCACTGACTGTGTCTCATGGGTTGTAATATAAGTCCAACAAAAAAGAAAGGAGAGCATTCAGTCCTGTTCATTAAAATGTTTTCCGGAAATCCGTTAGCTAGTGGTATAAGAATTATTTGCTAAAATAAATCATCTCGGCACATCAGCTGAAGCCATTGGGAAAGTCTGTTTTTTTAATGCTATTATCGATTTTTTCGGATTAAAAAACAAAATTCTTTCTAAAGAAAAGGTGCATAAAAAGGCATATAAAAAGTCCGCGATGAAATAATTATTGTGAGAGACTGAAATCCACGCGGGCGAAGCAGCGAGCAGAAGCTCGTTCGTCAAAATATTGTTCTCCTACTTCAATCTGGCATCGATTGCATGGAAAAAGAGAGAAACGAATCTACTAAGTACCTGTCAAGGATGTTACGCTCGCTACGTTTGAATAAATATATAAATACCTACAGAACATACGTAAATAAAAAGAAAAAGACGTTGTTATTTTTATAGGCTTATCAAGCCGACTGAGTCGGTAATTTAAAAAAATATATTTCCGGTTTTGATAATGATGAATTCAAATATTGGACAATACACTCGATAACTTGGCGCCATATTTCACGCAATTAAATGTGCGCCAGCGAATGCTATCCGCGTTGCTGAATTATGAGCCAAACAAATTTAAGAAAAAAAAAACTATGTTTTTGCCTTCGATGCGTCTCGCACCGTCCACGTCCTTATGTCACGTGCGACTTTTAAATACTGATGTAAACCGAGATTTCGAAGCGCGAGATTTGGCGGAATTGTATGAAGACGTAATACTGCTTACTTTTTTATACTGTGCCACCGGCGCTCATTGCTGCCATAATTAAGTTTTTAACAAAGATAAATTAACAGCGAGATACGTTTTAGCACAAAGATTCGTGAGAATATTAACGCTATGGCATGGTGTTAAATTAATATTCGGATTGTTTTCAATCCCAATTGATTTTAACCGGTGAGTTCTGTATTCTCTTTTGACATTGTTCCGACCGTTTTACTAAAGGTTTAATTGTTAACAGAGGCTTGAAATTAAAACCTAACTCAACTAAATTATTTTCGTAAACTTGAAAAAAAAGTCGTGCTTATAATATCTGGAAAGGTATAAAAGAAAAATTTTATTAAGTAGAAAGTACACTGACTAAGTAGTGTTATACATAATTATGTCGTATACCTAAGTATTTTACTGTATGTGCATAAATAATAAAATAAAATAAATAAGTAAGAATCTTCATCATCATCGTTTCAGGCGAAAGATGTCCACTGCTGGACATAGGCCTCCCCCAAGCACCGCTAGTTCTACCAGTTCTGTAAGTAGGTATATTCTCAAAAAAATCTATGTCTTCTTTTCGAAAACTCGAATATCAATATTACAAGTTTCCGTTATCAAGAAGATGTCACAGAATACTTAGTTTACAATAATAAGGGTCTCGTACAAGCATCTTCAAAGGCTTATCTCGGTAATAGGAGCTAGGCCCCGGTAGATTAGTCTGTCACACAACTAACACTCATTTTGTGGACTCAAAGCCTTCAAACGACCTGCGTTCGCTCATCATAAGCAAGATTGGAATGCAATATTTAAACGGTTTAATTTCAGAGTTAATGACTTCTTCATTTTTAAACGAGGTCAAATTAAATATACTTGTTCTATCATCATTTGCTATCGAAACCCAAGCCACGACACGGCTGTGAAGGCGTCACTATTTAATTTAATTTGACTTTGTAGATATCAAGGTTTAGCACGGTGCAATTGATTGAAAATACAAATGAAACCTAATTTTAATTCGATTATTTATTGAAGCTGCATACACATTTATTAACACACGCCTTCTTCCCATGGGGTAGGCAGAAAGTAGAAAACTAATTTAAAAAAAATTAAAAAATATCACTAACAAAATGTTGTAAACCATTACTAGTAAAATTGGAACAGACGACTCAGTCACAATGAACCCAAACGATGACATCAGTAAAAGTAGGTAGGCAAGTAATCCGTATAATTTTTGTCTACTTAAATATTCCTTAATGTCAAAGACGAAGTTAAATTAGACTAATTGCTGTACTTTTCATGGCTTGATATTTCTTAATTGACCTTCCGTGACAACGCAGAACTTCCACATTTGTTAATTGGAGTTAGAATTAGAGTCCGTCTTCATCTTGAACTGCTAATGAAGCAAAGAACCTCCCAAGTGTGTCGCTAACTTAATTTTACTGATTAATTATTTCTTTGTATATCTGTCAGTGACGAACGAGTTTCTGTACTGAGTTTTACGTGATCCTTTTATTCATTAACTTAACACTCTTTGGGACAAACTCTTTAAGTCAATACAGAGGAATTAGGAGTCTGAATAATCTCACTTTACTAAGTCAATTTGTTTTGATTTTCTGTGCATGAGGGTAAATGTATACGACGCGGCACTGACAAAGTAAATAAAGTTAAATGGTTCAAGGCACACAGTGAACTGTCGCCTCAGTTAGTTGTTCGGAAAAGTGGTTTTCTACCATACAATAATCCTATTTAACTAGTTTTTAATGATGCACTTGTGCAGCATATTCATTACTCAATGGCTATCCGATGTTAGCTGTAACTTTTCAATAAATACCTATATTTATGACACACCTTATTGTTTTTACGATTATATTAATTTTATTTTTGAAGTCTATATTTTTGATTTTTGTTTACGTTAATTAATTTTATTTTGTTAATTTTTTCTTAAAACAATATGTAAAAAAATTTACAATACAGTATCGACCTAATTTATTTCAAATTGTTAAAAAATCTCAAGGACTCCACGAGACAGGCTCGACCTAGTGTGGAGTCCACAAGTTAAAATATAAAAAAATTATGTTTCCTTTATAACAATAATTTTAGGAATAGTTTACATGTACTTAGTTATCAGGAAATGTAACAACACTATTTGGTTAAAAAACGATTTATTTATTTAACTTTTCATTATTTTAGCATTTAATGGCATCAAGCATCTTCAAGTGACAATAAATGGACACGTTTGAAAGAGCACTTCTCACAACGAAAACGATAAATCGCTCACGTATCGTTGAAGAAATAAAATAAACTTGGAACAATCTATCTCACTAGTTTCATGACCCATCCCGTTTATAGTATTGTGTGAAAGTAATATACTGCATTCTAAAAGATCGTAATATTCCGCATTCCAAAACACAGATGGTGGACATAGCTCAAAAAACTGTCAAAATAAAATGGGATTCGTCGAACCACGTCGGCTGCACTCCGGATTTTCTATTTACTAAAATCACAACAGGGTTCTCTAAAACTGGAGGACTCTTTTATGTAATGGAATAACAAATCCCGTTTCAGTCCCTCGGAGTCATCAAGTGGCGTGGGAACCGACAGAGCTGACTTTGTCATTTTCCTGGAAGTTGGATATCACTACACTCAACATACGTATGAACTAACAAGCGCTCACCTGCGGGATTGTTTGCTGTTGCGGTCATAAGTGGAAACTCGCGTTTCAGGGAGAATATAATTCCAAGAATTCAAGTTGATTTTGTGTTTCATATTACCACGACAATTACAGATAAAGTTGAAGACACCCAAGAAACGCAATGTTTTTAAGTTTGTCATATAAATTAGCTTGAACAATGTTTACAGGACGACCTAGGGTACCTCGTTATACTACTTCCAAACTGAAAATGAAACACCAAACAAAAAGTTTTCGTCATCTACACAGGTGCTACGCTTTGCGTAAAAGTTCGCCGCTACGCTGTAGCATTGTCGTAGTGCGTCTACGCCGTAATCGTATCGTATCGTATTTTGCTTCGTCAGATTTGATTATTTAAAAAACGAGAAAGTTAAACATGATATATGTTTTTTACATTCATAACTTCATACACATAAATGTGTGTCAAGTAACCCAAACCACCTTAATCTTACATCTACAATCTGACGACGTGCATCGTCGTTAATAAGGAAATATTAAAGGCATTCGTTCACATGCATCAATAATTTCGCTCAATTGTTATCATGTTTACTTCACGTCTTATTGTACGTCCCTAAACACACAGTTAATTTCCGATAGACCCATTCGAACTGCACACATCAATATCACCGAGTAAACAAAAATGTACGTGCTTTGTTACATACTGTGTTTATATTTCGGATATTGTATGCACGTATCTGTCACAATTGTTTTTTTGAGGTCGGTCAGTCCCGTTGGATATTTATATTTTTTTAAACCCCGTCACACCTTTGTTTGTCTTTCGTCACATGACGCAATAATGAACACTTGGGTGACATGCTGAGATAGTTCAAATATATCAATGAATATTAAAATCGTGAGTAATTTATCTACCGTAACTCTTTAGTAACGAAACCAAAATGTATGTTAAAAGGATGGAGAGTAATTGGTAAGGTCTCAAAACGGTGCAGGAAAACATCGTGTGGAAATCGACATGTCACGTGGTAGATTATAGTGGAGGCCTGCTGTGTCCCAGCAATGAGAATGTTAAAGGTTGATTATACTGTTTTCTATGGTTACCAATTACAAACCTTTTAAAATCATTCTACCGACACTCGAATGCCTTGTTTTGTTAGCACGTAGTACAACACATGTTCGTTTACTTCACGTTAACATTTATTTATAAAAAGTTAAAATGAAAAACGGTTCGGTGTGAAACACGGTTAGTTTACTTTGGTGTCGAAGCAATTTCGACGTGCAATGGTCCGAGAGAAACTACCCTTGGGCGACACACCTGCCCACAATGATTACATATTATATCCCTAGCTATATAATGCCATATAAACATCGTTGACACTACCTACATGCTATAAAAATAACATTTCGCATATCCGTCGGGAATATTCTCGATATTTCTTGAATTTCAATACTGTTATAAAATAAAATGAAGGGTATAGCGGACGATGACGATATGAAGATACGATATTATAATATCTTAAGCATCTATATTCTGTATATTAAATTTTAAAGAGTACTTCAACGCATGTATAACCTGAATTGAGGCTTGAACTTCAGACGGTTCTAAATAACAATGAGCCCTCATCCCAGTTTTAATCAAGATTCTAGCCAATTACTTAAACCTACTTATTATAATTTAATCCCTTAATGAGGAGAGGTGTGTAATCATAATTTTTGTCTGATAACGAAATAAATAATTTTGAGTAGGTATCTAGATAATAATTTGTTGTTATATCGAATTTTTTAATATAAGGCTAAGTAATAACAGCCGCTTGCCACGGTTGGGGTGTGGATGGGTGACCATCTTTAGATACATGCCAAGACCCCTCCGTGCCTCGGAAAGCACGTTAAGCCGTTGGTCCCGGCAGTCATTCGTGGATCTTTGACAGTTGTTACGGATTGTCAGAAGTGCGAAAGTCTTTTTACAACTAGGCTTACCAAGGGGTTTCGTATTACCCAGTAACTGAGTTGTGGAGGTCAGATAGGTCACTCCATGTAAAATACTGGTACTCAGCTGTATCCGGTTAGACTGGAAGCCGACCCCAACATAGTTGGGAAAAGGCTAGGCAGATGATGAATTGTTATCTATACTGATTTCAGGCATGGCCGCCAATATCAATGGAGTCTAGCCTTCGGCCAGTAGATATTACAGTGCACAAGTTGCGTGTGCAGACACAGGTGGACTCGCTCTTCCCTCACTCTCATAGTCCGATGGGACAAATGATGACTACTTATACGAAAAGACTTATTATTATTTGAATATAAATATATAGCGGTTTTACATTATGTTTTATTAATACCTACAAGTACCTATTGAAAAACTTTTGAAAACTAAAATTGTGGTTTCTAACCACAGTTAATTCGACTATAGCCTAACAACATGGCGTTCCAGGTAAACTAAGTAATTAAGCTAAATATGCATCCACATTAGTAATACAATAACAACACATACAATACCCATTAGATAGCACCTATCCGGTTAAATCAATTTGACGGGACACGATACAATCAGTAGGTATACGGAACGGTAACTGGTTGGCTAGTGTTAATTATGGAAATCCAACATGGCGGGTGTTAAGTCGGACCTAAATAAAATCAGAGCAATGAAAGGCAGGATTTTGTTGCTTGATCTCAGGATTTTGTTTCTTCTACCTACTAATTGATATCAGCGGGGTAATTGTGTAAAGTATTTTTATCCCATAAAGCGACACGCGCTTTAGTTGTAGTAACGAAGTGTGCAAACACGCTGTGAATGTGAGCGTCTCCAAACGAGTAGCGCCAGCTAATATTCACACACATACACGCACCCACAGACACACACTTCCGACTTCGCCATTGTCTTGGATGGTATCGAGAGCTCCTATGCTTACACACACATTCACAGTGTGGTAAACACAAGTAAAGCGCGCATAGCTTCGTGAGATAAAAATATTATAAAACCCTTTTTTTTTTTTTTTTTTTCAGGATGGGAAATCATCAAATGACTCCTCCCGCTCTGGGTGGAGCAGAAGGGAGTGTCAGACTCTTACTGACTAAAACCCACCCGTGTTCCTTCCTTAGCCCTTTATGTACCAGGGCAGCGGTAACCCTTTCGGACGATCCCGCTACCCCGGCAGGCTTCGGCCCTGTCGGGCCCCGTCATCTATGCTGACATCTCTTTGAGGCGCACGTGGAACACTTACGCGTCGTCCGGCACGGGCCTGGTCCTGATCAGACGGAGAGCTACCCATTGCTCTCCGCCCGCAGGCCCGCGCCTACGGTGGCCGGGAGTCGTCACGCGGCTCCCGACGCCCGGAGCGTCTCCCTCGGCGGCTGAGGCGTGAGGATCTCTCCCTCGCCCATCCCGCCACCTCCTTCGCTAGCATGACTGCTTCGCAGAAGGAGGTGACCGCCTCCCACTCCCTCTCGCCCCGGACCATGGCTTGCACCAGGGCCGGACGCGAGAGGTCGCCGCCGCTGCCGATCGCCTCTACGAGGACACGGCGGTGCTCTGCCCAAGCGGGGCAGACCTCCACCGTATGCTCCACCGTGTCCTCTGGGCGATCCTCGCAGTGGTGACACCCGGGCGTCTCCTCCCGCCTGATGATGTGCAGGAACCTCCCGAAACATCCGTGTCCGGAGAGGACCTGCGTCAGGCGGTAGGTGAGAGCGCCGTGACGCCTCTCTAGCCACTCCTCAAAGAGGGGTCTTATCGCCGCTATCGTGGCGTGCCCTGCGCTGGGTTGCAATAGTCGCGCCTTCCATTCCACCATGAGACCGCGCTGGAGGTCCGTCCGCTCCGCAGCGATTTGCCGCGGGTGCAGAGTTTCCCCCCGACGTAGTGCCTCCGCGCGCCAGTCATACAGGCGCGCGAGGACTATCGCCTCCAGATCCCATGGTGGCAGTCCGGCAAGGAGGCTTGCTGCCTCGCCCGAGATCGTGCGGTACCCCCTTATAAGCCTTACGGCAACCACCTTTTGGGGCGCGTTCAGATAGTGTGCGGCTCGAAGCCGCAGTGAACGCGCCCACACCGGGGCCCCGTAAAGGGCCATGGACCGCACGACCCCTGCGTAAAGCCTCCGGCAGGAGGCGTTTGGCCCCCTCAAGTTGGGCAGGAGCCGCTTTAGGGCGGCCCCGGCCCGTTCCAGTTTGGGGGCCAAACGTCGGAAATGCTCGACGAAGTTCCACCGGCTGTCGAGGACGAGACCCAGGTATCTCATCGTATTCTCGACGCCGATGTGAACCCCTCCTACCATCAGTTGGGATCCCGAAGGTGGCCCGTACCGAGGCCCATGAAAGGACATGGCCTCGGACTTGTGCAATGCCACCTCGAGACCCAACTGCCGGATCCTTTCCACGACTATCGCAACCCCGCGTGTCATCGCGTCGGCCGCCGCCTGATGCGACCTCCCCTGCGCCAGGACCAGCGTGTCGTCAGCGTAGCAAACTACGCTGACGCCATCAGGGAGGTCGGCCCGCAGCACCCAGTCGTAACCGATGTCCCACAGGAGCGGCCCCAGAACCGATCCCTGTGGGACACCGCACGACATCTCTCGCCGGTTCCAGTTCCCGTCGCGACCGGGGTAGATGACGGCTCTGTCCGTCAAATACGCCCCGACTATTCGACGGAGGTAAGTCGGCACCCGGTGATACCGGAGTGCCTCCCCAATGCAGCTCCAGGGCAGGGTGTTGAACGCGTTGGCGATGTCGCGTGACACCGCCACGACCACCCCACCCCGGGACACCGCGTCCCCCGTCGTGAGGGCTCTCACGCGCATGATGGCGTCCACCGTCGAGCGCCCCTTGCGGAAGCCAAACTGGCACTCCGCAAGATCCGGCACCGTCCTTACCAGGTGCCCGACGAGGCGGCCCGCAATCACTCTCTCAAAGAGCTTGCCGACCTCGTCGAGCAGCACTATGGGCCGGTATGCGGACGGAGAGTCCGCAGGGCGCCCTGGCTTCTGAATGAGGACCAGCTTCCCCGTCTTCCAACGGAGTGGAAACTGGCCTCTCTCCATGCATGCGCTTAAGAGCGCCTCCAGTCGAGGCCCGAGAGCCCTCGAGGCCAGGACCCAGGCTTTACCCGGCAAGCCGTCGGGTCCCGGGGCGGTATTTTTGGCCTTCAGCCTGCCTACCGCCGCTCTCAGATCTACCCCGGTCACTACAGGGGTGTCGTCGTCGTCGTCCGCGTGGTCCGCTTCGGGTACCGCAAGTGGCGGAGCCATAGGCGGGGGAGTATGCTCCCCCCGTGAAGGGAACAGAGCGCTCACCACCTCCTCCACCAGCTGTGGGCGGAGACTGCGTCAGCGGGGGGGCCCATGTGCGGAGTTTATTCCGCACCATTCTGTAGGGGCGCCCCCATGGATCTCTGTTCAGAGTCTCCAGCATCTCCTCGCGGGCCATATCCTTGGCCCGCTGAACAGCCTGTTGGAGGGCGGTCTTCGCCGCTCTGTACCCCTCGTATAGCTCCACCTCCGTGGCTTCCGCATCCGGAGGGCGGATGCGGAGCCTGCGGTGCCTGGTGTACCGGTGTCGCGCGTCGACGCACGCCTTGCGTAGCGCCCCAACCTCCTGCGACCACCAGTACACCTGACGTCGGGCGCATCCTGGCCGGACTCGGGGCATTGCCACGTCACAGATCTCGGACATGGCCTCCCGGAACCACTCCACCTCATCGTCAATATCAGCAAGCCTGTCCGGTGAAAACACCCAGGCCTGCACGATCGAGGCTTCCAGGAGAAGCTCCCGGTCCAGCTGCTTCAGCGCCCACCGCGGACCACTCGGGGCCTGTTGGACCAGCGCACTAGAGGTCTGGGTGGAGACCTCAAACCGGATATACCGATGATCGGAGTAGGTCTCCACCTCCTCCATGACGCGCCAGTCAATGACACGCTGTGACAGAGCGGGGCTGGCGAACGAGATGTCCACCACCGACTCGCCCCGCATCCGCACACACGTAGGAACAGAACCCCGATTTAGGACGACCAGGCCTGTTTCCAGAGCCCAGTCCTCCACCATCCTGCCCCGCACATCCGTGCAACGGGAACCCCAGGCCAAATTCTTGGCGTTGAAGTCCCCGAGCACTAGCACGGAGAAGGCGTGGTTTCTGGCGACGACGACACTCAACTCTGTTAAAGAGTTCTGGAACTCGGCGAGAGTTCGGCTCGGAGAGAAGTATACTCCCACTACTACAATCTCTCCGAACCGTGCTGCTACGCACCCCTGTCCCCTCGTGACACCTTCGAGGGACGGGGTACCGGCGGCGGCCGACGAAATTATGGCCACTGAGCCGTTCAGGTCCTCCACCCAGTCATCCCTGGGCGGGACAAAGTACGGCTCAGCGACCACGGCGACGTTAATCGACCACTGCGCCATGCTCTGGAGCAACAGGTCCTGAGCGCAGGCGCAATGGTTGATGTTCGCCTGGAGAAGGCGTAGTGGAGGAGTTATTACTCCTCCATTTCAGCCCCCTCCCGGGCCCTATCGGCAGTGGTGGCGGCGGCGGCGGCGGCGGCGGCGGCGGCGGCGGCGGTGGCGGTGGCGGCGACAGTGGCGGCGACGGTGGTGGTGGCGACGACGGCGGAGGGCCTGCCCTTCCTCCTGGCTTCGGCGGGTGGAGCGCAGGACTTGCTCCCCGCCCGGTGATCGGCCGGCTTGCCAGCAGCCGCACATGCGACGCAGTGCGGCGCGGCGTTGCACGAGCCGGCCGTATGTCCGGGCTTGCCGCAGCGGAAGCACAGAGTGCTGCGGTCCTCTAAGGTGCACTGGACGCCCACGTGGTGCCCCACGAGGCATCGATAGCACCTTAGAGGTCTGGGCTCCAGCAGCTTGACCTGCGCTGACACCCAGCCCACCAGGAGCCTTCCACCCTCCACAATTTTCCTCGCCGCCGTCACGGGACAGCTTACCGTTATGGTTCGCATACCCGTGAAGTCAGGACGTAGGGTGCCCGCCTTCACCTGGTCGGCCAGACACCCGCCCGTCCTGACGACGGCGGCTACCACCTCTGCCCCCGTCACCGAGTCATCCAGGCCCACAATGCGGATATCCGCGCACTTGACGGGCCTGGAGACTCGAGCCTCGTCCGCATTGAGGGACGCCCTTAGCTTTTCAGCCAGGGCGTCTGCGGTGGGGCCACTCGTCGCACCGGGGACCTCCAGCATGCGGGCACCAGTGGCGGTCACCCTATGCCGGAGGCCTCCGGTGATCCCCAGCTCCTGGAGATCCACTGTCGCTCTCGCTTTGGCGAGCACGTCGCCGTAGGTCACCCCCCTCTTGACCGCGTCCGGCTGTAGTGTGATGACTACAGCCGCGGTCTTGGGGGAGCGAAGCCTAGCCGCAACGGCTCGCTCCTTGCGGCGCCTCCTCTGCGCCTTTTTCCTGGCCGCCTTGGCCGCCTTCTTTTTCTCCCCGACCACCTGCCACTCGGTGTTGGTCGTGAGAGATTTGTTCTGGGGAGGCGTAGGCTCTGGGGCCTTCCCCTCCCCAGCCGTTCTGCCCTTTTTCTGGGCTGGCACCGCGGGTTTGGCGGCAGGCGCCGATTTCGCCGGCGCCGAGGCTCCACCAGCCGACGTCGGTTTCGCCGGCGCCGGGGCTCCTCTAGCCGACGCCGGTTTGGCCGGCGCCTGGGCCCGGCCAGACCGCCCGGGTTTAGGGGCGGCAGCGGCCGCGTACGAGGCCGCCTTAGGCCCTGGGGCCGTCCTACCCGCCAAGGGAGGGCGCAGAACGATACCCTCCAGGACGGCGAACCGCGCCTGGCAGGTCGCCAGCTCCTGCCGAACCAGGTTCAGGACCTGGTTCTCCACCGGCACGGGCTGGCTTGGTGGTGGGATTGTCTGCGCTCTGGCGGCCGCTCGCATCCCGGCCAGGTCCGCTCGGAGCTCCTCGTTCTCCTTTCGGAGGAGCTCCATGGCAGCCGTCAAGCGGGCCACCTCCGCCCGCATATCGGACGTTACGTCCGGCGGGGGCCCGATGTGAATGGCTTCCGCCGCCGCCATGATGGAGACCTTGGCCGAGACTATGGCCCTGTTTTTAGAAGTCTGTAACTTCTTCAGGGCCACGTCCCGGATCGCGGCCTCCACGACCGCCGCAAACCTCTCTTTGCGGTCCGCATCAGGGCCGCCTACCTCAGCCGCCTCGTCGCTTGAGGTCTCTGATGCGGACACGCGACCAGAACCCCCCTCCTTTGCGGGCTCCTCCGCTTTTTCTGCGGCCTCCCGAGCAGTGAGCCCCCTCCCTGCGCCTCGCTCTCGGGCTCCTCCCCGCCTGCTGGTGGGGATTTTTCTGGCCGAAGCCAGCTCCCCGTCAGAGGACGACCCCTGGCCGTCCACTGACCTTGGCCGCTTGCTATGGGCCTTTCTTTTAGCAGCGGCCGTCTTCTGGTCACGGCGAGGGCTCACTGAGCCTCCCGTGCTCGCTTCTCCAGATGCAGCATCGGACTCCGACACTGCATCACTCCTCCCTTCGTCTTTTGTTGTTTTTAGTTTTAAGTATTTTTCCATAATTGTTCCCACGAGTATAAAACTTTAGGTACCTGCTCAAAAATCCGTGGTTCGCACTAGTGACTAAATCAAGCTACCCATTAGCCAAGCTTACTACCTCCCTCACGGTGCGCCGCCGCTTGGAGGTTTGTGGAATTTTTTATAGAGGTTAATCTTCCTCGCGGTCCGGGCGGTTAAGCCAAGACCCTCGACCCCCGTCAAAAGTCAGAGACATGACCTTGACAATCTTCGGGGCTACGATATTAACGGTGGCAGGAGGGGATAACCCCCCCCTCCTGCCCGGCGGCAGGGTAAGTGCACACCAGGCCCGCTCTTACTCCACACAGTTGCCGCTCTGCTCCTCATAGCGGCTTGTGTGGAGCGTTCCTCTTGGCAGAACATTAGCATGCGGGCAGCGAGATCTCATTGGGAAAAATTCCCACTGAGAAATAGCTGCCCGCACCCCAGGATGCACCGGCCCGAAAACTGGTCTTCCCCCCGGACGTATCCAGAAGGGAACTCCAGTCCCCAGGCACACGTGGAGGTTTTCTGCCCTGGCACCCCTTATAAAACCCTCACATGACCAATGAACATTATGACAATTGAACAATATTAAAGCAGCTGAATGATATTCAAATTGTTAAATTATGATCAATAGGATTGTGTAAAAGATGATATTAATATGGTTAAGAAGGAAGTGGTAGGAATTACTATATACAAGTATAGAGTACGAAAAAATATAGAAAAAGGCAGGAGCTCATTGGGCATCAAAAAATTCGTCCGCATCACTGTCAATGGGATAAGTGCCCAAAAGGCTGGCAGAATATTATTGAATATAGAATATAATTTGGGGTAAGAATAGGCCAGCCTTCTGGTCACGTGAAGAGTCAACCAACCGCTTGGCGATGTTCCGAAAAATTCGATGAGCACTCGGACCCCAAGGCCCAACCCCAAACGGCTCAAACATATAGCTCCCAATAAGGTTGTTATATTTGCGCCGTTTGAGGTTTTCTGCTCCAGCACAGCCCGCCGTGCTAGGAAGATGGGATGGCGCGAGGGTGTCATCACAGGTTGCATCCCACACCAAAGGCCTACCCAACTTCCAAGGCATTATGGTAATTCCATCGGGCCTCTTTCCATCGTCGCGTGCCAAGCCATTGGGTCCTAAAACAGCTGGCACCCCGGCGGAGACAAGAGCCCGACGGATGATGTCGTTAATGCTGGCGTGCCTTGCCATCCGTCCAGCGCTCTTGCAGCAGGATAGGCCATGGTGTCCGAGGCAGTCGACTGCTTCACCGCATTGACAGCGATGTGGAGCTACGCAAGGAGCGCCCAGACGCAAACATGTAGCGAGCCGGAATGTAATGTCACCCAGCATAGTGCCTATATTGGTGACGGTAGTGCCTGAAGCCAGAGGCCCGACTCCCATTCACCCACAGCCAGCAGGCGGGCACGCTCAGCAGTATTGGTGGACGTATTAATAAGTTTATTCCGTACCAACCTGCAGAGCGGCTCATCCCACTGTCTCTGGGAAGACGGGTTCTCGGGCTGAACCGTGTCCGGGCAAGCCACTTTCCAGGCGTTCACCGCGTCGGTCAAGCACGGCACTTCAGAGTCAACCTGAGCAGGAACCAAGATTCGTGTGGTTAACTTTTCGGTGCTGTGGACCGAGGATAGGACCGCCGGTAGGCTTACACTAGAAATTTTGCGGACGCCGAGCCCACCAAAACGAATGGGTAGTGTAGCTTGCAGCCACGCGCGGTCGTCCAAAGCTACATTAAAAATGGATGTAAGAGTGCTGCGAATAATATGATCGATTTTGTCCATAAAGAGGAAGAGCGGAGAAAATACATACAATTTGGACCGAAACAACAGTATCTGATTAGGGTGAATGCCGAATGTAAATTAATTTTAGAAAGTCTATCCGAAATATCGTTAAAATTTTTAATTTTTCCGTCGACGAATGGTGAAAAACTGTCTTCTAAAATTGGGAAACCTGGTTGCAATGAACTTTTTTCCAAAACTTTGATGTCAGGGGCTACTAAATTAAATTTCTGTATAGTCTAGTGTATAGTATAGTATAGATTGTCTGTCAGTATTGTCACAAATGTAAATTTCACATTTTGAGTTGTTGTGGTCAAGGCCGATGGATTGAAACTGCTGCTTTAGGAATTGAAGATCTTTTAGAACGGTGTCTACGTCACCTCCTAGTGTTCCGTCATCTAATTACCACACATTGAATTTTAAATTTAGTTGTTTTATTTGTTTAGCAGCTGAATTAGTTAAACATGAAGCAATGGGGAAATGTGGGTGTTATTAAAACGTACACCTCACACCTCTTCGGGGATTACAGGTGTGATGTTACGTTATGTTGTTATCATATGAAGCAATGGGTTACGAATTTCCTTCAAAATGTTTCGGATTGTAATAAATGTGTTACTTAGGGTGCTGGTTGCGTTCACATTATAAATGGTATTCTAACTTTGAGAAAAAGAAAAGTATTTTATTTATTTATTTATCAACATCAATCAATGTTATCGCAGGATTCCTTTAAACGTTGACATGTTCAAAACTCGACAATTTTGTCAGTTTAAATCAAATAGACGACCGCTATCCTTCCGTTTGATATCGGGGGAAAATCAAATCAGGTTATCGAAATGTATCATTTTCGATACGATAGCCTGTCGGATGGTTGTTTGATAGCTATGCAGGGTCGAAAGATCCTGTAAAGTCAAACGCATTGCCAACCGCTGCCGCGTTGTGATAAAGTTGAATAATGTCATGAGTCATAAACTCATGTCATTTATTCATTTGTTTAATATAGGTACAATAATAATGGTATATACAGATAATAAAGAGTTCGCTATGTTATGCCAGAGGGCGTACAAATGCTTGTAATTTAGTAATCAAGCCAACCAAGGCTCAATACTAATCCTACCTCCTACTGTATTATAATTATAATATAAAAATATTATAAACGTGAAAGTTTGTATTGATGTGTTGTGCGTGTTATGTGTAAGGTCCAGATAAATGATACGCGAAACAGTTTTATACTGAAATTATTAATATATTTATTATAGATTAAATACAACTCTGATTACTTATTATAGTACCTATGTGTGGACGTGGCAGGGCGATGGTATGTAAGCGACTGGTGAGCACAACGCTCGAGTTCCTTTACTATAGGTATCAAAAATGCGATTCAGCAATCGCGTCGCTAATGTCGCTACAGATGGATGGATAGATGGACAAGCTTTCGCATTTATAATATTAGTAGGAAGGATGGATGGATGGATGGATGCTTGTTACTCTTTCACGCAAAAACTCCTAAACGGATTTGGATGAAATTTGGACACAGATGGTTTATAATCAGGATTAACATATAGGATACTTTTTATTCCGATATTCCCACGGGATCAACACTTATGCGGGTAAAACCGCGGGGCGCAGCTAGTATAAAATACGAGTATACAAAGAATCACACATCTTAGAATACAAATTAATTAATCATAAATAGCAATAGAAATCAATGTCAATAAAAAGAGAAAAAATATAATAAAAAAATGAAATGAACAATGTCAATACATTACTATGTCAACATACAGTAGGTACTCATGTGCCTGTAATTGTACCGGTGAACCTTTCGAAATGATACACTTGGTTTGGTGACAACAAGACGCTCTACTATACAACATGTACGGTATCAGAAAGATGTGGTCAAAGAGGATTCAAGTCATATATGGACCCTGGCATACATACTGTCGCACCATTTTGTTCTTTTTTGGGTTTGCTCCTACTATATTTTTTTGTTTGCATTAATGTCAGTTATCGATATAAATAGGTTTCATGCGAGGTCACCATTTTGAAAAAAAAAATGTCGGACAGGTAGGTATGCCACAGACCTGCATAGCCCTTTAAAGGTGTGGTACAGACCATCTAACTGAACAAATTTCTCCATGGGACCAACATAACAATATTTAAAAAAAGTGAACTATGCCATACAAAACTTCAATAACAACTCAGCTCAAATGTGTGTGATGGCTGAATTTTTTGTCTCGATTTCGATGTTGATCCCATGGATGTTGATCCCAAGTTGTTCAGTTTGATGGTCTGTACCACAAGTGTGGTTCAATGTAAAGCATTGAACCACACTTTTCTGATACACGCTGTAAAGTTAATTAGTAGATAAGTACTTTTTCAAAGCAAAATAATATGCACAATTATTATGATGATGGCCAATACAAAATCCATATATTACTATTAACCAGTAAATAACTTTAAATCAACTCAGCCTCGCAGTCCACTGCTGGACATAGGCCTCTCCCAGGCAAAAAATAAGTCAGTAATTAACGTAATACTTGTTAAAATAATTTTTAATACGAAAATAAAGTATGATGTGCAGATTAATTAAAAATCAAATTTTAACCCGCATCGAAGATTAACATGACCGCTTCAGAGGATCAGTTACGTATAATCTCATTTGTAGTTGTTTTGAGTTCGGAATTTTTGTAGATAATTATAATTTATGCTGGTTGTTGTATTTTATGTTTATGTGGAAATTAATTAATCGTTAATTCACGAAAAAAGAATCGTTCATTGATATTGGTTTTGCCAATATCAGAGTGTCTAAGTAGATGCAGACGATGCAATGCCAGCAGAACTGCAAAGATATCCAAATTATTATCAGCACTAAGTACACTCTAATAATCATTGTTTATTTATCAGTTTCTTACTTCGAATGTGAGAAATTCATCGTAAAGTTTTCAGGATGTGCAGCCAGTTCCGAACTGTAACATAAACCCGTTTTGAAACAGTATCAATAACTGAGTAAAACCAGCAATAACAATCAAACAATAAAGTTGTACGTGAACACAATATAACGTAAGCATGGAAAGGTTTTCACAGCTGGTTTTTCACTCCAGCAAGAAATTCAATTAAAGTAGCAATTAGAGATTGCAACCCGGTATGTTTCTCAACCCGGCCGGGCCCGGTTGCATTCGTCGCCAACCCGGCCAGGTCCGCTGGACCCAGCCGAGTTGTGTGTTAGCGATGAAACCTTTAAAGTATTTTATGAAAATGTTTTATATATTAATGGAAAAAGACAATGATTCAAGGTTAATATTTATTTCAAACTGGCTTATGAACATTTATCACAATAATCAGTCTCACTCAAGTCTCAAAATCACACTTAATACAGAATTGATTACTTTTACTTAGGGACGGAAAAGTAACATAAGTATTAGTAATTATTCATTTTTATAAGTTTAAACAAGCAGGTCTTTCTCTTTACTCCTTATAGTATCTATTTGAAAACATAGTATCTTAAGAAACTAATAACGCAGCTTAAGGTACTAAACGTGTCATAACAACTTAGATTAGATAGATAGATAAACTTTGGTCGCTTTGGTATAAACAAAACTAATTCTTATTTGCTAAAAATAAAGTATTATGTTTTTCCTTAAACTTTGACTATTAAGACTAGTGAGTGTTACTATTACTAACTGAGCAAATAGCGAAATCTTATAGGCTAGGCTGTACTGTAACTGTAAACAGCCAGACTTGTATAGTCTTAAGTAACAAAATGTAACGTAAAATTGGTTACATTACGTAGGCTTCATAAGTAATATAATATAACAAAACAAAAGGTATATTCTAATTGCATAAGGCAAAACAGTTATTTTTCAGTCTGAAAGAATGATCTTAAAAAAAAATTGCGCCGCGGTTTACTTACCGGGTCCGGTGACCGGGCCCGATAAGAATGGCCGGGCCTAGGCGGACCCGGCCCGGCCGGGCCCGGTTTGCAATCTCTAGTAGCAATCTAATATTATCTGACCAGTCAGTTATATTACGTCTACATTTTTTACCTCTCTCTTTCCACATGAATACACATTCAACAACAAAATTAACTCAATAAACGATAACAGACAGGCTCACTCAAAAACTTTGTATATCACATTAATAAATTGACGCAGTATCTATCATATTTACAACATAAAAATATACTTAAAAACATTTTCTGGCTCCCAAAGCAAAAACAAGCCGAAATTTCTGTATAAACGTAAGTTTGTGAAAGTGATGGGTGGCTCACCGGGGAATAAAGAATTTACTTGTATCCAACCCGAGAGCAATTCCAATCTTGTGTTCCTAGGAGCACAATTAATTCCCTCGACTAAGATACACCGATTTATCATTTGCCTTTTCGTTCAAATTTTTCGAGCTTAAGGTGAAAGAAAAATAACTTTTTGTCTTTAATACTTGGGTCATTTTAAATGCTAGATTTATATTGCTGTCTTGTTTTGATGGCACGTTAATCCTTCAGATTTATTTCTATCGTTAAACGTAATAATTTCGTTTTGCTTGAGATTGTATATAAAGTTATATACACGGTGACCTGTAATTTAACGTATTCCTTCCAGAACGTGATAGTGTGCTACAATTAAGCGACCCATAAAGCTTAGGCGAAAATTCATGGAATTCGAGAAAACCAAATTTTTCTGTACATATTTTAGAAAAATTTCCAGAATTCGTCATTAAATATCACTTTTCTCGAAACTCTTAAATTCAATGGCTTTCATTGCTATTCCAATGGGTGCTTATTTGTTGCAAATGGGTCACACTATCGCGTTCTGGAAGAAATACGTCAAATTACAAGTCACCTGTATAATTTGATTTGCGTATTATTAATATAGGTAAATAATATCAGAACTTTGCAGGTCGATTTGTGATACCTATTATCTAATAGAATTCTACGCGAAATAGTATCTATCTTTGTGTAATCTAAACTTTCAACTAAATTGCGTCAGCAAAACCCGTTTTAATATCCCTGTACAATTTACGTTATACATTTTCAATCCAAATCGGCCTTGGGGTCCGAGTGCTCATTGAATTTTTCGGGACATCGCCAAGCGGTTGGTTGACTCTTCACGGGAGCAGAAGGCTGGCCTATTTTTAGCCCAAAGAATCAGCTTTACCATCCAACGTGGTAATGCTGCCAGCCTTTTGGGCACTTATCCCATTGACAGTGATGCGGACGAATTTTTTTATGCCCAAGTAGCTCCTGCCGTTTTGTGTATAATTGTATATATATTTTAGTGCTAGCTTGTAAAAATAATTAATGAGTAATTAATAATTAATCATAATTAATCAGTATATGTTAAATAAATATTAATAATAATCCAAATCAGACTTCAGAGAATTGCTTTTACACTTCAGAGCAACAACAACAAGTCCAGAGATATTAATATCACATAATTACGCTGTAGAAAATTCTAAGTGCCTTACAAAAAATCAGATGATGAATTTACGAAGCAAGAATACTTTAAAAGGACAAAGGTCAGCTATCTGGGGACTGTTAATAACGACCTATTTAATGGAACTCATAAGGAAATAATTGGGTACAGGAAAATACCGGGTGATTAAATGGGGGCGGGTGTCAGTACGTAATCGTAAATCGAAACTATGTATTGAAGTAATTTATTTTAATTTTTAGGCTGTGTTATCCCACTGCAGGGCAAAGGCTTCCCTTCCTCCTTTCCACTCCTCTCTGGCTTAAGCTACTGTGGACAAATCCTGTCTGTAGGCGTCAAGCTCATCTCGCCATTTTCTCCCGGGTCAGCCTCAATGTCAACGGACGTTTTCTGAGATAGTCCTCGCGCGCTTGTATGATTGGTGCGCGGAGGCATTACGTCGGGGGGAAACTCCGCACCCGCGGCAAATCGCGGCTGAGCGGACGGACCTCCGGCGCGGTCTCATGGTGGAATGGAAGGCGCGACTATCGCAACCCAGCGCAGGGCACGCCACGATAGCGGCGGTAAGACCCCTCTTTGAGGAGTGGCTAGAGAGGCGTCACGGCGTTCTCACCTACCGCCTGACGCAGGTCCTCTCCGGACACGGATGTTTCGGGAGGTTCCTGCACATAATCAGGCGGGAGGAGACGCCCGGGTGTCATTACTGCGAGGATCACCCAGAAGACACGGTGGAGCATACGGTGGAGGTCTGCCCCGCTTGGGCAGAGCACCGCCGTGTCCTCGTAGAGGCAATCGGCAGCGGCGGCGACCTCTCGCGTCCGGCCCTGGTTCAAACCATGGTCCGAGGCGAGAGGGAGTGGGAGGCGGTCACCTCCTTCTGCGAAGCAGTCATGCTAGCGAAGGAGGTGGCGGTATGGGCGAGCGAGAGATCCTCACGCCTCAGCCGCCGAGGGAGACGCTCCAGGCGTCGGGAGCCGCGTGACGACTCGCGGCCACCGTAGGCGCGGGCCTGCGGGCGGAGAGCAATGGGTAGCTCTCCGTCCGATCAGGACCAGGCCCGTGCCGGACGGCGCGTATGTGTTCCACGCGCGCCTCAAAGACATGTCAGCGTAGTTGACGGGGCCCGACAGGGCCGAAGCCTGCCGGGGTAGCGGGATCGTCCGAGGGGTTACCGCTGCCCTGGTACATAATGGGCTAAGGAAGGAACAGGCGTGGGTTTAAGTCAGTAATGGTCTGACACTCCCTTCTGCTCCACCCAGAGCGGGAGGGGTCATTTGATGATTTCCCGTCCTCAAAAAAAAAAAAAAAGCCTCAATGTCAACGGACGTTTTCTGAGACCCACCTGGTAGTAGATTTCACCCATGACTCATTCGAAATGCGGCAAACGCGTCCGGCCCAGTCCGGCTGCTTAGGTTAATTAGAGTAATATGCAACATTTACCAGTTCAGTTCTAAAAGTAGACTATCAAAGAAATGTCTTTTTATTTGCTGGTAACAATAAAGTAGGCTAACTTATCAAGAAAAAAAAATACAAAAGTTTTATTGGCAAAAAGAAAAGGTGATGACAGATAGTAATTTTACATAGACAATTAAGTTTGTACATCACACAAAAAGGCTATAAACTTATTCGATCTTGACTCTCACAACTCCATAGTAGCTGAAGGTAGATTTTACAGCAATACCTACTTGCTTAATTCAGGCAAACTTTAGACTAACTTAGGTACAGTTATACCCATAGATATCTGAGTTATACCACAACTTATTAGACCATGGATAAATGGCCATTGTTTGTACCATCCCACGTTTCCATCCCTTACTTTCTGACAAAAAAATGACACGAGACACGAGAGATATATTCCTGCGATTAATCTTAGGCCATACCTGATATATCGAAAGGTGTATGGCGGCGATGTTTTACGAAGTGCAAAAGTATTAAACAGTTCGTTGCCAAAAAGGCTTGTTATTGATGATCCACAATGAGAGAAGAATAGTTTACTATTTGTTATCTCCGACGTGTCTGTGGCACAAGTGGTTGCTCATGTGGTCGGGTACATGCGGGAATTCACACTTTTTTGTGTCGGATAGATGCTCACATGTATACATAGTATCTGGCAGCTGCTGCGTGTAGGATGTTCCTTGTATAGTAAAATAAAAGATGGTTCAGGCATATTATGTTGTCAGAAATTGTGATTTTTATATGAATTGGAGAGATTTTTCACTCGCTATTTTGAATTTTGAATATTTTTGATTAATAAACGCGATACTCACAAACAACGTAAAACAAATACAACGATTCTGAATACCAATATTGCAAAATTAAATAATAATAATAAAGTTTTATTGACGTATATAAAGGTGTTATATTTTAATTTGAAGCCCTGACTCCTGTGCTAGGTGGTACCTGTGTTACAGGAGTCAGTGTCTTCACCCGTTTATGGAAATTAACAATTTATGCTATAATATTAAAATAACGTAAAAATTAAATGCATTTAGTGCGTGCATACTCTTGAGTGGTTTGTGTTCATGTGTACACACACACCACAGCAAACACACGTTTGCTGTGGTTTGTATGTATATGTGTGTGTGTGTGAGAGAGTTTGTACTTGGTGGCTGGACTTTGGTTAAAATTAGTTAAAAATTATTCAACATCAACAACCAACTCAATTCTATCAACACTCGACTGTTATACAATTCATACCACTCATCTGCCGAGCCTTTTCCCAACTATGTTAGGGTCGGCTTCCATATTACCGGATGCAGATGAACACCAGTAGTTTACATGGAACTCGGTAACAAGAAATTGGCAAAACTGGTTTTTCAGATTTTCGGGCTTCTAACGACGGTCAAAGATGGCATACAAGTGATAGACGGGACCAACGGCTTAACGTGCTTTCCAAGATACGGAAAGGTCGCGGTATGTAATGGATGCTCGCCCGTCCAAAGACCGACCTCGGCAAGAGTTGCTTAACCGTGAAGATCGACCCGTGCGGCTGTTACAGTTTATCCACGAGCTTACACATGATTTTTAAATCAAAATTCGAATATTTGGAGCCATATTATTTCTATTTGGCCAATTACGCTACGTCGATTTCCAATCGAATCTCTATTGAAAACTCTAAAAATAATAGTTGAAATGGAACGCATGGACGCTCTCCGGCCTGCCAGTCACTTGGGGCCGAGTGCTATGAGAGATTAAAGGATTACGCGCCTGTAGCCAAACAAATTGTTCATCTAATGGGAGAGTAGTGCGGACCTCGGTTTCACCCCGCCACCATAATCCCGAATGGTTACGTTTCATGCTATTTTCGTTAGCTCACTTCGATTAGATTGACGCTGGCTCTATTTTAAATTCTAGAGGCCACAGCGCTTTCGAGTCTTTAGCAGATTTGTGTTTTATGTTTCAGTCTTAAATAAATGAGACAGCTTAGGTGTTCAATAATCGGTTATTTTTAATAACTTATCAATCCAGATGGGAACTATAATACTTAACAACTAAGTACCTGCAAGTGTTTTCCAGTGTAGTAGGTATTAATACAGTATAACTTGGAAATCTCTAAATAGATTTCGAACCGAAGTTGGCCGTAGCAAAGAGAATCTTCACAGATGTGGGTTCACGGACGGCTCAGCAGTGCGATTCTGTAACCATCGCACCGTGAAAACTTAGGTGAAGTGCGCGTGGAGTGAGCGGTCATTCCAACTATTGCTAGGGATTGACACTATTGACAGCTCACTCTAAGCTCACTTCACCTAACTTTTCACGGTGAGATTCTTACAGAATCTTAACCTCCGAAATCTCCGAAATCTTAACTTCCGTACAGACAATGGCCCAACTTCCATCCTGCGCCGCATGCCCTGCGACCTGTGCACTTGATGATCTTATGACTGCGTCAGTGAGCGGAGTTTGCGCAGCTAAATTTTGGACCAAACATGTCCCCCTTCGTTCCTAAAAACATCACCCAACTCAAGGAAATGATTATCTTCTAAGTTTTCAGTACCAAAATAAGCTATCATACTAACACATTTATATGTAAATATCATAGTCACATAATACTAAAAGTAATGTAGTGTATTTATTTCCAATGGGTGCGCAGTGCGTCGACGGCGGTAAAGGCCCTTAATGTGATAGGGGTAAACTTATCACGCTTGATCGGATCCAATTGCAATTCCGTATCTGTGATTTTTATTATGCAAAAACCGGTAGGTATATTTATTTCAAAGGTTGGAAACAGTACGGTAAAAAATTAATTAACTATGCGACTCCATAGCTACCTATCTTTTTTATTTCCACTAAAAGAGGAATTTCGAGAGTAATGATAAATCGATCTTTACCCCTTTCCGAGCATTGGTTCGAAAAATAATTAATTAAAAGGATTGGCTTTCACAATGATAACTAGAAAAGAAATAGAAAAGAGACATTTATAGATAGCAGTATTGAAGTATGTACCTACATGTAATCCAATTACCAGTGCAAAGAACTAGACACATGATTGCATCGATACGTAAAGGACAAACGCGCTTCGAGACAGTTGGCAATATCTCCAGTTCAACTCCCCTACCACACGTCGCGCGTCATTTTAGATAACATCGAGGGCCCCACCATGAATTAAATGTTCGCTGAAATGCCAAGGGATCTGAAAGGTTCGAATGCGAACTGAGCGAATAAATAAACTAGCAGTAAAGCAATTTCTATCTTTTTTCTATAGCTACTTAACTGGGTATTGCTTTCACAGATATAATTTTTTAAACAACTAACTTTTATCTTTTTGACAGCTAGATTCTCCCTTTACATAACAAGATAATAAAATAAAACTTCAAGTGAATAATTAAACAAATCCAGACGTCGCAGATTGGGATGAGATAAGAACATAGTTGGGGCTCGCCGGTCTCATCAGCTCGCTAAACGACAAAGGACTCTGATCCTTCTTCCCTTTTGTCTGACACCCAGAATGAGCAAAAAATTGTTCACTCAGTTTCCTCCCGTATTACTGTGACGGGATATGGAACGAAGCTTTAAATCTCTAGAGAATACGGGCAATTACGAACATTCTGATTTTATCTGGTTTCTACAATGTACACATGTATTCACGTTTAATCCTTGGAGGAACAAATTCTTTATTTGATAAACCAGCTTTACGAAAATAAAAGACAAAATGTTTATGATTTCAAGCTGCGTGCTCGGGAAACGTTTCATTGTGTTCTTTATTTACAGTGGTTCTGAGGGATAGTTGTGTGGGTCGATGTTGCTTCATCCTATTCCTTAACGGTTGATTGCCGATCAAATCCATCATACATTATCCCTTGACCCGTAAACTCGTATCCCGGAAAGGTGACAAAGTTCGACCCTATGTAATGTACCCATTCGGTTTAGGGCGGGTGGGGGTAACAAATTCCCGTCCCCGATCGCCTCTGCCCTATACAATTAGATTAATTAACACTTTGGTCAAGTGCGCGGTATTCCTTTTAGCTAATGTTTACACTAGTGAGTTCAGAAATTATTGAAAGAAGAGCAAACGACAAATTTATTAAATATTTCTACACGTAGCATCAATAAATCTAACGGCCTTAGCAGCTCCAGCTAAAGTGGTCGGGCGACACTCGCCATTTACCATGACTTATGGACACAGGGCGCAACGTTTTTGTCAAACCATATGCCACAGACTTCAACTCGATCTATGCTACATTCATCTAGTTTAACCATAAAAATGAACTTTTATGTTTTATTATGTGCTCGCGGTTTCATCCACTTATGTGTCGATCGCGCAAGTATATGGGGATGAAAAGTACCCTATGTATTATTCTGATGTATAAGCTATATTACTGTAAATTTTCATCGAAATCCGTTCAGTAGTTTTTGCGTGAAAGTGTAACAAACATCCATCCATCCATCTAGCTATCCATCCTCAATTCCTCACAAACTTTCGCGTTTATAATATTAATAGGAAGTGTGTTTCCATTTCTGAGAGGAAACTGAAACTGAAAACTTCAAAAAAATGTTCAATAGCACTTTTTAAATTGCTTAACTAGAAACGTAATTCTTTGATGTTATAGAAATATCAGGGGGTCTATTCTTTAGGCAGCATTATATACGTAGTCAACCAATTAATAAAATATTGAACCGATTAATAATTCAATTTAGAGTTGAGTGAAACATTTCAGTTTAATTTCCAGTCTGTAAACCAATTAAATAAAGCTCGTTATTATTTCATACACCCGAAAACTAAGTAGCCTACATGAAAATCATACTTTTTGTAGCAACATTTGAATTTCAACATAACTAAAGAATTAAACTTTACGTTTGCATGGATTAAATGGTTATTCGTGAAGCGGTCTTCTAACTCTATTCGTTCATTATTAGAACCGCATTTGTTCAATTCAATTTACTTTAAAACACAACTGCAAGACATTCCATTACGTTTCCATTTCAATTTTAAATGTAATAAAGATCACGTTACGTTAGAATCACGTTATTTTGGTTAGAATCATTTTGTCAAGTCTATCTATCAAATGAATACTTAGGAATTATATTTAATAAGGATTTATTGGAGTTGGGATATCTTTCGAAAGTCGTTATAAAATTATTTATTTACTTGTTCCTTTAAATGAATATAATTTATCTTGGTAATGTTAAGAAAAGAGACATTTTTGATAAATTTTCTATGTTGATTAGGTGCATAGTAAGCAAAAAGATTCCAAAAAAATACGTTTTTGCATGCCATGTGACTGTAGAATATTTATGACTATTTTATAAAAAATACGTTTTTGCATGCCATGTGACTGTAGAATATTTATGACTATTTTATAAAAAATACACCTGTATACCAATTACTCGTGTTTGCAAACTAATAAATGATTTGAATTGATTTGATTCGATAATCAATGCACGATTGCTATACCAATACAAATATTATGAAATGTCTTTATAATTTTGTGGCTGACATTAGAAATACAGGCAAAAAAATACCAAGAAAGTGGTTCCTAGTCCCTAGCAACCCTGCTCCCTGATATATGACGAGTCCTTCGCGCTCCGTTAGCGCCGTACGAATTGTCGCAAGATGCGGCAACCACAGACAGATTGTTCAACTTATATTGTTGGTTCCGCACACCCATCATACGCCACGTTACTGAGGATATTGCGGTGCTAAATAACCGGCTTTTGAGAGATCTTAATTGATGGTACGGCTTCATCATACGCTTTTCATTTGTTCTTACGAAGTTAGTCGCCTAAGGGCTGATTTTTTCAACGGCAGATAATTTTATCGAAAGAATAATTTTGAATTTTTTACAGTTTTTCCATACTTTTGTCAGACGTCAATTTTGTTTCACGAATAAAAATTATCTGTTGATTAAAAATCAGCCCTTAC
The DNA here is from genome assembly GCA_947507525.1 of Apamea epomidion. Taxonomy (NCBI): domain Eukaryota; kingdom Metazoa; phylum Arthropoda; class Insecta; order Lepidoptera; family Noctuidae; genus Apamea; species Apamea epomidion. The sequence goes on from OX382225.1 coordinate 9,173,156, forward strand.
AAATGTAAAGTTTTGATAATATTTTACCTCTGTATTAATCATGAGACCGATAATCATAATGTCCTGCTTGTTGGAAGAACTTATGGAATTCTAGGCTGGTAATATATTATATTGTATATTTTGTAGTGTTTCATGTTTTTTTTGTGCTATGTATTTTTGTGGTGTACAATAAAGTATATATAAATAAATAAATAAATAATATTTAGATTGCCGTTACGCTAATAATCAATCTGCAGGATGCAGTTGTATACCAGTATTTTATATGAAGCGACTGCCTATTTGACCTCCACAACCCAGTTACTGGGTAGTACGATACCCTTTGGTAAGCCTGGTAGTCAGACTTTCAGGCTTAACAACTGTCACAGATCCACGAATGACAGCCAGGACCAACGGCTTAACGTGCTTTCCGAGGCACGGAGAGGTCTTGGTATGTAAAGATGCTCACCCACCCACTGACCAACAGCGGCAAGCATAGCTAAACCAGCGGGATAATTGCGTGACACACGATCAGTAGCTTTCATTCTGACAGTTCAATAACATTCATTGCGTTATTTACATTTTTGAGCAGACAATTTTTTCGAACACATGAAGGAATGGATTAATTAGCAATATCCTTCAAAAATTATTCAGTTTAACATTGATAGTATGTTATGCGATTAGGGTCAATCGACCCGTGCGACTGTTATTACTAAGCCACAAGCCCTTGCCGTTACACTAATAGGAAGGTCATAAAAGATTTTAGATTTAAGCTAAGTATGCTGACTAACAAAATTATCCAAAGATCTTGCTGATAAATAATGCCCATTAATGTTTGGGTTGTTTAGGTAATGAACTGAAAGGTCTTAAGTACCCCAGTGCAATGATTTAGTAAAGTCCTTATAGATTGTTATAAGTAGCGCGGGTCAGATGGCAGTCGCGACAAAGCTCCATGTAAAACACTAAATGTAGCCATACAAATAATAGTACCTACCTATGCTATTCTACTTCCTACTAATATTATAAACGCGAAAGTTTGTATGGATGGATGGATGGATGTTTGTTACTCTTTCACGCCAAAACTACTTAACGGATTTGGATGAAGTTTGGCACAAAGATAACCAGGGGGCCTACTCCAAAGTGCAAAGTGCGAATGTTCGGATCGGACCGACACATGGCCGAACCGAATATTATTGAAAAATGCGAAAAAAGTTCGGATCGGCTGAGTTGGGTCGGGACCATAGTTACTATTTGAAAGAGTGCTTACGCGGGTGAAACCGCGGGGCGCAGCTGGTTTTCTAATATATTTAAATTAACTATTCCTCTTCTAGCTAAGCAAATGAGCGATGATACTAAATCAATGAGAAAATGTAAAATTAACTCAAGGAAAAAAATACTTGGTCAGACTAAGGTAGGTAAGGTAGGTGATTATTATTCAACAACGCTACTGTTTTAATGTAAAAACCACAACGCCTCGCTAAACGCTAGAGAGGCAATAATAATTCAATCTCCACCAACATTAATATTTCAATTAAGTACTTACCTACAAGGTAAAATGAATATTCATATCGATAGGCGCTTTAAAGGGTTGTTACGAAATGTAATCGATATCCGACCTCTAGTTACATAGAACACCAAAGTTAATAGGAAAGGTAGTCCCAACTTTGTAAACAAGAAAATTAAACAGGATTAAGGCGCTTTATATTTACGAGGTAAGACGGTACTCCTTATTAAGGAGGGAATACAATTACGCAGTTCCAGCAATTTAAGAAGACCTAGCACCGTTTAATTGCACTGGCATAAATTGTCTTTTGAACAGATAATTTCTTGGTAACGGTTTATGGGCCACTCGTAAAATTCGCAAGCTTTTGGCCGCAGGATATATCCATTAAGTGCTAAGTTGGGTGATATTGTAATCCTTTCTGGTAATTAAGACTGATTTAGAACTTATAAATAAAGTAGCTAACGATATCGTTTTCTTATTTATTACGGAAGCCATTTTGTTAGGCATTATATAGAGTTTATGATGGCATACCGTGCAAACTGGGTCTTGGCTGCGGATACATATAAACAAGTCACATCCCGAACGTATAAAAGCAATTACGCGTGTAATAAAATGCATACATTCCCATTTAAATATGTATATTCCGATTAATGGACCAGTCAACAGCAATTTGGAATAAGAAATTATATTCCCAGAAGGCGAGGCTTTCTGATTAAATCCCAAGACATTACCATCCATGGCTTGTTAAATATTTACAATTTATACAGATTCCGTATTAAATTTGCAAGGAAACAACTCTGCCTTGCTTAATATATCGTTCTAATCCGATTATATGATACAGATATTCTCATAAATAGGTGTGTAAATTAATTTACATGAAGATCGTTAATAGAAAACGTGTTGAAGAGGTTTCTTAAATGAGAATCACTAGTGTGGGGCGGAAGTTGTGTATCGCCTGGGGCTAGGGAAAATAATATGAGTTTGTTTTGTTCGTATTTCCGGATAAACTGGAGAATTATTTGACAAAGAGTTTCTTATATTTCTACTGTACAAATAAGAGTAGATACTATTTAAAAAAAAAAAAAATTAGTACCTACCTGCTCAAAATATACGGGGTGGCAGGAACATTGACGCACAACTTGTTACCATGGATTCAGTAAGTACATGATTCTGGAATGTATGAATGTATGGAGAAGCAATTTAAAAAAATAACCGAACCAAGTTTTCACCGCCGGATTCAGAATCATGTACTGAATCCATGGTAACAGGTTGCGCGCTGATGTTCCTGCTACCCTGTATGTATCAACGTAAATATTGTTATGAAAGCCCGTTTCGTAAAAATATTTACGTCGACGTCTTTATTGAAAATTTATCGACGCGTCGAATATTTGAAAACAGTAATCAAAACGCCAAAGACTTTTAATAAATGTCAGGAGGGGCTCCAAAGTGATATATGACCATTTTCGGTGGTCGGACACCACGCCACGTAAAGCGCTGCGTCAAGAGCCCTTCATAAAATTGACTTTTCTTGTCGAATCACGATAGCCATCGTCGGTACATCGCTTATAATGATCCATAAAAGATAAATATTTCAGCATCGTTCTTTGTTGTATTATAAGAGAAGCAATAACCTCATCAAAAAGAATGCCCGCCCGCCCCAACTCTTTAGCCTGAATTGAACAATGACCCGAATGAATAAAAAAACCCTTTATCTCAAAAAGAACGCCTCTCCGCAGAGATAAATCAAGTAAATCATTTTTTAAATAAATGTTATCAACGGAATAACTAATTGTCCCATTGTAAATGGAGTACAATATCTCGCAGTTCTTTTGTTTCAGAGGAAGCATTAAGTATGAAATAATGGTGAAGTTCCGTACACGGTAGACAGTTACTTGTCCCAACAATGTTATTAAATCATACACAGAGACGCCGGGACTGTAAAGTATGTAGTGCTAAGCGTCGTATTCTCGCGGCTCGTGTACCTTCATAAATATCTGCTTTGACGTCACATTCTTATAAGTCGGAACTAAAATCAGTTATGTTACGAAAATGTAAATATACTTTCGTAACACATTCGTTAGTTTTGGCATGTTAACTTTGTGAATTTAGCATTTTCAACTGTAATGTTTTTTAACATAAAGGGGTTTATTTATAAACAATAATTAAAGTCAAATGACGTTTAAACGTCAAAAAGAAGAATGAAAATACATTTATTTAGCACAGACTAAAAGACACACAATACACCAGATACATACTTCAGATAAAAACAAATAAAAAGTGTAAAGTGTGAAGTAAGAAATTAGCAGGAAAGTCCAGAAAGCCAAAAAGGGCCTTTTTGGCTTTCTGGACTTTCCTGCTAATTGTTCAGCAAAAATTTAAGGTTAACCAGTTGCATAATCAGTACTTGACTTTAAGCAACGTTTATGAATAAAGGGCATAATTAGTTACCTGTTGGTATTTTTGACCAAAGAGAGGTATAATGATAGATTCTGCGGGATAATTTAAAAAAAACGCATTTGGTTTCGACCAGAGTTATCTAACGATCTCATTAAAATATTATGTATTCATAGTTCTAGAACTCTCTCTACGTCAGACAACCAAACAGAAGTCACTAAAATACAAACAAGAACCCAACGTATTCCTGAAAAACGTAGAAAAATGCCGTTAAACTGTCATTTAAAATCACCAGCTTAAAATTGCAAAAGAATATCGAAGGGAAAGCCACGTGTCAATAACAAATTCTAGGCGTGTGCAGTGCCTTGAGCGGTGCGCGATAAATAAGGCCATCTGTCACCTGGCAGATAAACGGATACTCTCACATTGACACTCTATTAAGCCTGCTTACTCTGAGGTGTGAGGTATCATACTAATATGGGAAAGGGTTCTGTTTCTGTTTTACTGGCGATAAAACTAATTAGTATAACGGGGTTTTTGTATGCTTTTGTTATACAGTCAGGGAAAATGACCCCCAATTTAAATTGCTCATATTATTATATTAAAATCACAACTGCCGTTCTTTGACAGTTGTATATGAAGTGGCTATAATGTGGCTAATTGACGTAGTATGTCAATTTTATAAACAATTTTTTTTTTTACTTGGTGTATTATAAGTAACTTGGAAGTAGTAAGTGTTACGACGAAAAAAAAAACCTATCTGTTTATATCGGGTAACTTAACTAAGGGCTGATTTTTCAATAGTCAGATAATCTCTCAAATAATCTCTCTCAATGTTGCCATTTGATAAACTCAAAACTCAAACTCAAACTATTTATTTCAAATAAACCAATTACAGGCACTTTTGAATTGTCAAGGTCGGTCAGTCAAAAAGATGAAGCTAGTTGCCCATTCCAAAGCGTAGTAGGTACCTATGGAGAAGAACGGGCAAGAAACTCCATGAACACTCTTTTAAATCATAATAATATTGTTACAAAGTATTGGTTACATCATTCATGTTCAAAATTATGCATGTGAGAACGACGCAGAACGTTAAAAGCGTTCGTAATGAAAAGATAAAAAAAAAAACAATTCAAATATTTAAATCAAAATAAGCCATGGCAGCAAAGAATTGACCAGTCCCTACTGACGGCGCCCGTTCACGAACATGACGCATAGATTAGCACCATTCCGCTCAACCATTTTGAAGGGAGCTAAATGATCCAACACATGTGCCACCATCAGCGAGACATTAGAGTGAGCATGACATACTCTCATCCGCCAAGGCACATTCAAGTGTATGAAAGACGTACCCAGTAAATGGTAGCTTTATAGTATGTAACATAGTACTCACATACGTTCTATGCAATTATACAATACTAGGAGATTGAATTTATATAATGCAAACATAGTATTTTAGAATCTTCAGCAGCTCCAACAGTATGTAGGTTGGGTAGGCGTGTGTGAAGTATTTTCAAATGCCAATCAATTTATTTATGCGTCCTGTGGAGCAGGACCAGCGTTTAGCCAAGCATTTTTGTCAGCGATGTAATCCCCCAATTTATAATATGCTTGGCTGCATAGTGTGCGTTTTATGCAAGATTTGAATTTCGTTTCATTGAGTTGGAGTATGTGGGGAGGTATTTTATTATAACATTTTAAACAGTACCCCATGAAGGAAGAGTCTACTTTAGCCAGTCTGAAACCTGGTTGAACTAATTGGTCCCTATTTCTGGTTCTATAGGCGTGTCTGTCAACTCTTTTACTGAAAAGATTTAAATTTTTCCTTACGTACATGATGTTTTCATAGATATATTGACAAGGTACCGTCATGATATTAATATTTTTAAACAGTTCCCTTAGAGAATCGCGCCTGCGTAGGCCATATATTGCTCTGATGGCTCTTTTCTGCAGAATAAAAATGGACTCAATATCTGCAGCCCGTCCCCATAGTAAAATACCGTAAGACATGATACTATGAAAATAACTGAAATAGACCAGTCTCGTGGTATCTACATTAGTAAATTGACGGATTGTTCTTACAGCATATGCTGATGATGTTATATGAGGACCCCATTGCATCCTTGAGTCGAGCGTTATCCCCAGGAAAACAGTTTTATCGACGAATTCTAGTTTCTCTTTATTCAATACTATGTCACAATCACTACTTTTAACATTCGGTAAAGCAAATCTTATGCATTTAGTTTTTTTCCCATTTAATACTAAATTATTAGCAGTGAACCAATTTTGCACTTGCAGTAGGGCGTTATTTACGTCGTCAAGATTTGAAGCACGTCTATTTATCTTAAAAATTAAGGAAGTATCGTCAGCAAATAACACCATTTGTGGTTGGTTTTTTAATAAATGGGGCAGGTCATTTATGTATACTAAAAAGAGGAAAGGACCTAATATCGAGCCTTGTGGAACACCCATTTTTACTTGTAAACCAAGTAAATTGACACCATTTATTTGAACTTTTTGCTGTCTATCATGTAAATAAGATTTTACTAAACTGAGCGCAAGTTTACCTAGTCCATAATGCTCAAGTTTCAAGAGTAAGGTTTTGTGATTAACGCAATCAAATGCCTTGGAGAGGTCACAAAAGATTCCTATGGCATCTTGGGCTTCCTCCCACGCTGTAAATATGTGTTTTAATAAAGTGACACCGGCGTCAATCGTACAACGTCCTTTGGTGAAGCCATATTGCTGATCGTGTAAGATTTTGTTGTTAAAATGATTAAGCATTTGATTGAGCATTACCTTTTCGAATACTTTGCTGAATACCGGCAACACGGATACTGGTCTATAATTATTGGTGTCTTTGCAGTCCCCAGATTTAAAAAGTGGAATAACCTTACTATATTTCATTAAATCTGGGAAGACACCTTGATCTACACACAAATTAAACACTAAAGCTAAGTATGGCGATATAGTCTCGATTATGGATGTACAAACTTTGATAGACATTCCCCATAGATCTTTGGTCAATTTGATTTTGATTTGTCGAAAAGTTTTTATAACTATCATAGGGTTTATATGTCTAAATTGAAACTGAACCGGGCAGCCTGGAACGTTCGCTTTTAGTAAATCAAGTGATACGTCCGGTGAGGAATTTAAGGCTTCCGTCGTTTTTGATGGTATATTAGTAAAGAAATTTACAAATTCTTGAGCTACTTCTAAATTAAAGCATATGGCACCACGTGAAGACTCTACTGTGTAATCAGTGTTTCGTTTTTTATTCCTACTAGTTTCGTTATTTATAATTTTCCAAACTGTTTTTATTTTGTTTTCTGCTGATTTGATTTTGTTGCTAATGTTGGTAATGGCTTTGGCTATCTTGCAGGTATTTCTAAAAATTTTTGAATATGTAGCAACATACTTGTTGAAACTTTCTGTATTTATGTAAGGCTTAAGGCCATGCAGCTCGAACAGTCTTTCCCTACTTATCCTAATACCTCTAGTTGCCCAGTCACTAAATATAAAATTAGGGCAAATAATTTTTCTTTTCTTTTCAAAAGTTTTATTGAACACAACCGAAAAGAAATCCTCGTACAATTTATTTGCATCATCCATATCCATATTATGGCCCAGATCATTTAACTTAACTCTCTCTAACTAATCATTTAACTGATAGCTTTTTTATAGCAAATATGTCAAACTGTCATATTTGTTCTTGAGATAAAAGTTATCTGACTATTGAAAAATCAACCCTAAGGGCTGATTTTTCCAACGCCAGATAACTTTTATTCGAGGAATAAAATTGACGTTTGACAGTTTTTGTATGAAACAACTGTCAAAATTTCAAAATTATTCGAATAAAATTATCAGATGATTGAAAAATCTGCCTAATTGAATAATCAGAGGGGCAATACTTATCTTAATTTTAAGGACGTTCAAAGTCTGATCTCAGTCTCAATCTGTCAAAAATACCTCTAATTTCCTTACATTTTTTGACAAGTTTTTCACTGTCGTTGAGATGGGACTACGACTATATTTTAAACGTTTTTAATTACGGGAATTGGCCTGCAGAAGTTATTCTGTTGTCTTTTTCGTGGAGTCTTAGATAAATACTTTATAAATATAGGTAGATGGCCTTTTGTTACAACAAGTAGAATAGAATAATGCAATCAGAACTCAAACTCAAACTATTTATTTCAACAAAACCAATTACAGGTATTTTTGACTTGTCAAGGGTCGGTCAGTCAAAAAGATGAAGCTAGTGGCCCATCCCAAAGCGTAGTAGGTACCTATGGAGAAGAACGGGCAAGAAACTCCATAGACACTCTTTTAAATCACAATAATATGGTTGCAAAGCATTGGTTACATCATTCATGTTAAAAATTATGCATGTGAGAACGATGCAGAACGTTAAAAGCGTCCATCATGAAAAGATAAAAAAAACAATTCAAATATTAAATAAATCAAAATAAACCATGACAGCAAAGAGTTGACCAGTCCCTACTGACGGCGCCCGTTCACGAACATGACGCATAGATTAGCACCATTCAGCTCAACCATTTTGAAGGGAGCTAAATGATCCAACACATGCGCCACCATCAGCGAGACATTAGAGTGAGCATGACATACTCTCAGCCGCCAAGGCACACTCAAGTCAATGAAAGACGTACCCAGTAAATTGTAGTATGTACAATGTACATACTACAATTTACTGGGTAAATTAATAAGTAATTTACTATGTACATTGTACATAGTACTCACATATGTGCTATGCAATTAAACAAAACTAGGAGTTTGAATTTATATAATTCAAAATAGTATTTTAAAATCTTCAGCAGCTCCAACAGTATGTAGGTAGGGTAGGCGAGTTTGAAGTATGTTCTTATTCCTACTAGTTTCGTTATTTATAATTTTCCAAACTGTTTTTATTTTGTTTTCTGCTGATTTGATTTTGTTGCTTATGTACAGGGCTTTGACTATCTTGCAGGTATTTCTAAAAAATTTGGAATATTTAGCAACATATTTGTTGAAAATTTCTACCGGTCGATTCTGTAAAATCTCACCGTGGAAACTCATGTGAAGTGAGCTGGATGTGAGTTGTCAGTAGTGTCAATCCCTAGCATTATTTGGAACGACAACTCACTCCACGCTCACTTCACCTAAGTTTTCACGGTGAGATGGTTACAGAATCGCACTGTTGTATTGATGTAAGGCTTAAGAAGGCCATACAGTTAGAACAGTCTTTCCCTACTTATCCTAATACCTCTAGTTGCCCAGTCACTAAACATAAAATTAGTATAAATATTTTTTGTTTTCTTTTCAAAAGTTTTATTGAATTGAGTGTGCACAACTTAAAAGAAATCCTCGTACAATTTGTTTGCATCATCCATATTATGGCCTGAATCTATTTAGTTTATTAGTTGTTATTGGTCTAAATTGTATTTGCATTTTTGGCAAATGTGTTTTAAACTTAAAAGTTACCGTTTGTCCACTATGATCAGACGGCAGATAATTTACGTTGGCTTTATCTTAATAATCACAATCGCAAAAGACATTATCGATACAAGTAGCAGAAGTTTGAGTTACTCTAGTCGGATCTGTAAAAACATTTGATAAATTGAAAGATTTGAAAAGGCTTAATAATCTACTGCTACTTGAATTATTTTCCAAAATATTAATATTAAAATCACCACAAATAATTGCGGCTTTGTTATTGGATGCAAGTTTGTCTAGGACATCTTCCATTATTGACTCAAATAATTAAAAGTTCTGATAATTAGGGGGTCTGTAAACGCACACATGCTTATCGACATCAACACAGGACAGTTCGATGCAATGTTCTATTGATAAACCCACTATGTCATTTCGTTGTTTGGATTTTAAACAATTTTTAATCAAAATTAGAGAACCTCCACGCAGCATAGATTTACGATTAAAAAAACTGCCCACACTATAATTCTCATAATTAATTAGCATTTGGTAATCCTTTAACCAACGTTCAGTACAACAAACAATGTCAAACTTTGTTTTTTCTAAAAACATTTTAATTTCTAATAATTTGGAAGAAATACCTTGAATATTTTGATGAAATAGTTTCAAGGCATTCTGCTGATCTCCTTTTTGATATTTACTTAATTTATAGCAAGAAGATACCTTGTTGTTGTTAGGTATAAGAATATTATTACTGGTACCTTCTGTGATCTTACAAACTACATAGTTTAAATGATTATCCGGAGTTAATCCCAAAACTTCAATGTCATCACCAGGCAGTGAGCTCATAGTGCATGAGGGAAACGGAACCTCCTTCGTACAATTTGTATAAGTATTTATAGCATTTGAGCTACACTCATTTAGGTCAACCACCTTATTATTAGTATTATGACTAACTGTCATGGTGTTAATAATACAAGACTTCGACATACTACTTATGTCTGAGTTTTTGTAAAAAGCTAATAGCCCTGCCATTATGTGTCTAAAACTAACAGGCAGATACACAGTATCCCTAGTCGACTTTAAAGTTTCCACAAAACTGTTGGTGTCAACATATACAATGTCACTGTAATAACTAACTAAAAAGTGCAAATGCTTATTAAGCATATGAACATAATTGTTTTGTCTATTTGTCAATTTTTTAAAATATGGGAAAGCACACAATATTATTTTTCTACAATTTAACTTTAACAACTCAGTTACACAGTCAGTGGTTTCATATTTTTTGACATTAGAACTGTTTCCTACAAATACAGTAATGTTGGTTTTAGGATTAAATAAATTTTCTCTTACTGATGCCGTTATTTGTTTGTAGGTTGTCATTGGCATACAATAATTTTGAGTAGAATAACTCAGATTGTCACTAATTAATTTACCTAAACCTCTTCCTATACTATCTGAGAACATAACTGAATCATAACTACTGAAAGATGGACAGACAGTTTGAAGATATTCCTAAAATATTAAAACGAAAGAACGACAGACCCTAAAATCATATAATTTAACATAATAATAGGTATTGTATGAACTCGCTTAGTCAGCTCTCGCGGACTACGGGCATTTATCATTAAATTTCTTTTTTAGGAGAGGTCGAAAATGTCAGGCATTATATTTACTTTATCTTTTATCTTTCTTTTTGAGAAAATCATGTCCTGCTGAAAGCTAAGTTAAGTACATATAGAGCGAGGATTTCTCCACAGTAAGAAAAGTAAGTAAGCATACAAGGTGAAAGTAACTTAAAATGTGACCAATTTTTTTTAATTTTATTATCATAAAATAAGCCTGCTCTTCGTGGAAAGTGATGGATAAGATCTATGATGGAACGAGCAAGCAAGTTGGTTACGTAGTACACGTTGTTTGTAATGTTACTCGTATGATATCTAACGGTATATGAGCACGAGGTTTTCAGTTATTTCAATTACACCTTGTAAAGTACAGAAATTGAAAATTGCCAAGGGTCACCGAGTCATGATTATTAGTTAATACAATTGACCCAAAAGCATTATAATAATTACCTTACATAAGCAAGATAATTATTACAAAATTGAAATGACCCTGTTAAATATGACTTAAACATATTTAACTGGTGAAATGTGGGTGTCCTATGGGTATACTTCTGCCTAACGAATAGAAATTCGTTCATGTCCATGTTCGTGGTTCGAAAAGCTTAGCTTAAAGTTGGATTGTAATTGAGTTAACAACGGAAAAGCTCTTGGCCTTCGTTTCATCTGGTGATGTAGATAAGTGATGATCAGGCCGAAGGTGGAAGCAAGCTTCACCCGGAATTCTCAACCACAGAGGAACTGGCTATCAGACCCCTAACTGCCGAAACACAACAATGGTGTGAACTTTGTTGTTATGGCGACAGACTTAAATAAAATGGTGGTAACTAGCCAGGCGAACTTAGAACAAGCCTTACATCAACCAAACCGAGTAAAAATTTGACTCCGCTGGGAATCGACCCCGGGACCTATGGGTCTGAGACAGGTGGTCATACCACTAGACCAAAGAGGCGATCGATGAAATTATTAGTGTGTTATGTAGGTATGATTAAGTGCGTAATGTACCAAGTGCCTTCATTTAGAAGTACGTACAGTTACTTCTAGAGAGGGGGAGGGGTTCACTCTACGCTTGCCGATCCGGGGTCTCCACTCCAGGACTCGTCTGCTCCACCGGCCATCGGCCCCAGCTAGATGGACAGAAGACCTCAAAAAGGTGGCTGAGACAGACTGGATGCGGAAAGCAGAGGATAGGGTGTTGTGGCGCAGCATGGAAGAGGCCCATGTCCAGCAATGGACTGCGATAGACTGAGTTGATTGACTGTTACTTCACTGTTTCCGTATCCATACAAATCAAATATCTATGATACGGATACGAAAAAAACAGTCTGCCTAATCCCCTGTTACAATACCATCCACAATAACATTATTTTTCGACAAAATACAGATATTGGACGTAAAGTGATGGGGTGACATAATACTTTATGTTCGCCCGAGGTCGTAAAACTTTACATGAGGAACAAAATAACGATATATTTACACGGATAGGTATTTCTCGCTTTCAGCGAAGTTCACAATTTATCGACAGTTTAGAATCTCGCGAGATAGTATAAACTAACGATGTTCACAATCATACGGAGACAGATACATTGTGTTTCAACATTTTGTATAAGACGAATGTCAAACTCTTTTCATTTTGTAAAAGAGTTAAGTATTCTTTGATTTTTCGTTATGTGCCGATTTTAATTTAATATTAATTTAATCTAAAAAATTAAGATTTATTATGTATTAGAAGAGGCCTTTGCCCTAAATAATAGGCAGGTATTATTATATTTTTTTTTTATTATGATTAAAAAAATTGTTAATCTACTTTTGTAACTATGTCTATCACAATACTAACACTCTAGGTTACCTACAGCAAGTATAGATCATTGACTTTAGAAATTTTCATATAATGTACTTTCTTAACTCCCCTATTAAGCTCGTCCACACAGGCTGCGTTCTACGCATTGCGTGGCGGTTTGATTCGGTATCACAATCGCTCCAGATTCGTGCGGCAATCAAAACGCGGAATGCAGTCCACGGAACCTTTGATCCAAATCGAATACCGTATTAATATTTTAAACCCTACATTCCTGTACGTAAACATGGGTATTTTGTTAGTGCGTGAACAAATATTTAAATGGAAAATCCTTCCACGAAATACAGCCAACTAAGTAATTAAGCAGTATTTAGGGCACCGTGTTCCTAGTGTATGGAGGCTTTTCGTTTCTGGCAAAGCAAATTACTACCTAGCGCTTAAGCTGAACATAATGCTTAAATGAACCCTAATTGACCGGGATTATGGGCACTCGTATCTCCAGTAAAGAGTCCGATATGTTGCTGACCTTAAAAATCTAACAGAAGATGCCTATAGCCCTAGTATTGTGGCCTAGCATGAGCGCGCAGTGAACATTACGTAAATTCGAAATATTTAAAATACCTGTTTAGTCCATAATATTTATTTAGTTTCAAGACTTTATTTATGTCTGAGGAACCTAGCAAACATGTCCTAGAATAAAAAAAATCGAAGACATTTGTGACATCTACCAAACCGCACTGGGTTCGCGGTGGATTAAGTACAGCCCGTTTCCTCGCACCTGAGGAGGCCTGTGTCCCAACAGTGGGAACATTATAGGCTGAATATGCTATTCATATCTATGAGTGATATTTATTGAGCTTGCCAAATGAATTTAAAAGAAAATGCTATTGGGTAGTTGCATCTTCAATTCGAAAATTGCGTTCGTGCTAGGGCCTCTGCGCACTTTCTTTTAAAAATTAGGTAAGGTTGTAGGTTAAAAAAACTACAGACCTAATAAAGGCCTCGCGTTTTCAAACCAGACACATGTGTAGTGCAGTCGTACTGACTTGTATCGTCTCTAGAGTGGACACTCGAAAACACTCGACGACACATTAGCCCATCGCCGATTGTTCACAGCCAGTCAAGAACGCTGCCCAAACGGGCAAACTTTCTTGAAAGGCAAATAAGCATTTAGTACTAAAATTCATTCCTTAAACTGCTTAGACACGTTCAGCATTATTTTTGGCAAATGATCACTTGATTGTCTCCTGGACATTCCTACTTCCCATAAAGAGGCCGATGTGTGGCAAACCTTAAAAAATTAAACTGACCTTAATCTAAGTACTTACTTGTAAAATGTTGTGTGTTATCAAAACTACAGCCCCAATAAAAGCCATCATTCAAGCATTACGTTTTCAAACAATACTAGTGGTGCTAGCTGTAGTGAAGTCTTACTGACTTGTATCGTCCACAGAGTGGACACTCGGACACACTCGACACGTCAGCCCGTCGCCGCCCGCCTGTTCGCAGCCGGTCGAGAGCGCTGCCCGTTTGCCAACTATTGTTTCTCTATGACTAACAACTGAATATGGCCACAGATTTGACGTATGTTCGGAGTTTTAGGGAGCACATTTAAACGTTGATACTTTTTGATACAAATTCTATCTACAGGCATTACAACCAGAAAGAATTATAATATTGCTAAAGATGTTCAAGTCTTGCTGCCTTCCTAGCAAAAAGTGTAACTACTTCTTTTGAAAGACATTTATGAGACTAAGAATGGACTCCGTTAGCATATTCCTACACATCACAGAGCAGGACATCTCGATGACTTTTTTGTCCAGTTCACGACAAGGCAAACACTTCAACATCACGCCTGTAATTCCTTAGCATATGCTAAGGTATACCTCTGTTGAACCCTTCTGGGAATTACAGGCTTGATGTTATGAAAACATAACTGTTGAAATCGAAACTGCCACATTTTGCCAGTTATGTTTCAGTACCATGTAATTGAGGGCAAGCCTATTGTCATTAACCGGGCATAAACCCGAACTCCAGGGTGCAACTGAGAAATTCTTGATTGAAAACCGAAACCCAGGGCCTCTCGCTCAGCAGTAGCGCTAACCACCCCTAGACCAACGAGCCAGCCTGGTTAAATCAATGAAGTTTAAACTTATGGCTAAACTTAGTTGAAAAAAAGCAAAAAACTAAAATAAAGCTTCAGGAATAAATTTCAAAAACAAGAGAAAAATACTGTTGATCGCCAAATAAAAGTTACGGGAAACACTTGAAGAGAGACTAGAGCATGATTTAAACTCTGCTGAGCACAGCATAAAAGTTGCAAAGTAAAGTACAAATGCATTCATGTTCTCATATCAATGTAATCTTAACTGAGTACAAGAAAATGCTGCTCCCCATCCACTTTATATAATTTACGACTCTCGAGGGAAAACTGGAATTCGCCAATTCAGAATCTGGAAAAATGGCTCCTTTATAAAAGGATAATATTATTTTTACATACGAGTAGATACATTATGTTTGCATGACCGTGTCGTATGATTTCTTTCAAAAGATAGGAACAGCCTTATCAATCTTTTGTTTTATTTTGATAGGTAGTTGCCTCATGGTATAAACATCTATACAGTGTGTGAAAATACCCATCTCATAGCCGTCAACTACGCATTCTGTACATCAAACTCAGTAACATTGCACAAAAATAATTGCTGGGAAACGACTTTTATTTTTGGAGAGAACATTTGCTTAAATGTGCATGCAACAGTACAGGGGTCATGGGGGTATATAAAGTTGTGTTATAACATTAGAAACTTGTTTCCCTAAAAAAACATCAGCAAAAGTTGGAACTTTGACCTTCAATATCTCCGTAACCAGAAGGTTTCCAGGTATGGTCCAGTAGAAAACAAAATTATTATAATGACGGGGAGTACAAATGACTTTCAGCTTCGTTAAGTTTATTTTTACACCCGTTAAATAGTCCTCCAGACCGTATTTTGGCCTTGGCGATGGGAGATATTGTAGTGCACAAGTGTGTGCACAATCACAGGTGTCTTCTCTCTTCCCTCACATAGTCCGATAGGATGGCACGCAATCGGATACGACCGGAGAGAATACAGGCCCAGGACCAACGTGCTTTCCTCGGAAAGGCACGGGGATATCACATAGCCAACTTCCGAACTCCGGGCTGTAACTAAGAAATTCCTAATGTTAAAACCCAATAACACTTTGCCCGACCTTGGGAATCGAACCCAGGACCCCAGCAGTCGCCCTTGCAACCACGAGACCAATGGAGCAGTTACAAATGTAACTGCCCCATTGGTCACACACCGATGTTACAGAATTATTTATTTCACAATATTCTCTGTTCTGTCGATAAGGTTTGGTAATTATATATGGCCAATAAGAATTTGCTTTAGTATGTACTCAACTGAAGAATACACGAGTACCGTTTTGACTAACGTAACGTTGTTTCTACGTAGGTTTGTATCTATATAGGTGTATAGAAATCACGTGTTTCGTGGTTCAAATAAGGTTACTTCGGTATTCGACACGAGTAAACAATACAAGCCAGTTCAGTGAAACGTACCCCATAGTCATTATAACGTTCCAGTTTCGATTAGGTTGATTATTTTGGCCCACTTTGGCTACTGCTGGAAAGAAAATAATTATGAGAAGTCACGATACAAATAACAACAAATAAGAAAACCTTAGCCAAATTAATTTTACTCTAACAGAGTAAGAGGACCAGTAAAAAGAGGTAAGTATTTAAATTAAAAGCACTTAATTGACATGTAATCAAAGCAAAATTTAGGAAGCACTAATTAACTAACTGTAATTTTGAAAGGTTCTTAATTGGTTTTCATGCTTCAATGTTCAGAGACGATATAATTATATTATGTATGCCTTCGACGAATTTTCCTCAAATAATAACATTACCTTTATAACAAGGAGTAAACTTTTCACTGCTACGCTGGAGAAGATATTTAAACCACTTACAGAGTCGTGGCCACTGAAGGGCATCCGAGTTCCTGCCGGGGTAGCGGGATCGTCCGAAAGGGTTACCGCTGCCCTGGTACATAAAGGGCTAAGGAAGGAACACGGGTGGGTTTTAGTCAGTAAGAGTCTGACACTCCCTTCTGCTCCACCCAGAGCGGGAGGGGTCATTTGATGATTTCCCATCCTGAAAACAAAAAAAAAAAAAAAACAAACCTTTGTTTCGCAGACGGTATCGTTCTTTTTGCTTCTTCTGCAGATCGACTACAACAAATGCCCAATAACTGCGTTGAGGTTGGACTGACGATGAATTACTCAAAGACTAAAGTCATGACCAATGCCGCTAAACATCAGGTCGAGGTCGATGAGCAAGAAATACATTATTTCGACGAAACCTGTGCTAGCTAGTTTTCGTCCAAAACAGACAGGACAACCAAAATGGCATTTTTGATGTGTCCATGAAGGCGCTAATGATGGGTGACCTTTTTTTTTACAATACCTCTAAACCGTAAGATTGTCGACATGTGTATCCTGCCCATCCTAACCTATGGCGCTCAGACTTGGTCTTTGACCAAGGCTCAGAAGTCCAAACTTTTTATGTTTGCCAAAGAGCAAAACATCGTGAGGGAACCGGCATGTCATATAAAACCAAAAATTAAACGATACATACGTGAAATGTGACACCTACCAACCCGCACTGGGCCCGCGTGGTGGATTACAGCCCACTCCCTCTCACTAAGAGGAGGCTTGTGTCCCAGCAGTGGGAACATATAGGCTGATTTTAAAAAGAGCAATGGACCATAGCATTTTGAATATAAAACTTACAGATCGATTTCGCAACACAGTAATACGCTCATAGACAGGCATCGTTGATGTTGACGATAAGACTGCAAGGCTGAAATGGGACTGGGCGATCCACACCACAGGGTCGTCACGCAGTGGGTGCCTGAAGACGGCCGTCCTCACCGAAAGGCCTAAGAAACGCTGTCGCGACGACTTAAATTATTCTGGACTGATTAAGGGGAAAAGGAAAAGAAAGCAGGCAAACATGGACAGGGTATGAAAAAAAAAAGCATTACCAAAAACGTGTTATTCTATTATGAAGGACTAGCTGTACCCAGTTGTTTCATCCGCATGAGTCTTGATCACGTGGAAATATCGAAATAAAAAGTATGCTATGTTCTTAGCATGCAGGTCATTGTCTACCTATGTGCCAAATTTCATTCAAATCCGTTTAGTCGTTAAAGCATGAAAGCGTACGAAAAATCAAATCTTTTTACTTTATAATATTAGTTTATATACGTGAAACACGCGTAAATATTATGCGTTCAATAGCTCGAGGCCCTTGAATAATAATTATCTAACATGTCGTAAGTACATTATTTAATTATTTCAGTTTACGCCGATACAAAAACATACATCGTATTTATACGACCCTTATAAGACGTGTTATTAATGTTACGAGCTTCGGGTTCGTGACAATAAAAACTGCCGATAAAAATTACCAAAAGTTACACTTTATTTAATCAACACTAATAACAACTCAAACACACTAATTATAAAACACAATCGCTCTTAAGTCGCACTTGAAGATCGCTTTCGATGTATTCGCTTCTATCGCAGAACCAAGTCTGATTAGTCGCTTTTTTTTTTTTTTTTTTTTAGAATATGGCATCTCGTAGTTGACCTTGAGAGGTCGTGACTACTTAACCGGACTATCCTGTGGTTGCCTTAAGAAATCTTAAAGCCTCCAGCCAGGGCTAAAACTAATTAAAACTAGGCGACTGCACGCTAAGGGCACCCCCTGTGGGGTACGAACCTCGGCTTAGGGCGTCGCTGGGAGAGGGCAGCAAAGGGACAGGCTGGATCGAATTTATATTTTTAGTGCTTTGATGAGCACGGCGTTTCCTAAGACTATCTCTGAGAAGAAAGGCCGAAACAAACTCAGAGGTTACGGTCGTCGTGAATTTACAATTAATAGCTCAGCTGCAACGCGAGCTGGCTCTTCATCAACAATGAAGGGTCGGGCTGGTGGTGAATTTACTTGGGGACGTCGCGATGGACCCCGGCGGCGGGGTCGGAATGTCGGTTTTTTGTTTTTGTGAGCTGTGCTGGTTGCCCTATCGCTCTCCTGGAGGAGTGTTATGGGGTCATCGGGGTCACCGAGTACATGCCTTGGACGGCGAAGCTTACTGATGTTGGAGGGGGTGTATTTTGCGGCCGCGACAACCAGAGGGTTGCGGTGCTTGGCGGCTGTGTCAAAGAAACGCTTGGAGAGGCGTTTCATGAACTGCTGGATGGTGGGGATCTTGAGATCAATATGGAGGATCTCGTTGCGAACGAACCAGGGGGAGTTTGTGGCCTTGCGGAGGAATCGGTTCTGTAGTGTTTGCATCCTATGGATGTGGCGGGGCTTTGTATGGGCAAAGACTACGCAGGCGTAAGTCATTATGGGACGGATGCAGGCTGTATACAAGCGCATTTTGCACTTGAGTGACAGCTTGCTGCCTTCGTTGAGGACGGAGTGGAGACAACCGAGAGCGAAAGCGGCGCGCGAACGGACCGTCTTTATGTGCTCTGAGAAGGTGAGGTGTTGATCCAGGATAACACCGAGGTATTTGGCTCGCTTTTCCCACGGGATTGGCTTGCCGAACATGGGCTGATTAGTCGCGGCTAGTCCCGGCCTTATATAGTGCCGCAGATAATTCCAGAATCTTCTATTGTAGAAACATCTAGAATGTTCGAGTACATACCGGCCCCGACTGACCAGATGTCGATAGTTCTAGTAAGTTCAGCCAATCGATAATAGATGGCGCTAGTGAAGAACTAATAAGGTCTTCTACTAGAAACTAGATGGCGCTAGTGGTAACTAATGTCACCATCATCAGGCATCAATTGTGGCGCGCAACACTGCCCCCTCCTAAGACATGCTCGTCCCGAGCATTATCGGCTCCATAATAACGCGCCAATCGATCCACATGGACGATCTTAGGAGTACCTCTTGCGCCTTTCTGTATCCGGTAGGTTACGTCATTGATCTTTGTCACAATCCGGTACGGTCCATCCCATTTAGCTTGAAGCTTAGGAGATTTCCCCTTGCTGCGGACTGGATTGTGCAACCATACTAGTGAACCTTCGTCGAACCCTTTACTGTTCATTTTGCGGTCATAACGGGTTTTCATCTTTTCAGACATTTGCTGGCCCGATTGTCTGACGTGCTCATAAATGTCATTCATTTTGTTCCGCAAGTGATTCGCATAATCGGTTATACTGCGTGGGGCATCAGGTGGTATTCCGGTGATCAGGTCTGCAGGCAGCCGTAATTCTCTTCCAAAGTTTGCGAAAGCTGGTGTCACCGATGTACTTTCGTGAACAGCGCTTCGATATGACAACAAAAACGGTTGTATGTGCTTGTCCCAATCTCGTTGCCGATTTTCCACAACTTTTGCTAGGTACCTCTCCAATGTCTGATTGAATCGTTCCACCATTCCATCCGATTGTGGGTGGTAAGAAGTTGTTCTTGTTTTATGAGTACCCATAACTCGACAAGTTTCCTGAAATATTTGGGACTCAAAATTCCTTCCTTGATCACTGTGAATCTCTAAAGGTACTCCAAACCGACAGAAGACTTCATAAACTAATTTATCTGCAACTGTCGAAGCTTCTTGATTTGGGATGGCGAAGACTTCCGGCCACTTAGTAAAGTAATCCATCACAACCATGAAATACTTGTTACCACTTTCACTTTCCGGAAACGGCCCCGCAACGTCAAGGGCTATCCTCTCCCATGGTGCGCCAACATTGTACAATTTCAATGCACCTCTACTACGAGTCTGAGGTCCCTTTACAGCTGCACAACTTGTACATTTGCGACACCAGTCCTCGACATCATCCCGACAGTGGACCCAGTAAAACCGTTCTCGTATCTTCAGTAGAGTCCGTTTTACTCCCAGATGACCTCCTGAACAACCATTATGGTACAGCTGTAGAACATCCGGTACTTGAGCTTTAGAGACAACCATTTGCAAATGACAGCTGTCTCCCCGAGCATTTTCCCATTTACGGCACAGGACTCCATCCTGAATCACCAAGCTGTCCCATTGGGCCCAATAGCTTTTTGTGATCGAACTCATTGCTGAGACGTCGCTCCACCTGGGCTTAGGAGCTCTGGCCTTCATCCACTCGAGAATCGGCTTGATGTCCGAATCTTCCTGCTGTGCACGTTGTAGGCTTTCCTTCCACTCGTTGCTGAGGTCTGTCTTGAGCATCCTCACAGGAACGACTTCTTTACTTTCTTGCCTAGTACCAACTAGTGTACCTTTTTCCATAACCTGTTCCTGATCACAAAGGTTCGGCACACGTACCCCTGACATGTCGGTGGCTCTGACCAAAGTTCGTCCCACTTTCCATGGACGGTCATTGTCTACCCTTCCTGTAGTTCGCTTGGGGCAACTGGATCGAAGGTGGCCCCTTTCCCCACAGCCGTAGCACCTAGGGCTGTATCTTTTATTGCAGTCGCGAACTCTAGCCGCTGCAACCTCCCTGACGCGATGGGAACGATGATCCTGTCGCGCGGCTTCCACCTCCAGTGCATGGGCCAAGGCGTCCTTCAGCGTCCCGTGGTGCCCGAGCCTCACAGCAGCTCTAACTTCAAGGTCGCGGATGCCGTCGATGAATGCCTGCACCAGGTTCCCATCAATAAGCGCAGGTACGGACTGGTAAGCTTTACGCACCAGCTTCTCCACTTCAAGGGCCCACTGCTGCAGGTTTTCATTACTGCGTTGCACGCGATCTTTGAGCTGCGCACGAAACACGTGTTCCAGGTGAGCGTCGCCATACCGAGCCTCCAATGCCTCAAGGAGCTGCTCGTAAGTCACTTCCTTACCGAGAGCTTCCAGAACAGTTAAGGCCTGGTCGCGCAGGCCTAGGGTGAGGGCAGTCATGGCCTGACTTTTACTCCAAGCGTTCGCCTTCATGACAGCCTCAAACTGGATTTTGTAGGCCGACCAGGAAGAAGTTCCGTCGAACGGTGGCACTTTGAATCCACGTAGCGAAGGTGTTGTAGCTACGGGAGCTGCGATTCCATCCCCAAGTTTAAGGTAATCCAGCGTTTTCTTTACATCAGCCATCACGGTTTTCTTTACGTCAGCCACCACGTTGTTAACCCGATTATACACTTGGTCGATCCGGATTTCAGCTTCCGACAGGCGGTTGTCATGTTGATCAACCTTATCCTTCACCTCCTTCATGTCTTTCCCGAAGGTAGCGTGAAGGTCCTTCATAAGGAGCATCTGCTCTTCCTGGCGGCGCGTTTGCTCCTCCTTATCACGTTGGAGCTGTTCTTCCAACCGACGAGCCTGTTCCTCCTGTCGGCGAGCCTGTTCCTCCTGTCGGCGAGCCTGTTCCTCCTTGTCCCGCTGGAGCTGTTCTTCCAACCGACGAGCCTGTTCCTCCTGTCGGCGGGCCTGTTCCTCCTGTCGGCGGGCCTGTTCCTCCTGTCGGCGGGACTGCTCCTGCAGCATCATCATCAGGGCAGCAAAGTCTGGTGCTGCTGATGCTGGAGCTGCTGCGGATGGTTCGGCCTCCGAGGTTGGTAGCTGGCCCTCCGACCTCTGCGGCATAGTTCCACCAAAACGTCTCTGGTCCGTCTCCTGTTGGCGTTGACTCCGGGTACGGATACCCTCCGTGTCGTCTTTAGGTAAAATCGGCATGATTTTAATCCTTGCTTCTGACACCAATTGTTACGAGCTTCGGGTTCGTGACAATAAAAACTGCCGATAAAAATTACCAAAAGTTACACTTTATTTAATCAACACTAATAACAACTCAAACACACTAATTATAAAACACAATCGCTCTTAAGTCGCACTTGAAGATCGCTTTCGATGTATTCGCTTCTATCGCAGAACCAAGTCTGATTAGTCGCGGCTAGTCCCGGCCTTATATAGTGCCGCAGATAATTCCAGAATCTTCTATTGTAGAAACATCTAGAATGTTCGAGTACATACCGGCCCCGACTGACCAGAAATCGATAGTTCTAGTAAGTTCAGCCAATCGATAATAGATGGCGCTAGTGAAGAACTAATAAGGTCTTCTACTAGAAACTAGATGGCGCTAGTGGTAACTAATGTCACCATCATCAGGCATCAATTGTGGCGCGCAACATTAATATATTTATTTTATTCTGAAGCAACTTATGAAGATATTCCAAGAAACCTAAGATTTGTAAGATATTGGTTATGATATGCTACTGTTGTCTTGTGAATCAGTTTTTATCTCTAATCGGACGTCGGACACTAATGAACTGCGGATCCACGATTTTAATTTATCGAAATTTGCTAATAGAAAATAACTCACATACTCGTAAATACAATATTTAACAAAATAATGCAACAGGGCTAATGGAGACGGCAAGCTTGAACTAACAGCACTTTGATTGGCGACAATAATAGCATAATGAAAATAGACAAAACATCCACGTCACACAACCGGCACATCCGTTTTAGCCTACGCGACCACATGGGATTCCATTCTGACTAATTTTATTCCAGGCCTACTTGGACTCATAGTCGTTAGTCATCTTCTGCCTAGGTCACGGATATCAATGGCCTAGCCTTTTCCCAACTATGTTGGGGTAGGTTTCCAGTCTAACCGGATGCAGCTGAATACCAGCATTTAACATGAAGCGACTGCCTATCTAACGACCACAACCTAGTCATTGGGTAATACTATACCCCTTGGTAAGACTGGTTGTCAGCCTTTCGGGCTTCCGACAACCCGTAACGACTGTCAAAGATCCACGAATGACAGCCGGGACCAACGGTTTAGCGAGCTTTCCGACGCACGGAGGGGTCTTTTTTTTTTTTTTTTTTTCAGGATGGGAAATCATCAAATGACTCCTCCCGCTCTGGGTGGAGCAGAAGGGAGTGTCAGACTCTTACTGACTAAAACCCACCCGTGTTCCTTCCTTAGCCCTTTATGTACCAGGGCAGCGGTAACCCTTTCGGACGATCCCGCTACCCCGGCAGGCTTCGGCCCTGTCGGGCCCCGTCATCTATGCTGACATCTCTTTGAGGCGCACGTGGAACACTTACACGCCGTCCGGCACGGGCCTGGTCCTGATCGGACGGAGAGCTACCCATTGCTCTTCGCCCGCAGGCCCGCGCCTACGGTGGCCGGGAGTCGTCACGCGGCTCCCGACGCCCGGAGCGTCTCCCTCGGCGGCTGAGGCGTGAGGATCTCTCCCTCGCCCATCCCGCCACCTCCTTCGCTAGCATGACTGCTTCGCAGAAGGAGGTGACCGCCTCCCACTCCCTCTTGCCCCGGACCATGGCTTGCACCAGGGCCGGGCGCGAGAGGTCGCCGCCGCTGCCGATCGCCTCTACGAGGACACGGCGGTGCTCTGCCCAAGCGGGGCAGACCTCCACCGTATGCTCCACCGTGTCCTCCGGGCGATCCTCGCAGTGATGACACCCGGGCGTCTCCTCTCGCCTGATTATGTGCAGGAACCTCCCGAAACATCCGTGTCCGGAGAGGACCTGCGTCAGGCGGTAGGTGAGAGCGCCGTGACGCCTCTCTAGCCACTCCTCAAAGAGGGGTCTTACCACCGCTATCGTGGCGTGCCCTGCGCTGGGTTGCGATAGTCGCGCCTTCCATTCCACCATGAGACCGCGCCGGAGGTCCGTCCGCTCCGCAGCGATTTGCCGCGGGTGCAGAGTTTCCCCCCGACGTAGTGCCTCCGCGCGCCAGTCATACAGGCGCGCGAGGACTATCGCCTCCAGATCCCATGGTGGCAGTCCGGCAAGGAGGCTTGCTGCCTCGCCCGAGATCGTGCGGTACCCCCGGATTAGCCTTACGGCTACCACCTTTTGGGGCGCGTTCAGGTAGTGTGCGGCTCGAAGCCGCAGTGAACGCGCCCATACCGGGGCCCCGTATAGGGCCATGGACCGCACGACCCCCGCGTAAAGCCTCCGGCAGGAGGCGTTTGGCCCCCTCAGGTTGGGCAGGAGCCGCTTTAAGGCGGCCCCGGTCCGTTCCAGTTTGGGGGCCAAACGTCGGAAATGCTCGACGAAGTTCCACCGGCTGTCGAGGACGAGACCCAGGTATCTCATCGTCTTTCGCACCCCTTTCGGACGATCCAGCTACATCGGCGTTACCCCTTGGTAAGACTGGTTGTCAGACTTTCGGGCTTCCGACAACCCGTAACGACTGTCAAAGATCCACGAATGACAGCCGGGACCAACGGTTTAGCGAGCTTTCCGACGCACGGAGGGGTCTTGGTATGTAAAGATGGACCAACTGCGGCTATCGTAGCTTAACCTGATCGATCGACCCGTGCGGCTCTTATTACTTAGCCACAGGCCCCTCACTCATAGTCGTCAGTATTGAGCCATAAAATAGCCCCTATAATGGATGTTTACATGCAGACAGACATGAGGTCAAGAACCTACAAGGTACAGTGCCCTAAAAAAGATCATCCTAACAAGAAATAGTGCGTAGGCTAAAGAGAACTAAACCATTTGAGTTAGCGTAGTATTTATATAGTGAATGAATAATAGTGCGGTGTTAATGGTGCTATACATGTAACACATGAACAAAGTGTTTTATCAATTATCAGACCCTAAGAAAGTGCTACGAAACTGTGTAAAAGTGCAAATTGACACTATTCTTAGTTATAACATAATCTATCTCGTAAAATATTAAGTTAGAGTTAAATTGCTTATTAGTCTGTTAGGCTGGATTGTAATCCATTACTAAGAACTTTAGTTCTTATTAATAAAGAAAAAAAAAAAAAATAACAAGAAATACATACTTGACAAGGCAAATAAAAGTTAATAGGTAGTAGGTCAGTAGTCCACGATCTACAATTACCAGGCGACGGTTTTCTGCCCGCGGCCCTGAGCAGAATGTTCTAGCTCCTTTCACTGCCACCCCTAACAGGATAGACGGAACTTAATTTATGTGCCGCCATCTTAATTATACGTCTCTGTCGCATTCAAATGTAGATAAATCATGCGTTTTATTTAACTTTAGTACGCAGTAAAAGGTTTATCAAATCGCGACGTGACAATGGTCAAAACACAATGACGTAACGAACGATCTGTAATTAAATCTCCACTCTCACATCCACCAAAAAAGAAATCAATAGAAAATGGTACCTACCGCGCTCAAAGAAATGGCATTTTGTTTTGACTTCAAGGAATTGAAAATTGTTAAAACATTTCAAGCGGATTAGCAAACATATTATACAAAATCTAAATTAAAACGATGTTTCATTGCATTTTAATCACATCACTAGTAGAGAGAGTGTGGCAAATTTTTTTAACGAAATGACAGTAAGAAGTGTCGTTCTATTGGGCGGAGCACCGCCGCATCCTCGTGGCGGCAATCGGCGGCGGCGATCTCTCGCGTCCGGCCCTGGTCCAGGCCATGGTACGGAGCGAGAGTGCATGGGAAGCCGTCAGCTCCTTCTGCGAAGCAGTAATGCTCGCAAAGGAGGAGGCGGAGCGCGTGAGGCAGAGGCAATCTCTGCGCCCTCACGCCCCTAGTCGCCGCAGGAGACGCCCTGGACGTCGGGAGTCACCAGCCGACTCCCGGCCACCGTAGGTCCGTGCTTGCGGCGAGGACCAGGCCCGGATCGACGGCGCGTTTTGTTCCACGCGCGCCCCAAAGAGATGTCAGCACGAATTGAAGGGGTCCGGTAGGGCCGATGCCTGCCAAGGCCGCGGGTTGTTCGAAAGAGATACCGTGGCCCCTGGCACAGGCAACTGAAGGAACACGGGTGGGTTTTAGTCAGTAAAAGTCTGACACGCCCTCCCGCTCCGCCCAGAGCGGGAGAAGTCATATAATGATTTCCCACACAAAAAAAAAAGTGTCATTCCACTGCAGCTAATTAAAAATCTGACTTTAACGTGTACTTAAATGATGACAACGCGGAACACTGTGTGTCCTCATAAAGTCATTAACCTGAAACATGACCTCAAACACTACCTACTTTCATATTCTATGGGTACTGCATGTTGCCGTGTTTCCACTTAGGTGTGATGAGGGGTTCGGCTCGAATTTAATGCAAGGAAAAAGGCAAGTCATGATGACCGTTTGACGCCTGACATCCTAATGAATACCGGATGATGAAAATTTTATCGAACCCAAATTGTTTACGTTGGATAACCGACGAAAAATAAAGCTCTCTAACATAAATAAAATTATGTCTTATAGGATACAGACGAAATAACAATAACAATGAAACTATTGATACAAATATTATTTATCGGAATAAAATCACAATCACATAATGTAACATGAATAGTACAGCGTTCACATTCCGTATTTGTCTCATAGATTTATTTATTATTTATTCAATATTTAGGGACAAACAACAAATTCCGAGGATATTCCATCATAATCGCAATAACCGAACACAGCAAACACTTGTATAACAGAACAAACAATATAAATGACACCTGTTACTAGGTTCACTTTCATTTTACGTATTTTTACACGCACGTGGCGTTATGCAAATATTAGATATTTCGCGGCACAATATTCTGTGGCAATTTACAGGGAAATTGGGCAGGAAAGCAATTGATATTCCTATCTCGTTTGGGAATTTTCGCTGGGAATACTGTAGAATCCACTTCTGATTCACCATTTACTTGTAGCCCACATATCTGCCTATAGAACGGTACAGGCTAAACAAACGCGTTAGTAAAGGGTGGTGGGCACATGGTGCTTACTAAATCGTAGTAGTGTCTGCCAATAGTGTCCCTCGTTTACGTTTGTTTGTAAAACTTTGAATTGTCGATTTATAGAAAAGCTCTTCTCTTTGTAAACTGTTTCTGGTTTATTTTCGTGTTTATTTTTATGGAATACAATATATTAAAACTAACTTTTAGACTCCTACTTGAATAGAAACCTTCATTCACACAACAAAATTCAGAAGTAGGTATGGGATTATGGTTTTCACACTTCCACGTACAAGAAATCCTTTTGAATAGTTAAGCATCAATGAATATGAAAGTGACCCACTTCTGCGTCCATTCACTCCACTAGCTGTCATTTTACCTAATGTTATTGAATTTGCCAACAGAATGTAATTGTACACAACCGTCTTTACACTCCCTTGTTCCATCCAATTAATTTTAACAATATGCGCGGTACGCACATAAGGAAACTTGGGTTAAGGAAAAAATACAGGGTTCGAAAGCATCTCCGTAAATGCGATACAGATTTGGGATTCCGGGCACTCGAAAATATTAAATGTCATGTATAATACCGGGTTCATTACTTTACATTAAAAACAAAGGCGATCTTAGGCATTTTTTAGTATTAGAGATGTACCTAATATGAATGTAATTATTAGGAATTAAAGCATACGACCGAGTGGCGTTCAAGGGCTGGAAGGCGAAACTTCGGTCCTCCGGCGGTGAGATGGGCGGACATCATTATTACCATCGCGGGTAGAAGTGGATGAGGCTGACACTGGAGCGTGGGGCATGGCACAAAAAAAGAGAGGGCTATGCTCAGCAGTGCGTAAAGTCGGGCTATGGGTGATGATGAAAGCATACGATCGAATCTCTTACCTAAATTCTTTCAACAATATGTCACGTAAAATAAAAACCCAAATCACGTCTTCCCAACAACTCGCATACAACGCATAAGTCTAGCACACGACCTTAATAAGCCATGCTCAGTCCGTAATAGCCATAATAAGATCATGAAGGAATTTATATAAGCGGAACTATTTCAAGCATACCAATATTACCCATTACTAAAGCTACCCACAGCGCTCCACTAAAGATATTTGTTGACAAATGAAATGCCAATTGCAGAGACGACTATTCGTTATTGAGGAGCGGCGACTTCAATATGCTTTGTTTAATGTTGTTTTGTATATATTATTATCTATTATTTATACTGAAAGATCTATCTCTTGTCCGCGAGTCAATTTTGCAAAAACATTTTGATTAGCTATCAGATTTTTTTGTTTCGTTGTAACAAAACAAAAAAAAAATACCTTTAACTCAGTTACATTACAGACCAGTGGTGCTCCAGTGGTAACAGCTCCAAGTTACGAGTTGTAGGTCGTGGGTTCAAATTTAGACGCTTTACTTTGTGTAAATCATTTCATCACCACTGCTCTCAAAACCAAACATCGTGACGAAACCGGCATGTCCTAGAATCAACGACGGGCGACTAGAATCAATTTTATTTCAATTTTATTTTTGACGTTCGAAAGTGCCTTTTATGTGCCTATTTGAAATAAATGATTTGACTTTGACTTTGACTTTCAAAAATTCGTAGGCATGTGCCATCTACCAACCTGTACTGGGCCCGCGTGGTAGATTACAGCCCATTCCATCAGGGCGATAGGAGGCCAATGTGTTCCAGCAGTGGGAACATTATAGGTTGATTATGCTGTTTTCTACCAACCTTATTCGACTAAAATCTGAATAAAATTGCCTGGTTACATTCCTACATTTGGTTCAATCATCTCGTCTCACATATTCATTTTAAACTCACCAGGGTAATAAACCATATAGGAATTCCCTTTTAAATCCCGATTAGAATTTTCTTCTTTACCCAGTATCACATACACGTTATGAGTAAAGTTACCAACCTACTCAAATACCATGTAGAATTGAAAAGCCTTTGTGATAGAATTTCCTCTGAGGAAGTTGCAGTGCTTCTTTTCAATTTCCAAGGTTCGTATAAGACCAGTAATTCAAAGCTGACACAAGCCTGCTACCAATTTAATACCGTCAAAAGAAGTCCCCTTGCTTGCCATTTCTCATACATTCATGAGAGATACAAGATTCGGTTGATTTGTTTAACATAAGTCGATTTGTACGAGTATGTATTTCAAGGCACTTACCGGGTAATTGAGAATATCTTAGAATTGACGTGATATTTATATTCATTGAAAATTCGTATTTATGTTTCATAATATCTCTCTGATAAGAAATCGTTTGAACATCTGACTCCTCTATTATTTTTGTGTCTGTATTTGAAATCGTATTGCTTGAAACGACGGTTAATAACGCAATATCAACAATATTTATAGAGACGATTTAAAACAATTATTGGAAAATTGAAAAGTGGTTTAACGGATCGCCGTCTGGCGTATTATTTGTTGTAACAGATCGACTCGGCCCCAGGGAGAGGTTGGAGAGTTCGCAAGGCGACGGATTTCACGCCAACGTGCCGTCCTTGCTGCCACCCTGCCTCCGAGTTCCCAGCCCCGGCGCTCACTGTCCGACACAAAACTCGATTGGATATCGATTCGATAAATAGTGTGGCTAATCTCGTCTGTTATAATATCAAGCACGAACTCCGACACCATTTAATTATCGTCTAAAGACACAAGCCAGTGTTGGTCTACGTAATTATTTCAATGGAAAATAATCATGTTAAAACAATTTCCTTTTTCAGTGACACAAATACGCCAGTTTTAAAACCCTCATAATGGAAATGTTTCACAGTGAAAATGAGTATTTTCGCTTACACTGAAACAAAAATGCTGAGTCCGCACTCTGGCGAGCTTAATCAAACGCTGAGCTTCGTCTATACAAAAACGTTTACCAAACGTAATATTGTAGGAACGAGTTTTAATTTAAAGAGTCAATGAAGAGGAAGAACATAGGTTCAATCAACTATTGTGAGCTTAAGGCCATAAAGTCTGCCGGTAAGAGCAGCGAAGCAGATACGACGACATGCTAATGTACTTCGATAAAGTTTGTACACAATTTATATAACAATAGAGTGTATCTATTGGAGCAAAGCATACAAACACGGAAGCCTTTCATGCCTCCGTTCAGTATTTCGTGAGCATTGTTCGAAACGAGGTTACTACAGTTAGTGCCACGATTTAATAAATAAAATACAATATCACGGGACAAAAGACTATGCCACTGACTATTTACAATTTTTCTAACATTGCTATGATTGTAGAGCATGCAATAGTATTTTTAAAGTGCATACACCAAAATAATATGAAATCCCCAAAAATTGTGTCATCATTATTTGGAAGTAGGTACTTACATCAACGAGAATGAGTTACGCCTTGTATGCGGTATGTATTCTCCTGTGTGCTCTTTTAATATATTTGAGGTAGGTATTATCCGATCTAAAGTGAGCACTATAGGTTCTTTTAAAGTACGAAAAATGTGCATAATATCCAAAGACGCATTCTGACTTTAGATTTTGGGGTAATTTGATTGCTGTATAAAATAGATCTATCTATTGATATTGCCGGGAAAAGAAGTTTAGTATACAGGACACTTTCGAGCCAGGGAAGCGTATTTCGACCGTAAATTAATAGTGGACTCTTTCCGCAGGTCCATTAGCGAAAACCGGATGTCCTTACCGCTACCCGTACGTTTGCGTCATCAAAATAAAATGTATCCGCATCAAAACGCTAGTTTAACGGCCGTAAGCTCGCTCTTAAACCGGGGAGCATTCCCGGTCCCAATGAAAACTGTTCGTCTTTCAAAACAAACTAAATACCAGGGGTGTTTGTGCTCCACGTCAAACGTTGTTATCCGCTGTTTGTTGCTTCTACGACAATACATTGCGGTTCTCTTGATAAATATTCGGGACAACTAACTGCGTTGTAGTATGTTGTTTATGTTTTCGTAATAATGTACCTAAGTTTCATTTGTACCTATGCTACTAAATGACATATGTAGTCACACATTCTTTACATTTTCACGGCAATAATAAGTTTATTTATGTTTTAGGAACAAAAGCAGACAAAAAGATAAACGGAGGCAAATATCATATGGAAAAGGTGATATTAAAATTGAATACACTGTTTGAATATAATATGATGCCTTTTAAAATAACAACTGAATCAATATTTATTTGAAAAAGATAAGGCTTCAATTTATTATTAACTAATATATTTCCACAACCTCACTGTAGAGCTAACACACGTCTGAGCTCAGGTTTTATCAATTTGATACTAGATACGTTCGGGAATCGATGGCTCGGGGATACATTAGATTCCATCGTGGTAACTTAGGAATAGTTAACAGTTTGCGGCCAGCTGTGGGCACTGCGGCCAGACAGCACTGATTTTAGCTTACTACACTACAACTAGCAACTAGATACAGCAAAATACACATAGTTGTGTCGGTCGATCTTCAGATAATAAGCGACGTTCAGTCAGTGATGTTGGATGTCGGTTCATTGTTTGTAGACGTACGGATTGACAGTGTATGCTCATCTTATGTAGATTTCTCACGGTAGATCTGTGATTTGTCAGTAATGTCTGTATGTAGGCTGCTATGCCTCTAGTGTTAGTAGCCTGAGGGGTTGCTACGGCTGATGTATTGTGTAGCCAACATATGTTAGCCATTCCAAACTCACTGTTCCGAATTAAAAGTACAAAAATTTCTTGAAATATTCGGGCCTGGTCCTTACCGGACGGCGAGCTGCCCATTGCTCGCCGCCCGCATCCCGCGCCTACGGTGGCCGGGAGTCGGCTGTTGACTCCCGACGTCCAGGGCGTCTCCTGCTGCGATTAGGGGAGTGAGGGCGCAGAGATTGCCTCTCCCTCACGCGCTCCGCCTCCTCCTTTGCGAGCATTACTGCTTCGCTGAAGGAGGTGACTCTCACTCCGTACTATGGCCTGGACCAGGGCCGGACGCCGAGAGAGCGCCGCCGCTGATCGCCGCCGCGAAGACGCGGCGGTGCTCAGCCCAATGGAATGACACTTCTTACTGTAATTTCGTTCAAAACTGTTGCCACACTCTCTCTACTAGTGATGTGATTAAAATGCAATGAAACATCGTTTTAATTTAGATTTAGTATAATATGTTTGCTAATCCGCTTTAAGTTTTAACAATTTTCAATTCCTTGAAGTCCAATCAAAATGCCATTTCTTTGAGCGCGGTAGGTACCGCCCAAGCCGGGAAGACCTCTACCCTATGCTCCGTGTCCTCCGGGTGATCCACACAGTGGTGATAGGTTCGAATCCTGACAGATGTTTTACTTTGTGTACTGACAGATGTTTTACTGAAGAAACTGGTATGTTCTAGAACCAAAAATTCGAAGACATGTGACCTCTGCCAACCCGCTGTGCCCACGTGATGGATTACGGCCCACTCCCTCTAACCGAGAGGAGGCCTGTGTCCCAGCAGTAGGAACTTTATAGGCGGATTAAGTTTGTGCTTATTTATGCTATCCAAATGGATTTAATTACTTACTTTTCATTATCATAGAAAACCTTTACTTAGTAAAGACTTGGAACGTGTATCCATACTTGATATTATAAATTCAGAAGTAACTCCGTCTATATGTTACCTTTTCACGCCTAAACCACTGAACGGTTTTTGATCAAATTTGGCAAGGAAACAGATGGCATCCTGGGGAAGGACATCGGGTACTTTTAGCCCCAATAACGTATTCCCGTGGGATAATTTCCGACATCCACGCGGGCGAAGCGGCGGACAGAAACTAGTTTTATATATGATTTCAGAATTTATTTGTTTAGATGCAGCTATTCCAGCTGTGAGAAAGGTTTTGGCTTGCTCACACAATACTACGATCCTCTTAGTCTGGAATCTGTCACTATAAATGCAAATATACTCTAGCAGGGATCGTTAAATCCTACACGCTTCCTTCGCTTCGCTTTATATGCTTAAACGTTACATATTGGTTTCTAACGCACACCAAAATAAAGGTTAAATAAATAAAAAGGTTTATGGTAAGATCAACTATATGCAAAAGTTTTGCAATAAAATTATATTATTACTAGCTGCGCCCCGCGGTTTCACTCGCATGAGTTTCGATCCCGTAAGAATATCGGGGTAAAAAGTATCCTTTAAGTTAATACTGGTTATAAACTATCTGTGTGCCAAATTTCATCCAAATCAGTTCAGTAGTTTTGGCGTGAAAGAGTAACAAACATCCATCCATCCATTCATCCATACAAACTTTCGCGTTTATAATATTAGTAGGATACACACATATAGTCAGTGTTATATTACCAGTCTTACCAAGGGGTATATTACCCAGTAACTTGGTTGTGGAGGTTAGATAGGCAGTCGGTCCATCTAAAATGCTGGTATTCTGCTGCATCCGGTTAGACTGGAGGCTGACCCCAATATAGTTGGGTAAAGGTTAGGTAGCTTGATTTGAACTAGTGCGGACATGATATTATGATATATTCTTTTTATAACAAACTTTCATTTTTAAAACTTCATAACCAAGAACAAAATAAACTGGCGCTTATTAATTAAACTTCTGCGTTCCGTCTCTGTTATCTTTCTAATTGTTTATTTAATTATAGCTATCGAGTCGCTCAGCACAATAAATAGGATTAACAATATCAAAAGGCATCAAAATACTTGTGAAGATCTAACATAATAATATGTTTAGGAACGAAGTTCTTTGACGATGCATGCAGTAAGAGTAAACTGGTAGAAATCGTCACGTAACAAAAAAGGGTTACGAGGAAGAGACACACAGAGAGAGATAGTGTTAGTGGTTTTCGAAGGTGCTGAAGCCAATAGTGACGTCAAAAAAAAAACCAAGATGGCGGCTGCGGAAATTTTTCAATCGGTGTCGTTTTCACGGCTTTCGAGGGTGCTGAAGCCAACCGTGAGTAATTTTTTTTTAATTTTCACATGGGAACTTCGTTCCTGTTCGTCGTTTTTTTTAAATTAAATTGAGTTATATACATCAGACCTTTAAGCATTAAAAAAGTCCTTATCGGCTGAAAAGTTTTCCTGTCTGGTTAATATTTTTACAGGCTGTTTTTAAATGCTTCCTTGAAAATAGTTTCAGAGAACATGACTGACAGACAGACGTACAGTCACGATCACCAATATGTCAACACTTGGCAACTTTCAATTGCGATTATGGGTTCGAAAATGCTATGTTCGTAACAACATAAAATTTCATTAAAAAATAAAGGAGTAAATCGCTTTTGAATAAAGCCGAGTGTATACATACTTTTGCTCGTGACTGTACATCAGTAATAAATTGCACGTAAAAGCACGGTATACTAAAATAGGTCCATTATTGATTATAAATATTGTCTCAATAATGTTTACTAGTTATAGTGCAATCACATAAAATACATTTAAAAAAAAGTTCAAGCACTCGTGTATAAATATGACGTACATATTTCGTAAAAAAAAAAACAATATTTATGCGCTGGCACGTAAAACATTAATAAATGCCATTTATGGACGCCCATAAAATTAAACAATGAATGTAAGCATTGCAGTTAAATCATTACAGGAATATTTAACATTGTTAACATTTATGTGTTAAATGCCTCTGAGAGAGTTGTACTTTCGATCCTACAAAAAAGTCACGGTCCGAATAATAATCTTTCTTCAGTACTATTAACAAAACTATCCTTTAGTCTGTCTATTGACAAAATAAACATGTATTGTCATCGTCAACTGCCTAGCTTTTTCCCAACTATGTGGGGGTCAGTTTCTAGTCTAACCGGATGCAACTGAATACCAGTATTTTAGATGGAGCATCTGGCAGTCGTACATACCTAAGCATTCCTCTAAGGTATTTCGGAAAAAACTAAACGGGCTGCAGGTATTTTCTCGGATTTCTGTACTGAGATCAATGCTGTGCTTAAACAAAACACCTAGGGATTTTGACTATCATGGGATTTTGACGATTGTCGCAGGACGGCTGGTAGCAGCTGGATGAGAGTTGCTGAAAATCGAGTTAATAATCGAGTTACATAGGCCTCTCCTATTGCACGCCCTTCAACTCGATTTCCACTGCTGGACATAGGTCCAGCAGTGGACTGCTATAGGCTGATGATATTAATGATGTGGGATTTTAATCAAAGAACGTTACGTGAGAATTTGATTGAGCTCGGTAGTCATATAAATTAATTTCACATGGAACAAAGTCATATTACAACCAAGAAAAACCACAAAGTCTACGATCTCAACCATTTTAAGACTGGCAAGGTAAAATAAATTTAATTATAATGAATTCTAAACTTTTCTATGGGTACCCAATTATATTAAGTGTTTTAGCTATATTAGCTATTATTACTTAATATTATTGCTTCGGTAATGTTTAATTTATGTGTTCTACTAGTTTATGTGTGAGGGTGCAAGTTTAATAGTACTCACACCTCTGTATCACGGGCGTAGCCGCGCGAAGCCCAAGAATAAATTCGCTGAGTACGTACATTATGTCCCTACAGTGTATACAGTTCAAATCGAAACATTTTAATAAGCATCCCTCTCCAAATCGTTTATTAAAAGGTACGCAAAAACCTATAAGAGAGCATGAAAAATATTTTTGCATTCATTCGCAAAAGTAGTACTTAGATGAAAATTTCCCGACGATAATTGACGGTCCCACCGAGAAATATCGTCTATAAATATAGTGGACAAAGTTTGACGACTGTCGGGGAAATTTTCAAGCTCCTATTCAAGACATTAACTTGAGAATACTGAGGAGGTTCGAAGGCAGACACAGCAATTTGTTAGTTTACGCTGCGTAGAAGCGCCGGGCCGGGCTCACCCAGGCGGCGAACAAGTCATCTTTTATTAAATACGTACAAACATTTGCATTTCGCTACCGTGTACTCTGTATTGTAAAATTTTAAAGTATTTTCCGTGTAATGCATTCAAATGATAAAATGTAGTCTCGTATTTTGAATAGAATGAACAACGTTTTAAATGGATAGTCTATACCGGCTACCCATTTAAAACGTTGTACGGAATTTTAATTCGTGGCTACGCTAAACCTGGGAAATCTTAAAAACTAAGAGCTGTATCTATGGTGAAAGAAGTCCTTACTGAAGTACACACATACGTATACATAAACTCACGCCTTGTTCCCATGGGGGCAGGCAGAAACTATAGAACGCCACCTGCTACGAACCTTACATAGTCTTTTGCTTTGTTTACTTTCATACACCTGGTTATATTCGCACGCCAGTTGCTAGTACCTACGCATCAGACCCTACTTAAGTACTTCGTACTTTATATGACCTTGGAAAGCTTTATAGTTGGGTGTAAGGGGTAGATAGATAAATACAAGGTAGGACATAATGACTTTCTATAAACTCATTCACACAAAAATAATTTGCACGAGGGACGGTCCCCCATTAGACGGATTTTCCTCCAACGCCATTAGCCAAAGTATTTTCTTTCAATAGGTATTTTGCCATGAATGTTAATACCTACGTACTTCTGGTACTTCTAAAAATAGACAAGTTAACACGAAATTCTACAGAGCTAGGCAACAGTACGTCCGCCCAGTTGCCTATAGACGTTTTATGTCCCGTTCAAAGTCATCTCCATTTATATGGGCCCATATCAATGACCATAAACATGAACATGAATAAGAATGTAGGTTTTATGGCCTCCCATATAAATCCGGAGGAGGTGGTCATTACACCCGCGTGCCTCGAGGAGTCGCTTCAAGGGGAAATACGTTGCTGATAATAATGACATGTAAGGACTTGATTATTCTGTGTCTTGGTGGGAATAAAGGTCTCTGCACACAGCGGGCGGGGCAGGACGGCGACGCGGCGCTGGCGCGGCGGTAGTGTTTCTACTGCGGGCGCGATCACGTTCCGTCCCGCCGCGCCTTTCTTTCGTCAAAAAAGATGTTGAGCGATTCAGACATGGAAACGCTTTTGCTCATAGTTGAGCTAGCTAAGAAAAAACAACGTAAACGGAAATGGGTGCATGAAATAAATCAAAAACGCGCTCGCGTCGCGCCATGCCCTGCCCCGCCGCTTCTGACTTGTATTCCCCGCTCGGCGCGGCGGCCGGCGGCGGCGGGGCGCGACGGTTACCGTCGCGTCGAGCGGGGCGGTTCTGTCTGGCGTCGTCCGTAATATCTAGTACATTACAACTGCTCAGCGTCGCGTCGCCGTCCTGTAAGCTGTGTGGAGAGACCTTAAGGTATCTCTTTTCTGCCCTTGGGTATTAATTTCTTCAAAATCCTAGTAACCCAGTACTTGTAATCTAAGATATAATAAGAGAGAATTGCTATATGTACTTAATTGTGAGTGTGATGGGCACAACACTTTAGTCTTTAACCATAAGAGATTAATGTCTGTCCCTATTCCAGTTTTCAGGATCATGAGGGTACCACATTATTGACTTTCCGCACAAATATAAAACCTAGCATAAACACCACTGCCCTCACAAGCTGCATCATAATTATACGTACCTAACCTATACGTTGCTCATCTGCAGCTCCCGGGATCTTCTAAAAAATACCCACATTATATCATCCTCCTATTTTTCGTAAACACTGTTTTTAAAAATGATTAAATACTCCCTGAGTAAAGGTAATATTTTTAAATGAAAACTGTTGCTTTTAGTGGGGTTTTAGTCGAGTTTTAAGCCTTGAAAACCGTGAGAGGGAAAAATAAAGCGATTGCTTGTCGTAAACCAACTACACACGCAGCTGTCCAGTGTCCCCTTTATTTTATTACTATTTTCCGTGAGTCCGTTTATACAGTGGCCCAGCGTGGTGCCTACGGGAATTGGTAAAAGGATAGCTCTAATGGCCAGCAGTGGGCTAGTAGGACGCTAAGAAGTTTTTAATTGAATATTTTCAACGTTTTTAGTCGGTAGCTATTTGAGTAGATTTTCTTTTCTATAACTCCTCATTTATTATGCTGCCTCGTTGGTCTAGTGGTGATAGGCTCTAGTGCTGAGCAAGAGGTCCTGGGTTCGATTCCCGGATCGGGCAAAGCTTATTCGGATTTTCCATCTGGAATTTTTCAGAGGCAGCCTGGAGTCTGAAATTGTGGCCGGTTCATGTCAATAGGTTCGCGCTATTACCTACATGAGACTTAAACATAACTGGCGATATGTGGGTGTGCTGCAGGTACCCTGCCTAACCCTCCGGAGAATACAGGTGTGATGTTATGTTATGTTATTATTATGTAAAGGATATTAAACGTCTTCGCCATAAAACCAAACTCAAAAAAAAACAAGTTCAGCCAATGAAGAAAATTACGATTCTTCTCCAGGAAGCAATCACAAACTTCCCAACACTATTGTTTTACTAACCTACGGGAATACTATAACCATGTTTTACAAACTAGAACACTTATCCTGAAACAGCGCTACTATAAAGAAGAAAACACTTCGTTCCAAATCTGGTCGTACACAAGAAATCTGTTATTGCACTGAGCCCATATCGATTTCTTAATACAATTTACCTTGAGCATGGATTTGGCAACAACAATGTGGGCATAAAACTATAGAGATAATAATATCATGCTAGTAACACAGGGTACTAAAGGTTTCAGGTTCATTTGAGGTTTACAGTTGTCTGCACTACTTGTACTTCTATGTAAGTACAGTGAACAAATGAGATAAATAACCTGGTAGCTATACAGGCTGGTAGAGATATCGACGCACAAACTGTAACCATGAATTCAGTACTTGACTAGACCCTCTAGAACAGTAATTTTTTGTCGCATATAAAAAAAATCTGCTATGGCCTCTGTAGCACCATGAAACATGAGGCAACAGGGGCTAGTGTGAATCTTGTGGTTCATTCGATTAATCGAGTCTGGTTTAACTACGCTGGGATCGGTGCATTTCATTCATGCATATCAAAAACAATCTGCTGTTACATAAAAAAGTGCAATACCTACGCGGTCAAAACGTATGAACAGCAATTTTTTTTTAAATAACTGACAATAATTACGGGGGGTTCAGAATCATGTACTGAATCCATAGTTTGTTCCTGCCACCCTGTATACAGTACCGGGGCGTAAATATAATCAAGCTTCAGAAATTGACTGTCAGAGACACTCGGTATGAGAGCCGACGAGAAGACGACGCTCTACAAATCCGAACTTTTTCCTAATAGGTACTCGACGTGCCTTATTTACTTTCGAGTACCTAATGCAGGAAAAAAATAACCAGTGCGCAAACTTTTTGATATCCGACGAGAAATGTTTACGCTAGGGATAGCGTAAACATTTTTCGTCGGATATCAAAAACTTTGCGCACTGGTTATTTTTTCTAGGTCTAGAATCATATGCTAAATTCATGGTTACAGCTTGCGCACTGATAATTTTTTTATCCTGTATAAATCCTATTTATACAATGATTGTGTGTGCTTTGTGCCTTGTGTTTTTAAAGTTAGCACGGACTAAATAAAAAATAAAGCCTTAATTTTGGTTACTTATCAGTTTGGCTGACTGTACGCAGGAATGACACAACTTTTTATATGTTGGAGATAAAAATGTAGTCTCAGCACCTCTGGAAAGCTAGGTGTTGAGAAAACAAGTTAGTGTCGACATAGCAATATTGTGTGTGTGCGTGCGTGTGTAAGCCTGAGTGCATGGTTCAATGTTTTTACGATTGCGGAGCAAGGAAGTTCTAACAAAGTAAGACGGTTTGTGGTGTAAACACAAATGTAAAAAAGCTAGCTTTATTCATAAGCTAGTTTCTGTTCAGTAGCATAGTATAATCAGCCTATAATGTTCCCACTGCTGGGATACAAGCCTCCTGTCTGTGTGAGGGAGCGGTCCATAATACACCACGCTGTCGGGCTCAGTGCGGGGTTGGTGGATGTCACATATCTTTGAATTTTTGGTGTTAAGACTTGCCGGTTTCCTCACGATGGTTTCCTTCACCGTTCTGAGAGCATTGGTGATGAAATTAAATACACAAAGTAAAGTAGCTGCTTGGGTTTGAACTCACGACCTAGAACTTGTAACTCGGGGTCGATAAAATTGGGCCACCATTGGTCATACCAATCAGTAGATATTATAAATTATTTATACCCTGAGACCCTGAAATATATTTGACTTGGTACATAAAAATAATCCTGTACATATTTCGTCTTTTCACAAATAAAGACTTGCTACAAATAATTCATATTCCGTTTACCTTTGATCCGCATGAAAAGTAAAATACAACCAATGGCATTACACTCAATAAAAATATAGGAAAATCCGTGTGAAGGTAATGTTTAACACAAAGAGACAAACACAGTATCTTCGATTAAACACGATTGACAAAAGAAATATATTGTTAACGTATAGTATATATGTATATATTAACAAGCTGTCATTACATGAGTGAATGGAGCGCATATTGTAAATTCACTGAAACCGAACATGAATCAAAATGTTTCGTTGCGAGATGAAAGGAATATTATGGGCTAGTAGATCACATAAGGAGATTTAATCAGGTCGCGGATTCATAGCGACTACTGATCGTCTAGACAAATTATAGCATGGTTTACATGAATATTACTGTATTGTTACTTAATCAATTCGTTGGAAAGTGCTTTTTTAGAGTCACGTACCTCAGAAGGAGAAACGGAACCCTTATAAGACCACTTCGTTGTCCGTCTGACTGTCCGTCCGTCTGTGAAGACCCTTTTTCTCAGGAACGCGTGGAGTTATCAAGTTGAAATGAATACCAAATACTCTTTGAAGCAGTGATTAAATCAAAGTTTTAAGTAAACGCAATCAAAAGATACGGGCGTTTATGTTCCGTTTATGTCGCATATCTTGACACTCGCAAGGGAATCAAAGCCTATAGGGTACTTCCCGTTGACCTAGAATCATGAAATTTGGCAAGAAGCAATGTCATGAAGCACAAGTAAATGTAAAAATCCAAAAACCGTAAATTTGTACGGAACCCTCGGTGCGCAAGTCCGACTCGCACTTACCGGTTTTCATTTAAATTAGCCTCAAACTGAAGGCGAATTTCCGCAGTTAAAAACGATCAAAATCTGAGATGAGATAGCGACTTATCTTATCTCAGCGACAATCAATGTTAAAAACTTGTCAAAAATGTAGGGAAATTATTATTATTTTTGACCGATTGAGACTGAGATCAGACTGTGAACGTTCTTAAAATTACGAGAATGGTTCTCATTTAAACAAAGTGATAGTTTTACTAGAATCTCAACACATTTTAGCACTTTCGCAGTACGAAGTTTCAATAGAGTAAGAGTTCAGCCTATACTAGTTTTACAACAACTGACGTGCGCCCTACTCTAGGTACATAGGCGCACATTGTCCCTAATATCGGTATCAAAATGTCATGGCCGTAATTTCCCTACAAAATGAGCGCGACCCATGGCGACATATCCTTTATTCTCCAAACTGTTGTAAATGGTACACGAGAAGTGTACCATTTACAACAGTTTGTCAAAGTATCCTAACATAATATTATCTACGGTTGCCCTTGTGTTATGTTATACAGCGGCTCCGGCGGTGTAATTCTCTTTGAAACAACTCAAGTTTTATTATTTAGTTCCTTCCTCCGCCACCGCTGACTAAAATCACATAGAACGTCATTCATACAATACAATATGAAGTCGCGAAGCTAGAAATTTATGAAAACAAACACGTAGCTTACCATTCAATATATTTTCATTTACCTACCGTTTTAAACAGAGTTCATTTGACTTCGAACAGACTTTATTTAAACAAACATTTTACGGAGATGTAACCTACATTTAGTGAGGACGGAA
Source organism: Apamea epomidion (assembly GCA_947507525.1). Lineage (NCBI taxonomy): Eukaryota > Metazoa > Arthropoda > Insecta > Lepidoptera > Noctuidae > Apamea > Apamea epomidion. Next base: position 9,215,334 of record OX382225.1, read on the forward strand.
ATCGCTTTCATTGCAAAATAAATTGATTAGACGTGGGGCCAAAAAATCTCAAAGCTTTCTCTCCTTTTTAACTTTTCGTGTCCGAAAGCTTTGTCCTGAAGAGATTCATTTTAATTACGATTTCCACGAGAAATAACGACTCGGGGAAGTACGGCCTTTACCTAGCTACCAATCTTCATTAGCTTCATTATTTCCGTGTAAAATTGTACGTTATGTGCCTTTTATACTACCTATAAGTATGTACGACACAAGAATTGTGACAGTTTTGACAAGAGGATTTAAAATTGAATTTTACTTAAAAATTACCGCACGTTTGCTCATTTATTTCTAGCCTTTACATCGCTAGAATGACTTTTATTTCCATCAGGGCTTTAGATTAGATTATTATTCATTGTAAAAAATAATATTGAAGTGAAATCAGTATGATTCAATTTTGTAGAGCTGTTGTATTTATGTGGCTAACTACTTAGATGACACGAATTACATTCGAGTTATTGATTTTCCCAGATATGTCGCCATACATCGTGGATAGAGACGTGAGAACACACGTAGATAGAGGGTAGAATTTGATTTATTCAGGCAGAGAGTGGTCGGTCGCGGCGACCGTACGTTACTAAGTTGAAGTTCCAACGACATAAATCTCCGGCCACTCCACACAAAGTGAACGAATTGGACCGAATGAATAATTCCGAATACATTTATGCAAGCGCAAGTATTTCCATAGCGTAATCTTGTAGGATCACTGAGCAAATACTTTTGGAAGATTTGTACAGGACAAAGATATCGAAAAACGTAATAAATTTTCCCAAAATATGTTCTATAAATATTTACACGATTAAGTGGGACGTGTCACAGAGAAGTTCAGACCTTTTATTCAACCGCAAATAAATGTTAAAAGTTTCGATAAAAGATTTTGATTTCAATTTTCTGCTTTTCAATATTGAACAGTACAACAGCAGTTTGGTTGAAGTTTGCTTCTTCTAAATAGAAAAGTTCTGATTTGTTGAGAGACAAGACGAAACTAAAATACGATGGTAAGAACAACAATCTGCTAAAAGTGAAAACTTTTGTTTGTAAACTTTCTATTTCAGCTGTAAATAACATTGTATTTTCTATTGTTTTTTTTTGTGATGAGGTAATTATTTTACGACTATTTTTTTTTGTTTTATGAATACAAAGAGAACATGTAAATAACTAATAAACTTAAACTGTGGGTAAGTAAAAATTTAAGGGCTGATTTTTCAATCATTTGATAACTTTATTCGAGGAATAATTTTGGAATTTTGACAGTTATTTCAAACAAAAACTGTCAAACGTCAATTTTATTCAATACATTTTTTTATTTTATTTTAAAACAAAAGTTATCTGACGATGGAAAAATCAGCCCTTCATTTATTTGGGCTATAATAACGTCGTACGTATTTACGTCAATACATAGAATGTATTGACGTAAAAACGACAGAAAATCGAGTTTCCAAATCCAATTTTTTACATTTTGTATGTAAACCTAATTATTGAGAGAATTTCTACGAATTCATTCGCTTCATCTCCGCCAGACGCGAAGTTTAATAAGATATTTCCTGTTCATGATGCTGGAAAGCGTCTGCCACCTATGTGGAAAAGTCCATAACTGAAATACCTGATAATTTAAAAAAAAAATGGATTCAATATTTTAATAATATATATAAATAATTTTTTGACGACACGGTCGGCATGTCGCGGCTTCGATTCCCGCACGGAACAAATATTTGTATTGCCTACAGGTAGTTGTTCCGGGTCTGGCTGTTTGTGTAGTACGTGAGTATAAATGTTTGTAAGCGCACCCACGATACAGGAGTCATTCCTAGTGTGGAGCAACGTTAATAAAAAAATAAAAAATAAAGAATAGCTTTAATATTGTATTTGAACAGTAAGATAAAAAAATAGGTATGTATTACGGTCACTGGGCAGGAAGGGCACTACGTTAGATAGGTACAATCATCTTCCTAACCGTTTCCCAACATGTCGGGGTCAGCTTCCAGTCTTACCAGATGCAGCTAAATACCAGATACCAGTATTTTACATTGAGCAATAGTTTTCAAAAATGTAGTAAAACGGATATGTGTATTTAAACATTATTGGATCATGCAAAATATATACATATAAAACTGGTGAGATTGTTGTCATAAAGGCAGAATAGGAAGCCTTTTTCTTCCAGCATGTTTGCGCTATTATCTACATATTTTCATAGGATTATAGAGTATTATTCCTCTCAGCCCTATATTGTAGTCTCTAGAGGCTGATATTCTGAAGACGTTTACATGATGTTAAGAAAATCTTAGGAGGGAATTGGTTCAGAAAGTATAGGAAAAAGAAATGAGACAAAATAATGCTAATGTGGTATTGTATCAGCAAATAATGCTAACAATGATGAATATTGGTAGACCGTACAGGTGCAAGAAGTAGGTATGTTTTACGTTTTGACTATGAAGATACCTTTTGATACCTTTTATCATATCAGCCGGTTTCCAACTGCCTTGGCCTATTTATATTTGTTATTTACATACAAAATATTTATGAAAAGTTGACAACAGCACGATTTTTTTTTTCTATTTTTATGCCAAGCAATGAAATTCCAGCCAGTTAACCCCGTATTGCATAATTAAAACATAATTCTGATTATGCAAATCTCATAAAATATTATTTACGTCGGTCATAAGTTAATAAGAGCATGATCGAATTACCCTAATTGCGGATTAAGGTCCTCTGACTATGGCGTTCCTCGTGATGTTAACTGTCTCCACTTGAAGCTTATCGCGACCCTCACAAATTCAATTATGGACCTTCGTCGCAGCCATGTTGACCTGCCCTGTGCAAATACCAGTGAACCAGACTCTGGAACACACAAATCCTCCTCTCCACAAATCTTGGAAAGTTTGACCTTCACTGGGTCGGTGGCTGTATGAATTCGAACGTGTCAATAGTTATGCGTACACATAGTTGGGGATTTTTATTTATTTGTCATGCTTTACTGTAGGATGTCTCTGAGATCGCGGATGTTTGATCACCTCACAAACATACTCGTAATACACTTGACCACACGGCGCGGGTAAGTTTATCTGTTTTTTTATTTTATTCTAACGCCTGCAGTGTTTGTTTTTGTAAGATAGCAAAATCACAGGCAAAATCATCACCACGCTGCGATTTACATGGTATAGGCCAAGCAAAGTGTAGCGTACCGATCTTTAAATGACTAACCATGTCTCAGGTCAAACATTCAAACCAGGTGTTAAGCTGTGACGCATAATTTACTGAGACATGCCTACGGCATTTTGATTAAAATCTGCATCATTATCAGCATCTTTCTGTAATTGTCTGTAACGCTGTTAAATGACTCGAACTTTTATAGTTATATACTACATTTTTTAAAATTACAAATACTTACATTCAGGTAAGTACATAATAAGCATATAAAATTGTGCCAATATTTAAAAAAAAAAAAAAAAAAATTTAAAACACATATAACTATCATCACAGGCTTACCTAATACAATAGTGTAGTTATTATAGTTATCATATGTAGCTTATAAGGATACAATTATTACTAATAACTTACAATTACTATGAACAACCAAGAGTAATTATACAAAATGCGGCCCGTGTGAATTCACTCAGAGTACAGCCGGTCGATTCTGTAAGAATCTCACCGTGAACACTCAAGTGAAGTGAGCATGATGTGAGTTGTCAGTAGTGTCAATCGCTAGCATTAGTTGGAATGACAGCTCACTCCACGCTCACTTCACCTAAGTTTTCACGGTGAGATGGTTACAGAATTGCACTGCAATTGAAGCAGTCAATCTGTTGACATCGTATTGCGTGTAATCAGCACAGCGCTGCTGCAGCAGGTTGGTGCGAGCGGGCGGCACCCACAGCAGCGGGGGCCACCTCCGCCGCCCCACGTGCCCATCAGGTGCCCATCAGCACACACAACAAAATGCAACGTTTATACAAGGTTGTTGGAAAAAAATATCTTTCTAATTTACTAACATTGGACGGTTTAAATAATAAATATTCCACTATAGTACTGGATTAATGAATAATAAATACCAGCTAATGTAAGAGTCTCAACTAGTTTTTGCTGCTTGGAGTTTTTCCGATTGAATTTAAAGTACCTTATCTACTTCCTTTATTTTCCATTTAAGATATCATTTATTTAAACAATTTGTAATGGTAACTTTGCTAACTACTAATGTGTTATTTTTGTATTTAGAAAGAAAGAAAAACGCATGTTACAAAAAAAAAAAATATATATATACACATACAAGGTAGTCAAAAGCTTCAAAAAAAGCCTCGTTTTGAACAAAACCAGAAAAGTATTGTCAGCACCTAGTTGTGTCCTATACAGGGTGACAGAGACGTTGACACACAACTTTTGGAACCTGCGTTAAAATTTTTCGTGGGTTATCCAAAAAGTAACTTTTGTAGGAAATAGGTTTTTTTTTTCTGCGCGGTAAAAATGCATGGAACAGCTTATTTTAATTTTAACAACCGACGAACATTCAATGCAGGTGATTAATGAATCATGTAAATAATGTCCTCCAGACCGTATTTAAATCTCAACGCAGCCAACTAGCCTTCAGACACAGGTGCACTGCCTCTTCCCTCACTCCCATAGTCCGATGGGACGGAAATCCGACTCGACCGGAGAGAGATCAGGCGCAGGACCAACGGCTTAACGTGCTTTCCGAGGCACGGGGCTATCACACCGCCAACTTCCAAACTCGGAGCTATTACTAAGAAATTCCTAATAAACATTCCTAATGGTCGGTACGGTTGGCGCAGTGGTTAAGCGATTGCGCGACTGCTGCGCTGCGTGTCGCGGGTTCGATTCCCGCACGGAACAAATATTTGTATGACCTACAAGTAGTTGTTCCGGATCTGGCTGTTAGTGTATGTGAGTTTAAATGTTTGTAAACGCACCCACGATACAGGAGAAATTCCTAGTGTAGGGCAACGTTTTTTTATAAAAAGAGATAAGAGACAAACTCAATAACACTTAGTCCGACCCGGGAATCGAACCCAGGACCCCATGCTCAGCAGTTTTTGCGACCACGAGACGAACGGGGCAGAATCATGTACTGAATCCATGATAACAGGTTGCGCGTCGATTTCCCTACCTCCCTGTATTACCAATTATCCTTTTATTTACCTTATAAGAGATAAACATATTATTTATTAGCTACGCGCCGCGGTTTCACCCGCATAAGTTTTGATCCCGTGGAAATATCGGGATAAAAAGTATCATATATGTTAATCCTAGTTAAAAACTATCTTTGTGCCAAATTTCATCCAAATCTGTTCAGTAGTTTTTGCGTGAAAGAGTAACAAACATCCATCCATCCATACAAACTTTCACGTTTATAATATTAGTAGGATAAGAAGTATCAATGTTGGCAATTTCCTAGAAATCCCAAATGTATAACCTCATCCTATGGTTAAATTTCGTAGTACAAAAACTTCCCATGTATTTTCAAGCTTAGCTGGAAGTTAAATGGAAGTAAATGACGTAAAACGGTGCACACTACGTCGCCACTTCCCAGAAATTTTGGTTAACTTACCTTCCTTATCGTTCTTTAGAAAACTTCTGGTCTCCTGTGGATTTAGTTTTCACTGAAAAGTTTTATGTTTTAAGGAAAAATAAAAATAAACTTCTTTGTGAAGCTTTGTGAACTGGGTGTGATTCAAATCAAGTTTTCAATTATATTTACAGGATTTTTAGCGTATTATCCATGTTATTTAGGTACTAGCTTTTGTCAAGCTTTGCTTGTCTGAAATCCAGCAACTACTTTTGAGTTTAAATTACACCCTATGTCACTTAAGTAATACCCACGTAATATTACGACGATATCTCACACAATTCAAAGTAACTAACCCGATTTCAATCTAAATGAACAAAATTAAGCTTAAAAAAGGGACTAAAAACCGATTAAATACACACAGGGATGGGTTGTACTAGATTTCCATTTGGATGTAGAAACCCAATTAATGAGCGCGCTTAGTAGTTCACAGTTTGTGGGTGGCACGACTGGAAGCCACTCGGAGCCAAACAGAACTGTATGTGTGGCTTATAAGTTCTACTTACATTTCAGAAGCTGACCGCTTTCTGAGCAGCTGTATAAATAAATCGGTCAAGCATGAATTAGTACCTACTTGTAATTGGCAAAACTTTTAGGGGTGTTCTTCAACTTTTACGATATTATATACTTGCGTACCTATAGTTTTACTAAGACAATACATAGAATGATATAAGAGAAACAACGACAATACATTTAAACGTAAAATTAACCACCTGCCCCTAAAAATGCCTGTGCCCGCTACAACTGTTCAGAAAGAACTGTGCCTATATGGCACCTCTAATATATAACTCTTTGCCCAAGGGAATGACCGATCTGCCATATAAAAGGTTCTGCTGTGCCTTGCGAAAATGGTTAATATAATAGAGCTTCTACACTGTTAAAGATTTTTTTAATAAAAGCACACGTCTATTTGATGGCCACTAAGATTCTGGTTATTCCTCTTATTTCCTGTGACTTTGTCTTTAATAATAATTTAAGTAATTGAAATCACTGTAATTCGAATAATTGTTATTTAAATGATTCTAATAATTGTAATTAAAATTTTCTTATAAATTGTAATAATTCAAATAGTTCTAATAATTGTAATTATAAAAAAGATTTTTGTAAATTAACTATAATTTTGCATGCCCGTAATGAGGGTGAAATATGTCCTGTGCTATAATTTAATTTAATATCTTGTGTACCTACCATATTTCAGGCAAATAAATGATTTATTTATTTAACAATGAACGCAATAGACACCATGATTCTACGCCTACGGCCATAGTGGAATTGTTGCTAAGAGTCAAAATTGACAAAGTTGATATAAAATGGACAAGCATTAAAGAAAGCTATGGTTGAAGACACATGTATCGAATCAAAACATGTATTACTTATTACACTAGTGTAAAAGCGTTAAATAATACATGTTTCAGTTCCCTGACATTACCTTTATTTTATTGCCCAGCAACGAATAATGTATTCCACACGTCAATAATGGGAGTCTATTTTATACGTAGCCTAAACGCCGATTAAGGCGAATGAGGTGTCATTAGATTCGTATTGTTTTTTGTTCCCTCCGATTTGTGGGGTAAATATGTGAAGCCTCTCTCAAACGAATGTTGCAGATGTTAGCAGATATCTCTTAGGAACTGAACTACTGGAATCAAGGGTAATTGAATCAGCACCGCCGCGTCCTCGTGGCGGTGGCGATCTCTCGCGTCCGGCCCTAGTCCAGGCCATGGTACGGAGTGAGAGTGCATGGGAGACCGTCACCTCCTTCTGCGAAGCATTAATGCTCGCAAAGGAGGAGGCGGAGCGCGTGAGGGAGAGGTAATCTCTGTTCCCCTCACGCCCCTAGTCACCGCAGGAGACGCCCTGGACGGAAGTCAACAGCCGACTCCCGGCCACCGTAGGCGCGGGCTTACGGGCGGCGAGCAATGGGCAGCTCGCTGCCCGGTGAGGACCAGGCCCAGGTGTTGTGTTCCACGCGCGCCTCAAAGAGATGTTAGGACAAATTGACGGGGTCCGATAGGGCCGATGCCTGCCAGGGCCGCGGGTTGTTCGAAAGGCATACCGTGGCCCCTCGCACAGGGAACTGAAGGAACACGGGAAGGTTTTAGTCAGTAAAAGTCTGACACGCCCTTCCACTCGGCGCAGAGCGGGAGAAATCATTGGATGATTTCCCACCCAAAAAACAAAAAGGGTAATTGAATCAAATGAAGGCAGATAAGTTGATATCCAAATGTAAGTGAGTTGACTGAATGAATTAAGGTACGTTTTCATTGTTGGAATTCTTAAATCAGTGGCGGCCACTTTCCAATACTAACATTTTTTTTCTCGTCATTGGTTCATGTGGCTTCAGGTTTCACCATCATTTCAGCCGAAAGACGTCCACTGTTGGACATAGGTCTCCAAACACCGCCACTTCGACCAATTCTATGCTGCCCACATCCAGCGGATTTATACCCATCTACATTTCTACTATTAACTCCTCAAAACCCTGAAAGATATCAAATTCCAATGTTATACGTAGGGATGCATATCGTTCTCCAAAAGTTAGGGGGTTAAACCGCATCTATCCATCTAATGTAACGGCAACTCATGTAACAATCAGAGTGATGAATGTTTGAAACTGGAGCTATCCACGGCGCTAGTTCGCGGGCGACACGACAGGTGGCGACAGCACACTCGTGCTTACACGCATGGTTAGAATATATTATTTAACTGGAGTTGTTGAGAGCTTCAGATGTATCGCTTTGTAACTTCTAGAAAACTGTGGTGCGGTCTCTTGCTTGTCAAAGAGTAGCTACCTATAAAAAACCAAAAATTCTACGCCTGCTGTACCATGAATGATGCTTTACAGGAAGGGTTAGATACTATTGGCTGGTTTGCACGCTTTATACAGCGTGCTACTCATTTTTCTGGCGGTTTTGAATGTCTTGGTACTTTTACTAGTACAAATAAATATGCACACAAAAGTTGTAAGGAAGCGGAAGGCTTCAGAAAAATTATGCGTTAGGGTGTAGGTAACCAGAGGACACGGTGGAGCATACGGTGGAGGTCTGCCCCGCTTGGGCAGAGCATCGCCGTGTCCTCATAGAGGCGATCGGCAGCGGCGGCGACCTCTCGCGTCCGGCCCTGGTTCAAGCCATGGTCCGGGGCGAGAGGGAGTGGGAGGCGGTCACCTCCTTCTGCAAAGCAGTCATGCTAGCGAAGGAGGTGGCGGGATGGGCGATGGAGAGATCCTCACGCCTCAGCCGCCGAGGGAGACACTCCGGGCGTCGGGAGCCGCGTGACGACTCCCGGCCACCGTAGGCGCGGGCCTTCGGGCGGAGAGCAATGGGTAGCTCTCCGTCCGATCAGGACCAGGCCCGTGCCGAACGGCGCGTATGTGTTCCACGCGCGCCTCAAAGAGATGTCAGCGTAGTTGACGGGGCCCGACAGGGCCGAAGCCTGCCGGGGTAGCGGGATCGTCCGAAAGGGTTACCGCTGCCCTGGTACATAAAGGGCTAAGGAAGGAACACGGGTAGGTTTTAGTCAGTAAGAGTCTGACACTCCCTTCTGCTTCACCCAGAGCGGGAAGGGACATTTGATGATACCCCGTCCTCAAAAAAAAAAAAAAAAAAGGGTGTAGGTAATGTTTGGTAAAGATACCATGTAAATGCGAAATTGGAGTATGTTTATGCCTGGCTTAATTGTGAAGACGTTCAGTGCGTGTCGCTTTACTAATCTAAAGGGCCAGGCGCCCCATACGTATTTTTTAGTTTTACAAACCTAGCTTCACTAATTATAATCTCAGTCAAAAGTTTTTCACCATCATCGAACCTTGTACAGCAATGTAAAATACAGTTTATATCCGCAATTAAATAACTACCTCGATACGGGAGTTTAATTGAAGACTCTTGAAGTCCCTACAAAGTATGCTGAGGAATAGTACATTACGACACATTGAATAGACTACTGAAGTCACACGTATCGTATAACTATTTATAGCTCGTGTGACCTAAACCCGCACTTACCTAAGTCCCATTCACTTTCCACCCGTATGCAAAATACGCGCATTGTCGTGGAGTTGCGGACACCAGCCCGTATCACCTATTACCTAAGTCACGCTTTTCTGTGTATAAATGGACTACTTAAGTCACCGAAAAGTGTGACTGAAGTGCGGGGTTAGGTCACACTGTGCTATAACTTACTTACACTGAACGCAGATAACCGGAGTCAATTAAATGAGACAATTTACATCCAAATGAACTCCATAGAACCCAAAAACAAGCAACAGCGAAATAGAAGCATTAACATATTTTAAAAAAAAATAGGTCTTACCCTTGATTAAAATACCAACATATTATTCTCAACTAAGTATAAAATATGAGTATGATATTTAAAAAGTAATCACAAAGAAAATTCTCCCCTTTAATCATATATGTTAGTGAAAATTACAGTGCTAGAGAATCCATTAACAGATAATTGCTACTCCGGGCAACAACATTAAGATCGTTAATAGAAACAGATTAAATTATTTGTGCTACGTTACGCGGCGGAGATTAGAATTCAATCTTCCTTTAGCAGCTGCTGTGCTCGGGGTTGCTTGTTTATACGTATTTTATGAACTGTTATGAAGAAAATCTGGAATGTTAAAAGTAGAGTAAAAAAACTGAACCTTTATTAGTCTATGAAAATAGATATAATTTATTATAATCCGAAAAAAAAAAACTTTTCAAAAACACGCTTATTATTAAAAAGGACTAAAAAGTTAAAAATAATTTAAACCAGATAAGAAATAAATAAAAGCGTGTTACATTGTGTTCTAAATGGTCTTTAATGTTCCATCAAAATGTAACACGCTTTTAATTATTTCTTAACAGGCTTAAATTATTTTTAACTTTTTAGTCCTTTTTATTAATTAGTAATAAAAACTTGTTTTTAAAAAGTTTTTATTTTCTTTTAATTTTATTTTTAACTTTTTAGTATTCTTGATGCGAGATGGTCTACGGCGTAGGTTGTAGCGCGTAGCAGTGTTTTCCGGTATATGCGTTTACTGCACTTAAGCTACCTGTTCATCTTTAGTCCCTGGTTACCATCTAGCACCAAAGTACTCGTCAAGACGAATCAAACGAGCCGAAACTCGATCGATGAGGTTATGTCGTTTGATCACCGAGTTCCTATGGCCATCTTCCAGTTCCATCATCAGACCCTGGTTACCATTTAGCACCAAAGTTCTCGTCGAGATGGATTAAACGAGTCCAAACTCGATGGGGTTGTGTCGTTTAACTACTGAGTTCCTATGGCCACCTTCCGGTTCCATCATCAGTTCAGCTCCATGTCATAATAATTTAGCTTTGTCAACCGATTTACACATGCATGCAAAATTTCAGCTCAATCGGTTGAAGATATCTGCTTCAAAATTGAGTTGCAAGAGTCCACCCGGACATACATACATCGCAAGTTAAATAAAAGCTTGTAATAAAAAAAGAACCGGAGTTACCGATATAGCTTGCAGAGTAAGCAAACTGAAGTGGCAGTGGCCTGGCCATGTTTGTCGAAGGACCGATGGCCGGTGGAGCAGACTAGTCCTGGAGAGGAGACCGCGCAGCGGCAAGCGTAGTGCGGGACGCCCCCCAGCTAGGTGGATGGACGACCTAAAGAAGTTGGCTGGGACATACTGGATGCGGAAGGCAGAGGACAGGATATTGTGGCGCAGCCTGGGAGAGGCCTATGTCCAGCAGTGGACTGCAATAGGCTGAGTTGATTGATAATTCTATGTCATCGATATTAGAGAATAATAGCATCGCCTTGTTTAACGATGTAGCGATCAACGTTGTAGAAACGATTACATTTCATTCTAACACCTTGAACGAGTAAACTTGGCTACAAATTTTCTATTCGTTTGTTCTGACCACGTGACTTAGCGTTGAGATGATGTCATTCCACATTTGATTAGTTTTTAACCCCCGACGCAAAAACGACGGGGTGTTATAAGTTTGACGTGTCTCTCTGTGTGTGGGTGTGTGTGTGTGTGTGTGTGTATGTCTGTCTGTGGCATCGTAGCTCCCGAACGGATGAACCGATTTTGATTTTGTTTTTTTTGTTTGAAAGTTGAATTACGCTACTATTTTAAACTTTAACAGAACGTTTGGCTAATAATGAGAGCGGTCCCCCGACGGGACAACATTTAATCAAAAAATTTCATACGTACTTACGTAGGGTCATAATTTCAAGGTTATTTTTTTCTTTTCATAGGGTTTTACGTTGTCGGGGGTTTTTAAAATTTTTAATTTAATTTTTTCTAATAGCGTTAACGATTGTAGATCGTCAACTTGGCTAGGCCTACTGATGTCCGCAACTCGATGTCCAAACGCGTATCTCACGTAGGTACGATATAAAAACAAAGTCTTAAATTAACTCTTTTCCGAAAAGTATAAGGTAAACATACATTTAAAGTAGGTACAAATGGCATCCAGTTTCAGGCTCGCTTGCGCTCAAATATGCAGACAGTATGTAAGTTCACACTTATTCGTATTTTCTGTCGGGACGTGACACTGTGGACAGATGCAGAACGTCTTCGCGTCCTCTGAATTGGTCCGGTCACGTTGCACGTAAGTTTAGGTGTATGTCTGTAACTCGTAATATTAGGAGTGAGACCACGGAAAATGAGACGTTTGACATCCATAGGTATGTAGTTTTTTATTTTCATTGTATATTATTCGATCTTTTTCATAGCGTATCGATAGCAATCTAAATGGACTCGGCCCAGAATTCGGCTACTTGTTTGACGCCATCACGAACGTCCATGAGTTCCTGTAACGTGCAGCTGACAGGACACGCAGGACACGATATTAAGTGTCCCATTGTTTGTGGAACAGCACCACATTTAAACTCCAAGGCAGAGTCGTCTTTGAATCTCCACCAGGATTTCCTTGCTTCCGACAACCTGGGTGCGGAGTCTGTTTAAAGGCTTCCAAGTTACCCAAGGTAACTCATGTCCAGGTGGGAGATCTTCAGCGGCTGGAAAGAATGGTTTGGGTATAGAACACAGTCTCGCCTCAGCTTCAGTCTTTCTTGTGATTGCGCGCTAAGAAGAGAAGAAGATTCGATTTCTTATCTTATTTCATTTCTCTTTTTATTTAGTGAGAGATAACCACAATAGCTTACGGGCCACCATGGTACCCCATTGCTAATTAAGCCAAATAATTCAACTATATCTCTAAAGTTTCATTTACACGATGCAAGTTGCTCGACTGTGGCCCAAAAATTTAACGAGAAATCACTAAATGCGTTTACCGCTCAATAAATTCTAATTATCTTTGGTATAGGTCTACCGGAATCTCATGGCAAATGGGGAAATAAAAATTTGTTGTGTGCAATACTGGGGAAATTGGATTAAACGATCTTGATACCGTTTAATTTTTATTTATGTCTTTAGTATTAATGAACCTGAAGTATATTAGGTATGTGTATGAAGAATGTTGTTATACATCGACGACACGGTTGTCACAGTGGCTGAGCGATCGACTGCTGCGTTGCGTGTCGCGGGTTTGATACCCGCAATACACATATTTGTATTGCCTACAGGTAGTTGTTCCGGGTCTGGATGTTTGTATATGTGAGTTTAAATCCTTCAGGCTTAAAACAAAATATTTAATCAGCCAAAAAAGTAAGGACTACTCTTTTACAACATATCCACGTCACGTCTGAAAGTAGGGTTGTAACACAACGTTCATAACATAGAAACGTTTTGCATTAAATACATAGGGTGCAATAATGCTGGCTACTGTTTTGTGACTACCACTAAACATAATAGCTCTCATTACTTTTTGTATTTGGGTCTTGACTACTGCTTTTACAGGGCCAGATTAAATAAGCTAGCGAAACTCCGCAGACGGTATAAGTAAAAAAGTTTAGTTTACGCTACAACTTCAAACATTTTTATAACTATTTCAATAGTGCTAGACACTCTAAAATCGACTTAATCATCATTAAAATAAAGTTGATATTTGTTTAACTTATACAGGTTGAGTGGTAACTCGACGTGTTCCTTCCAGGGCGTGATAGTGTGACCCATTTGCAATAACTAAGCACCCCATAAGGCCTAGGAGCAAATTCATGGAATCCGAGAAAAACCGATTTTCGTGTTTTTTTGAAAGTTTCCCAGAAATCGTCACTAAATATCACTTATCTCGAAATTCTCAAATTGAGTGGCTTTCATAGCTATTCCATTGGCTTCCTAATACTTTAACACACCTATTGATGTAACCTGTTGATGTTGACAGGCCTGTTGGTCTAGTGGTTAGTGACCCTGACTGCTATGCCGGAGGTCGTGGGTTCGATTCCCACCCAGGACAAATGTTTGTGTAATGAGCACGATCATTTGTTCTGTGTCTGGGTGTAATTTATCTATAATATTTATGTATTTAGAAATATATAAGTATGTTTATCAGTTGTCTAGTACCCATAACACAAGCTCTGCTTAGCTTGGGACTAGATGGCGTTGTGTGATAGTTGTGGAATATTTATTATTTATTTATTTATTTAACCAAATTGTCTATAATATCAAACAGTTAAAAGTTAAAGTAAGAAGTTTATTAACTATTTTCAAATATCATCTACGTAGACGAACTTTGACACCAGTGTAGGAGCCTCACGTCGCCGTAGGTGTGGTGGGAATCCAAATGACAAGGCACTGATTTCTTTTATATAGTTTATATTGATCCACAATCCACACACACAAGTACAGTTCGGCACAAGTAGGCAGCAAAACAATAGAAGGGGAAAGAGAAGCACAGCGGATCAGCTAACTACTTTATTACGACCGCTCGGAAGTAAGGGTAAAGCTATGGCACGAGAGGGCGAATGACATGCGCTTCGCGTCGGGACGTGTCTCGACTGGCGAGCGGCCGCGGGCGATGCCCGCGCGCTGCTTGGATGCCCGTCCCGCGACCGCGCGCGTTCCCCTCCACATTCCAGCGCCTGCGGCGATAAAGAACCGGTCGCCGTGTGACGCGCTAGCTAGATCACTAATAATCTACTACAAGGAGTGTCTGTTTGTTTGTTGGAATACCTACATTATAACTTTATATTAGAACTTATAACTAAACTAGTAAATGGTATATATATTTCATATTAATTTAACAAATGCGTGGAGTCCACCACACCAGTTATCTCAAAATTTTACTATATCACTAAGCGTACAAATTTCGGGAAAGACATGTGATCCGTGATTAGCTCATCAATTACGAGTAATACTAACCACTCGAAAGTAGCGTCTCAGCTTGCCACCTGGTTGCGACGATCTAGCTTCATGACGTAGGAATGATTGCTGGGTGGTGAGGAGGTAAAGGAATAACATAAACCCGTTAATTAATTCGATTATCACATCATTTTAAAATATTTCAACAATTTGCAAATTCAACCTTTACCAACATTATTGACTGTTTCATCGGCGCCTTTAAACATTTATGAAACTCTTGTACCTCGTTGCATAGCTGATTAAATGAAAATGTCTTTCCCGTAATTTGTACGCTTAGTGTTATACTAAATTTTTGAGATAACTGCTGTCAAAGTTCGTGTACTTAACACGTAGATGATTTTTGAAAATAGTTAATAAACTTCTTACTTTAACTTTTAACTGTTGATATTTTAGAAAATTTGGTGACATTAATAGGTGTGTTAAAGTATTAGGTAGCCAATGGAATAGCTATGAAAGTCACTCAATTAGAGAATTTAGAGATAAGTGATATTTAGTGACGATTTCTGGGAAATTTTCAAAAAAATATGAGAATCGGTTATTCGCGGATACATTAAGTTACAACACTACAAGCGGTCATTGACATCCAGAAATTGATGGAACTTTTCATTTAATCGTGAATAGATATCGATACCCATCACGTCTGCAGAGTTTCGCTAGCAAATTTTATTTGGCCCTGCATAGTGTATACCTATCTACATTCGCAAGATTCAGAGTTTTGGAGAGAAAGAAAAACTGTGGTAGTTATGGGCCGGACATGATTTCAAGAATTGAATTTGTCTAAAAAGTAATGTTTAATTACTTTTTAGACTAATTCAATTATTGAATTCGAAACAAATACAAAAATATGTAGATACCACAGTGAATGCACAAGGAAACAAAGTGAAACGAATAAATAAGCACTTACCTACCATAATATTAGTTTGTAAAGCGAAAGAAAAATATAATAATACATCATTGTAATATTACAATAGGTAATAAAACGCACGGTTCGCGTGGAATAAGCGCACATTGCTTCCGGTTTCATTAAATTTTCAGCCGCAATCAAGGTTTTACTTAATCTCGACTGATTAAATATAATCAAAATTCCTACGCGATAGTCATTATTATAAATTACAGGAGCAAATGGACAGTGTAGATTTTTAATTCGATTTCAGTAATGTTATTATGGCAGCTACTCTGAATACTTAGAATTTCAGTTACTTAATTTCAACGGTTTTTTTTATATATTTATACTGTGCAATGTCAGAATTTGGAATCAGAGTCAGGAGGAACCCTTCGATTTCGGATTTCTAGTTTTTTTTTTGCATTTTAAAGGCCAATTCTTGAGGAAGGGAATAGGCTATTAAACACGCTAGGACCCTAGGAGCCGAGCAAAAAGAAAAAAAGGAAAGAACGCTTAGCCAAAACGAAGGGTGGGTCGGGGTACCAAAAAATGTCACGCAGACGAAGTCGCTGGCAGAAGCAAGTATTACCATATAAACGAATACTTAGATCTAAATATTACAAATCAATATTTATTCAAAATCTAAAAAATATGTTGGTGTGGTATATGCCTTAAATAATTGGAATTTATAAAATGATGTAGATATGACTGGCACTTTAATGGCTAGAATGCGTGGTGTGTATAACTCCAGCTTCCTCATATGTGATAGTCTAATTCTACCTATGCCAATATTTAAGGCATACCTATATAATAGCTGCAATCAAAGTTCCCAGTCTTAATTTAGCTGCCACAAAAACGTCGTTAATATTTATTTATAGTAAATTAAATTCGGCACAGGTCCAATTACATTACATTAATATGAGTCGTTTAGTGTGTGTTAGCTAGAGTGACGTGCCCCCAGCTTCCTCATTCAATACAGATAAACAAGTGAGGTTAGGGTTTTGGACTAAAGTCAGAAAAATAAGGCATAATAGCTGCACAAGGAAGGAAAAAACTGAACGATAATACTTAAAAAGTGTTGAAACTACAATCAAAAACGTGTGTGGAAGCTGGAGTGACGTCACCCCAGCTGCTCATTCAAATCTTCCAAAAGAACGAAGATATGATTATGTATTATAGCTTAAAAAATAAGGCGTAATAGCTACCATCGGCAGCAAAATTTTCAAATCTCTGGTCAAAATACTCTATGAGTTATTAAACCGATAAATATGTGTAAGCTAGAGTGACGGCACCCCAGCTGCGCATGTCCTAGCTTCCGAACGAAAGAAGATATGATTATGTATTATAGCTCAAAAATTTAGGCGTAATAGCTGCCATAGGCAGCAAAATTTTCAAATCTCTAGGCCTTGTAGTTTCCACGTAATACGCTATTATGCCTTAAATATTGGCATAGGTAGAATTATTCTATCACATATGAGGACGCTGGAGTTATACACACGAATGCGTGCACGAAATCACTAGCGACAGTTTCCACAAAAGGAAGGTTTTGTTTACTTCTAGTTTTAGATACTGAACGCTTTATAAATTATTCAGTCAGTCATTGGAAGTCAGTACCTAATCCAATCTTAACGTAATTTTATATTGTTTTCAATTTAGACGAATTTTAAAGTCATTAATTTCAATTATATCTTTTCCATTAACTTTTGGAATCGTCAAGAAGTCTGTCAGAAAGTTAGGTGACGGAGCGTCTATATCAATTGAATTAGATGGAATTGCGAACTGTGAGCTGTGGTAATCCGGTGGTAACGGCTACTTACAAGTTGAAGGTCGTGGATTCGAAAGCAGGCAGACGCTTTACTTTGTGTAAATATTTTCATCACCACTGCTCTTAAAACGGTGAAGGAAATCATCGTGAGGAAACCGGCATGTTCGAGAACCAAAAATTCGAAGACATGTGACATCTATCAACCCGCACTGGGCCCGCGTGGGATTGGGTATAGTCCACTCCCTCTTGAAGAGAGGAGGCCTGAGTCCCAGCAGTGGGAACATTATAGGCTGATTATTATTGTTGATTATTGCGAACTTACAATTAGAACGTGATTTTCTACAAAAAAGTTTGCACTGTGGTTCCAAATAAAATTCGTTACATAATCTACATTCGCGATTTATTTGCCAAAAATGTAAACAAATAGGAGTTTATGGAAAAATAACTTTAATTCCTACACAATAAACAGTTTCCGCTACAACTTCAAACATTTTTATAAATTTTTTCTATAGTGCTAGTCACTCTGAAATTAACTTAATTTCCATTAAAATAAAATAAAGTTGATATTTGTTTAACTTGAAATAATATCGATTTGAAACATAAATTTGATTAGACTTTACCTAAGTATATGAATTTAACATGTCCTATCTAAGAGAGCCGGGTGATCTATAACTCACGACCCTCCTATCTCAGACACCTTCCTCTATTTAATATGGTGCATTCTGTTAACCAGTGCCTGTACATGTGTAGAGATAAATTAAGATTTTTGATTATGACTTTAGTAAGACGACCCATATACGTCAACTAAGTCAGAAGCTCATTAAACGCTATGAAATGGAATTGACACTTACAAATGACATTTTGCATTTTTTTTGCTAAGTTTTTTTTTTATATACAATAAAGTATATATAAATAAATATAAATATCTGTAATGTATGTACATACAACTACAATTCGTAGTTACGAAATGTGTATATTTAAGTACTATTCATCTATTAATACAAACATACAAATAAATAAAATTAAAGTGTCTGTTTGTAATGTCAAAATAACAGTTTTTTTAATAAATGCATATGAAAGTATATACACTATTTATAAAAAAAAAAACTATTATTAAATTTGTTGTATCTCTGTCTGTCTGTTTGTTCCAGCTAATCTCCGAATCAGCTAAACCGATTTTGACGAAACATCACTTGGCTGATAGCTGATTTTATAAAGCGTAACTTAGGTACTTTTATTTTAGAAAAAGAAAAGGCATAAGGGTTCCGCGCCAAAAAAAATAAACCCATAAAATTCAATTTGTTTTCCGACATACATACACGCGAACGGAATCGCGTGCACTACTAGCTTACATTATATTTACCGTTTTTTGCGACATGTGATATATCATATACCTCGATGCTCGCTTTGATGTCAGCGACATATTAATGTAAAACTTAACTACATAGCTGAAGCAGCTCACAAGTTGTTACACCAACTTAAATGTTTGCGACTGTTCGAATACTGTATCGTTGGAACGTAAGCATTAACATCCACTCAAGTTCATAAGTACACTCCAGTTTGAAGCCTGCTTCTTCATTTAATATTACAATGCTATTAATAACGTGTGTTTAATATCCGTATGACTTACAAAAGCTTATTTTAACATGTTTTCACTCAAAATTAAACGTAAGCAAATCGCCTACTTTGGGTAGGTTTGGAGCGATGGCTCCAGTATTTTTGATTAACAAGAGAATGTTAATAAGCCACTGGCTCAAAGATCATCCTTTTACGATATTCAAGAGAAGTTAACTACATCAGCGCAGATAAAGGCAATTGTGAAAGTTCTGCGAGAACTTACAGTGTTTCGCTTCAAAGTGAAAATCCGAACAAACTCTAAAACACTGCATTCCACCAATTTCCACCAATTCAGCAATTTCAAAAACTCCTGATTGATTCTTTTTTTTTAATCATTCCCATAATCCGGGTGAAGCGTGAGGCGCGTCCCATTGAATAATTCCATTCCGTAATGAAATTGCTGAAACCCCGCCATGTTTTATATTTTTACTTTTGCAATATTCATATTTAATTTATTGATACATATTTTTTTATAGGTTCGCAATGAAAAAGCTGAATTTTTAATTTATAGCACCGAACAACGTAGTGCCGCCTGATCGCGTCCGCGGTTTGTTAATTACTTCGCGTGTGAGTTAACCTGAATGTAATCACTTTATTTCAAATAGTATCGTTTATTTAATTATGACGTAAATATTAATTTTGGGAAATGTTAGAGACTAGTGATTTTTATTTGTGTAAGAAATCAGTCGAGCACTGATGGCCCAGTGCGGGGAAGTGATGGCCTAGTGATAACGGCGCCGACGTCGTGGGTACACACCCAGTTAGACACGTTACTTCGTGTAATTTATTTTATCACCACTATTCTCAAAATGGTGAAGGAAAACATCGTGAGGAAACATGATACAAATTCGAAGACATGGGACTTCTACCAACCCGCACTGGGCCCGCGTGGTGGATTACGGCGAGTGGGTCGTAATGCACCTCTCAAAAAGAGAGGAGGCAATGAGAACATTAAAGGCTGATTATGTAAGAAATCGGCAGGGTAAGAGATTTCTAGGTAGGTAGGCCTAGGTAGGGTTCAAGCAAATAGGTTTTTTTTTAGGAAGGTACCTAATGATGATGTAATACTTCACAAGATTTTCCTCAGCCTAGAAAATCTACCCTTTAATATAAAAAAAAAAAAACATTTTGTACTCCGATGTCTTTGCCCTTAATAGTGAAGGTTGTAAAACGATATCCGCTTTTTATAACAAGACTTAAAGGTAAGCTCGAGGAAAATATTCAGTGCAGAGTACCCAGGTAATAACTCCGTAGCGAGCCCGGCGGAAATTAGGAGCGTCTGCAATATCCCGGGCTGTTCACCTATAAAAATAAAATTGTTAACTTCGCCTGCTTGCAAATACCTACCACCAGTACTACGTTATTGGATATGCTACCTCGTGCGTCTATTTAATACTTAGTGCTCTCGTAAACATTTTCAATTGTTATAGAAGTACCGTTGCTTTAAACTGTCTAATAGAACTATTTACGATATTTCAGGGACAAATAATACCTAGGTAAAATAATATGAAACTCCAAGATATTTTATCATTCATTTATATTTCTTTGTCAACATCAAATTCAATATTGTACTATACCTTTTATCTTCGAAAAGGAAGGAATGTTGTCACGTCATTTTACATTTTGAATTTTTCGATTCTGCCAGTACAATCCAACTGTTTTGCACTATGTTGTCAAATATATTAAATACTAATAGCTTCTTTAATTTTGCCAGTAAAATATATATCCCAGTAAATCCAACAATTATGCATGAATACATTGAAACCTTATTACTAGGTAGCTACTCATAGGAAGGTAAATTCTTGGACTTTTAAATAAACATTCATAAACTCATGGCTTCTTCCTATGGGGCTAGGCAGAACCTATAGAAGGCCACGTGCTACTATCCTTACAAACTCCTTTTACTTCGTTTATACTTTACTTCGCGCCGGTTGTGGGGCGTGGCGTGGCATTCTGCAGTTTCTGCCTACTCCCATGGGAAGAAGGCGAGAGCTTATGTATGTATTTAAATAAATAAACTTTTACTTTACTAGAAAACTTTAGAAGGAGTCTATCAGCATGGTTTATAGTTTCGTCCCCCTGATTTTTCGAACTCATTGCAAGTAAAAAAAAGAGTTCCCAGGGGCGTTACTTAATCAAAAGATTCATAAAAAATAAGAATATTTTAAGACGGAAACATAGTTATACGTATAAGACGTTATCCGTTTGAAAAACTGAAACTTTGCTTTTATGTGCCAAGGTAGATTATATTAGTTATACAGGGTGACAAGGAAACTTGACATATTCCTTGAAAGGCGCTATGCTAGAGGTCATTAGCAACTTTAGTCCAGTTAACTAGGGTTCAAAACAGGATGGTTACCGAGCTGTGTCGGTTCTTTGATATTTTAGAAATTTTCTAACTTGCTACCAAAAACAATAAATTATGAGAAAAAACTACTCCACTCCAAACATTTAATTGATACTTTTCTGAAAGTTGAAAAAAGAGTGATCACTTAAAAAAAATACTTGCAAAACTTACATGATCTCAGAAATAAAAGGTCTTTAATAGCTAATTTTTTATTTTTTAACTATCCAGTTTTGAGCCCTAGTTGACTGGACTAAAGTTGCTAATGGCCTCTAGGAATATGTCGAGTTTCCCTGACAGCCTGTATAGTTACTTGTTGGAACACTAGCATAACTAGCTAGAATTCCAGCTCATATTCATGGTACTAGTCCACCTTTGTTATATACGATACCTATTAGGCCGTGTTCAGACGTCACGCACCGACCACGCGCACGCGTTGTGCCCGCCTTAAACTCGCGCTCCGCACGCGCAAAATTAGCGTATGTATCCCGCACGCCTCGCACCCGCTTATACTACTAGTGACTGGACTACTTCACAGTCAATACGACACTAGCCGAAGCGCGGGCGCAAAGCGGGTGCGGGGTGGGTGCGTGCAACGCGTGTTCGGGGTGAGCGCGGGGTTGGCATGAGGCGGGCGCGAGGCGGACGCGAGGCGGGCGCGAGGCGGGCGCGAGGCGGGCGCGAGGCGGGCGCGTGGCGTGCGCGGTTGGACTTCGAAAATGCAATTTGAGATCTATTGATGTGTCAAAAGACTCAAACTATGTACAAAAAATTTCAGGGCGACTGAACGCAGCCTTAGGAATATTGGGAAACAATGCAATCTTTTGTTCCTTTCGTTCTTTGATCAAAACGAACGAAAGCTAGAAAAATACAAAATGAAATCGAAACGTATCGGCACCAATCAAAGTCACACGATACTAGAGTGCGTTTGTATTAAGGATTTGACAATGGCATGGAGAATAGATTGGTGAACAGAAAGTGATATTTGATTTTTCACACAGCCTTTTATAACCAAAAGACAGTATCTTCTACTTAATAAAAATATTAAATTAATTCATTCACTAACAGACAACGCACGGCCAGATTTAGAAGCATGAAATTTTGCACAAGAGTTTTTTTTATACATGTTGGCAGGGATATTGACGCGATTTATTCCAGTCGGATCCCCTGATCTGATCCCTTGCTGGTTGTTATTACATTTTAATTCTGACCCACGTACTCGTACCAACATATTCTATTGTTTCTATATTGAAGTTTTAGTCGGTTATTTAAAAAAAAAATGGCTGATCACACACAATTACATTTTGATCGCGTAGATATTGCAATTTTCTATAAAAGAGCAGTTTTTTTTTTTTACAGTGGAAAAATATATTAACGCTGGGGGTTAATCATGTGCTGAATTAATGGTTACAGGTTGCGCGTCGATGTCCCTGCCACTCTGCATAACGAAAGGGAACATTAAAAAAATATTTTTTTACTTAGTGGGCTGCTAAAAAGGTTAAATAGGGGATGGAATTTTGATTGGCAGTTAGTATTTCTTTCCAATGAGAAATCCCATCGGGGGCATGACTTGTTGCTTAATAACTATCAAGTTCTTTACTCAGAGCAGACATAAACGTCAATACAATGTAAAAGGAAAAAGTGAAAGCATAGTGTGTTTTTCACCTCTTTCGTTATTTCGTTTCTAAATAAACTGGTGCTTGTCTGTATAAGAAAAGGCTAGTATTCCGACAGGTACAGGTAGTCACCAATTTTCATAATTTACTCCATTTTCTGAAAAAATAACAAGTGCGGTCGGGGACCCCCGCCATGAACGAAGAGAGAGAGAGAGATATTGTGAATTTAATACGCATTTTTAATACATCGACCCACCTAGTATAAGTTTTAAGAAGCTCTCATAAAGTTGTCGCCATTTTGGATTTTCATTTTGACTTCACTATTGGCTTTAGTGCCCTCGAAAACCATGAAAACTATCCTTTGTTCGTGTTGTCAGAGAGAAAGTCGCATTTACCTATAATGCTTTTCCGTAACGTGACGATTTCTAACAGTTTGCTCCTACTATGAGTACCACAAGCCACGATAAAGAACTTCGTTCGTAAAAAATTTACCGAATCCACAATTAAAATAACATTACATTGTAACCGTGATAATATAAACACAATACCTAAATAGCTACATAAATATAAAAGAGTCGATAGCGGCCAAAAATTTCCACGCACCTAACACAGACATTGGACGCTTTCCACTACACTAAACGATAAATCCCGTGAAAGTGAATTACATTGTTTGTCTACAAAAGTTATTTTGAAACTGTCGCCCACAGTGCACGCTGTTGATACATGGTCCAGTGGACCGGGAATGGATCAGGATTCCATACGATCAATACACAGTGACCATTTTTACGAAAATATTAGAAATAGGAGATAAACTTTCGTTTATTGGAGCTTAAGACTAGCTAGCACGTTCGTAAAGCTTTGCTTTCATAAGAAAGCCGTGAACGGTCAGACAGTAACGGATGTCCAAAAACAAAGCGTTTTTTGAAACCGTAATGTCAAATACTGGTGAATATTAAAGATTTTAACGGCGGTCATAATGCTATCCATAACATCCATCCATGCTTTGGTTTCTTAGGAAACTGGTTCCGTCACGTGAGGAGTCGGTATCTAAACAAGATACAATAAACATAAAAACATTTTGAGGCACCCCTACCTTTTTTTTTTTTGGCTCCTGTTCGTCAGTTCAATCTGTAAGAAAATGCTTCCGAATTAAACGTTGTGGATTGTGGACGCGTTTAGCATGCGATATGAGTGTGGAGCGACAGGGGCACGTCCTTGTCGGTTTTAATCTATTGTGAGTAGCCAGCACCTTCACAGTTTGATGTCGTGTTAGGTGCCTGCAGCCTACGTACTACTTCTACCTACCCTCTTGACATGATTAACAAAACAAATCACATAATAATAATTATAAATACGGAGAGAAGAGTAAAGAAATCAGATGAGCAGTAAGAACAAGGGCAAGATTATCCTGTCTATCTAAAATTTTACGGAAACCTGGTATAGGTAATAAAAAAAGCTTTGCTTAACGTACCTACTTGCTTATTTATTGTTTTAAATGTTCATAATAAAAGTTGTGGATCATTTGAAACCAAAGTGCTAGTTTACTATAGAATTCTCTGAGGAATGGCAACCAATCAATGCCTGTATTATATGCTCTTTATTATCATAAACCCTCAAAATAACCTCATCAAAATTATTTACTGTATGCCAAATCAGATAGGAATTACAGATTTATATTCCCCGTGGTTTCAGCTACGAATAATAATAACATTCCAATCATTCCCAAAGGCGTCGTAAGCGTGGATGAAGGGACAGAAACTATATTATTATATTTTATCCACTGCGGAATCTGAAACATTATGAAGAGGTTGAACTAATCTTTGTCGAGAACCATTTGACGCTTTGTTGTCATCTCCATTTGTCCGTCATACGTTTGTACCTAAATGTCTTTTTATAAACATAGACGAGCCGTACTAACGCCAGAATGAACAGGTACAGAATAGTTTCTTTTCGCAAGCTGGGTTCGCTTCTGTAGAAACATGTGTATTTCACCAATCTTAAATACACAGTCTGGCCATAAATACTGTTACAATTAAAAATAAGAAAGATATTACATTTGAATTTGGAATCTGTCATTTTTATACGATTGTTGATTGAGGTTTCTAATTTTGGCGCCAATACATTGTACAATATTTTGCGATATTAAAATGGAGTGGGGTGATAAAGAGAACCGAATCGCTGTGATTGCATTACACAAAGTTGGTATGGAGCCAAATGCAATTTTTAAAACTCTCCATACGCTTGGTATTAGTCAAATGTTTGTGTACCGGGCTATTAATAGGTACAATGAGATCTCATCTGTTTGTGACAGAAAAAGATCTGGCCGTCCACGTAGTGCTCGTACGAAAAAGATGGTCAAAGCAGTAAGGGAAAGAATTCGAAGAAATCCTGTCCGAAAGCAAAATATTTTATCTCGGGAGATGAAGATAGCACCCAGAACCATGTCGCGTATTTTAAAAGATGACTTAGGACTTGCAGGCTATAACAGACGCACTGTTCATTTTTTTACAGGTAATTTAAAAAAGAATAGGGTGGTAAAATCGAAAGAACTACTGAAGCGGTACGCAAAGGCAGGTCACAGAAAAATTTTGTTTACGGATGAGAAAATCTTTACAATTGAGCAACATTTTAACAAACAAAATTACCATATTTATGCTCAAAGCTCTAAGGAAGCTTCCCAATTAGTCGACAGAGTGCAACGTGGGCATTATCCGACTTCAGTGATGGTTTGGTGGGGTGTTAGCTATGAAGGAGTGACTGAGCCATATTTTTGTGAAAAAGGTATCAAAACATCGGTACAAGTGTATCAAGATACCATTCTTGAGAAGGTAGTTAAGCCCCTTAACAACACCATGTTTAATAACCAAGTATGGTTCTTCCAACAAGACTCGGCACCGGGTCATAAAGCTCGATCCACCCAGTCTTGGTTGGAAGTGAACGTTTCGGACTTCATCAGAGCTGAAGACTGGCCGTCGTCTAGTCCCGATCTTAATCCGCTGGATTATGATTTATGGTCGGTTTTAGAGAGTACGGCTTGCTCTAAACGCCATGATAATTTGGAGTCCCTAAAACAATTCATACGATTGGCAGTGAAGAATTTTCCCATGGAAAGAGTGCGTGCTTCTATTGATAACTGGCCTCAACGTTTAAAGGACTGTATTGCAGCCAATGGAGACCACTTCGAATAAGCTTTTTATATTTTAAAATGTTTTATATTTATGTATTAAACTAACACGCTGTAAAAGTAATAAATATTATTTCTATGACTTAAGGTCTTAGACCTCTCTCTCTAATCTCTCTCTCAATATATATATCTCTCTCTGACTCTCCCTATTATATGTAATAAAATGTCGCATGCCCCTTCATGCGACATTTTATTACATATAATAGGGAGAGTCAGAGAGAGATATAACGCTTTTTCATTACGTGACGATTTGTCCAAGTTTATGTACTCCTACCGCAAGCTCCGTTAAAGAACTTCGTTACAAAAAAAACGGGGTAGCACGCAAGATTCGAACTTTATAATTTTTAATCTTTAGTTTTATATAATTATATTATAAATACCTACTTGCCTACTTGGTTATTATTGTTTACTAGCATACTCATTTATCTTAAATACATACATCAACTTAGCTATCAAAGTAAGCAACACAACAAACAACAACCCGCCAAGTTAGCAATTTCACACAAACGTGGCAGTGTTGCCGTTTTCGACAAACAATCAATAAGTACAACGAAACTGAATTATATGGTTTGTATTACGAAACTTGCATCCAAACTGTTATAATAGTAAAAGCTGGTAACACGCGATCAAATATTGAACGAGGTTTCTCTAAGAACACTGGGAATTAAATAGAATTTAATCATATATATGCACATGTGACATGTCGAGCCAAGTATCTAGGCTTGATTTATTAGCTGAGTCAACAAGCAATAATGAGAGTGTCTTAGTAAATAATAATTTGTGATTAACCTCCACCCATGGAATCTTAGATAAGCTATTTCATACATTTTAAGTTGTAACTTTTATGTACAACAAAAAGTGCTTAGTCTAATTTTATTAAACTATAATTTCACATGACACATACTACCCCGTAGCACAATACTTGAGGGCCTACCGCGCTATAGAAAATAATGTTATCCTTCCGACTGGAGTCGGTCACGGCAGCCAACGATGTCAAGAACCCAAGAGATACTATAGTGCACAAGTGTATGCGCAAACACAAATGCAGTTTCTGTTACTTTACTCCCATAGTCCGATGGGACGGCCATCCCGCAGAAGATAGGGTCGAGCATCGAAGCCTAGAGGCGCTAGCTACGCGGTTGGACCGCAGTCAAATATCCCGCAGGGCAACGGTTGGTACATCTGCACAGGATCGCAATCGCATCGCGATACTCAACAGAGTTAGGATGTAGCTTTCCACCCTATGACAGAACTTAATTTTCTCCAATTGGTTGGTTACCAAACTCTCATATTGATATAACATCAATATGATATATCATATTGATATATCATAATTATATTGTCAACCATTTTGGATTGTTTTTTTTCGACTACTCGACGGAGGTAGTCGGCACCCGGTGATACCTGAGTGCCTCCCCTATGCAGCTCCAGGGCAGGGTGTTGAACGCGTTGGCGATGTCGAGTGACACCGCCACGACCACCTCACCCCGGGACACCGCGTCCCCCGTCGTGAGGGCTCTCACGCGCATGATGGCGTCCACCGTCGAGCGCCCCTTGCGGAATCCAAACTGGCTATCCGCAAGATCCGGCCCCGTCCTCACCAGGTGCCCGACGAGGCGGCCCGCAATCACTCTCTCAAAGAGCTTGCCAACCTCGTCGAGCAGCACTATGGGCCGGTATGCGGACGGAGAGTCCGCAGGGCGCCCTGGCTTCTGAATAAGGACCAGCTTCCCCGTCTTCCAACGGAGTGGAAACTGGCCTCTCTCCATACATGCGCTTAAGAGCGCCTCCAGTCGAGGCCCGAGAGCCCTCGAGGCCAGGACCCAGGCTTTACCCGCAAAGCCGTCGGGTCCCAGGGCGGTATTTTTGGCCTTTAGCCTGCCTACCGCCGCTCTCAGATCTACCCCGGTCACTTCAGGGATGTCGTCGTCGTCGTCCGCGTGGTCCGCTTCAGGCACCGCAAGAGGCGGAGCCATAGGCGGGGGAGTATGCTCCCCCCGTGAAGGGAACAGAGCGCTCACCACTTCCTCCTCCACCAGCTGGGGTCGGAGACTCTGCGTCAGCGGGGGGGCCCAGGTGCGGAGTTTATTCCGCACCATTCTGTAAGGGCGCCCCCATGGATCTCGGTTCAGAGTCTCCAACATCTCCTCGCGGGCCATATCCTTGGCCCGCTGGACAGCCTCTTGGAGGGCGGTCTTCGCCGCTCTGCCCGCTTCGCCCTCGTACAGCTCCACCTCCGTGGCTCCCGCATCCGGAGGGCGGATGCGGAGCCTGCGGTGCCTGGTGTACCGGTGTCGCGCGTCAACGCACGCCTTGCGTAGCGGCCCAACCTCCTGTGACCACCAGTACACCTATCGTCGGGCGCATCCTGGCCGGACTCGGGGCATTGCCACGTCACAAATCTCGGACATGGCCTCCCGGAACCACTCCGCCTCATCGTCAATGTTAGCAGGCCTATCCGGTGAAAACACCGAGGCCTGCACGATCGAGGCTTCCAGGAGAAGCTCCCGGTCCAGCTCCTTCAGCGGCCACCGCGGACCACTCCGGGCCTGTTGGACCAGCGCGCTAGAGGTCTGGGTGGAGACATCAAACCGGATATACCGATGATAGGAGTAGGTCTCCACCTCCTCCATGACGCGCCAGTCAATGACACGCTGTGACAGAGCGGGGCTGGCGAACGAGATGTACACTACCGACTCGCCCCGCATCCGCACACACGTAGGAACAGAACCCCGATTTAGGACAAGCAGGCCTGTTTCCAGAGCCCAGTCCTCCAACATCCTGCCCCGCACATCCGTGCAACGGGAACCCCAGGCCAAATTCTTGGCGTTGAAGTCCCCGAGCACTAGCACGGAGAAGGCATGGTTTCCGGCGACGACGACACTCAACTCTGTCAGAGTTCTGGAACTCGGAAATACCTTCCCTACTCGGAATATTTTACCTGCACGCAATTCCTCGTCCAAGACCCTTTTCAGTGAAAATTTATGTAGTCGCCTGTTGATCTGTTGTTAAAAAAGGCCGCTTGGTAGTTGCCCAATTCCGTTATTATAGTATCTAGTTTTTTTAGGACGTATGAGGCGTAAATTCCCGGGCGTAATTTAGTCATCCGTATTGCAAACTGATATGCGGCGATAGTCATTCGCATCTTTAGAGTTGTTGTTTTTTGGTATTGGCACCTGCACGGTCTCCAGCCATGTGTCGGGTGCTTCGTTCTGTGTCCAGGCTTTGTTCATGTGTTTGGTGACGGCTTCCTGTAATATTAGAGGAATCGCTTTGTAAAGCTCGATTACTACTTGGTCAGTCCCGGGAGCTGTCCCGTTCCGCATTTTCGTGATGATTTCCATTACGTCATCTGTAGTGGGTCCATCACATTGTACTTCGGTTATCGCCTTTTTTATATTAACTGTTGGTATATGACGGCCCTCGGATCTTTTTAGACGTTTTGTTTGAAGTTTGTTTCTCCTGTAAAAAAGTACAGCATCTACATGCAGGGTAGTTTTTCCCTAGTCCGCTGAGGCAGGCCCTGCATGCTTTTTGTTTCTCCTGATATTTAATCTTTTGAAGTGTTGCCTGACATTCTTTTACGCGGTTATGCCTATTTGGATTATCTGGTTGTCGGCTTTGTAAGAATTTACCCTTTTGTAGGTTAGCAAGAGCTAGTCGGTGATATCTGGAGAGAACTGGCTGAAGAATTAATTAGTTTCCTGAGCAGCCGCTTTTAATACTTCCGTTATGGTATGCCGGTTTCCTTACGATGTTTTCCTTCACCGCTTAGATGTAGAGAGCAGTCATGGTGATGGAATAATTCAACGAAATTGGCACTAAACAGCGTTGTCTTTACAAATATGCCTCATCAAGGTGGTATTTTAAATTATAAGATTTAAAAATTATGTGAGATTT
Source organism: Apamea epomidion (assembly GCA_947507525.1). Classification (NCBI taxonomy): domain Eukaryota; kingdom Metazoa; phylum Arthropoda; class Insecta; order Lepidoptera; family Noctuidae; genus Apamea; species Apamea epomidion. The sequence continues at coordinate 9,245,489 of OX382225.1, forward strand.
ATAATTACATGTTTAATTTTTTTTTATTATTTCCATTATCCACAGTAAATGTCCCAACCTTTGCTCTGTTTTATCTACATACCTTTAACATATAGTAATGTATGGGTAAGGATTTTCTGAAACAAAGAAGGCCCGTGAACATTCCTACACATTGCTTTTTGACGATTTTTATATTGTACTTTTATTATTCATAACTAGCTGACCCGACAGACGTGTGACCGAACTTTTCAATTTTTCCGGCAACTTTCATAGTGTTCTTTCCGTAAGTTCTGAAGTGGTGCGCTTACTAACAAACAGTATTTAATTTTATTAAATAGACGTAATTTAGCAAAAGCAGAGGATAAACTATCTTTCAAATGATTACTCAATTTGTGATTTGCTTTTTCAGATAAATTCCATAGCGAATATTATTTTGGAAAATGTGCCATAGACAGTAGAAGATTACTTTTTTCCGAAACGTTTGACTTTAATCAGATATTACATATATATTCGCGCTATAGTTCGGGTATATCTACCTACTTCTCTATACCCGATTCCTATGCCTTAAACTTACATAATCATAAGTTCCAATATAATCACCTAGTGTAAGACAAGCCTCTGAGTAAGTAACAAACCCTTCAAAGTCCTGGTACGCACGGGCGCGTTTTTCCCGCGGCGATATTTTTCGCGCATTGGATTTTCAGCGCACAGCTTAGCGCCGAGAGTTGAAAATCCGAAAGTGTTTTGTTTTTGACGCGCTGGGATGCACTGTTGGATTTGGTCTTTGACATTTATTCTGATTCTCGGAACAAACGTCACATCCTCGTGATCTCTCATGTGCACAGTTATAGCCACGAAGTAAACGAACAACTATAATGTAACAACTATGAAAACAATAATAGTGCACACAGTCGCAACCAAACAATAACATTTAGAGCCATAGCTTACCGAGACACCATGGCGACGTCGCCAGGTCGCGCGGCCAACTAAATGCATACAGCTATATAGTAGGTGGCTCACCTGGCGTCCGCTTGGTTATACAGCCGTACATTTTGTTGGCGACGCGAGCAGAGGGGCAATTCTTGCAATTTTAATAACGTTCACAGTCTGTAGGCCAATTCTCGTAATTTAAAACAGTCAAAATCTAGTCGCAGTCTCATCTCGGCGACAAACAAATGTTATAAGCTTGTCAAAATGTAGGGATATTAGACGTATTTTTGACAGATTGAGACTGAGATCAGACTGTGAACGTTCTTAAAATTACGAGAATTGCCCCCGTGATCTCAGTCTGTCATCTGTCAAAAATACCTCTAATTTCCCTACATTTTTGACAAGTTTTTGACATTTTTTTTTGTTGCCGAGATGAGACTGCGACTCGATTTTTAATGTTTTTAATTACGAAAATTGGCCTTCAGGCAGCACCGCTATGGCGTCCCAGTGAGGTATGACTGTTCAAACTCTCAAAGTGAAGTGAAATAACAATAATTGAATCTCATTCAATCATTTCAGAGTTTCATCAATACGCCATAGTCGATAAAACACCAAACTGCGTGTACAGTCACCAAAGCAGATAAGTAACCAGGGTCGTCAGATATAGTTCAAGTTTAGTAAGAAACCGATGGATGTTTTCGAATGAAATTTATTTTGATAAATGAACTGGTTGTTTTCTATTAATTAAATTAATTTTATTCGAAAACATCCATCAGTTTCTTACTAAACTTCAACTATATCCGACGACCCTGGTAACTTATCTCTTTTGGTGACCGTACATAAGGGCAACCTCAGCTTTTGGCGACTTGGTTATAGGTATGACCCGTACAAATTCAATATATGCCTCGTTGATATCACATACGATTATCTGCTAAAACCATATCGTTTTAAGTACTATGAATGGTACCTATATACCGGTAGACATGCAGCCAGGTATTAAATGGTATCTTTATTTATATTTTGAAGGATAACTGGGATTTTTAATGTCATATTTTGTTTTAGTTATATTTTAACTCGAGCCGTGCAGCCAGTGAGCGCCGGTCCTAAGTAGGTAGAATCCGACTAAATATAATTTTAAAATATAATAATAATAAAGTATTTATCAACATAAATGTAGGTAGGTAGTTATGCAAATACTTGACTAGGTTCAGGGTGATCTGTTAAGATGGGTTTGTTTAGTCAAATGAGAAAACGATAGTTTTCGGTATTCTTCTATTACTACAAAGTAGAACATAACAATGGATTTCTTCTGGAATCTTCGAATGCCGTTTTTCATATAATATCTTAAATCGAGGACGTGGTTATTATGAACAAACTCGAAACTATCGTACTGATTGCCAATATAGACCCATCTCAAATGAGCTAAATATCGATTGCGATAAACGAAGTTTTCGCTCAACTCTCAACTGTTTATTTATAACAATAAAAAACTTAACCGACTTGGAGTCCAATTTAACTTTTGGTCTGATTACCGAAGTTATTTGTGGGCCATAAACAAGTCGCGAAGTTAATTTGTACCTATCGAGTTAATGTCATCTGTAACATCATTTATTCGGTGGGATTCTATAGTTTAGGATTCTATATTCTATATCTAAATATAGGTAAAGTGATAAGTGGTTAGTAGCTTATAAAAAATAAAAATAAAATAAAATCAATTTATTTCAGGTTCTCCCATATTAAAATCAAATCACAAGTTACGAAACACAAGAACGAGATACATAAAAATTCACAATATAAAAATAAATACAATGTCATCAAATCATAAAATACAATGTCCAATAAAAATAAAAATTTAAAATTAATCGGAAATTAATAATATAAAATACAAATAAAATAAAAGTTTAGCAAATTTGGATAAAAATAATAACATAAATGAATAAATCTAATAATAATAATGATTGCTAATGATTGCTTTTTTTTTTTTTTTTTTTTTTTTTTCTGGGTGGGAAATCATCAAATGACTCCTCCCGCTCTGGGCGGAGCAGAAGGGAGTGTCAGACTTTTACTGACTAAAACCCACCCGTGTTCCTTCAGTTGCCTGTGCCAGGGGCCACGGTATCTCTTTCGAACAACCCGCAGCCCCGGTGCTAATGATTGCTTTAAATATAGTTCGGATCAATAATAACTTTAAGAGTTGGGACTTCTTCGTTCTTGGGAACGTCTTTATTAGGCAAAATATACACTTGTACACTAAACACAGTGATATTCACAATGTTAACACTAGAAATAAGGACACACCACGTGCACCTGCTTCATAAGGTCCATAACTCATTTGTTGTGGGCTTGGTGGAACCTTTTATAACAAGCTACCATCTTCTTTGCTAGATTTGCCTTTTAATGCGTTTAAAGCTCAAGTAATATCCAAACCTTTGTTTATTCCATCAACGACTACTTAAACGATAAGAATAGTTGGTCACCCTGATTAACTCAAGACAATGTTTATGTTCTTTCTCCAGAATTAGCTTAGGTACTGACAGGTACGAGTTCATATAATTCTTAATTGTATTTGACTGTATAAGGCAATTCAGTTTAATTTTATTTTAATTTATTATTGACATAATCTACTCATTTCAATGTTTTTTAATGAGTTGATTGCAGACTATTGACCATATTATTCTTGCCTGAGCAACCGACAGCAATTTCGTCTTGCTCCTTTAGATGTCACTGCTTGCGATAGAGTCGGGGGTCGGGTTGCCTCCTTCCCTCAAATATGGCGAGGGCGGTAATGGCTGATCTTTGCGTTATGCTCTATCTATGCGTTATGCGTGAACGGGTGCTACTTGTGGTGACTGGTCATCTTGCTGACCATGGTTTTATTGTTGTTATTAGTAATAACTGTTTAATAATTTTACGTCATTGGTCCTAGTTTATTATTATTTTGGGAGTTCAAGTGACAGCTATGTGAACAGAACCCAGTATTGCAAAAATAAGTAAGCTGTCACGCCGTTTATGCCTGGAGGCAGTATTTAGGTAGTAAGTTTTTGGTTACATTTTTTTTTTTGCTTGAGTACGTCTAGTTTATATTGCATTTGTTGGTATATTGGCGTGGCTAACTGAAATATGGCAAATAATTTAATTTAATGTTCTGTCTTGTAATGTTAATTACTTTGCATACCTAGTATTGTATACAATCAAGTATTTTCTGTGCTTCTGGGGAGTTGCGCTTGCGCCACTTCTTCTTCATGTCTGACTGTCTTTTGTAATTTTGATGTTCGAAAAGTTCTGATACTCAGCCTAATTTGAATAAATGACTTTTGATTTGATTTGACGTCCGAAATCTGAAACTATGACAAAAAGAGAAGGTATTGAAGTCACGTGCACAATTTTCGGCATAAACCTGCATTCATAATTTTATTTTTCGCCTAAACGCATGTCAAAAACTTAGCCAGTGCAACCACAGCATTTAGGTAAAATCAGTAGGTCTGAGTCCTCATCACCTAGCTTTCTCTCATACCTACATATATATTGCAGCTGAATACCAGTATTTTTTTACATGGGCGACTGCCAGACGCAATTAAATTGTTTGCTATTTCTTACCTACGGTTTACATAGATATAGCCTTATGATAAACAGACAGACGGCGTGGCTTACACCATGTAGATAGATAGACCCGTCGGCACCCTTTGGGTTCCGATCCCTGATAAAATGAAAACTTAGATGTCACTAGATTGGAGTAGTCCTAGTAGAGTCTAGTTATACGAACATCTTTTTGCGAATTACTAGAGCATAATAAGAACAAACAGCAATTTGCCACTCCCAATAGGAAAAAACACTTCAAAACAAAGGGATGTTGTTTTGAATTGTTTTCAAGACAATTTCCAAGAGCAGTAACGCTACAATACATACGATTCCTTGAAAACTGATTAATAGATCGCTTCATTTCGTTCAAACAACCGCATCATTATTCATTACAGTAACTCCATATAATGCCGCCATTGATTGGGGTTAACATGCCAACTTTATCTAATAAGGCCAAGGGCGCGCCGCGGTGGACTTCAACAGCAAACATCAAAGGGCAAGCTCTCGACTAGTGCAGAAGGGCCCTCAGTAGCTAACGAACGACTTGGATATAACCCCGCCACTTGTACTAGTTAGCGAATGAACGAAAACTCATTGGACTCGTAATTATGTTTACATTTGTAAGTGTGACTGCTTAACATATTTACTATGTTGTCTGACTGTGACGGGGAATGAAATGTGCTAACCATTTGAATAGACAAACTACTATCACAATGGGTGGAACCATTCCTTCTTTGTGTCAGCTGTGTACTTCGCATAAGGCACCTGTCCCATCGCTAACGAAGAAACGATTTTCTGGATCGAGAAAATACAAAATTTTTTGTTGGTAGTTTCCGGAATCTCAATAAACAAAGGAATACAAACCTACAGGCGATTTGTTTACAATGTCGCATAGGAAACGAAGCCCACAGTAAACAATAAATAGAATTAACAAGAAAATTGTTAAATTTCCTTCGAAGATTTAAATTATTGCGATACAGAGGAACTTATTTATTCTACGAATTAACAACAAAAATACCTAACTTATCATTTCCCTGACAGATATTTACAAATTTTACCACTCCCACACACATCCTAACGGTCCAGTTTAACTCAACAGCAACACACACGCAAACACTCCTCACAATTAGCTTTTAAGCCCTTTCAATGAATATGTATCAACTAAGTATGTACTTCGCAAATACCCTTCAGAGGTATCAGAGTACCCTTTTTCCTTCAAGATACAGGATTTTCCTAGCTTAAAGAAACGGGTTTTACTCATCTGTAATTAATTTTTTCAATACATTTTATTTTTATATAACTTATTTTTTTAATTTGTTTGGTTTAGGTTGTGATCTTCTTGTACGAGTCTTAATAAATACTTTTTCTTTCTTTCTGCAATGTAATAGCCATACCCATCCCTTTTACTGTTACTTAGGCCAAGCCTTGTAGTAAATAAATTATTACTTACAGTATTTTCACGTCGGTAGGCATGTTACACCAAAAATAACTATTACAAATACAAATTCTGTAAATTAAAGTTTCCGCGCAACTCACTTCAACATTGTGAAAAGCGGACCCGAAACAACTGAAACTCGCGTTTTCGCCTGACCCCGCTAACTGCACTCTTAAGAACTCAATTAATACTTTAGCCCACAGACATTAATAACCCCAGTTCACACATTCATTGCTACAGAGGAATTTATTAGAATGGTTATGTTTTACCCTCGGTGTATCTAACTTCCGTTTGTGTGCTTGCCGTGACAAATGAAGACACCTAGTATCTTTGTTGAACGTTTGTGATAATGTAGAATGTGTTCCTTCCTACCTACATGTAAGGCTGTGACATATCATTGTGGTTAAAGAATCTTTATTTACTCAAAAGAAATTTACTACAAATTTCACTTAATGAGAAATATTTTAACTAAGTATACAGGCTGATTTTTTAAAGACCAGCCAAATTTAAGGATGTGGGACAGACCATCAAACTGAACAACTTTCTCCATGGGACCAACATCGTAATCGCGAATAAAAATTCAGCCGTCCCATACATTTAGGTCGAGTAGGTATTGAAGTTTTCTATGGGACAGTTGATAAAATTTTCGCGATTACGCTATTTGTCCCATGGAGAAAGTTGTTCAGTTTGATGGTCTGTACCACATCCTTAAATTTGGCTGGTGTTTAAAAAATCAGCCTGTATAGGTAATAATGATGACATTCATGAGGGCTCGGACATGCACTAATATTAAAAGACAACAATAATTAACGTAGGTACATAACAAGACATTGAAGGTAGCAGCAAAGGATTCATGCGGAACAAAAGTCAAAAGTTTGTGGGCAAATTAAATACACAAACCAGGGCCGGATTTAAATTTTGTCAATAATAAAAGATTTTAACTAGGTTTTAAATATTTGTAAACTGTTAGAGGTTTTTATTTGTCGTGGTAGCTTGTTGAACATATGTGCCCCTTCGTATGTAATACTTTTCTTTCCGTAATTTGTACGTGTTCCCGCGAGACAAATATCATTTGCGCTACTGAGAGGTCTTAGCTCTTCTTCGGTGTTAGTTTTAAAAATTAGTCCAGAGCTACACCTTTTTATCTTTATTTTTTTTTATTAAGATGTATGTATTATAGTAATAAATTTGTTTTATATTTATTAATTTAGTTTCGGAGTAAATTTTATCTGTTGGTGTGAGAAAGTCTGAAATAAGATTTTTAATACTTTATTTTGTATTCTTTGGATGCAGTTTAGGTTAGTTTTGGTTACGCTACCCCATATTTCTATTACATAATCTAGATGCGATCTGACGAGGGAGTGATAGATATTCAGTCTAACCTATCGTGGCAAACATCGAACAACACCGTAAAGACGTCCTGATAATGACGATAACGTAGATCGTATTTTGTTTATATGCGACTTCCATCTTAATCCACTGTCCAAAATTAGCCCTAGGTATTTCTCTTCAATCGTTTCCTTCAATTCAATACTATTAATAAAAAGCTTAGGGCAGTTTTGTAATTGTTTATTTTTTGCCTTAAATATAATATAGCTCGTCTTTAATATATTGATTGTGAGTAAATTATATTGGAACCAGTCGTGTAATTTGTCTAAATCCCTTTGCGTAGAGTCCATCATTTCGTTTATTGAGGAACCATAATAAAATATACATGTGTCATCTGCATAGAGACTAATTTCGCCATTTAAAGACACCTGACATAATGTCATTAACATAGATTAAGAATAGCAGGGGCCCAATAATTGAGCCTTGTGGTATACCGCATGTAATCGGCTGGGCAGTACTTTGATATTTACCTATTTTTACGACTTGAAAGCGATTCGTTAGATATGATTTCAACATATACGTTACAACATATCATTAAGCAAAACGTATTCGTCAGTAGAAGTAGCTTTAAAATCACCACCTAAAGGAGAATGCTCAGGTTCCATAGAAAAAAAAACCCAGCTCCGGGGGAAAAGTGTTATATCTCAAATCATCAATAATAATAAGTAATAAATAATAACCGGTTATGATCGTGATCCTTACCAATCATATAAAAATTGCCAGTTTTATTATTCAGGCGTCCATTTAAAAAAGTAGTTTAATAAATTATTTTTAATTACTTTATTCTAAAACATGATGTTAAGATGCGAGCTTGGCTCATTTTATATCTTTTACAATGCATTAAGTTGTTGAAAATACTATGTAAGTATACATTTATTGTAACAGAAACTTCGAGAGTGTGACCTCATAAATAGTCAGCATTTAAAAGCATCGTCACGTGAAAATACTATTGTTACCAGCGATACTATGATATTGATTTGATAGTTTGGAGTAGATTTGATAGTACTAATTGTTAACAGCGATACTATGATATTGATTTGATAGTTTGGAGTAGATTTGATAGTATATATACTATATACTACTACACACTACTATATGTGTATGTGTATTTATACTATCAATCACTTTCTATATTATATTGGTTTCGTCCTAACTATCGATAGTGAAATATCGATAAAATAAAATATCATAACGCATGATTATTAATCATTCATGGGCACCAGTTTTGAAGTTTTGGCAGTAGAGGTGACATCAAACCAGTGTATTTACATTATTTTTTTTATTTACTATTAATGACGAACAATCAAAACGCTATCTAAGAAAGCAGCAGCATGACTAAAAACTTCTTCGTGTTTGGCCCAACCTTGTATGATTTTATGTGTTTAAGAGGCAGGGATTTCTGGGGCTACATATATTTTCACCAAGCATTTTAACATCATATTTTTGAATAATTAATTAATCTAGTTTTTTAAATCGATACCTGAATAATAACACTGTCAATTTTTATATGTTTGCCAGTAAGCATCACGATCATAACCGGTTATTATTTTATTACATATTATTATTGATAATTTGAGATACATCTCTTTTACCCTGGAGCTGGGTTTTTTTGAGCATTCTCCTTTGGACCAGTTTATATAAGGAAAAACACTTTGGTGATAAGAGATCTTCCCTAAATAATTTGTCTAAGATTGTCTCTGCAAAAATAACAAAAGAGAAATCTACATATAAACCAAACAAAGTACAATCACCAACAAAACAACTTATGAGCAAAAAAAATCATTTCTACAAATTCGATATACAGCAAGCAACAACAATGTACCGAAATTCATTTGCTACAATCATTTGAAGTGCATCACGACGAATAGCGAACTTGTTTATGAGTTAAGTTAGATGACCTCGGTTCTTCGTGCTCACGTACCCTGGAATGATATAAAATTCTAAATGTACCTCGTAAAATATAAGTTAATAACATTGTCTTCTACTTCTCGTGGAGAGTCGACACTCAGATAATAGAAGGTTTGTTGTACTGATACCGATATGAGAGAGACTGTGACAGTATCGAGATCTTTTCTTCTTGGATTTTCAACTCCAGACTCACCGGTGTTTCATCGGGTTCTATGGCTGAAAAATGCTATAGACAAGAGATGCACTTTGTAGTTGTCGTGAAAATTATTGACAGGTCATAAACACAAACCTCATTAGATGGTCTACTGTATGTTATACTTTTCGTTTAACGATATATTTAATAGTAAATGATGATACTTAGTTATCCACGTGTGAGCACAGCCAGTTATGAGAAAACTGAATTAACGGGGAAGAAAGGACTTTATTCTAAACTAATCCTACTATTCTACTCTTCCTTCCTACATCCGTTTTCCTACTATACTAATCATTATAAACGCGAAAGTTTGTGAGGATGGTTGGATGTTTGTTACTCTGTCACGTAAAAACTACTGAACGGATTTGGATGAAATTTGGCACACAGATAGTTTATAAGCCGGATTAACACATATAATACTTTTTATCCCACTTATGCGGGTGAAACCGCGAGGCGCAGTTAGTGTATACATAAAGAACATCAGTGTTGAATAAACAATCGTATGGTATCCCGCCACTGACTGCTGCAGAAGACAAAAACTAACTACCATATAGACTACTAACATCATTATTTACATAAAGTTCATACAGAGCTCTTATTAAAATTTCCAATTAAATGATATTCTAACGAACTCGTTTTATAGTTCAACTAACAGGGATATGAAGCGATAAAGTTCGTCTTCTATCTTATTTAATAAAGGTGTATTAATGAGTAAGAAACTTGAACGTTCGCGAGTTGAAAGGAAGATCGGTAGTACTTTGACATCATAATATTTATATAATTAAACGAGTAGAATGAATCTTATTCAGTAAAGTCTACAGAAGAATAATAATAATTATTTTCTAAGAATTCCTACGCTTCAATTTTCACGTTTCGAAATTCTATTCTCATTCAAATAAATTAATATAGCGATCAGACGTCTCGGCATTCACGTAAAGAATAAATAAGTTTCCTCAAAAATAATACCTACAATTGACGGTAAATATTAAAGAAAAGCGGCCAAGTTAAGAAATATAACTCTAGTTTTTAAATAGGTACATCAAACAGGTTTGTCTACGTTATGTATTTAACTTTCACTCGTGTCGTCCAGCCACGGTTATTAAAGGGGCTTATTTCTGCGTCCAGATTAAGGACCACTTTTCACGCAGACAAAGTCCCGAGAGCTACTGTTGCTCCACTTGCTCACCTCTCAAAACTAACAACGGACCACAAGCAGTGTAATCATAAGAACAAACATAACAGGTAGCTCTCGCGACAGATATAACTATCAAACGGCCATACTGACTTTATTGCTCATTTCGACGGAACGTCTTGACTTATAGTCGCCATATACGCATTGTGTGCACAGATATCGCAATAAAACGAATATATCTGCGATGGACATTTTTTCAGGGCCATTAAGAGGTTGCTCTGTATTGTGTTTTATAGTGCTGACGTTGAACATCAAATATCCGGCTCCAAGGGCCGAGGGCAATAAGGACTATTCATTATGCTTTTTAAAATTACTAGCTGGTTCCAACAAAAACTGAATTTCGGAATTCGGATTTATGTTGTAAAAAAATCTAAATTCTCGTTAGTTACCAAAGAACAGAAGAAGTAATTTTAAAAAGCTCCGTGTCATAAAACTCAGTTAAGATCAACCTTAATGGCCCTGAAAAAATATCGTTCTTTTTTTGTTGTAAAATAACCGAAATCTCGTTAGTTTTACTCAACAGGTTCAAAGCCATAAAATATTATACAGATATAAAAAATAAAACACAGAAAATCAACTGTTACATCTACCTTTACCGACACTGATGTCATTATAAGTTTTAGTTAGATAGTAGAGATACTGAATAACGAGCGTCTTTTCACTCTGAAAATAAATTCTCATTTAATTTAAGTGTCCAGAAAAATAAGGCTGTTTATTCTCATTAAAAAGCTGCCTTGCATTAAAACGTTCTCAAAGATTTCCATAAACATTATTTAAATAGAAACATTCTGCCCTCCCAGCTCTTGCGGTTTCTCGCAAATTGTACAAAGCTCCTGTGCAAAATAGGTCGCCATAGTCCTCGCAAGCAATGAGCTTGCAAGTCTTGCAACTTGTCACTAGGTACTTGTGGTGCTCCTAGACATTGTTGTGTATCAGCACTACTGCACGGAGGGACCTTAACAAATTGAATCACACATCAACGTTCATTTTAAGTGATGTTTTAAAACCTAAGGTTTATTTGTGTTTCTCTGTTGCCAGTTGAAACTATACGATCAAGAAGGGTTTGTACCGCAATACACAATTTATATTGCATGTACTGACTGCATTAATAATAGGCTATTTTCCTAAAAAAGTCTAATTAGTCCGTCAGTTAGATCATCAAAAAATATTGAACCCGAATTTTTCTTTTGTCAATTATATAAAAAATTATGAAGATATTGCCCGGTAAAGTTCCGCGTGACGTCACTTGCTTGCGACACTTTTGCAAGCAAGTGACGTCACGACCAAATTTTGACGCGCTTTATCTTTGTCATTTTTTGTTTGATTGACAAAAGAAGAAATACGTGTCCATTATTTTTCGATAATCTAACTGACGGACTAAATATAATTATATTTTTTTACCCAGGCAACTACCCTATTGAAGAGCAGAAGCCACTTTATTGGTCACTAAAAACGCCAGTATACTTGCAGAAAATTGCAGAAAACTACATATACGATTTAAGTTAATTTATTTCACTCAAAAAGAATACAATTATTCACTTCTATGAGGAAAAATATTATAATTAAGCTAGGCGACGGTTTCGCTGGGTTATTCAACTAAAATTAAGTTACAAACTTACAATTCAAACATTGTTAAGAACATGGTGCTTTAATAGCCTTTCAAAAGTTGGTGAATTCGATTTCTTATCTAGGTGCCTGGTTGCCTGAAATAAAGTGATTATTATATTATTATTATTATTTCGTTTATTTATTTACTTATCTTATTTTTTTTATTATTATTTTTTATTAATCTCGGGACCCTGGGGTCCCGGACCTTTGAAAGGCGTGCCAGGGGCCGAAGCCAACTCGCAGAGGCCCTTTAGATAATTTTTAAATTATAGGAGGCACCAACCGACGGTTATCCCTGTATGCACCCTGCAAGTGCACCCAAGGACAACTCCCGGTTAGTGCAGGACTATTGCAGAACATGGAAACAAAATATACTGGGCTATGGGTGTGGGTGGTTATTGTAGATCGGTTACCTTGAACTATGGAAGCGAAGGATGAACTATGTCCCCGGCCTGACCAATGATAATATAATTCACAGATAAAATGGCAGGGGGTGACTTGCACACTCAATAATGGGCCCCCAAAACGGTCGCTAGCACATAGTGTCGTAGCAACAAGGGGGCAACATGTCCTGAGGTGCTGTGCTTGTGAGGAGTGGAGAGGTATTCCAAGGCTATCAGGACAATCCTGGAAGTACGGTCAAGATCCCTACCAGCATCTTACTGAAATACTTCCTTCCTCCAAGCACGTTTGCTCTTGCGAATCTCCACTCAAGCCAGCCAATAAAGGCAAGAATGAGATGGGAACTCTGTTCCTCGTCAATGTTCACTCCAGCCGGCCAATAAAGGCAAGCCAGAGGTGAGGAACAAGACTTCTCCCGGGAGATAGGGTCCGTGGGGTCGCTACTGCCCAACAGCTTGCCACATGCTGCCCTGCGGGTTTCTGTATCTCTCGTGGTCTGACTCCTCACCCTAGACCTGATCCGGCGAAGTAAACTCTTCCGTCACAGACCTAGAGTTTAGAACGCGCAAGCTCCACCACGACGTCAACGTAGAGATACGGCAGTGGGGTTATTCAACTGCCAACTTCTATTTATTTTATTTATAATTATTTTATTAATAACTTTATGTATAGAGTTATAGAGTTGTGCCCCCTCATAAACGACAGTCTTTCTACCGTAGTTTGTCCTCGGTGCTCTTAAAAATAAACGATTAGCCTGGCTCGTCATGCGCTTTTGAATTTGCATTCTTTTTGTTAATGTTATCTGTGTATGTATGTCTCTCTTAATTATTCTACGTGCAAGTATGCAAGTGTTATATTTATAATTTTTATCTTTTAAAACCTTTTGAGAAAATGTTAAATAAATCATAATTGAATAAGACTTTAATAATTTTGTTCTGAGATGTTTGTAGTTTTCTAATGTGAGTTTTGGCAGCCCATCCCCATAGTATTTCGATTAAATAATTATAGTCCTATACTGCCTTTACAAACATGGAACTAATCATATTTGAAAGTTTCCTAAATCCATAACACTATAACCATACAATACAATTACATAACACTTACAAGATAGTCGGTTTTCACGGAAGACGGATATTACGTCTTTGTAGTTATACTTATCTTCATAGCGATAACAAATTCGTAGAGGCAAGTTTCCTCAAGCGACCCCTTCCTGAGGGTTGAACACTGAACTTTATGGCAGCTCCTCGCGGAATGCTTACAATTTATCAGCCTTTATGACGAATATATTCTATTCGATTATGCCTCTTGAATTGTTCCATTGAATACCCAAGTTGGTGCGCTGCGTGGGTTTGTTGGGCTCAAAATTATGGATGGCCACATTTGGAGAATTTAGTTTTCAGAGATATATTGGTTACAAGCGAAGTTTTAGAGAAAAGTAATTATTAGACTTTCATTAAAACAATAACTAGGTGTCTATTTTCAAAACCAAAACTTTTCCTATTGTTTCTAAATAAGCAACTCAATTAATATCTATTCCTTACTAAACAATTTGTAAACTTTGATCAACGAAAACACAATAAACGATCAAACGGAGAGAAGGTTAACCAAGACAAAACCAAAGATAAAAAGAGGATCTCATTCTCTCGATTTACATAGTATGCCTTTACCGAAATTAACTTAGCTACATTGAAAAGGTAGCAGGCGAACAAAGGCGCGCGGTACCTTTGACTAAATTGAATTACCTACGAGTCGGTGCTTGTACGGCGACACACGACCCGGCTGCCGGCAGACAGCGCCTGCCATCAGGGAACTGTCAAAGCATGTAACAGCGTCACTGAATGCGGCTCATAATTGATTTAAGAGAGCCGCGGCTCCTGAGTGGCTTCGATTCAATTACCCCTCGTTTAAACTCCATTTAGACGAACAAGTTTTTATAGACGTACCCTTGTTTATTGTCCCCGGGCAAAATAATTATTCCCGTGTTCAGATTAATGGAGCTAATTCAATTAAATTGTACTGATACTGTAGAAATGAAATTAATTTTGTGAAACCGCTGATGGAACTCGAACCCGTAATGGCTTCCGCGTCTGTATGTTAAGGATAAACATTCAGACGTCGGATTTATGACGTCATTGAATTAAGTGTCAGATTATGATGTCGTCATATACCACACTCGATGTTTTGGTATAGTAACACCTTATATGCTTTTACTGTCACGTAACCACATATGTTTTCTTACCAAGGCAGCATTGAAAAAAATACTTACAATAAGTTTCTTTTTCATATTTGTTACACACGCAACTTCTGCGAACTTCTTATAGAAGATTAATTTCTGTAATATCTATTATCTAAAGCAATGTTTCACAGACAAAGTTTCAACTTGCAGACTCGAAAACTCGTAAGAGAAATCTACTTAATAACGGAATGTTCCCGAAGCAAAGGAGAAAAACTTAAACGAATTTGTACAAGACAACAGCTGTCCCAGACAGTTTTTATTGACATTGTAACACAACCAAATCGACTGCTACGCTTTCGTACACACGCTGGTGTATATACAACTACACTTATGATCCCTAAGGAATTGTCTATACTAGTGACTTTTGCCAATGTTATAAGTTACATTGGTATAGAATAATTTGGTTTTGGAAAGGTTTATTCGAATGAATTAAGAGGTGCGTTATCATGATGTCAGCCAAAAGACGTCCACTGCGGATTTATGTCTCCTCCAAAAATCGCCAAGATAAATCGCCAAGATAAATCTCCAAGATAATCGAAAAACATAGGTCCCTTGTATTTCAGTGAAGGCCAAGTACACCCAGTATTACATTATATGTACAGTCATCACCTGCCTAGTCTTTTCCAAACTACGTTGGGGTCAGGTTCCAGTCTAACCGGATGCAGCTGAATACCATAATTTTACATAGAGCGACTGCCTATCTGACCTCCACAACCTAGTTACTGGGTAATACTATACCAATTTTTTTTTTTTTGAGGACGGGAAATCCTCAAATGACCCCTCCCGCTCTGGGTGGAGCAGAAGGGAGTGTCAGACTCTTACTGACTAAAACCCACCCGTGTTCCTTCCTTAGCCCTTTATGTACCAGGGCAGCGGTACCCCTTTCGGACGATCCCGCTACATCGGCGTTACCCCTTGGTAAGACTGGTTGTCAGACTTTCGGGTTTCTGACAACCCGTAACGACTGTCAAAGATCCACGAACGACAGCCGGGACCAACGGCTTAGCGTGCTTTCCGAGGCACGGAGGGGTCTTGGTATGTAAAGATGGTTAACCTGATCGATCGACCCGTGCGGCTGTTATTACTTAGCCACAAGCCCCTCTACACAATATATTGTGTAGAGAATGAAGTAATTTCATGTAATACTGTAAATATTAAGTAAGTATACATATTATTTACAGTATTACATGAATACTTCACCTGGGTCAAATAAACTTATTTTGTTTCTTTCTTTCTTTACATCATTGTGGTAATCTTTCCAAATAAAATAATGGTATCCATATATCTGGTTAGACTGAAAGCCGAATCCACATCTCAAACCAGTGGTTGTAATGGCAATCATGTTATTTGGTTTAAATAGATTTTGATTTCTATTACTTTATTTATATTTGACTAGCTGCGCCCCGCGGTCTCACCTGCGTAAGTTTCTATCCCGTGGGAATAACGGGATAAAGAGTATCCTATGTGTTAATCCAGGGTGTCAGCTACGTCCATACCAAATTTCATCACAATTGGTCCTGTCGTTTGAGCGTGAAGAAGTAACAATCATACAAACTTTCGCCTTTATAATATTAGTGTGATACTTTGTCAACGTGAAAACATTGTAGGCTTTGTAAACTGTAGATTTATATACCATTTTCTATTTTATTAAGTACATGGTGATTGTTGACAGGCCCATACTGTCCTCGCATAGGTAAAGAAAGAAAGAAAGAAAATACATTTACCTATTAGGTACCTATTAACACTGTCATTTGAAAACATGAAGTTTCTTGCTAGCTCTTCTCCATAGAAATCGACCAATTGGAACCGTGCACCTAGCTTCTGACCTATCATAAGTGACCATGTAGGTTTATGTGAAATAAAATATTTTTGTTGTTTTTTTTTTAACCTAAGAAAGAAAAGAATAGGCTTTTTCATAAACGATAACCCATTGTCTATCTCCACCCTACGTGTTAAGTTTATAAAGCCGATTTTTTTATCCGTAGTTAAACTCAACCAAATTGTTAAAAATAGTAGGTAACTAATGGTTACATTTTTGCAAAATGTGTTGTTGATAAATTTTTAGTTTATCCAATGATCACTAATGGTTATTTTTAGGGTTTCGTACCATGAAAGGAAAAAACGGAACCCTTATAGGATCACTTTGTTGTCCGTCAACGAAGACTCTTTTTCTCAGGAACGTGTGGAGGTATCAAGCTGGAATTTATATCAAATACTCAGGTCTACTGACCCTTAGAGCTGTGAAAAAATCAAACTTCTAAGCCAACGCAATCAAAAGATACAGCCGTTTATGCCGAAAATTTCCGCAAATTTTCGACTCGCAAGGGAATTAAAACTTACAGGGTACTTCCCGTGAACTCAGAATCTTGAAATTTGGTATGAAGCAACGTCTTATAGCACAAATAGAGGAAAAATTGCGATAACCGAAAATTTTTAGTTATATACCTACAAATTTGTACGAAACCCTCGGTGCGCGAGTCCCGACTCGCACTTGACCGGTTTTTTTTAACTAATAGTTAATTATTTGACCATTAGCAATGATATTATATCATTAGATAAACTAAAAATTTAACTACGGACGGTTAGTTAAACTCAACCAATTGTTAAAAATAGTAACTAATGATTAAATTTATGTGTTATTTGAACAATTGTGAGTATATTTAATGGTTATTTGTTAACTAATAGTTAATAATTTGACCATTAGCAATGATATTATATCATTAGATAAACTCAAAACGGGTCAAAAAACACATTTTGCCAAAATTTAACCATTAGTTACTATATTTAATAATTGGTTGAGTTTAACTACGGATCAAAAAACCGGCCCTTAGTAGGTACCTACTTGTAGTTATGTAGGTATTCCTTTTAGTTTAGTAACCATAAATCACATCAAGATGTGAATCTATTTCCTTAACGACGTAGTCTACTATTCTATTTGCCAGCTCAGGCCTAACACAAGTCTAGACGAGCAGGATCATAAAAATATAAATGTCAAACGGAAATTGTCGATGGAAATATCTCTGCCCGCCAATAATACCCTATGAAATATTAGATACTTAATAAAAATGATTTTATTCGTAAAACAAATTTTGTTGCCATCGTTCCGTTTTTATTGTGGCCATAATCGCCGTGGTTAAAATTCTGTGCACGCCTGAACACGGTTATTGCAGAGTTTTTTGTTCGATATAAAATACCTGTACCTTTTTGGCAATTCCAACTTAATATCGGATAGGATGACCTACTAGAAATTGGAACTATTTGTATGATTCGCTGTGTTTTCCACTATGAGCCGAACTGAACTTGGGTCGTTTAGCTTTGATACGAACACAGTTTGGAAACTTGTAATGCTAGATTTTAGGCAATGTGTGTTAGTATAAACAGCTCTTATAGAATAATGAAACATGAAAATAGGTAAACTGTGCGTAACTTGTTTTGTTATTATTTCTCATATTACTTTGAACTGCATTTTCTTATGGAACTTGCAAATCAACATCCAATTAATTTTTGTCATTTATTTAACCATTATAAGTATTCACAGAACAGACAAGAAGAAAAAAACAGAGAAATACGTGCAAAGGTCATGCTCAACCAAAAAACCAAACCAGATTATCCGGCAAGAAAATTAAAACTTATAATCGTAAACTTCTAGTAATGCATGTATTTAGTCTATAAATAAATAATTTCATGAGCATGCTTACATTAATAATAACATTTTGATCTTATACATATATGTACTTATATACATCTAAAATAATAGTTTGCTTACAAACACAAGAATTATACGATTATATGTAAATATGAATATAACTCAAATAACAAACAATAATATTAATAATATCATCATCTGCCTGGCCTTTTTCTCAACTATGTTGGGGTCGGCTTCCAGTCAAACCGGATTCAGCTGTATTTTACATGGAGCGACTGCCTATCTAACCTCCACATCCCAGTTAATAATAATGATAATGGAATGTAATAACCAATGTGATATGATAAAATAATTATAATGCTTAAATTTTTGTATGTGTTTATGGTAGAATAAAGGCTTTCGCATTTATTTCATTTATGTATGCAGTCAATTTATGCCACAAAGACCAACATTACCGACCCACAGGCCCAAACTTCACCATACTCATAAATACAATAATCAGCGCTCTATTACTCTATACTCTTCCTTTTAATAAATTATTAACAGAGAACATTGGCCGCAACCCATGGCCCGCAGAACACATAATAGGTAATAGCTCTACGGAAGATTGATGAATAATACATTTCAACCGCGGAACATTATTCACGATATATCACGGAGAACAGCTGAGGAGGCTACGGGAACACCAATTAAAACTTTTACCGACAACCTCCGAGCATTTTTATTGTGAAAAGATAATTTGGTTGTTTTACGAGTATACGTGAGGGAAATATGCACTGACATGTTATAGACTGTATGCTGTACATAGGTAGACAGTAGACTGTACAGTATAGGTATGAGAGGAAAAACGGGCTTATCCCAAATATAAAAAGAGCGGGTAAAATTCCAACCGAAAATGGAAGCGGATGGAGTTCTGAATAATCCGTAACAGCAACCCTGCAGCCTAATTACGTAAAACACTCACAATCACAATCGTTTCATTGCATTGTCGAGCAGACGAATTTTTAAAACAAAACTGGTGGTATTGGTGTACTACAAGTAGACCTCTGTCCAGGGCCTCTGTCTTGGGCTCTGTCTCGTATAGGGTCTTAGCATTATGCTGAGCGATAGCCATTTTGCGTGAATGTGACGCATGTTTACCCCCAACCTGTTTTTTTTGTGTGTTTATGTCCTTTTCTCATGCGTCATGTTTGCCGCAAATAAATGCATTTTCTTTCTTTTCTTTCTTTATAACTGGTGCTGGTGTACTATAAGTATACCTCTGTCCAGGGCCGTAGCCAGGAATTCATTTCGGGGCAACCCTGCAGCCTAATTACGTAACATGCCCACAATCACAATCGTTTCATTGCGTAGTCCAGCAGACGAATTTTTAAAACAAAACTGGTGGTATTGGTGTACTACAAGTAGACCTCTGTCCAGGGCCGTGGACAGGAATTCACTTCGGGTTGCGGAGCTCTGGGCCAGTGATAATATTATTACATCCCGTGCCTCGGAAAGCACGTAAAGCTGTGGGGGTCCTGCGCCTGATCTCTCCCGGTCCTGTCAGATTGTCCCATCGGACTATGAGAGTAAACGAACAGCGAGTCCACCTGTGTTTACGCACACACTTGTGCACTATAATATCTCTATCTCTATCAGGAGATCGTTGAGATTGGCCACCGTGACCGAAATCGGTCAGGGGGATTTTATATAATATTATTACATACATTGCAGACATTTCCTATTTTATAATTTGTATATTTTTATAAAATGATAACATGTGTAATATTATCATTTTATACAAACACAAATTTAATTAAAAGGCAACTGACGTGGATTATCATTTAAACAATAAAAACAAAAAATAAAATGGAAGTGGCTGTTTGTAATCTCAAAATAACAGTTTTATACTAAATCCATATGAAAATATATACGGTACTTAGAACAAAAAGGAATTTTTAAATGTTTTGCCTGTCATTTGTTTCTACCGGCTAATCTAAGAAATGGTTGGACCGATTTTGACGGGGTTTTCCCGGGCAGATGCTGATGTTATGAGAAGTAAATTAGGCTACTTTATTTAAGAAAAATAATTAGTAAATAGACACATTTATGTTTTCCAACATCCACGCGAACGAAGTCGCGGGCAACGTTCTCTGGATTAAGATTCTGGATTCCCCTTGAAACCCCTTGTCTTTGCCTAACTCTTCAAAATCTAAGTATTGCGATAAAAGCTGGATGGTTACATAAACGTCTCTAAATAGTAAAGATACTTGAATAATAGCGTCTCGACGAAATTCAGGTCCTACATAAATCCGAACTTTGTAACAATTTCTATAAAATATTCTGCGAAGAGACCTTTGACTTTGCTGCCGGACTTTGTTTTTCTGCAAGGCAATTATTTTGCTGGAGACCAAAAACCTGTTGCACATTTATAATAGGTACAAATATCTGTACGTAACCGTACATTGCTCTAGTGTCGCCGGCACGCGTCGACGACAGAGGCAACTGCAGCCGTCGACGAGTCGGCGGCTGCCATCCGTAACATGTAACTCGTGTATTTGAGCACCGTACTGAAATCACGAGCGACACGTTGTCAACGGATACACACAGCATTTGTAGGTACCTATTATTGCAAAAAATATGTAAAAATATATTTCATTCAATCAGTGTCTAACGAACATTCACGGCGGTCGGTTTTATTTCGTCATCCTAATAGAATCACATCACCGTTATCATCAGTAAGTGTATGGATCGCCAACATTTATTTTTTGGTTCTTCGAGCCGGTCGTATGCATTTGAATATTTTACTTTTTCAGGATGGGAAATCATCAAATGACCCCTCCCGCTCTGGGTGGAGCGGAAGGGAGTGTCAGACTCTTACTGACTAAACCCCACCCGTGTTCCTTCCTTAGCCCTTTATGTACCACGGCAGCGGTAACCCTTTCGGACGATCCCGCTACCCCGGCAGGCTTCGGCCCTGTCGGGCCCCGTCAACTATTCTGACATCTCTTTGAGGCGCGCGTGGAACACATACGCGCCGTCCGGCACGGGCCTGGTCCTGATCGGATTTTTTTTTTTTTATGATTTTGATGATTTTTTTTATGATTTTTTTTTTATGCTTCAAAAATTATATTATATAAAGTTCGTCACAGACGTCACGGTATTATACAAAAAATACAATTATGATACATCCATCCAATGCATTCAGCTTTTAGGAAGGGTGTTATTTGTGATTAAATATGCAGCTAATTGAATTTTGAATGCATTGAATGAGTGCAACCTTTTTTATACGTGAGGGTATTTTGTTATATAATTGTATTCCTTCTAAAGTTAACATTTTTTTGCCAAATTTAGTTCTCATCTTTGGTAAAATCAGAAAACTAGCTCGGCGACTGCTACGTTGGGTTACTTGTTTTACTTTCATAAACGATAAATTAGTCTGTATACTTTTGTTGAGTGCCATACGAATGAAAATACATGTGTTGTAAATATATAACTGTGTAATATTCATTATTTTGGTTTCATCATAAATTTTGCACGTTGATTTTGAATATGGGTATTTAAAAATCATTTTTCTTATTTTGTTTTGTTCAACTTGGAGACTTGCTAGCTTCGTCTTGGCCGCACTGCCCCAAACTTCAACTAGATATAGTAGGTGTGGTTTTACTAAAGCGTTGTAGATGGTGTGACGCAGTCTATGTGGAATACATTGAACTATATTTCGGAGGGATCCAAGTAGAGACCTAAGATTTGTTTTTATATGATCCAAGTGAACAGTCCACGATAGAGAGCGATCCATCCTATATCATCTTGGATATTTTTCACAAGTATTTTGCTGTAAGGGCACATTGTTGATTACTAATAGATTATGTGGAGGTATTATTTTATGTTTTGCTTTAAACAAGATATAGCATGTTTTAGAAATATTAATAGTTAATAAATTGTATTGAAACCATGAGAAAAGGGTGTTTAAATCATCTTGAGGAACTTAGTGAGTGTAAACCCAAAATATGAACTGAATGCTAATGCTGAATGATAGGAACAACTTTCTATTAAGTACGTTCTCACTTCGATAAAATATTCATAAAGGAAAAACAACGACACGACACTCCGATAGGCGATACCGCTTCAATTTAAATTTAGTTTTTCTGAAATTGTATCGAAGCGGGAACGCAGCGAGGGCGAGGCAGTGACGCCATTATAACACAAATTGACACTAAGCGACGACGAAGATAGATACTAAGGATGATAAACGCGAACTTTAACTTAGCTAAGTAGAGATTTTTTCTTTTGGAGCTTTCAAGGGGCCTAAAAATGCCACTTTAAGCAATACCTCTAAAAGCTATTAATTTCCTAAATTCCCAGCAGATCATTAGCAATTCCTCTAATTTTCGTAAAATTTAATTTCATATTTTGTGTAAAAATTGCCGCATGACAAAAAAAAACCCTAATTTTATCGGTAAATTTTTCTTTTTACAGTTTTTATTAATCAAATTGGTTTTTTATTTATTATTTCTACAGTTTAAATATTATTTCATTGTGATATGAATTGCACACAGATCATATTATGAATTGTCAGTTTGTGACCATTTTACAATTTTTAATATGATTTATATTGTTATCCTATTATGATTCTGCCAAAGTGGCCTTTTTAGGCCCCCTGGTTCTGGAAATCATTATGGCGGAGACACTAAAGTTAAGGCAACTGCTTCCGAAATCCACAGTTTTTTATACACACTTTCTCAGGCCGAGAACACCTACTTTAAATAAAAATCACTATCAATTTAAAAATCGATAAGTAAGCGATCACAAGGTCTTTTGCCCCAAATGTTGTCAATCGACACATCCAATCGTCAAAATGATGCGTTCCAGTCATTCACGCGCTAGACCAGCCAACGTTCCAATTTTCGCAGCAACAAAAACAGCAAAGAAAACTCGCACGTATTCTGCGCACAATTCATGCGATGAAAGTCAACAGTTCGTAGTTTCAATATCGGCACAGCGACCGTGCAGATTGCGTTCTACGCGGCAGCATGCTACAGTTTACCTGCCCCGATAAATCCACGAGAGTTCTGTGTTGCACTCACTCCTTGCTAATAAAAGGGTGACATCAACTTTTTGATTGTGTATGCCTCGTTTGTTTCACGGATATTCCAACATTTCCGACCTAAAAGCGCCACCGAAGTCAATTCGCGACGCAATATATTGCCGTTGACAACGCATGAGATGGAACTCATTGCGTGGGATGAAGCGTGGATTAATTTACATGTTGCATTCTGTGAATCAGGTGTATTGTGGCGGGCATATGGCACTTTGTGTCCAATGGCTCACAGCGGTCGTGTTTCAGGAATATTTATATTAAATAGTGAACTCTGATCGGTGCAAATAAACTAAGCCAGGTCGAAATGAATCATTCAAATTACGACTACTCAAGTTAAAAATTGAACTGAAGAACTTCCCAGAACATTCGATTCGGGAAAAAACCGAAAATCAAACATACCAAAATAATATTTCAGTTATTCATTAAAGACCCATTTGTTCATTAAAATTAAATATTTAGGGGTATGTCAATAAATCATGTAATTATTTTTAACATCATTGAAATAAAATTGAACTGCGAAACACGTATTTGCGGGAAATGTAATGCGAATTATTCGAAAAGCTCATTGTCAACGCTGGATCCGATTTTCATACGATTCCCAGTTTGTCTGCCATTGTCCGTAGTGCAATACCAACGATGTGGGCAACACAAGTATTTTATTACCAGCCACAAATCTTCATTTAGCAGCAATGCCCGAGGCCTTTTACAGTTACGGCACACACGAAAACGAAATGGAACCATTCACGTTTGATTTACGATAGCCAATAATTATCATCATCCGATTAGTCGCCCGTCCGTCTTAGTTTTTTACACAAAGCAATCATAAATAGGGAACAAATGAACATTTTTATCTTATCTCCGCTTTCACAATTCTGCGAGAGTGCAATCAGATTGGACCAATTCCAAGACTGCGATTTTGACAATGTAAACTTATTATAACTGTTGTAGCAAACCTCTTTGATATTATGTCCGTTCATCGAAAATGGTTTTCGTGCTAAACATTTTAAACTGTAGTATTTTTGTGCCAATCAGCAGAGGTTATCTTTATGTATGACTAGCTGCGCCCCGCGGTTTCACCCGTATAAGTTTCGATCCCGTGGGAATATCCGGGTATTCTATATGTTAATCCTGGTTATATACCATATGTGTGCCAAATTTCATCTAAATCCGTTTAGTAGTTTTTGCGTGAAAGTGTAAAAATCATCCATCCATCCATCTACACAAACTTTCACGTTTATAATAATAGAGGTTAAAGTATAAAATTGCCGTTTTATTGTAATAGGTACTTCGAATTGACATAGAACCTTCATGGTTTGAGATTTTTGAGTGAAACTTTTTTCACATGCTACCTATGAAGTTCTTCTTTTAAAAAATGTGCAACATTCGATTATCGACTTTCAGTTGTTTTTTTTATTCAGCTTAGACAAGAAAGATGGATACTTCGAATATTCGAGTTATTTTTTAATACGAGGTCCGACGCGGAACTAACGCGGCAGAAAGAGCTCGCAATATCAATGTTGCGTTTGGAGAGGGGACTGATAATGAACGCACCGTGCGATTTTGGTTTAAACGCTTTCGTGATGGAAACTTTGATTTGAAGAACGAACCACGTGGAAGACCGCCCACACAGGTGAATAACAATGAATTGAAAGAAATGGTGGAAGCCGATCCGAGCCAAACTACTCAGGAATTAGCGGCATATTTTACCGTTACCTTACCAACAATATTGACTCATTTGCGTCAAATCAATAAAATAAAAAAATATGAGAAATGGGTGCCTCATGATTTGACTGATCTGCAGAAAGAAACGCTTGTTGAAACTTGTGTTGCCTTGTTGAATCGATACAGAAATGAAGGAATATTGGATCGAATGTGACATGTGATGAAAAGTGGATTCTTTATGATAACCGAAAAATGCAATGGCTGACCCCAGGTCAAACGCCGCAACAGTGGACACTGTTGCGGCGTTTGACCTGGAGTCAGCAATTGCAAAGCAAAGCAAAGCTTACCAATAAAAAGGTAATGGTAACTGTTTGGTAGTCTCAGCATGGTGTTATCCACTATAGCTTTCTCCGATCTGGTCAAGCAATATCTACTGTAGCGAACTCCGAAGCGAACGGCAGATGTCTACTGTAGCGAACTCCGAACAATGATAGCAAAACTAGCAGTGAAACAGCCCCGACTCATGAATCGATCTTCACCATTATTGCTCCATGATAACGCGAGACCTCATACAGCACGAGAAACCGTTTTAACTCCACAGGAACTGCAATTAGAAACCATTCGTCACCCTCCCTATTCGCCAGACCTTGCTCCAACGGACTACCATTTTTTTTGTGATTTGGACAATTTTCTGTGTTAAAAAGTTTTCTTCTCAGGAGGCAGTACAAAATGCTTTCACACAGTTTGTCGAATCTAGATCACGAGAGTTCTATCGCAAAGGTATAAATGACCTTCCTATTAGATGGCACCAATGTATAGATAATAATGGTAATTATTGTGATTAAATAAATATGTTAAATTAAAAAAAAACTAATTTCAAATTTTCAATACAAATCGCCAATTTCATACTTTAACCCCTAATATTAGTAGGATGAATATGACAGCTGGTTCATACCAGCCGATCTATTCTGTAAAAATCTCACCGGGAGAACTTAGGTGAAGTGAGCTGTCAACAGGGACAATCCCTAGCATCACGTGAAATGACAGCTCACTTCACCTAAGTTTTCACGGCGAGATTTTTAGTTAGCTTTGTAAAATTTTATCACTAGCAACGAGAATTGCGATATGATGAAATCGCAATTCTCTTCAAAAGCAAAATGTCTTCTTTTGATACCAGCCGGTCTATTCTGTAAAAATCTCATAATGAGAGAGACACGATTAACGCTATCGACAGCTCACTTCACCTAAGCGAAAGCACTAGGAAGTGCTGAAGGGCGGGCGTTTTGGGGGACTGTCTTTTGTAATTTTGACGTTCAAAAAGTGCTGATTCTCAGCATAATTTAAATAAATTATTATCTTCTTTATGTCACTTAAATACTTACAAATTACATTTTTAAATATTTTTATAAACAAAAAAATTAAAAAAAACATTTCAAAATATTATTATTATTTTATTAGCAGCCTGTGAAGTCCTACTGCAGGGCAAAGGCCTCCCTACTCTCTTTCCAGTTCTCTCTGTTCAAAGCTGCCAGGGACCAGTTCTTATTGAAGGAGTCCAGCTCATCCCGCCATCTCCGTCTGGGCCTACCGGGATGTCGCTTGCCATTACGAGGGACCTATTGGGTCGTAAGTTTGGCCCATTGGTCGTCTGACATGCGGCAGATGTTCCAGCCCAGTTCCATTTTAGCGTGGCAGCCTTCCAAGTGACATCAGTTATCTTTGTGATGGAACGGATGGTCATATTCCTAACCCGGTCTGTTAGTTTGAATTTGAATAAATTACTTTTGATTTTGATTTTAAGTTATCACAGTAAATTTTTCGGTTAGATCGGCAGATTCAAAGTCGCATTGGCTCTACCTACACAGTATACCTTCACAGCGCCTTGTTACGTCTCAACTAAAAAGCAATACTTATATTTAATAGGTGTGTACTTCCATTCCATTAAGCCCGTATTCGTTATTAATAGGATATTAGATGACGCCAACGCAACGTCAAGGGTGTTTATTCCTGACGCGTTCGCGTACCACATTCTAACAACGATTGAAAGAAGAAAACATTTTATAAGAAAATATTTGTGATTTCACTGTCGTCAAATGATGCCACCTGCGTTGATATATTTTGATTCGTTTTTAATCTATTATAATAATAATAATCTTTTCTTTCGAGCAACAAGACTCATAGTGTTAATAGTGTGTTATGGAGCCAACGTTTTTTTGTTAAAATAACATTAATTAGGATTTCAGTGAGAATTGCAGTTCAGTTTTAGAATTAGATCAGCTTTTTCTCAACTATGTTGGGGTCGGCTTCCAACCTAACAGGTGCACCTGAACACCAGTATACTCGTATTACACCAAGTGACTACCTATCTGACCTCCACAACCCAGTTATTGGGTAACACGATACCCTTTGGTAAGGTTGGTTGTCAGACTTATGGGCTTTTGAATCTTTTGGGTCCGTAACAACTGTCAAAGATCAACGAATGACAGCCGGGACCAACGGCTTAACGTGCTTTCCGAGGAACGGAGGAGTCTCGATATGTAATAGACGGTCACCCATCCACGAACTGACCGCGGCAAGCGTAGCTAAACCTTCGATCGACCCGTGCTGCTGTTATCATTTAGACACGAGCATAAGATAATATGTATACTTAGAGATAAAACTTGATGTAACTACTTTAATTATAAAATTGCTACAAAAAAATCCTTTCTTAATTAAAAAGCCGTTGTAGGAATAGGCCATTCTCTTCAATAACCATAGCATTACTTATTGGAAGATTTGTACATTTATTAATTTATTATTTTTACACATTTTTTTTTTTTAGCTTTTTCCCGCGGCTTTGCCCGCGTGGAGGCTGGAAATTATCCCACGGAAACGTATCACCGGGAAAAAGTATCCTGTGTTAATTAATGAATCCAGGAATAAATTATCTGTGTGGCAAATTTCATCCAAATCCTAATAAAAGCATATTTAATATTAAAGATTGAAATATTATCGTGAATTCATGCAAGGCTAGTACCTACTTTTTGTTAGAATACTGCTCAGAAAGTCGGGTCATATTTCAATCATGATCCGAAAGACACGTAGCGCCATCTAGCGTCCTAAAGCAATTGTGACCGTCGAAAGTTATTGTTCTTTTCCTCGGGAACGTATTTTTTTCGATGAAAGGTACCCTATGTTTTTTTCGATACCCCGGACAACGTATATGCAAAATTTCATGATGATCGGTTTTGTGGATTAGGCGTGAAAAGGTACAAACAAACAAACTTACTTTCGCACTTATTTATTTATTTTATTATTTATGTACATACAGTAAAATACATAGGGATATGACATAATTACAATTTGAGTACAAAGGTACTGCTTATTTCTGCTTTTCAAGGTTCTGCTTTTATAATACATAATTATTAGGTAGGATTGGAATAGTAGGTACAGTTGTTATTATTATCCACTGCCGTCCCAAGGAATTGAGTCAAGTCCAGAGTGCTTGTTAATGCAGATCTAATAAAGAATCCGCTCTGTACAGGTATTTCATTTTATTCCATAGAGGTACTTGAATAAAAGATTTTCAAACAAATGTTGGATGTCAGTAAGATAATCAGTTAAATACGAAAAAATATAGTACCTAATGCATTTATATGCACCTAGTCTTGTCATAAATATTGGCACGAAGAAAAAAAAAATTGTTATTGCAATTAATATTTATTACTTTTACAGTGTGTTAGTTTAATACATAAATATAAAACAATTTAAAATATAAAAAGCTTATTCGAAGTGGTCTCCATTGGCTGCAATACAGTCCTTTAAACGTTGAGGCCAGTTATCAATAGAAGCACGCACTCTTTCCATGGGAAAATTCTTCACTGCCAATCGTATGAATTGTTTTAGGGACTCCAAATTATCATGGCGTTTAGAGCAAGCCGTACTCTCTAAAACTGACCATAAATCATAATCCAGCGGATTAAGATCGGGACTAGACGACGGCCAGTCTTCAGCTCTGATGAAGTCCGAAACGTTCACTTCCAACCAAGACTGGGTGGATCGAGCTTTATGACCCGGTGCCGAGTCTTGTTGGAAGAACCATACTTGGTTATTAAACATGGTGTTGTTAAGGGGCTTAACTACCTTTTCAAGAATGGTATCTTGATACACTTGTACCGATGTTTTGATACCTTTTTCACAAAAATATGGCTCAGACACTCCTTCATAGCTAACACCCCACCAAACCATCACTGAAGTCGGATAATGCCCACGTTGCACTCTGTCGACTAATTGGGAAGCTTCCTTAGAGCTTTGAGCATAAATACGGTCATTTTGTTTGTTAAAATGTTGCTCAATTGTAAAGATTTTCTCATCCGTAACAAAATTTTTCTGTGACCTCCCTTTGCGTACCGCTTCAGTAGTTGTTTCGATTTTACCACCCTATTCTTTTTTAAATTATCAGTTAAAAAATGACCAGTGCGTCTCTTATAGGCTGCAAGTCCTAAGTCATCTTTTAAAATACGCGACATGGTTCTGGGTGCTATCTTCATCTCCCGAGATAAAATCTTTTGCTTTCGGACAGGATTTCTTCGAATTCCTTCCCTTACTGCTTTGAACACCTTTTTCGTACGAACACTACGTGGACGGCCAGATCTTTTTCTGTCACAAACAGAGGAGGTCTCATTGTACCTATTAATAGCCCGGTACACAAACATTTGACTAATACCAAGCGTATGGAGATTTTTAAAAATTGTGTAATGTAATCACAGCGACTCGGTTCTCTTTATCACCCCACTCCATTTTAATATCGCAAAATATTGTACAATGTATTGGCGCCAAAATTAGAAAACCCAATGAACAATCGTATAAAAATGTCAGATTCCAAATTCAAATGTAATATCTTTCTTATTTTTAATTGTCAGACTACAGTACAGTACAGTATTTATGGCCAGACTGTGTATATAGCTCTCGGATTAGTATTGCAGTTAATAGAAAAAAAAAACTTTTATTTCAGACAGAAGTCTATAGGGTTAGTAACAATTTTACTTAACTTCTAGTGTTAGTAGGTTACAGACACAAATGTACATATAATTAAAACTCAGCGTGGAGCTGCATCCACCTCTGCAACATCGGGGAATCACCGATCTGCGAACACACTGAGAATACTATTGGTGCCGTCGCGAACACGCGTCATCAGGGACGCGCATCTACTCTTGATAATGGCGGCAAAACCATTAATATTATTATCCGCAAACATCCCTGACGCACTACAACGCCACGGCAGCCGCAACAGCAACGCATGCAAATACGCAATGCATTTACGAACGTCTATAGGTCGTTTATTTTATAATCTTTAATTTCTAAAGACATTTTAGAGCTTACGCTAAAACTCGCGCGGGTGAACGCTCGCGTGTGTGTATTGAAAAAAAAAATCAACCGACCTCCAAAAAAAGCACCCGGTGTCGTTGGTTCCGCATTTTCGTTTTATGACACCGACTTCCGAAATTAAAGCTAATTTTCACTTTGTAGTGCTTTTTTTGGAAGTCGGTTGTTTTTTTTTTTGTAAAAAAGTTTTTATTTTTAAATTTTTAGTTGTATCCATAAATTAGAGGTACCCCAATAAAAACTTTGACAGACATGAGGGTGTACCGTTGTACGGGAAAACTTTAAATGATAAAGTGTGATAGAGTTATAATTATAATTTTATTGATATAATGCTATAGCTAATTGATACAGTGATCAGTAATGTTAGGATGATTTTAAGATATCGAACTGCTACGATATTATGATAATGAGTACACGCGGCGAAGACCGAACGCGAACTAAAGTAAATTGCGCACGCGGTACATAACTGCTTGTTTTGTATAAAACAATATGAATTGTACGGTTGGACCGTACAACCGTGGTATACTGAACATATAGATCTGCTTACCCCTTTAGAGGGTACAGGCATGATGTTATGTTGTGTGATTGCGTAAACAATGCATGTACATAAGCGATAGCAGCAATTGCGGTTGATTTGCTGGCATTTATTGAAGAGTTCCGTTGTCTGTGTCCGAAACTCATCATCAGATCTTTGCGAAATTTAAATGGGACCATTTCGGGATAAACCTCTTTCGAACAAAAAAAGAATTTTGCAATTCCGTCTATACTATATGACGGAGTTATGCCCGAACATACATAAAATATATATATATATCAACATCTGAATTGAGAAGCTCCTCCTTTTTTTGAAGTCGGTTAAAAATAGTATGAGCAGCGCTAACTGCAGTGCGATTCTGTAACCATATCACCGTGAAAACTTAGGTGAAGTGAGCGTGAAGTGAGCTATCATTCCAACTAATGCTAGGGATTGACACTATTGATAGCTCACTCTAAGCTCACTTCACCTAAGTTTTCACGGTAATATTTTTCAGAATAGACCGGCTGGTGCGGACGCGTGTGACTGGTTTTCACACGCGCGAAGGTCGACAGGCGCACGGCGCAGGAGCACGCGGCAGTCGGCCGTGCGCAGACTTGTTTCTCCAAATCAGATTGATCGCCGCTTTGTCACACGCGTCAAAAGGTACAGGTATGCAAATAGGTTACGAATGCTCCACTTAGTAACCAGCACCCTAATTGCGAAACACACAATAAATCTCAATCTGAATCATTTTGAAGGATATTGCTAATCCATTGCTTCATAAGTTCGAAAAAGGTTACCTTCATAAAGTCTGCTCAACACGTAAATAACGCAATGAATGTTGTAGAACTGTCAAAATGAAACCGATTCTGATTGATTGTGTGTTACGCAATTAGGGTGCTGCTTGTCACGAATGGGGACATCTATCCACTTTGTCGCCGACATTCTTTTGCCAAATAATAAATTATCTATAAGGTAGTCAACCCGACACAACTTTACACGTTTGAGGCCATAAATGTGTATTGTCCAATGTCCGGAGCGGACACTCGCTCCGTGCACCCGCGCGAGTTTTAGCATACGCCCATAGATATTGATGGGTGTACAAAGAGCCAACTGAAAAACCTTTACCGCGAAAATTTCTTCTGTTTAGAAGTTCTACACCAAAGAGTAAGGCCCATCGCACGGGCGATTTTTAACGCATCCGTTTTTAATGGCGCACCGGATTCGTCAGTCAACGTCAGACGTCAGTCAACTATAAAGCCCTCCCCTCGTAGGGTTTTGTAGTTGACTGACGTTTATATAATTCTGATATAAACGAATTTGAATTCACGATTTTTCGAATTCTAGTCAAGTGCCCCACTTTTCAGGTAGGTACTATTTTTAAGATTACGTAGCCAAATGGCAAAAATGAACCCTTATCATTTCGTTATGTCCGTCCGGATGTCACACTTTTTATTTGGAGGCTACACTATATTACACTATATTGATGAAAGTTTGAAAAGAGGTGTATTATGTGCACCGCTAAACAATGGAGTAGTGACATTACGAAATAATTATTTAGGGGTCCCCATATATAGGGACAATCGATCGAATCGATCAAAAAAATTCAAGTCACATACGTAATTAAAATGATTAATATGACGTTTTTAAGTGACTTTTTTAATTAGGTTTGTAGCTTTTGAGATATATGGGATAATTTCGGGTTACAACTGCAGTAACAACTTTATTTTTCGTAGTTTTTTCGAAAACCACTATGAAATAGAAACTTATTTTTGTGGTCGATAATCAATACTGTCCATTCGTAAATATTCATCACAATTACGAAGCCCTATACTGTGCGTGGTCCGAGACGCAATTGGCCGGTTTTTTTATAGCAACATCGGTCAAAGCGGAGAAGCCAGGGATTGCCTTGAACAACGGAGAAACGGACTCGAAGCGTCCCTGAATAAATAAACAGCTGAGCAACTTCGTGAAAAAATCTTTTAAACTTGATTGACATTCTCGCAGAGCGTTATCAAGGACAGACCTCGTTAGAGCAACTTTTTTATCGTTTTAGACACAGATTTTGGAATCCTGAGAAAAATGCCAAGGCGCGTATTTTAAAATTGCTTGAACGCGGGTTTATTTTCAAAACATACGCAGGGTATAAAAACTCTTAGGATATTCAAACATTATTTACACATTCATTCATTTTTAGCACAGGTACCGTGGAGAGGGAGGTACATCACAAAGTTTCACGCCTACATCCCTTTTTTTTGGGTGGGAAATCATCAAATGACCTCTCCCGCTCTGGGCTGAGCGGAAGGGCGTGTCAGACTTTTACTGACTAAAACCCACCCGTGTTCCTTCAGTTGCCTGTGCCAGGGGCCACGGTATCTCTTTCGAACAACCCGCAGCCCTGGCAGGCATCGGCCTTAGCGGACCCCGTCAGTTCGTGCTGACATCTCTTTGATAATAGACATAACTAGACATCCACAGACATGCAAGGATAACTCTGTGCTTCAAGTCGTGCTGCCCGTGTACCCAAGCCATTCCCCATACAGCATTCTTGTCCACGCTACTAAGTGGTTAAACAGTTGGACTGAATTAGGTACTTATGGAACGGATCACTTAGTTAGCCATCATATGCTTACTTATACATATAGTGGTGGAACACAGCTTGGCTGGACACTGCGAACTTAGCAAAGTTTCTATTTCGTCCCCGTGTGTTGTAAACATGACTTACCAGTCTGGGTAGGAAACTTCAACTACCTGCGTTACGGAAATGTTATCTACTAATGATGATGATTTTGTTAGTACTTGTTGACAGGCCTACAGAGTCCTCCCATACCTGTTATCATTGTAATTTGAAAACATTCTAAAAACCAATTATTTTTAAAAGAGTAACCGTGAAGTTTCTTGCCGGCTCTTCTCCATAGGAAACGACCAATTGAAACTGTGCACCTAGCTTCTGACGTTTCATAAGTAGTAATCAAAATATTATGATTTTGATGATTTCGACGACATAAATTATTAGAAAACGGTTTTGGGCAAAAAAAAAAAACTGGTCTCTTCTGCACAAACAAAACGCACAATATCGTCAATGCATCCATAATACATAGGTACCTATCACGAAGCGGCTATCAATACAATATGCTGTAAAGAAGTTACACTTAATGCAATTTAAATTTTGATATAATTCTCCACGTGGAAGCAGTCTGACCTCCTTTTACGACGTGTATATTATTTGTTTCACCTCCATATTCGACTAAAAATTCCAGAAATAAAATTACCTTGGTTAAATCCTACGCCTTTTACCCGTCCCAAACGGGCAAACGGGACGCTCAACCAAACAGGAACTCTTATGCAATTTGCGGAATCAGTGCTTATCTTCTATTCGAGACGTAACAAGGGAGTTTAAGTAAATTTAACAGCAATTTGCAGTATGTTAACTGTAGCGCCGGCGTTTATTGCCACTCCACTCTCGTTATACTCTCAGGCCGGATGATATTGCTAATTGCTTTCCCTGGTTCCCGGAAGTCGTATAAAGTTTCGCTAATACGACAGAAGCTGATGCCAGGATGTTAGTAACAAATTAAATATCAACGTGAATGGTGTTGTGTGGTGCTTCCACTCGGATACTTTCGGGTGTACTTGGTGTTGTCGTCAACGTGACAATGGTATTGGAGCTTGTCGGTCGGTTTACTCTGTGCCAGTATTTCGGGCTCACTGTGCAATCTTTGTCGCCCTGAACTTTGCATGTGTGTTTCAGTTTAAGAGGGCTTTGAATATTTTTGCTTTCTAATCGAGTCTGCAGGTTTTTGCTTTGTATTTTTTTTAACCTAACCGTCATTATCTTTACCGTAATTTCCGGTATGTAATATATGGAATTATGTGATCGTGACAGCCTGTTATTGATCCTCTTCTCATTTTTTCAATGTCTGTTGAATTTCTGATTCTCATAATAGCAATTTCCTCAAGAGAATGTTTTCTCAGAAAATAAATATTTTCCTACTGCTTTTATTTGTTGCTTGATTACTTTTAAAGCTCATAATTTCATAAAGGCAGTATTCTATCAAGTACAATTTCCGTACATTTGTAGAAATAACCACAGATGAAAATATAACATAGTTATTTCACCTAAAATTGCCTTTTATTTATGAATATTTGTGCCCTTTATTACCAAAATGACCCGCCCAGTCTAAAATCGTACCAAGTCGAATTGAAATTAAAAGAAAGGATTATTAAAGCAATTCATTATCTTAATGGCTTTAATAAGTGCTTGAGTCGAGAAAAAAACGGAAAACTAATAAATTATTTTTGGTAAAAACAATGACTTCGAATGTAAGGAATAAAGTTAAAGAAGAAAGTCTTTATTCTTCGCACAATTAAGTGGAAATGATTGTGAATCCGTACAAATAAGTTACACTACTATTCCGAAATATAAAACGGTCGGCGTCTACATTTTATTCAGTCATTGAAATGGCTTCTCAATATTATGTATACACCCGTTTTGCATAAGAGGGTTCTTTTACGGCAGTTTGGTCGCAATTTGCGTAAAGTTTTGTAACGAGCAACTAAATAATTAAAATGTTGCTTGGAAATAAATGTCAATAAGCTGCATGATTCATAATTATTATTTATCTATCGTTTTTTAAGTAAATTTAAAACCCTTATATCTATTTAGCGGGGGAAATGGATTTACTTACCTACACAAGAATCCATTCAGAATTCAAGATCTTTTTTTTTCCATTGTTTTGTCTCTATTTGCTTTGCTTTAATGAATTTTACTTTTACTGCTTATTTTAGTTTTATATCCTATCACGTAATATCATTTTAAACTCGCTAATTTTAGTTAATAAGATATCAATTTTAATTTTGTAGTATAGTGCTTGTGGCATACCTAATGTCTATGGGGCATGCGGTGCTAACCTGTAAGAAATTGTTACACTAACCCTAGATTATGGTAGATAGCACTTTAAATATTTACAGTGTAAACAATTGTTGGTTGGCCAATAAAGAAAAAATAAAAATAAAATCTTTGATACTGGGCCAGCGTGCCCACACCCTCTCACAGAGAGGACGCCTGTGTCCCAGCAATGGGGATATTATAGTATGATTTTGCTAAAGGCTTTTAAAATAACCGTGTACACTTTTACACAAATTATATAAATATTTAACATACTACATTTTAACAATGCAGGAATAATGCCGCATTGAGCATAATTATTGTAGGAAATTCAACACGTTCGTTATAGTAGGTAAGACGTTCTAGAGAAAAGAGGAAAAATATGAAAAAAAACAGCGAGTTACTTTAACGAATAACTTCAAAGTGGATTACAATTTTGTGTGTTCAGGATGAAATAATTAAATCTGTTTCCGCTAAGCTCTATTTCGTTAAGGTTCTGATTCGCACCAACAAAGCGAGCGACGCCGGCTGCAAATTGCGGACTCATTGTTTGGTTCAAACAAACATTCGCGGGTCCGCTCCTTCTCACAAAGGAACTCCATTTACTGCGAACAAATCATTTTCATTGTTTTTATTTATATTTTTAATTACTTATAATATTATAAGGTATTTTATTTTTTACCTTCGACCTTAATTTTATAATAGGATCCAGAAGCGGCTGAAGAACTTAGGTTAGGTCAAAGATTTTGTTTCGCTTTGTGAGAGCTTGAGCTCAGTATTTAATTATTTTAGGGCTTAATTGGTTTTCCTCAATTAATAGGTACTGAAGTATTAAATATTAGCAGTGCCCCGCGGTTGCACCTGCATACGTATCGATCCCGTGGGAATATCGGAATAAAAAGTTTCCTATGTGTTATACTGATGTATAATCTATATTACTGTAAAGTATATGCTATATTCTGATGTATAATCTATATTACTGTAAAGTATATGCTATATAGTATATACTGTAAACTATATTGTAATCTATATTTTTAGTATTGTTCTCAAGTAAGTGACTTATGTCTTTATTGGGAATAAAGTTTCTTTAAACCGAAGTATCATCAAAAACCGTTCAGTGTTTTTGCGTGAAAGAGTAACAAACATCCATCCATCCTCAGAAACTTTCACGTTTAGAATATTAGTAGGATAGTGTTACGGACGCCGAACTCGCCATAAAATCATGTGTAAAAGTAGCATTATGTTTAGAGGATAGTATTACGATTGTATGAATATGAATAAGATAGGGAAAATTTTTGTAATTGGTTGAAGAGTCTTGCCTCCAGCAGGTCGCGACAAGTCGAAACCTGTCGGAGATCAGACACGAACCAAACTGACTGGACTGGTGGGTCACCTAGTTTTTCTATATTTTACACAGTAGTGTACCCACTACTTGCGCCCATGTACCGGGGCACCAAATCCAGTCGATATAACCCGATGACCCCATAACCCTCCTCCACCCGATGACCCCATAACCCTCCTCCGCCCGATGACCCCATAACCCTCCTCCAGGAGAGCGATAGGGCAACCAGTACATTACTCAGAAACAAATTAGCGACATTCCGACCGCGCCGCCGAGGTCCCTCGCGATGCCCCCAAGTAAATTCTCCCCCGACCCTTGCCCGCTGAAGTGCCAGCCCGCGCCGTAGCTGAGCCAGTAGCTTTAAATCCCCCGACTGTGACCTCTGAGTTTGTTTCGGCCTTTCTTCTCAGAGATAGTCCTAGGAAACGCCGTGCTCATCAAAGCATTAATAATACCAATTTGATCTAGCCTGTCCCTTTGCTGCCTTCTCCCAGCGACGCCCTAAGCCGAGGTTCGTACCCCACAGGGGGTGCCCTTAGCGTGCAGTCGCCTAGTTTTAATTAGTTTTAACCCTGACTGGAGGCATTAAGATTTCTTAAGGCAACCACAGGATAGTCCGGTTAATTAGTCACGACCTCTCAAGGTCTATCGGAGTTTTAATTAAGAAGAACCTCAACAATACAGTCCACAACACCGATACAGTCTCACCGACCATTACAGAAAGGATTATTGCTACGAGCAATAATGCGATATTTTTTTTTTCTAAAAATCTTTGGAATTGAAAATTGCAACTCGCGCAAATAACTAAATCGCTACCCTAACGTTTTTCTTTCTTAACTCTTCTGCTTCCCTTTTGTCAAAATAGATTAGTTTGTTTTACCTGAATCCAGCTGCAGAGATTGGTTTACAAATAAAAAATAAAAAAACTTAATTTGGACGTTATTTACTCAAGGGAAGTCTACCCCAGATCCCGTAGTAAAATTATGGTACCTACATTTAATTAAAAAATTACTGCCTCGTTGGTCTAGTGGTCGCAAGTGCTACTGTTGAGCATGAGGCCCAGGTCCTGGGTTCGATTCCCAGGTCGGACAAAGTGTTATTGGGTTTTTCTATGTGAAATTTCTCAGAAAACATGGGACTTAAACATAACTGGCGGAATGTTTTATTTTATTTATTTGGGAAAACAAACAGTGACACATTACATTTTATAGGAAAAAATACAAAAAAATACGGCCAAATGTGTAACCAACAACATTTTCCACGAAATACACATAAAAAATAATAATCTTTTCAAACCATGCTATTTAAACTAAAACCTACAAACTACAACAATTCAAGAAAAGAAAACATTTATTGTGTATTAGTAAAACAAAAGTAAATTTAGCAAACAAAGCAAAAACTCAGAAGGCATGCAAATCTTAATCAATATCAAAATTACTATTGACCAAGTGTTTTGAGTACAATATTTTTGAAACTACCAGCAGAAAAAGCAATCATATCGATATGATGGAATTGTTTGTTGTAATTATTAGTAAGTAGCCCAGGGGTGCCCGCATACCTGCGTTACTCCGACAAGAGGTAACTGCAAACAGCGGCCGTGCGCGCACCCCGCGACTTACTGATGTTTTAGGAACTATGTAACTTAATTTATTACGGATATCAATACAGTCATATACATTGCTACACAAATCAAACAAAAATACCGTCTCTAGGAGAGTGCGTCTTGATTTAAGGTCAAGTAATTTATACTTCTTAAACAAATAATCATAAGATAAATCTGTGTGGAAGCAACGGTAATGGCATGGCTTTTAAAAATTTTCTTTGAATCTTCTCCATACGTTCTGAATACTTACTGTTAAAGGGATTCCACACTGGCACTGCGTATTTGAGCTGTGATCTTGTAAGAGACTTGTACAAATATAAATAGGTAGAGGGGCGCACAAACTCCTTCGCAGATCTCAACACAAAACCGTACATTCGATAGGCATTATTTACAACTTTGTCAATATGGGCATCAAGGTGAAGTTTATCGTCAAGGAGAATACCAAGATCACGAATAAGAGACACCCTTGATAGTGAAGTATTATCCAAAGAATATGGGTGCTTGCAAACTTTCTTATTTTTCGTGAAACTGATACAACAGCATTAAGACAGACCCAGTTGCAATTTATTATATTTGCAATATTCACTGAAGCGATCCAAATCTTCCTGTAACAATGTGCTGTCTTGCAAAGTTTTGATGGGCCTATAAATTTTTAGATCGTCAGCATAGAGCAAGACTTTAGAATTTCTAAAAACAAGTGTCAATGTCATTTATAACTAAGATAAATAAAAGTGGTCCCAGAATCGAACCCTGAGGTACACCGGAAGTTACACTAATGGTTGTAGCAGATCTGAAACCGCTAACTACGACCCTTTGAGTTCTATTCGTGACATATGAAGAGAACCATCGGAGCAAATCACCACGTATACCGTTAAATGAAATTTTATTCAGTAGCAACTCATGATCAACCTTGTCGAACGCCTTTCGAAATTCAGTGTAAATGGCATCCATTTGAACATGAAAATCCATATTGTTGAACAAATAATCCATAAATGCCACTAAATTTGTGGTCGTCGATCTTTTCTTTACAAATCCGTGTTGTTGTTGAATAAGACTGTGATGAAGAACAGGATATACTTTATCGTGGACTAATCTTTCAAAAACCTTCGGCGTTCCCTGAGGCGGCGACCAGCCCGCCGGTTGAACGCGTCCCAAAGGGTCATGGCTGTCCGGCTGATCCGAAGATACCGCACGGTCTCCGCTGAGGCGGCGAGCCTCCTTGCCGGATTGCCACCATGGGATCTGGAGGCCAAAGTCCTCGCCCACATATGGTAGTGGCGAGAGGAGGCAAAACGCCGGGGCGTTACTCCGCTGCCGCGAGAAATCACAGCACAGCGGACAGAGCTCCGGCGGGATCTCATGGCGGCATGGAGAGTGCGATTGTCACAACCCAGTGCTGGGCACGCCACAATAGCGGCGATAAGTTCCCTCTTTGAGGAGTGGCTAAAGAGGCGCCACGGCACCCTCACCTTCCGCCTGACGCAGGTCCTCACCGGACACGGTTGTTTCAGGAGGTTCCTGTTCAGGATAAGGCGAGAGGAAACGCCAGAGTGTCACCACTGTGTGGATCGCCCGGAGGACACGGTGGAGCATACGGTGGAGGTCTGCCCGGCTTGGGCGGGGCCCCGCCGTGTCCTCGTGGCGGCGATCGGCGGCGGCGATCTCTCGCGTCCGGCCCTGGCCAGGCCATGGTACGGAGCGAGAGTGAATGGGATGCCGTTACCTCCTTCTGCGAAGCAGTAATGCTCGCGAAGGAGGAGGCGGAGCGCGTGAGGGAGCGGCAATCTCTGCATCCTCACGCGCCTAGCCTCCGCAGGAGACGCCCTGGACGGGAGTCAACAGCCGACTCCCGGCCACCGTAGGCGCGGGCTTGCAGCAATGGGGAGCTCGCCGCCCGGTAAGGACCAGGCCCGGGTCGACGGCGCGTTGTGTTCCACGCGCGCCTCAAAGAGATGTCAGCACGAACTGACGGGGTCCGCTAGGGCCGATGCCGCCGGGGCTGCGGGTTGTTCGAAAGAGATACCGTGGCCCCTGGCATAGGCAACTGAAGGAACATGGGTGGGTTTTAGTCAGTAAAAGTCTGACACGCCCTTTCGCTCAGCCTAGAGCGGGAGAGGTCATTTGATGATTTCCCAACACAAAAAAAAAGGGCTGACATAATGGATATAGGACGATAGTTCTCAACATCCTGCTTAGAGCCCGATTTATATATTGGTGTTATGTTCGCACTCTTCCATACCTCGGGGAAAATTCCATGTACCAGTAATTTATTAAACAAAAAATGTATAGGAGTGCAAATATGTTTAGCGGTAGCTTTGAGAAACACGACTGGAAGACCGTCTGGGCCTCTGCCCCGCTTGGGAAGAGCACCGCCGTGTCCTCGTAGAGGCGATCGGCAGCGGCGGCGACCTCTCGCGCCCGGCCCTGGTGGAAGCCATGGTCCGGGGCGAGAGGGAGTGGGAGGCGGTCACCTACTTCTGCGAAGCAGTCATGCTAGCGAAGGAGGTGGCGGGATGGGCGAGGGAAAGATCCTCACGCCTCAGCCGCCGAGGGAGACGCTCCGGGCGTCGGGAGCCGCGTGACGACTCCCGGCCACCGTAGGCGCGGGCCTGCGGGCGGAGAGCAATGGGTAGCTCTCCGTCCGATCAGGACCAGGCCCGTGCCGGACGGCGCGTATATGTTCCACGCGCGCCTCAAAGAGGTGTCATCATAGTTGACGGGGTCCGACAGGGCCGAAGCCTGCCGGGGTAGCGGGATCGTCCGAAAGGGTTACCGCTGCCCTGGTACATAAAGGGCTAAGGAAGGAACACGGGTGGGTTTTAGTCAGTAAGAGTCTGACACTCCCTTCTGCTCCACCCAGAGCGGGAGGGGTCATTTGATAATTTCCCATCCTCAAAAAAAATAAAAAAAAGGGTCCAGGCCCAGACGGTCTTTTTTTTTTTTTTTTGAGGATGGGAAATTATCAAATGACCCCTCCCGCTCTGGGTGGAGCAGAAGGGAGTGTCAGACTCTTACTGACTAAAACCCACCCGTGTTCCTTCCTTAGCCCTTTATGTACCAGGGCAGCGGTAACCCTTTCGGACGATCCCGCTACCCCGGCAGGCTTCGGCCCTGTCGGACCCCGTCAACTATGATGACACCTCTTTGAGGCGCGCGTGGAACATATACGCGCCGTCCGGCACGGGCCTGGTCCTGACCGGACCCCGGCCTGGACCCTTAGTTGAGTCTAAGGAATTAAGCGCCCTCAATATCTCATTCGAGCTTAGCTCTATCTTACTGATGAGGGAATTGCGATCAGAATCCCCACTCGAAGAAATACCTCTCATGGAGGATTATTTTAGACTGAATTAATGAAATTCGAAAAAAAGTTACAAATTTCTTCGGGGTCATTGGTACTTTAGTCTTTGTATTTCATGTCAGAAGGTACCAGAATACGATTTCAGATTGGCAATGTACATCCAGAAGTATTTAACGTTACTGCGAATGCCGTCCTCAACAGTTTCCATGTATTTTATGTTTTGCAGGAATTGCATTCAATGTGGAATCTAGATCTGTATAGTGAGAGCTGTTCATAATCAGAGATATTGTGATATACCTTCCATTTAACCCAGGCTTTTAACTTGTTTTTGTAAATATGTATTAGGGGTTAAAGTATGAAATTGCCGATTTGTACTGAAAAATTGAAATTCGTTTTTTTTTAATTTAATATATTTATTTAATCAAAATAATTACCATTATACATTGCTTCCATCTAATAGGAAGGTCATTTATGCCTTGGCGATAGAACTCTCGTGATCTAGATTCGACAAACTGTGTGATAGCATTTTGTACTGCCTCCTGAAAGAAAACTTTTTATCACGTAGAAAATTGTCCAAATCACGAAAAAAGTGGTAGTCCGTTGGAGCAAGGTCTGGCGAATACGGAGGGTGACGAATTGTTTCTAATTGCAGTTCCTGTAGAATTAAAACGGTTTCTCGTGATGTATGAGATCTCGCGTTATCATGGAGCAATAATGGTGAAGATCGATTCATGAGTCGGGGCTGTTTCACTGCTAGTTTTGCTATCATTGTTCGGAGTTCGGCACAGTAGACATCTACTGTTATTGCTTGACCAGATCGGAGAAAGCTATAGTGAATAACACCATGCTGAGACCACCAAACAGTTACCATTACCTTTTTATTGGTAAGCTTTGCTTTTCCATCACGAAAGCGTTTAAACCAAGATCGCACGGTGCGTTCATTAGCAATCCCCTCTCCAAACGCAACATTGATATTGCGAGCTGTTTCTGCCGTATTCAAGAATAACTCGAATTTTCGAAGTATCCATCTTTCTCGTCTCAGCTAAATAAAAAAAAACAACTGTAGGTCGATAATCGAATGTTGCACATTTTTTAAAAGAAGAACTTCATAGGTACCATGTGAAAAAAGTTTCACTCAAAAATCTCAAACCATGAAGGTTCTATGTCAATTCGAAGTACCTATTACAATAAAACGGCAATTTCATACTTTAACCCCTATTATCAGCGATGGTGAAAACCAAAACAGAAACTTCGAAGATTTAGAACTGACGAGTGGAACGTTACATTTAATTATGCTAAAAATTATATTATAAAACTTATTTCCGCATCTACGGAGGTTTCCATCCCAATGTGCTCATTCCAATTAATTTTACTTAATTCCTCATTTATCTTCTCGTAATTAGCTTTATAATAGTTGAACTTTTTCAAAGACCTTCGAATCATGTTTATATGGGGGGTTTTAAACGGTATTAATAAACAGAATGGAGGGTGGTGATTGTCAAGTGGTAGTAGATAGTCCGTGGGGGGGAAAACAGAGCATTCAATGTTACTGATGGCCAGGTCTAATAATTTCCCAGTCGGATCCTTGATAGCGTTGTACTGATGAGCATTTAGGAAAGACATAAATACACTAAGATGTCCACTAATCGAAGAATTACCACTATAAACTAGCCCTGACACCGATCCATTATCATAATAGGGAAGCCAGTCAATATCCGGTAAGTTGTAATCGCCCAAGAGATAAAACTGCTCTACGTTAGTGTCACCAAGTAGAGGTTGTAGGAGATCAAAATATTGAACAGAAATGGATTCCGGTGTTTTAGGTGGTATGTAAGCCGCCCCGATAATTTGGTTCTTCCCTCTAGTCGAGCTGGGATATCTAAGGAGGACGTGCTCCAAGTCAGCTTCTAGAGCAAACCGAGGAACCATTCTTACAGACCGC
The DNA here is from genome assembly GCA_947507525.1 of Apamea epomidion. Lineage (NCBI taxonomy): Eukaryota > Metazoa > Arthropoda > Insecta > Lepidoptera > Noctuidae > Apamea > Apamea epomidion. The sequence continues at coordinate 9,289,682 of OX382225.1, forward strand.
AATCCCCTCAATACAGCAACCAGAATGCCACCTCCATCTTTTTTATTCGTAGCCGTCTTTATCGCACCTATGTACCACGTAACGAGAATCAATGAACTCACTATCAAATATTTCAGGTATTAACCAGGTTTCTGTGAGTATTATATTGTCGTAGCAATTTGATAAAATATCATGTATAAAATGTGCAGTTCAATGCGGATCCCTCGACAATTTTGATAATAAATAACCAAATTATCCGCCAATGAAATATTTAATTTTACAATAAGATATCAAGCCAGCATTATATGTTTCGTTAATAAACAACAAAAGAGCATAATATTTTAATTTGACCAAATGCAGCAAGACAGAGTTACATCCAAGCAAACAATTCTGTAAGAAAAACCTAGATACTAACAATAATCTCCAATACCAAGCAGTGAGACATTTGACATAGCCAGCATCTAAGAAACGAAGGCCACAATAAAGCAACAGTTGAGTAGAAATTATGGAAACAGAATTAAAAAATTGCACTCTAATTAGCTGATTATAATTTGATGAATATTATATAAACACAAACAAAGGCCTCACTCCACAACCTATAGACTAAATTACCACCGAGAGGGAATAACCTATTTAGATATTTTTTGATTGCTTATAAACAACACAGGGAAATCATTACACACCTTTTCTTTTTCAGGATGGGAAAACATCAAATGACCCCTCCCGCTCTGGGTGGAGCAGAAGGGAGTGTCAGACTCTTACTGACTAAAACCCACCCGTGTTCCTTCCTTAGCCCTTTATGTACCAGGGCAGCGGTAACCCTTTCGGACGATCCCGCTAATCATTACACACCTTAAAACGCTAAAAACTACAAAAAAAAAAATATAAATAAAGAGTGATGATTTTTACGCGGATACACTCATTCTGCGATCTCGGGAATGGGGGTTGACTGGTCGGGCTTGATCTTAGCAATGTCTTCTGGAGATCTAATTGCGAATGATTTTGCTCCCTCTTTCTCACGAACGATGTTGGTGAACTATAGGTACACCTCTGCTCTACTCTTCGGGGAAACAAAGCGTGATGTTATATTATTTAATTCAAATTGGCAGTAGATAGATACCAACTTAGTGCTAATGAAATTATCGAAACTTGTTTTATTTTTAATATTAGTGACCCGCCTATGCTTCACACGGGTGCCATATTCCTGTTTATACGCATAAACCTCCCGGAATAAATCTCTAAAAGATTGTTAGAAACCGCATTCAATTCAATGTGTAGCTTAGAAGAACAAAGCGGTCACACATAGGTGCACAAAAAACGAACGAATTTGTTCTATAGCACTGTGTGACCTAAACCCGCACTTAAGTCACGCTTTTCTGTGACTTACGAAGACATTTTTACACAGAAAAGCGTGACATTAGAGCGGGTTTAGGTCACACGTGCTATAAAATAGTATACGATACGTGTGACTTAATTAGTAGGTATTAAGGCACAGCGTTTAGTAGATAACTAAGTTCACGCCGTGTAATGTACTACTTAAGTCACAAGTATCGTAATATACTATTATAGTATACTATAGTAGTAATTCACTAAGGGCTGATTTTTCAATCGACAGAGTTTTTTTGCGCTGAATAAAATTGACGTCTGACAGATTTTGTATGGAAGAACTGTCAAAAATTTTAAATTATTCCTCGGATAAAATCATCTTTTTTTTTTTTCTGGGTGGGAAATCATCAAATGACTCCTCCCGCTCTGGGCGGAGCAGAAGGGAGTGTCAGACTTTTACTGACTAAAACCCACCCGTGTTCCTTCAAAACCCACCCGTATTCCTTCAGTTGCCTGTGCCAGAGGCCACGGTATCTCTTTCGAACAACCCGCAGCCCCGGCGGCATCGGCCCTAACGGTCCCAGTCAGTTCGTGCTGACAGCTCTTTGAGGCGCGCGTGGAACACAACGCGCCGTCGACCCGGGCCTGGTCCTTACCGGGCGGCGAGCTGCCCATAGCTCGCCGCCCGCAAGCCCGCGCCTACGGTGGCCGGGAGTCGGCTGTTGACTCCCGTCCAGGGCGTCTCCTGCGGCGGCTAGGCGCGCGAGGGTGCAGCGATTGCCTCTCCCTCACGCGCTCCGCCTCCTCCTTCGCGAGCATTACTGCTTCGCAGAAGGAGGTGACGGCCTCCCATTCACTCTCGCTCCGTACCATGGCCTGTATGAGGGCCGGACGCGAGAGGTCGCCGCCGCCGATCGCCGCCACGAGGACACGGCGGTGCCCCGCCCAAGCCGGGCAGACCTCCACCGTATGCTCCACCGTGTCCTCCGGGCGATCCCCACAGTGGTGACACCCTGGCGTTTCCTCCCGCTTTATCCTGAACAGGAACCTCCCGAAACAACCGTGTCCGGTGAGGACCTGCGTCAGGCGGAAGGTGAGGGCGCCGTGGCGCCTCTCTAGCCACTCCTCAAAGAACTTATCGCCGCTATTGTGGCGTGCCCAGCACTGGGTTGCGACAATCGCACTCTCCATGCCGTCATGAGATCCCACCGGAGGGATAAAATCATCTGGCGTTGGAAAAATGAGCCATAATATACAGAATAATGTGTAAATACAAGTAAAACTGTTATGTAAAACGGACATAAGTTGGACATCACATTTTTATTCAGCGCGCATCTTGGACCACCAGCGTCAAATACGACACGAAAAAAGAATTCAGGAACATTTACTGGAAGGCAGGACTTCCAAGAAATGTTCCTGAATTCTTTTTAACTGACGCGTTTGGAAAACCATATTACTGGCCAGGCATAGGTAAGAACCCTCTTACTTATATTTCAAAAGGTAATCATTATTTTATTTATTTGTGAGAGAAAATTTAAGGTTATAAATAAATGACCTTATGTATATTTCGGAGAACCCTTTATTCGTAAATAGAGTCCAATTTTATAGTCTTTCTTAAGAAAGAATTACAGGTGACTCTTTGTTGTTTTTTTTTTCATAAGTATAATATTCTTACTTTGAACAAAGTTAAATCAAGAAAAAAGTATTTATAAAATCGGTCCATTTGTTTCTACTAAGTTCTGAGAAACAAACAACACTGTTTTTAGGCCGTAGGCCGCATATCAATGTAGCACTTTGGCCTAGAGTAAGTAGTATGGAGTTTCAATAGAATAAGAGCTTATTCTGGTTTTGCTACTGTATGATCGTTAGAAAAGATGCTTTTTTTTTTTAAAGTTGCCACAGATAATAAATCTACCGATACATTCTTGGACCGATGTCAATACAGTTACACATCTCCTTTTTCTACAAAGAATATGATTAAGATCTGTTCTTGTCATGTGACATTAATGACATAATTCAAAACCTATCTTCAAAGTAAACAAACCAAACTTAAACTTAGAGCCTAGTGCAATTATTGAGGCTTTAAACATTTAGAAATCGTTTATATAGAAATACATTTAGAAGTAAAGAATTCAACAAGTCTTACATCAAAATATCTCAAGAGCTTATGCATTTTAACAAAACAGTTTACAGAATTATACACACAGTGGGTTTGTTTTTGACAATGCTATTATTAAATTGAACCATGAGTGATTTGTTGTGATGTACATTATGCTTGTATGCCAAAGTAAAGTTATTTAAACTAAATTGTTTACTTATTTCTTACCCTACTGAACATAACATTATGGTACTAAAGTAATTTATGTATATAAATCACACACTCACTGTAATGATATAGAGAACCATATAGTTAATTAATTAATTATGTTCACCTAGAAGTTACAGTCTTTGCACAGACACTTTCTTGGCTTCACTTGTCTGCCTGATCTGGTGGTGGTAACTTCCTTATCTCTCTCTGGTGTTGATTCAAAGTTTGTAGATGTAGTAGATGAATCAGGGGTACCAAAAGGAGAGGATGAGCTTGAGTTCTCCTTGGTAGGGATGTTATAATCTTGTGTAGGAGCTTCTATTCCTATCTCCTGTGACGGAGAGCATGGTCTCATCTCTGGTAACAACAGTTGAGTTGAATCTAGGTTTTCCTGAGTTTGTAGACCTTGAACAGGCTCTGGTTGCTGTTGACTCTGTGCCAATTCTGATTCAGACTGTTTTGACTTCTCATCATGCTGTTGCGGTTGGTCTGAAACAATATGCTTTAATGGAGTTGAAGGGGATAAGAGAAGTGGAGTGGGAGGAGGTAATGCAGGAGTGGAAACAGGAATGATATATTGATTAGGCAATTCGATGATTGCTCTCCTGTTCTTTCTAATTTCCTTCCCTTTCTCTGTCAATATTAAGTAGCTGCGGGGCTCTTGTCTTTTTTCCGTGATTGTCCCATATATCTGATCATCAGGTAGAAATACTCTATTTCCAACTTTTAATTCAGGAAGTTCTTTAGTTTTATGTCTTTTATCATATGTTTCCTTAGCTTTTTCTCTTCTCTTATTGAGTTTTTGTCTGTATACTTCCAAATCTTGCACCTTGGGTTTAAGTGCTGTTGATGTCATTGGAATTACCGTATTCAAGAGTCTAGACATTGCAATTTCAGCTGGAGCTGGTCCCAATTGAGTGGGGGTTGTTCGGTAATGAAGTAATCCAAGGAGTGGATCTTCTGGATTCCTTTCAAAAATCTTTTTGATTATCTTTACTCCAATTTCTGCAGCTCCATTACTTTGAGGAAAGTGTGGGCTTGATGTGATGTGAGTAAAATCCCAATTTTTTTTGCAAATTCCTGGAAGTTCCTTGAAGAGAACTGCGGGCCATTATCGGTCCTCAAGATTTTAGGGATTCCATGTCTTGCCATGATTGATTTCAAGTGGTTGATTATAGCTTGGGAGGTAGTAGATGTGAGTGAGATTACCTCTGGGTAATTGGATAAAGTATCTCTAACTACAAGATATTCTTTTCCTCTGTATGTGCATAAATCAGCCGCTATGATTTCGAAAGGGTATTCTGGGACTTCTCCACTAATTAAAGGTTCTGGTTTTTGTGTAGCTAACTTGCTGCATGTTTCACAAGTATTTGACCATTGGATGATGTCTTTATCCATAGTAGGCCACCACACTGCTTGCTTGGCTCGCTGCTGACCTTTAAAACTGGTGACATGTCCAGTGTGAATTTTTGTAAGTATGTCTCTTCTCATTTTTGAGGGGATATATAATCGTAGACCAATAGCTATTATATCTTCTAGTAAAATCAAGTTATCTCTGTGATTATAGAAAGGTTTCAATTCTTCCTCTATGTCTTTGTAATGGGGCCAACCTTCCTTTATGTACCTGTAGAGTTTCTTTGATACATTATCCTCTTGTTGAGCTTCTCTGACTTTTTGAAGTCGTTCATCAGAGAAAGGCATGTCTTTGATTATGCTGAGGAATGTTGTCTTGTCAAGTCTGTCTTCTTTTTCTAAGATATCTTTATCTTCTTCTTGTGTTGGAAGTGGTGCTCTTGACAACAAATCAGCTGTGTACATGTACTTACCTGGTACATGCACTATATTGTAGTTAAATGGTGTCATCCTCATGCGGAATCTTTGGAGCCTGGTTGGGAGGTCTGATATAGGTTTAGATCCTAGTATGGATACGAGCGGTTTATGATCTGTACGTATGGTAAAGACTTTTAGACCTTGGAGGTATAGTTTGAATCGTTCACAGGCCATAGTTGTTGCACACGCTTCTTTTTCTATCATTGCATACCTTTGTTGAGTAGGTGTGAATGAAGAAGACCAAAAATTAACTGGTTTCCATTCATCTCCATGTTTTTGTTCTAGTACAGCTCCTATTCCCTGCTGGGATGCATCTGCTGAGACTCTGGTCTCTAATTGGGGGTCATAATGTGCTAACTGAGGGGCTGAAGTTAACAGCTTTTTTATTTCTTGGAATGCAGTAGAATGTTCATTATTCCACTCCCTCGAAGAGTCTTTCTTTAGCAAGTCACGCAGAGGTTTTGTTACATCAGCTATGTTTCCTAGAAATCTGAGGTGCTGATTGATTGCTCCCATGAAACTTCTCAATGCTGTTAAGTCTTTAGGTATGGGTAAGTCAATTATTGCCTTTACCTTGTCCTGAAGGGGTTGTACTCCATTGACTGTGACTTTATATCCCAGAAATGTGCATTCTGTTGTTCTGAAAATACACTTCTCACGATTCAAAGTTACTCCAGCTTTGTGAAGAGCTTTTAATACTTCTCGCAGGTTTGTATCATGTTCTTCTACTGTTCTACCATAAACCAGGGTGTCATCAACATGGTTTACACAACCTTTTATGCCTGACAATATTACAGCTATTTTCCGCTGGAAAACTTCACTAGATGAGTTCATTCCCATGGGCATTCTATTAAACCTGTACCTTCCAAATGGAGTGATGAAGGTTGTGAGGTCTTTACAGTCTTCAGTTAATTCTACTTGAAAATAGCTTTTCAATGCATCAATCTTGGAAAATATTTTGGCTCCGGCTAGTTGTGCTAAACATTCCTCGACTGTTGGCAGAGGGTGAAATTCTCTCATCACTGCCTTGTTCAGCTCTGTGTAGTCAACCGTGATTCTTACCTTATCGGTGTTACCCTTCTCTACTACTGGTACCATAGGAGCGCACCACTCTGTAGCATGTGAGACCGGTTCTACTACCTTCATGTCTTGGAGAGTCTTCAAAGTTTTCTCTACTTGAGGTCTGATAGGTATAGAGATGTGTCGTGGCATTGTAACTGCATAGGGTGTTGCATCTTTCTTCAACTGTATGTGGTACTTGCCTTCCATTACACCGAGACCTTTGAACATTTCTTTATATTCATCTTCAGGATGGGTGTTGTTAGAGATTTGCACCTGCATAATTTGTGCTCCCTCATGCCACTTTATTATGCCAAAAGCATCACATTCTGGTAGTCCAAGTAGTGGGGTATGTTGGTCTTCCAGTATATATATATCAGTAAGTTTTGTATTACCTTCCCAAGTCATCTGAACATTTTTGCATATTCCACGTCCTGGTAATACTATGCCACAGGGTCCCAAAAGTTTCTCTTGTACTTGTATAGGCTTAGGTAGTTTCAGCTTGATCCTAAGTTCTGGGCTGATTACTGTCTCAGATGCTCCGGTGTCTATTTTAAACTTTATCTTCTGTCCATTGACTGCTATGCTTGCAAATTTAGGTTTAGAGCGTGCTATCTTCGGTGTAGTAACTGAATCAATGATTTTCTCTTTTTCAATACTTCCAAAGAAAAAGTTTTCATCTGCTATCTCATTTACACTCTTAGATGTACTCTCTTTTTTATCCACTTTATTTTTCTTGCACACAGCCAACCAATGACCACGGACGCCGCATCCATTGCACGTAGACTTTGTTGCTTCACACTCAGAGAACTTGTGTTTTGGGTTACGACCACATTTTCTGCACATATCTGATGTTTGGCCTTGTTTAATAGGCTTTTTAAATTTATTTACTAGATTTACCTCTGGTGGAGGGTTAGGTAGAGTGGGGTTTAGTACCTCCATGTTAGCTTCAACCATCTCGGCGTGTCTCACTCTATTAATCACCGTTTCTAGTTTAGGTTCCTCTTCAAGGTTTTGGATGGCCTTAGACAATTCTGTATTTCTCATGCCGGCTACGATTCTGTCTCGTATAAGTTCGTCTTCGAGCTGCCCAAATTCACATTTCTTTGCTAAGCCATGTAGATCCGTTATGAAGTCGTCTATGCTTTCTAGCTCACTTTGTATTCTTTGGTTGAAGCGTGCTCTGGCATACATTTTCGTCTTTCTTGCAGTGTAATAGGTGTCGAATTTAGTTTTGACGATATCGTAGGACTTTTTATCCGACTCACTCAATTTCATAGAGGTTAGTATGTCATTTGCTTTGCTTCCCAATAAGTATAAGAAAGTGTTTACTTGTGTTTCGCTTGGCATATACCTGAGACGTGTCGTTTCCCTATACTGCTCAAATCTGGTGATCCAGTTTGACCAGTCGGCGGCTTTGAAAGTAAATTGTTGAGGCGGTGGTGTGGACACTCCGGGTAGTAAAGATGCAATATCCATCTGAGTGGTAAGACCTGATGCTGGCTGGGACTGTTGTGTCAACTGCAATTGTAGTTGTTGTATGAGTACCATTTGTGCATCTATTTGGCTTTTTAACTCGTCCATGATGAAAAATTACACTTTTTTTTTACGGATCGCACGCGCTGTCACCATGTATGATCGTTAGAAAAGATGCTTTTTTTTTTTAAAGTTGCCACAGATAATAAATCTACCGATACATTCTTGGACCGATGTCAATACAGTTACACAGCTACCACTGACGTGCTGCCTATCGTACCTTGCTGTCAATTCTAGATGAAGGCTCATAGGTTTACCCCATCAAACAAATTATTATGTACATACCAGCGCTGCGGTATTTGTTTTTTCTTTTTTTTTTTCAAATATTGCAGCGTCATTCTGGGATAGGAGCCTTTTTGGCCTCGCACAGGTAGTTTCTTTTAGTTTTTGTTTTCACTATTTTATTCATTTTAATCTTAAACCTAAAAGTTTGATTGCTCTCTTTTATTTTATTTTATATTGTTTTCATGATTTTGTTAGATTTGGTGTTCTTTTTCGTTGTTTGTATTTTCTGTGCGTGTCCCAAATAAAAAAAACGGGTTGCACTCCGGGAGTGCCGGCAGAAGTGAAAACTTGAATATTAACGTTGTGAATTTTTGATATTTTGGAATGCGGTCTACTCTCCCTCCGTCTTACGAATTTTTGATCAGGTCACGTGTCCTGACGCGAGCTCCGTCTTACGAATTTTCGATCAGGTCACGTGTCCTGACGCGAGTTTAACGTTTGTTATCCATCACAAAAAAGTGCACAACGCCGTTAAAGAAGTTTTCACTTCAAAAAAGTATTTCTTACTTTCGTTCTATTTCTGTAGGAATCCGTTCATAGGAAACAGAACCGTAGAATCCTTTTAAGATATCTTCTCAGATTTTTATAAACGTAGGTAGTTGAAAACTACTTCTAGATACACTTATACGTTCTTGGACGTATCTCCGAGCATCTGCAGTATTCGATGGAAAGGCGCTTGATTGTGCTCACTTGACAACTAAATTCGTTCACGTGGGGAAAAATGTCAAAGGCAAGAGAAGAGCAGAATCGAGCGCCAGCCGTGTTCCGCTTTCAAAGATCGGTCTACCTTTGTATAGTTACATGTAGCGAGATAAAATATAGTGACACATCAACGGTTCTACACACACACTACCAGAGAATTTGACCGTTTCTAAGCAATGTTATTTACGTATTAACTCCAGTATTCTCATTCGTACCTATGTAAGTGTATATTCGGTGCCTGTATGTAGGTCACGTCTGGGGATATTTCTCGATTTGGCTGCTATCTACATAATTAGTTGTGTTGTTCACATGGATATTGCTTTAATGCGATAAATAGACTTCAGGAATCGTGCTTTCGGAAACTTTTTGAGCTTGATTTGATAGTATTTTGTATCAAGGAAATATGAGTAAAGTGTGATGCACGTTAACGGCCGCGACTGACGAGTTGTAGGTCGTAGGGTCGAACTCTGACAAGCGCTTATTTTGTGTAAATTAAGTCATCACCACTACATTCAAAATGGTAACGGAAAACATCGTGAGGAACGTGCCCTAGAACCAAAAAATCGAAGACCATGAGACATCTACCAACCCGCACTGGTCCCACGTTGTGGACTATGGGCACTATGGCCCACTCCCTCTCATAGAGAGGAAGCCTGTGTCCCAGCAATGGGAACATTATAAGGTCATTATGATGACGCACGTTATGCTGAAACTGTAAACCTTTTACATTACCGCACCGTGAACCGTTAAATAGCATTGTGTCGCAGTACTTGTGGGCAGGCAATAAATCGCAGACTGTTCATCTGGTATTCGTGCAATCTGCATGGCTGCCGATAGATTGGAACTGCGTCTCTCTATATTACAAATTGCCCGTGCTGACTCCCAAAATGAATTAACAGAACTCGGCACCGTCCGGTACTCAAGTACGACAATCCGTCAGTCGCCTCTTGCTTTGTTGGCTGCACTATTGTAGGTACATGTTCTATGTACTTAGGTACAATCATTGTTGCCAGCCAACCATTTGTTCCTGCAGCCAATCCGATATGTGAAATTTCCGGAAACGATCTCGATTCAATTTCGGTTTCGCATTACGTCAGGAATCGTCAGATTTTATATCTTATACAAGTGTCTATGTGCCCGTTACACTCAAGTTTCTTGCCGACCTGGGAATAAAAGTAAAACACAATAGTTATCAACTGCCTATCATTCGAAAAGTTGGAAGAGTCTATTAAATGGGACAGATTTTCACGTCTGTCAGCGTCAGAGGAAAACAATCTCCTAAGGGATCCCACGAGCAATATTTTATCTCCGCAACAAATTTGTCTCTCACATCAAGTCTACGGGTTTGTATGAAAGTACGCGCATGTAGCGACGCGACAGCTTGGAAACATTTTTGTCCGCGGTTGCAATGCAAGTGTGCGCATGGCGACAAAAAAGTGGCCGGCTAGCCAGTTTCCGCTCTACCAATTTTTTTTTTTAAAGATACTTTGCTGTCGCTCCCGTGTGCGCATCGTTCAAATCTCGGCGAGGAGACAGCAACGGAGACAAAAAAAATACTGGGCAACTACATAAGTTGCTCGTGGGCGCCCTCCCTAACTCGTCATAAACTCTGGACACAATAAATCTTTCTACGCTGACCGATGATCGTGTAAAAAATCCATAGTAAGTAAGACTAAGTCAGTCATATATATAATTATATATCATCAGTACATATTATTAAAAAGTCACCCCGCCGTCTGTCTGTCTGAACGCGATAAACTCAAAAACTTCCGAACGGATTTTCATACGGTTTTCACCAATGGACGGAGTGATTTATGAAAAAGGTGTAGGTGTATAATTCATTATGGTTTTGTGGAAATTGCCTGAAATATGACGATGATTGTTGAAGACGTCGGATAAAATCATCCGGCTGGGAGCTTTACTGGCGTGTGCCGCGTAAACTAATAGAGTTTTATGAAAACAATGTATTACGGAATCATTCCTAGTAAAAAAATCTATTTAACGTAGTAGTACGTTTCCATGGGATATTTTCGACCTCCATACGGGCGTAGCCATGGGCAAAAGCTAGTAGGTATATTATATTTCTTTAGGGTGGCGGTTTATTGTTACCAATCCTGGGTTGCTATGGCTGCCGAATATAATAGGAGAAGTGGGACACTCTTAGTCCTTGAACAGACTATTATTATGCCCGAATATAGCGTTAGATGATACCCGTTCTAATAACTACTAAGCTTTAAATAATAAAAGAAAGTAAAAGCATTTTAGTATTTTTGATGATAAATGATGATTATTTAGTAATTTCTGTCTAATTCATTTTTTTAATTTTTTTTTTTATTAATATTTTATTATTCAGAACCGGAGTATCTACCGACTTGAGAAGATGAATCAAACGAGCCCAAACTCGATGGGGTTGCGTAATTTTATTACAGAGTGCCCATGGCCATCTTCCGGCTCCATCATCAAATCAGCTCCATGTCATAACAATATTGCATTGTCATCCAATTTACATATACATTCAAAATATTAGCTCAATCGAAAACCAAGAAGTGAGTTAAATTTAAATTGCAAGATTTGATTACAGACAGACACCGAGACAGGTGAAACTAAATGAAAGCATGTAATAATAAAAAAAGAGAGGAGTATTGACGTCATAACACAACTCTGCGTAGTCGTTTTACAAGTCATTCCAATTCAGTTTAAGTTAGGTAAATAAATGTGTCAAGCCATTAATTTTACCATCATTAAACAAATGAATGCACGAATACAAAATAAACAATTGAGCATCACCTGCTATCCGCACAAGCTCATCTCGGCTCATTGCCACAAAAGTATTCGTAACGTGTGGACGTCACATCGTATATTTACGATGGCCGGTAATACGCTGAACAACGTTAATTAAACCGGTCGGGCATCGACTGGTCGGTAATTGGGCTGAGCAACAGGCTCCTGCGGGTATCACCACGTACAGAGCGTGAGCAATACTCCTGAGCCCTGCATGTATGTACCAGGAAATGTACGTAAGTTGGGTTATGTAACATGTGTTTCGTATTCCTACAACGTTCTTTGGTTTGTTTGTGTGTTCAAGCAGTAGAGGCACGAAATAGTACGAATCAATTTGCTGGAAGTTTTCGTAGTTGAAAACTAGAAACTGTCGAGCCAGACAGCTTGTGAAATAAAACAAACTAATGGTACAATGGACAAACGGGCGATTTTCTTCCGAGGAAATAGTCACTTCAACCCGGTCGCATCACAAAAAAAGAAAGAATAAAAATGCATTTATTGGCATTACAGTAAAAAACACCTTAGAACTATAAAAAACAGAAAACATACAATTACATTTTATTGTTATGAAATCAAACGATCTCTACGCAACAAAATAAACCCTGAGAAAGATCCTACACCTGTACACCAGGTAATTCGATTTGACAATTCCATTGGATTATCAATGGGTTCGTGCAAACATGGTTTTTAACCAGGATTAACAGTTAATATACATAATATCGCTACATAGGTAATAAGTACTAGCATTATACAGAGTGGCAGGAACATCGACGCGCAACCTGATACCATGCATTCAGTACATGATTCTTAGCTATTATTTAAAATCTGACAAAAAAAATCTGCTCTTTCATTAAAGTGCAATCAAAGGCGGTCAAAATATATGGAACACCTAATATTTTTTTTAATAACAGACGAAGAATTTCAATGAAAATCTAGAATCATGTGCTGAATTCATGGTTACAGTTTGCGCGTCGAATAGGAATAGATTCAATTTAAACACTCAACTCTATGTAAGCTCAAAGCAAGAAAATACTTAGTTTACTCAAAATCTTATTCGGATAATACAGGAAGTGCCATTATTTGTTGACTTATGTAAATTGTGAGTGAAATACTCAATAAGTTATGTTTAATACGCTGTAAATGTTTATCACGCGGGCACAGGCATAGGTGTCTCAGCTCGATGTAAGGACGACGTCGCTCTTTGATACACTCCTTAACTGAATTTAAGGGGGGTGATATTGAAACGTCCATGCTTTTACGGTACAAGTACGGTACGGTTAAAGGTACGTTCATCCTGCTAATTTTATAAACTTGAAAGTTTGTTTGGATGGATGGATGGATGTTTGTTACTCTTTCACGCAAAAACTGCTGAACGGATTTGGATGAAGTTTGGCACACAGATGGTTTTTAACCAGGATTAACATATAGGATACTTTTTATCCCGATATTCCCACGGGATTGAAACTTATGCGGGTGAAACCGCGGGATGCATTAGGTTCATAACATCCTCTAGATGATAAGGTACTTATCATATCATCCTGAAGACCTGGAAAACTAGCAATAGCAGTATACTGTCTTGTCTTTGTAAGTCCTGCTGAACCACTAACTCCCAAAATGCAAGCTTGACATAGTTTGGGACCTGATAGATCATCTATTATGTGTCGCTGTACAATCATCAAATATCTTAATAAATTGTACTTCATAGATTAAGTTTTTGTTGTAAGTGCGAAATAAATTTATTTATCATAATCACTGATGGGATTTGTCCGTAATCAATAAAGCTTTTTTCAAGAATTCTGATCAAATCAGCTATCAAGCTAAATTGATCAAAAGGCTTGAAGAAATCATAAATAAAATATACTTACTCACCAAATTAAAATAACAAAAGAATTCCGATAATCAACTTCTAATCATTAAAAAAAGTTAAAATAGCGATAAGTACTCATCAAAGGAAACATTTTTGGTAGACCCCATTAATTATAACGTAATTTATTTCGCCGAGCTTCACAAGCATCGGCCCTTTGAAACCCATTACCAAAATAATTGGATTCCCTCATTTAGAGCAATTTTCTGATTTGATTAAAATTGACTTAGACATTGGCAAGATCATTAACAAACTTATTCTGGCGTCTCGGTGCGTTTGGATAACACTTCTGTAAAGAGTTTCATTACAGTAGGATTTAATTAACGACTCCTGCGATTATTAAATATTTATAAAGTTCTCCTCGTAAGATTTCAAATCAATATTGACACTGTTAATAGATTCCAGGACGAGTTGAATTAGAATTTGGTGCTATTTTAGCTTTAATGTTGAAACAACAGGAGGGAAGTGATATTCCATGTTTCAGTTTTGAAGCGAGTCGAATGTAATGCTAGTAGAATGGTACAGTATAGTGGGTAAGAGACTAAGCCCACGTTCACACGGACGTAAAAATATCGCGGCGGAGTTTTATCACGCACTTGAATTTCAACTCTGGGTGTTGAGCCGAGCATTCATAATCCAACAGGGCGCATCCCAGCGCGTCAAAAAAACATTCTGTTGGATTTTCAACTCTCGGCGCTAAGCAGTGCGTTAAAAATGCAGTGTGCGATAAAATCCCGCCGCGGGAAACGCGCCCGTGCGGGTCTAGGGTAACAATTTGTGTCTCGTTTTGCAGTGTCACGACCCTGCAATCAAACGGCTAGGTTACTACCTAGCTGTTACAGTAGGTTACGACTGTCACTATCGTGTCATACGTGGACCATAGAGAATATAACCGGACACATCAAGCACCAGTCATCTCAGTATTGCTGATACATAAGTAAATATCTTTGGTAACAAAATATCCTACCCTTAAAGAATTTTATTGGGATTACGTGTACCCGAATACACATAAATGTAGATGTCCCCTCATTTAAGAGCTTCCAAACTAATGAACCGATTTAAATAAATGAGGCGTCAATCCATTTACCTGACACCTTTTTACGCTGGTTTTTAAGCGTTCCTTAGGAAATGATGGACCTTTTGCTTCTGTTAAAGGTAATAAAGCAATTCACAGGCACAAAAAGTGTCTAACCTAATCTAATATCGCGATATATTCGCCAAAAATGTAAACAAATATGAGTTTATGGAAAAATAACTTTAATTTCTGTTCAATAAAGTTCAGTTTACGCTACAACTTCAAACATTTTTATAACTTTCTCAATAGTGCTAGTTACTCTGAAATCAACCTAATAACCTTCAAATAAAATTGATATTGGTTTAACTCGAAATAACGTCAATTTGAATCATAAATAAAATTTGAATATAGGTCCGTATGAGTTTCTGATATATTTATGTAACAGTTAAATCCCCGGATCTAAACATAAGTCTGTATTCAAAGCCTTTAACATGACGTTTATATGTAAAGAGAAAACTGTCTGTGAATATAAGTACCATGTAGGCTAGATAGAATACATTACTTTATTATAACTGTCTGGCGGTTTTGTGTACTTTTTATCTGGCTTACGCAAAGGTCCTGCAGGTCGTTGAGCTTCCTAAAATAGGGTTGAGCTACACGAAGACTGATGCAAGCATGCTGTCTGTTCGGGCAGGTCAACTCAAAGCTGCTATGGCTCTTTCTTCAAAAGACCCTTCCAGACATGGCACTTTATTGTTTAATTCTCACAGTTTTGACTTTAAAGGAGACCATGACCTCTGAGTTTTTTATTTTTTTATTTCGGCCCGAACCGCACCTAAGCACTTCCACTAACCGGTAGAGGAGAAAACGAATCCAGCTAATCAGTGCTGGGATGTTACGGCCAACACATCACACCACATAGGGTAACATGTAGTAATGAATAATATAGTACCAAACATTTACTGTTCACTACGATGTATTAACTATTTAAGTCGTATTCAAGCTCGTCACTGCCTCATTAAGCCATACCTCACGCTACATTATAATTGGATACCTAATCAAGTCTCCCGCTATTGTTTACAGTACTGATTGCTGGTATGTCGTATTGTCGTGGTACACGACAGCCTTCTTAATCCTAATGTAACCTAGTAACCTGAAACCAATTGTATTGCAAGCCTTTGTGCTTTCCCTATAGAAATATAACCGCGTCGTAGTTGAATTAAAACAAAAAAAAATCATAGTAAAAAAAACAACAATCAAGTTTTTTTAAAAAATAAACAACTAAATTTTTTTCTTAAAAAGAAACAAGAAACATGTTTTTCTTAAAAAAACAACAATCACTTATTCTTTAAAATAAAAACAATAAATTTTTCTTAAAAAAAAAACAAAATAATTTTTCTACAAAAAAACAATACATATTTTTTTATTCGTTTTCTTTGTTTTTTTTTTTTCTAAATCCTTATTTACGAATGTATGAAGGAGCTCGCTTTGTGATTAATCAAATATTTACCATATTTTTCTGAATAGAATATGAGGATTTTTAATTGAAACTATGACCAAACTGAGGTAGATCCTGCGCAAAACGCGGGACGACTTTTGAGTTTTTAACCGACTCCAAAAAGAAGGAAATATAGAACTTCCTTCTTTTTTCAGAGGATCCTTCCTTTTCCATGGAGGCGTTATGGTCACCATGTAGCCATAATTATTGTGTTGAGTTTATGTTGTTATCAGAGGGGCAATTCTCGTAATTTTAAGAATTTTCACAGTCTGATCTCAGTCTCAATCTGTCAAAAATACGTCTAATTACAATTACGTTTTTGACATTTGCTTGTCGCCGAGATGACACTGCGACTAGATTTTGAACGTTTTCAATTACGAGAATTAGCCTTCAGTTGCAACTTTTACAGAAAAATGTACTACATTGCATATTTACCCATAAGGTCACATTACAGCGAGAGTGAATGGGAGGCCGTCACCTCCTTCTGCGAAGCAGTAATGCTCGCGAAGGAGGAGGCGGAGCGCGTGAGGGAGAGGCAATCGCTGCACCCTCGCGCGCCTAGCCGCCGCAGGAGACGCCCTGGACGGGAGTCAACAGCCGACTCCCGGCCACCGTAGGCGCGGGCTTGCGGGCGGCGAGCTATGGGCAGCTCGCCGCCCGGTAAGGTCCAGGCCCGGGTCGACGGCGCGTTGTGTTCCACGCGCGCCTCAAAGAGCTGTCAGCACGAACTGACGGGTCCGCTAGGGCCGATGCCGCCGGGGCTGCGGGTTGTTCGAAAGAGATACCGTGGCCCCTGGCATAGGCAACTGAAGGAACACGGGTGGGTTTTAGTCAGTAAAAGTCTGACACTCCCTTCTGCTCCGCCCAGAGCGGGAGGAGTCATTTAATGGTTTCCCACCCAGAAAAAAAAAAAAAAAAAAAAAAGGTCACATTACACTAATATTAACTTTAGTTGTTAGTAGGTATAGGTGTATGACAATGATGTGAAAGAGCGGAGCCTTTTGTAAAACTATTGCTAACTAGCTGACCCGACAGACGTCTGTCCAAACTTCCTAAAAACCCATAGAAAAAGCACTTCCGGTTTTCCCGAATGTTCACATTTTTCCGGCAACTTTTAAACATTTTCTTTCCGTAAGAATCTGATTCGGACTATTACGAACCTTTTAAAATAATAATTTGCCAAATCGGCCCAGTCGTTCTGAAGCGATACGCTTACCAACGAGCAGCATTTCATTTTTACTATACAAGGTGGCGATTTGGTCACCTAAATCCTTCAAGGGAGTGATTCTAGCCGTCATTTGAAACCACTTTCGCAACGACAGTTTTATCCTATTCGTGAAAAAAAAAAACGAATTCCTATATGCACCTATAACAGTAGACAAACTATTTCGATGCATGTAAAATGTATCCATGTATGTGCAATTTTGTTTTTTGTTTACAATTCCAGTATGAGTTTCATAGCGAAAGTTGTTTAGAGTGACGTGTAGAATCACCGCCTTGACGGATGCTGGTGACTAAATCGCCAACTTTTATAGGCACTTGAGCACTATAATATCTCCCGCGCCGAGAGCTAGTCTTCGTTGAGATTGGCCGTCATGGCCAAAATACGGTCTGGACGTAGTCCTCCAAACCGTATTTTTGGAATAGGCAAGATCTATTTGTGTATAATGCGATATTCAAAGATGTAATAATCTAGAAAATAAGAGTGAACTGCTGTCTGAATACATCTTCCTAAAGCCATTCCTAATAAGTCATTAAATGTAAAAAGTCATATCAAGTTCTATTTTTCTTAGCTACAAGACTGGATAGATTCTTCACCGTCACAACTTTAATTAAGTCTCGAATGTACAAACGAGTTGCCGAAACTAGTTAGCGTGTTTAGTAACTATAATTAAACTTACACCAACTTATGATGAGGTACAGCAATGTTATTTCATCAGCTATCGATTCTTGCTCGGTTCCTTCATACAACGACTCGTTAAAGTTACGAATGGTTAGTAGTAATTGATTAATGTATTGCAAACCCTTTTTTTTTGGCTGGGAAATCATCAAATGACCTCTCCCGCTCTGGGCTGAGTGGAAGGGCGTGTCAGACTTTTACTGACTAAAACCTACCCGTGTTTCTTCAGTTGCCTGTGCGAGGGGCCACGGTATCTCTTTCGAACAACCCACAGCCCTGGCAGGCATCGGCCCTAGCGGACCCCGTCAGTTCGTACTGACATCTCTTTGAGGCGCGCGTGGAACACAACGCGCCGTTGACCCGGGCCTGGTTCTTACCGGGCGGCGAGCTGCCCATTGCTCGCCGCCCGCAAGCCCGCGCCTACGGTGGCCGGGAGTTGGATGTTGACTCCAATGATAGATACCGTGGCCCCTGGCACAGGCAACTGAAGGAACACGGGTGGGTTTTAGTCAGTAAAAGTCTGACACGCCCTTCCGCTCAGCCCAGAGCGGGAGAGGTCATTTGATGATTTCCCACCCCAAAAAAATTAATAAGTGATTGTTAATAACTGACTACGTGGGCAAAAAGTAAAAAAAAAAACAGTTGCGAAGGTGAATAGAGCTCCACGCTGAATTTTAAATGTATTGTTGCGCGCCACAATTAATGCATGATACATGGTGACATTAGTTACCACTAGCGCCATCTAGTTTCGAGTAGCAGAACTAATATAGTCACTAGCGCCATCTATTATCGAATGGCTGAACTATAGTCACTAGCACCATCTATTATCGAGTAGAAATTTCGATGCTAGAACTTACTAGAACTATCGACATCTGGTCGGTCGGGGCCGGTATGTACTCGAACATTCTAGATGTTTCTACAATAGAAGGTTCTGGAACTATCTGCGGCTATATATAAGGCCGGGACTAGCCGCGACCAATCAGACTTGGTTCTGCGATAGAAGCGATCTTCAAGTGCGACTTAAGAGTGATTGTGTTTTATAATTAGTGTGCTTGAGTTGTTAATTAAAGTGTAACTGTTGGTAATTTTTATCGGAAGTTTTTATTGTCACGAACCCGAAGCTCGTAACAGTATGTCTGTGCCTGTAAACTACTAACACTAGAAGTTAAGTAAAATTGTTACCAACCCTATGGACTCCTGTTTGGAATATAAGTTTTCTATTCTATTAACACTGAACTTGAGGTGTAAGAATTCTTTACATTCGTAATGCCTTTGTTGGTTCTTCTACAGAGGTCTTCTTGGTAGCTTCAAAATCAAAATCAAAAGTCATTTTTTCAAATTAAGCTGGGAATCAGCGTTTTCAAACGTCAAAATTACAAAAGACAGTCCCTCAAAAACGCCCACCCTTCACCACTTCCTAGTGCTATCGCTGGGAAGAAGAAGTGGCGCAACAAACTCTCCAGCAGCAGAGCTGTCTGTTCAGTTAGAAAATAGTTTATTGTATACAATCCTAGAAACCTATGCTAATAATTAACATTACAAGACCAGAACATAAAATTAAATTATTTGCCATATGTCAGCTAGCCACGCCAATACACCAAAAAATATAATAAAAACTATACGTACTCAAGCTAAAAAATAATTAATTAAAATTAAAATGTAAATAAAAACTTACTACCCAAATAAAAGCCTCCAGGCATAAAGGGCGTGACAGCTTAAATATTTATGCATTGCTGGGTTCTGTTCACATAGCTGTCACTTGAAGTCACAAATGATAAACTAAGACCATCGAAGTCGGGGTAGATCTGAGAGCGGCGGTAGGCAGGCTGAAGGTCAAAAATACCGCCGCGGGACCCGACGGCTTGCCGAGTAAAGCCTGGGTCCTGGCCTCGAGGGCTCTCGGGCCTCGACTGGAGGCGCTCTTAAGCGCATGCATGGAGAGAGGCCAGTTTCCACTCCGTTGGAAGACGGGGAAGCTGGTCCTCATTCAGAAGCCAGGGCGCCTGCGGACTCTCCGTCCGCATACCGGCCCATAGTGCTGCTCGACGAGGTCGGCAAGCTTTTTGAGAGAGTGTTTGCGGGCCGCCACGTCGGGCACTTGGTGAGGACGGGGCCGGATCTTGCGGAGTGCCAGTTTGGCTTCCGCAAGGGGCGCTCGACGGTGGACGCCATCATGCGCGTGAGAGCCCTCACGACGGGGGACGTGGTGTCCCGGGGTGGGGTGGTCGTGGCGGTGTCACTCGACATCGCCAACACGTTCAACACCCTGCCCTGTAGCTGCATAGGGGAGGCACTCCGGTATCACCGGGTGCCGACTTACCTCCGTCGAATAGTCGGGGCGTATTTGACGGACAGAGCCGTCATCTACCCCGGTCGCGACGGGAATTGGAACCGGCGAGAGATGTCGTGCGGTGTCCCACAGGGATCGGTTCTGGGGCCGCTCCTGTGGGACATCGGTTACGACTGGGTGCTGCGGGCCGACCTCTCTGATGGCGTCAGCGTAGTTTGCTACGCGGACGACACGCTGGTCCTGGCGCAGGGGAGGTCGCATCAGGCGGCGGCCGACGCGATGACACGCGGGGTTGCGATAGTCGTGGAAAGGATCCGGCAGTTGTCTCGAGGTGGCATTGCACAAGTCCGAGGCCATGTCTTTTCATGGGCCCCGGTACGGGCCACCTTCGGGATCCCAACTGATGGTAGGAGGGGTTCACATCGGCGTCGAGAAGACGATGAGATACCTGGGTCTCGTCCTCGTCAGCCGGTGGAACTTCGTCGAGCATTTCCGACGTTTGGCTCCCAAACTGGAACGGACCGGGGCCGCCTTAAAGCGGCTCCTGCCCAACCTGAGGGGACCAAACGCCTCCTGCCGGAGGCTTTACGCGGGGGTCGTGCGGTCCATGGCCCTTTATGGGGCCCCGGTGTGGGCGCGTTCACTGCGGCTTCGAGCCGCACACTATCTAAACGCGCCCCAAAAGGTGGTAGCCGTAAGGCTTATCCGGGGGTACCGCACGATCTCGGGCGAGGCAGCAGGCCTCCTTGCCGGACTGCCGCCATGGGATCTGGAGACGATAGTCCTCGCGCGCCTGTATGACTGGCGCGCGGAGGCACTACGTCGGGGGGAAACTCTGCACCCGCGGCAAATCGCGGCGGAGCGGACGGACCTCCGGCGCGATCTCATGGCGGAATGGAAGGCGCGACTATCGCAACCCAGCGCAGGGCACGCCACGATAGCGGCGGTAAGACCCCTCTTTGAGGAGTGGCTAGAGAGGCGTCACGGCGCTCTCACCTGACGCAGGTCCTCTCCGGACACGGATGTTTCGGGAGGTTCCTGCACATCATCAGGCGGGAGGAGACGCCTGGGTGTCACCACTGCGAGGATCGCCCAGAGGACACGGTGGAGCATACGGTGGAGGTCTGCCCCGCTTGGGCAGAGCACCGCCGTGTCCTCGTAGAGGCGATCGGCAGCGGCAGCGACCTCTCGCGTCCGGCCCTGGTTCAAGCCATGGTCCGGGGCGAGAGGGAGACGGAGGCAATCACCTCCTTCTGCGAAGCAGTCATGCTAGCGAAGGAGGTGGCGGGATGGGCGAGGGAGAGATCCTCACGCCTCAGCCGCCGAGGGAGACGCTCCGGGCGTCAGGAGCCGCGTGACGACTCCCGGCCACCGTAGGCGCGGGCCTGCGGGCGGAGAGCAATGGGTAGCTCTCCGTCCGATCAGGACCAGGCCCGTGCCGGACGGCGCGTATGTGTTCCACACGCGCCTCAAAGAGATGTCAGCGTAGTTGACGGGGCCCGACAGGGCCGAAGCCTGCTGGGGTAGCGGGATCGTCCGAAAGGGTTACCGCTGCCCTGGTACATAAAGGGCTAAGGAAGGAACACGGGTGGGTTTTAGTCAGTAAGAGTCTGACACTCCCTTCTGCTCCACCCAGAGCGGGAGGGGTCATTTGATGATTTCCCATACCCAAAAAAAAAAAAAAACTGGAGAAAGAAAATAAACATTGTCTTGCGTTAAATTAAGGCGACCAACTATTCTTGTCGTGTAAGTAGTCGTTAATGGAATAGATTAAAAGGCAATGGATTATTAGCCTTTGAACAAAGGTTGGATTTTACTTCAGCTTTAAACGCATTAAAAGGCAAGTCTAGCAAAGAAGAGGGTACCTTGTTATAAAAGGTTATACCAAGCCCAACAAATGAGTTATGAACCTTATGCAGGCGGTGAAAGGGGGCACGTAGTTTGTCCTTATTTCTAGTGTAAACACTATGAATATCACTGTTTTTAGTTTACAAGTGTAAATTTTGCGTAATATACAAGATGTTGGCAAAGATGAATTTTGATGCAACCGTGAGAATACCAATATCTTTAAAAAAAACTCTTAGAGAAACTCTGGCACCTAGCTGGTAAATTGCTCGAACAGCTCATTTTTGAAGGACAAATATATTTTATATATCAGTGGCTTTGCCCCACAGCAGAATACCGTAGGACATAACGCTGTGAAAATAACTAAAATAGACTAAACGATCTGTATCAACGTCAGTGTATTGTGTTACTTTCCTGATGGCGTAGGCAGCCGAACTGAGCCTTCCTGTTAGACTTGATATATGAGGTCCCCACTGAAGTTTGGCATCTACTGTTAGTCCTAGAAAAATTGCCGACCCTACAATTTCAAGCACCTCTTTATCTAAGACGATGTTGGGTCCTAGATTTCTAACATTCGGTAAGGCGAACTTTACACATTTGGTTTTCTTGGCGTTGAGAACTAGGTTATTTGACGTAAACCAATCTGTAACTATTGAGAGTGCACTGTTTACGTCGTCAAAATCTTGTCTATTCCTGTCTACTTTAAAAATAAGAGAGGTATCATCTGCAAACAGTACAACGTCACAGGTGCCCTTCAAATGGAATGGTAAATCATTGATATTATATACTAAGAACAAGAATGGACCCAGTATTGAGCCTTGCGGGACGCCTAACTGAACTGGTAGCCCGGAAGATTTCACACCATTAACATCTACACATTAGACCCTATTATGTGAATAAGAAATTATTACGTTAAGAGCTTCATTTTGGACACCGTAATGACGTAACTTACGCAAAAGCGTATCATGCACGCAATCAAAGGCTTTGGAGAGATCACAGAAAACTCCAATAGCATTTTGCGATTTCTCCCATGCGTCAAATATGTGTCTCAGCAGAGCAACACCCGCATCTGTAGTTGAACGACCTTTTGTAAAGCCATATTGCTCATTATGGAGGAGGCTATTTAAATTAAAATGTCTTAACAATTGCTTGAGTATTAACTTTTCAAATATTTTGCTAAATGCAGGTAAGATAGAAATAGGTCTGCAATGCCAACGTCATTCTTATTACCTGGTTTAAATAATGGTATGACTTACTACTCTTCATGAGGTCAGGAAAAGTTCCTAAATCAACACATTTATTAAAAGTAACAGCTAGATAGGGGGCTACGATGTTTATTATATTACTTAAAAGTTTAATAGAGATGCCCCAATAATCACCGGTGTTTTTAGAGTTAAGTGTATTAAAAACATTAACTACATCACGCGGGGTTACATGTTCGAAACTAAACAAAGGGCTACATTTAGGTACACTACTATGCAAAAGGTTTTCAGCTTTAGACGAGGACGAAATTAAGAAGCGATTCGTAGTTATCGGTATGTTGGCAAAAAACTTATTAAATGCCTCAGCTACGTCAGCTGCTTTATTAGCTAATTTGTTGTCGACCATAATCTCAAGTTGTTTTTCTTGTTTAACCGATTTACCCGTTTCATTGTTAATAATTTTCCAAGTGGTTTTTACTTTATTATTAGAATTTTTAATTGTATCGCCTAAAATTTTTGAATTATCAAAAGCACTAATCTTTTTGAATAATTTTTGACATACTCTAAGAAAGGAGTATCAAACCTGTATTTTTTCAAACCATATAACTCGTATAGTCTCGCTCTACTTTTATAAATACCGAGTAGCCCATTGGTTAAAGCCAACTGAGGATCCATTAATGTTAATAGTTTTGGTCTTGAAAGTAGATTGGTACTCTTTTTGCACAACATCAAAAAGGGCACCATACATTTCATTAGGATTCTCGTATTCTACTATAGATGGTGGAATTCTATGAGCTATATTATTTTTAAACATTTTGCAACGACGAGCTGTATAAGGCCTGCATTCAAGTTTATGCGGCTTTTTATGTAATGGCATGGGGAAGCTAGCTAATAAACCCATGTCGTCGGACGTTAAGTCAGTTATTTTTGGCATCACAATCACTAAATATATTATCAAGACAAGTTGACGAAGATGTTGTGATACTAGTAGGTTCAAAAAAACAAGTTAATTAAATTATAAGACCTGAAAAGATTGAGAAGTCTAATACCTAACGGAGTAACATCTAAAATATTAATATAGAAATCTCCACATAAAATAATACTTTTGTTACTTGATTTCAACCTATTGAGAGAATCCTCCATTACCGATTCGAAACTAATAAAATCCCCAGAGGGGGGTCGATAAACACAAATTATAACATATCGCTCAAGTTTAATGCGCTCGATTGAAAGATTAACTAAATCTAAACGTTGTTTACATTTCAATTCTCTTGTTTGAAACAAGAACTAAAGAGCCACCGCGAATAGCACTTTTTCTCACAAATGCACTCTGTACGGTAAAGTTTTCATCATTGATAAATACTACTTCAAGTTCCTTCAACCAGTGTTCAGTCAAACATAACACCTGAACATCATAGTTCTCCATAAATAAACCTAATTCTAGCTCTTTGCCGCCGGATAGACCCTGCATATTTTGATGTACAACATTCAACATATGCGACTGACCCGTTGTCGCACCTAATAGTTTAAACTACAAGGCGTATTAAAAGTAGTGTTAGTATCAGTACTAACAGTAATCGATGGTACACTACAAGTACCAGTTCATTAAGGATAGGTAATCGAGTAATAAATAATATACTTGTCGGAGATGGTATGTGTGTCTCTCGTTAGCATCAGGCATATTTTAATTACTGTGGGCGTACTATGGGTAGTGTTGGTTTTAACACGATAGAAAAACGGTTTACAGTTCCAATCAGATTATAATTTACGAACAAGTTAGTCACACTAGCGAATCACACACTCACATAACTCAACGATACAGAACGCAGACAGTTTCTAACACATGTTGTCCGTACGATGTCCAATGTTTCGATTCTCTCGAGAGCTCTGCTCACACCGCTTTTGTAGCTGTTGCTCTCGTCCCACCACGAACTCAGGCTAGACTCTGTCTAGCGCCACGAGATGGCGCTAACGTTCCGAATAGTCAAACGAATGACTCCGACATACTGATTACAGTCAGTAATTTGTAGGAGCTTCAATCATATTTTCATAGTGATGGACCCTACGTACTAACATCAAACAGTTCATTCGTAATAGGATTTCTTGCATCCTGCCTTTGATGTACTACTGCCTTCTTTTCACCGTTTTATATTCCATTTTGTATTCCATCACAAAAATTTATTTCTGCCGCGTTGTGGCCTTTTATGAGATACTCGTAGGTACCTCACTTGGAAATCTCCATTTAAATATTGATTAACATACCGTCGAGATAATAAGATGTTACAACAACACAGCCTTTTGATTATCATTTTGATGACGTTGTATTTTCTGGGCATAAACAGACTGTTTTCAGACCACAATATTTTCTGGAGTTCTGTTATTGTTGAACAAAAAGTTTATTATACATAATTATTATTAAAATTACTCCAGGACCGACAAGTTTAAAAATAAAATAGCTTTTTATTGCCTTTTTGGCTGAGACTACGATGAAACGACAGACTATCTAAACTCAAAAGACCATTTCAGATATGGTCTTAACATGATCTGGCCAAGATTATGTCTGGACTTTAAAAGAGAATGTGACGTCTGAGTTTGTTTCGGCATTTCTTCTCAGAGTAATCAGGTAGGAAACTCCGGCCTCATCTAGTTTAAAAAAAATTGATTAACGTGTGAAAGTGTTTGTACAAACCTACTTACAGAAATAAAATAATTTATCATTTAAACAAAACTAGATACAAAAACGTATGTACTGCTGCAGTCAGAAGTCCAGTAGCAATCTTATCATTAACGACAAGTACGTAAGTAAGTAAATTGTTAAAGTGTTGAGACACGGGAATAACTGCAGAGTTACCAAAACCCTTGATTGGTCGTTTTGAGACAGTTTTTGAGGGGTTAAGATTATTTGCATCAGATCCGAGCATAAGATAACACTCACTGCCAAACTCTACATCTATATACATATCATATAGCTTTTGGAGTAGTTAGCAATTTGTGTTATTATGCAATCACGAAAATTACTAACTTATACTCAAGCCTCAACCTGACTTATGCCAAGCGATAAATATATTATGTAAAACTGTAACAAATTCTACATACAGTAATAACAATAAAAACTTCGTACTTAAAACATGAAGTTTTAGATTTTAAAAATAACATTTAGGGGGCGTTTCTGCGACCATTGCCGAGTAAGAATCGACAAAGTTCCTTCAAATGGACTTAGAATATTGGCCTAACCAAACCAACTTTACTCACACAGCGCACAATAATTCCTCTATTCTTTCCAACAACACGAGCAATAAATGTTATCAAAGTAACGTCTTCTCATTTCATTTGTGTAACAAAGTAGTGAATAGCGTGCCGCCGTATCTTAGCACAATGCAGGGGTAGAGCACTACAGGTGCGCTCCGAGTGTTGTCTCGCGACATTACACTAGAATTGTTGCAGTACATACAATACACAGCCATGATATCGTTCCCCTTCTACCACACACACATACCTACCACGGTTTAAGAGACCACCTCCACTGCAATGAATAAAATATACTTGCAGTCCCAGACTGTAATCCTGTCTTGTTGGAACATCACTATACTGCTAATAGCGTTTCGTGTTGCTATTGTGCAGGGAATGAACCAAATAATTACGTGCATGCAGACCCTAGGTATGTACCAACAATTTTATTTTATTCCAGTAGTAGTAACCAAAGGTCATCCTGACCGCTATGGCCCGAATATGGTTTTAATCCCATTAAATTAGCTGCGACAACATGCGGTTTATTTTGAAATTATTATTTTAATTTCAGCTTCACTTTAACGGCTGCTGCGGTGTGTGGCATAGGGGAATGATATATTATTCAATATTTTTAACATAGACAGACGTAATAATTAATGTTTCAGTACCTACACATGTCTCTACTGTTAGCTTACTATGTAAGCATTTTCAAAACAATAAACATTATTTAAACTCCGCTTAGTCAGTAAAACGAGATAAGAAGCGTACTAAATTCTTGCACGTTTTTACGATGATTTGTTACGTGTCTCCTTAGAGATAAAAAATATAAATATTTTAAAAAGGCCCTGGCAACATGTCAAGCCGGCATGTCTAAGTGGCCCCCTCGCCTCACGCGCCGCGCTGTTAGCCCGACAGTTCCGAGTGTATGGGGCGTAAACTCACTGATCGTACGAACCGAGTGCCTTCAACGATCCTTTTACGCGATGTACTAAGCGAGCGAGGATAAATGCCGTTTTGAAATATATCGCACTTTTATTTCACTTCAACGTCCATGAAGGATTGTAGCCTCCCGAAGCCCCGGTTAACGAAACTTATTGCATCAATTCCTCCACTTCGTAAACACTCCACTGAACTTTAAAGACACTCACAAACCAATTAGAGTGGACGCACACCAAGACGGTCGGTTCAACTTCTGCATATCAAATCAAGCGAGCCGCAGGTATAGCTAGTTGGAGACTCGTGGCGGGCTAGTTTGCCCCCCGGTGTTTGCCGCTAAACCACATTTCTGCTCCATTGAAAACTTAATTATGACTGTTCCGCTCGAACCCACGCCACACTAGCTTAACTATAACGTGGTGCGTTCTTGTTACAACGTTTTCTTAATAACATTAAGACGCTATCAAGTGGAGTGTCCGTCCGGTCCTTTCAAAACGAAATGTGCTTTTAGGAATTCCGCAAGTTTGGCCATCTATTTATTTTAGGCCCAAGTAAATAGCTTCGATCAACTAACCATCTACGTATCTACAAAATGGCTACCGCAAAATATAAGTCTCTTAAGAAAGTTAAAACATTAAGCGTTACATAAAACTATAGGTTTTGGATAGTTGCCAATTTTAAAAAGTTAATACTTTTCGTGAGTATCTAACTCTTGAGTCTTCCACTGCAAAACGCCTTTAGTCTTGAGAAGTTTCTTGTAATACTGCACCACCAGCTGATCCGGAATTTATAAACTGAACTGCAGTAAAAAAATGGTCTGCATTAACTATTAAATTGCGACAATAACAATGAAGTTCCATTTAATTATGGACCATTCATTAACCCTTTACGATCCGTTAGCCATGGTGACTTTATAGCCTATTTGAGGCAACTAAATTTCACGTTCTGGATCTGAATACGAAATTGAATTGGACTCAACCAGTCATACAGAATGGGCTTATTGAACACGATTTACTGGCTCACAATGAATAGGTGCCAGTAACCATGACTAAATCCAAAAGCTAAAACGTTTGGTACCACTAGGAATTTCGTGCGATTCGTGCAAATTGTGTAACGTGCAATAGAAATACCAGGTAGACGACAGCTGGTTTTATCTTCAAATGTATATTATCTTCTGCTTCGTACAATTCCAATTCAACTGTTTCCAATTAAACTAATTAAATGTTAGAACAGCTGAAAACGTATTAGCTAAAGTCGAAACAGAATTTATTTACCCGAAACAAGCTAACTTCATCTCAGCCTCATTTTATTTGTTGGCTCAGAGTTAGTAACTAGGGCTCAGGTAGAGCAAAACTCCAACTTGTCTAATTAAAAGCTAACTCCTAGTTTTCGTTAAGGTCTAAATTATTTTTAACAATGTATGTTAGAGGAACTAGCGAGCAAACTGGGGTTGGTATCATCACAACAGAGGTATCGTGGTATCAATAAGACTATTATTTACTTTGTTAAGTACAAAGTTGTGGAGTTGCCTAACAACGAGAACTTTGGAACAGACGCCTGACTCTCATTCTACGATTGCCGTATACGTTGTTATACGATATAAGTGTATAGGTACTCTCGTACCGTGCCCCGCCACAACGAATTAAAACTTTTCTATTTAGAAGAAGCATGGTTCTAACGGAGCACTGCCATTTGGGAGTAGAAACACAAGTAATAATGCCAGTTCCCCTAGAAAACATACGTGTTTTTGTTCCCTGAATTATTGCTCCGTCGAAGTTGGAACATAATGTATTTTCAGCTTGATGTAAGCTGTCTAGTAGAGGTTTCGTTTATGTGGAAGGTCGTACATAAAAGTCTGGAGTTAAATGAGGGATAACAGACGGAAGCTTTGTAGTAAAATTTAATGGAGTACTTAATACGTATTAAGCAGAGATAGGTACCTACTGTAGGTAAGGTATAATCTTGTACGCCCCTATTACAATTTGTTATTTCAATCCAGGCTGCCTTCTAGGGATCCGCATCAGTCTAACCTCGTCATTATCTTCAAATAAAAAGATATATCTAACTATCTATAATTCCGATCCTTAGGTAGTCGCTTATTTATCGATTTGATTAACTACTTAAAGGGCAGATTTTACAATCATTAGATAACTTTTACCTGAAGAATAAATGTGACGTTATGACCGATTGTCCATACAAAAACTGCCAAAATGACAAACTTATTTGTCGGACAAAGTTAACTGGCGATTGAAAAACCGGCCCGTAATTAAAGGTTCAAAGAAGGTATACCTTCACACTAATGTATTATTTTCACATTTAAGTGCCTAAAACCTTCTCAGAAAACATACGAGTATCTCCGTTGATATTGAGCCAGAATACTTCCCGGGTGGCGTAAGCTCCACTAGATATTATATACATCATGCATTTTTATTGACTAGGAAAACTTTCAGGGGCGAACACATTCCTTACAAACAAACAACTTTTGTTCCACGACTTTACGAAAGCATAAAAATACCTTCACGCGCAAAATAATATACTAAAGTGAAGAGTAGCCGTTATGGACAGATAACAATCTTTTAGCAAGGGAGAGCCAATCAAAATAATAGGTAATTAAAGAAGAAATATTTAGATATTATGTATGTCAATAAAAAAACAATACAATAAAACTAGAACTACACGTAATATAATAATAGAATATAATGTTATAATATAGTGCTAGCAACCGTTTTGGGGGGGCCATTATTGAGTGTGCAAGTCACCCCCTGCCATTTTATCTGTGAATTATATTATCATTGGTCAGGCAGGGGACATAGACCTTCCATAGTTCAAGGTAACCGATCTACAATAGCCACACCCATAGCCCAGTATATTTTGTTTCCATGTTCTGCAATAGTCCTGCACCAACCGGGGGTTGTCCTTGGGTGCACTTGCATGGTGCAGACAGGGATAATCGTCGGTTGGTGCCTCCTCATCATTTAAAAATTATCTAAAGGGCCTCTGCAAGTTGGCTTCGGCCCCTGCCACGCCTTTCAAAGGTCTGGGACCCCAGGGTCCCGAGATGATAATAATAATATAATATATTTATTAGACCAACAGAATAAACAAGTTACACAATTTGTCTTAGCTACTTAAAATTATGCTTAAGAGTATATCAGTTACAAATGTGTTTAATTATTAGCATCTGCTGCCGAACTAGGTTTATAGCCTGTATTTCAGCACGCAGCGCCTCAAGCCCTCGGACTGGTATGCAAGTATGAGTTTAATAACAAAAGGAAACAGTTTATTAAAATATGAACATAATTATATAAAAAGAATGAAAGGTTGATGTCCTCTAGGTGTGTAAGGTGAAGAAGATGAGTGTATGTGTGTGAGAGGGTGTGTAGAAAATTAAGTAATTTAAGCTAGTAGATTCTTTAGGTCAAGCCGACAAACTGCTGTATCACTATTTCAGGATGGTCAACATATTCTCCGTTTAGTCGCTTCCAAAGCTACAGAGATACCGAATTCTTCATAGTTACTTTATTCATCGAGTAAATTTCTAGAATCTTATTAATTTTGCCATATAAATAGGGGCCCAAAATGGTTAAATCTACGAATGAAAGCCGTTTTTAGGTATGATAACCTCTTGCATACAGGTAAACCCTTCCGCCTTGTTAACAGGGTTGGGTTGTACTCCAAGACAACATGCTGTTTTGAGATGATACTCAAGACAAACAGTTGGCGTACAGTCAGCACCTCACAGTATTCATACAGAAGTGTGGTAGGGTAACGGAAAGGCTTAAAAGTACAGAGTTTCAGTATGGTTCTCTGTGAAACCTCAAGTTGGTTTATCGTACTTTTCGGTGCACCGCCCCAGGATGATATGCAATATGTAATCAGTGACTGACAAAGCGCATAATAAATTTGTTTTAGGAATATCGGGGTCACTACGTGTCTCAACATTTTAAGAATGTTGGTAAGCTTACGAATCCTTTTACTCAGCAGTTGAATGTGTGCTTTGAAGCTAAAATTTTCATCAATTACAACGCTCAAATATTTAATTATCTTTGTACGTTCTAGAGGGGCGCATGAGCATTTGGAATAACCCAAAGCGTCAGGGGGATTACGGATCGAAAAGGTCAGGTACTTTGTTTTTTCAATGTTTAAGGTAAGTACATTATCATAAATTTTTTCATTCATTTTGACGGCACGGTTGGCGCAGTGGTTAAGCGATTGACTGCTGCTCTGCGTGTCGCGGATTCGATTCCCGCACGGAACAAATATTTGTATGCAAATATTAGGGCCTTAAAAAACACAAACAGCGTGGGGTACGATGGCATATCAACCAAAGTAATAAAAGCTGTAGCATCTGAAATAAGCGACCATTTGTCTCATATTATAAATTTATGTATTGTAGCTGGCACGTTTCCTGACGCACTAAAGATAGCTATCGTTAAGCCATTATTTAAGAAAGAAGATAGAGAGCTCATGGAATTCTACAGGGCTATTTCCCTGATTCCTATCTTCTCGAAAATATTTGAGAAATTCATTCAAAAGGAGTTAAACGGTTATCTAGAAAAAAACAATATATTATGTAATGAGCAAAAGGGATTTCGCGAAAATAAGACTATAAATATGGCGATATACGACTTCTTATACACGGTATTGACAAAAGTGGACAAAACAACACCTGTGTGTGCTATCTTCTGCGATATGACACAAGCATTTGACCACGTAAACCATGACATTTTAATAAAAAAACTTGACGCTTATGGTATAAGAGGTACTGTTCTTAATTTAATTAAATCCTATTTAGACAACAGAAAGCAAAAAACAGAAATCACTAGAATTAATATAATAACTAAAAAGGAAGAGATATACTTATCCGATGAACGTCAAACTACTTTTGGTGTTCCACAAGGTAGTGTATTGGGACCTCCACTTTTTACACTATATATTAATGACTTGCCAAAATCAATTTCACACCCTATGACTTTATTTGCAGATGATAGCACAGTGACAATTTCTAGTAATAATAATGACATGATCGAATATAAACTTGACATTCACAATACCTTGACATCTATAATAAAATGGTTAAACAATAACAATTTAAGGATTAATTCAGATAAAACTAAAATCATACATTTTAGCCAACGATTGAATACAGAAAATATGGACATAAATATAGATAATAAAATTGTTGAAATAGTGAATACTACTAAATTTCTTGGATTAACAATTGACAAAAGACTTGACTGGAAATCACAAATCGAGAACATTTGCAAAAAAATTAGTAGTTCTGCATTTGCATTGCACTCACTAGCTGCAGTGGTGAATGTAAATACCTTGATTGCAGCCTATCATGGCTTAGCTGCGTCTCACCTAAGATACGGTATCATATTTTGGGGAAATTCTACCGACGCTAACAAGGCATTCAAGGCCCAAAAGAGATGCATTAGATCTATGTTTGGGCTAAAAACGGTTGATACATGTAAACCATATTTTAAAAGGTACAAGATATTAACTCTTCCGTGTCTATATATCCTAGAATCCGCAATGTTTGTTAAAACAAACCCGAATCTGTTCTCACGTCTACAGGACGTTGTACCGCGTAACAGACGGGATATGACCATTCTTCGCGTCTACCCAGCAAAAACGGCACTCATGCGCAAAAGTGTCGTATGCATGGCGCCTACTATATTTAACATATTACCTAAACGTTGGAAGGAGCTAAATAGTAATGCATTTAAGCGCCAATTAAAAATGTTTCTTTCGCAAAAAGCATATTATAGTGTCTCCGAATTTCTAGCCGAAAAGGTCTTTGATTGAATAATTGTGACTTTTCCTGACACTAATATTAAATTTATATGACCACGGCTGTAATTTTCTTGACATAATTTCTGTAATTTTTGACATTAAACTTGTAATTTTGACATCTATCTTGTAAATTTGACATAAATCTTTTAATGATAAACATGTAGTAACTTTGACATTATTCCTGTATCTGATTGACATTAAAGTTTTGCCTTAAATTTAATATTGACATTATAACATAAAAATAATTTCTAATCTGTAAAGTTTCTAAATCAAAACTAGGTAATTGCATTTTTCGATCTTTAGTATTGTTAATTCTTTTCATTGTTATGGAAATATTTGTACGCCGATACTTACGGCTAAACATGATTGGACTTAAACTATGTAATATCTTGCATGCTCTTGTATGTATACAATGTTTAACAAATAAAGAAATCTTATCTTATCTTATCTTATCACACTAGGAATTTCTCCTGTATCGTGGGTGCGTTTACAAACATTTAAACTCACATACACAAACAGCCAGACCCGGAACAATTACTTGTAGGCCATACAAATATTTGTTCCGTGCGGGAATCGAATCCGCGACACGCAGAGCAGCAGTCAATCGCTTAACCACTGCGCCAACCGTGCCGTCAAAATGAATGAAAAAATTTATGATAATGTACTTACCTTAAACATTGAAAAAACAAAGTACCTGACCTTTTCGATCCGTAATCCCCCTGACGCTTTGGGTTATTCCAAATGCTCATGCGCCCCTCTAGAACGTACAAAGATAATTAAATATTTGAGCGTTGTAATTGATGAAAATTTTAGCTTCAAAGCACACATTCAACTGCTGAGTAAAAGGATTCGTAAGCTTACCAACATTCTTAAAATGTTGAGACACGTAGTGACCCCGATATTCCTAAAACAAATTTATTATGCGCTTTGTCAGTCACTGATTACATATTGCATATCATC
The DNA here is from genome assembly GCA_947507525.1 of Apamea epomidion. NCBI lineage: Eukaryota > Metazoa > Arthropoda > Insecta > Lepidoptera > Noctuidae > Apamea > Apamea epomidion. The sequence goes on from OX382225.1 coordinate 9,324,025, forward strand.
CTGGGGCGGTGCACCGAAAAGTACGATAAACCAACTTGAGGTTTCACAGAGAACCATACTGAAACTCTGTACTTTTAAGCCTTTCCGTTACCCTACCACACTTCTGTATGAATACTGTGAGGTGCTGACTGTACGCCAACTGTTTGTCTTGAGTATCATCTCAAAACAGCATGTTGTCTTGGAGTACAACCCAACCCTGTTAACAAGGCGGAAGGGTTTACCTGTATGCAAGAGGTTATCATACCTAAAAACGGCTTTCATTCGTAGATTTAACCATTTTGGGCCCCTATTTATATGGCAAAATTAATAAGATTCTAGAAATTTACTCGATGAATAAAGTAACTATGAAGAATTCGGTATCTCTGTAGCTTTGGAAGCGACTAAACAGAGAATATGTTGACCATCCTGAAATAGTGATACAGCAGTTTGTCGGCTTGACCTAAAGAATCTACTAGCTTAAATTACTTAATTTTCTACACACCCTCTCACACACATACACTCACCTTCTTCACCTTACACACCTAGAGGACATCAACCTTTCATTCTTTTTATATAATTATGTTCATATTTTAATAAACTGTTTCCTTTTGTTATTAAACTCATACTTGCATACCCAGTCCGGGGGCTTGAGGCGCTGCGTGCTGAAATACAGGCTATAAACCTAGTTCGGCAGCAGATGCTAATAATTAAACACATTTGTAACTGATATACTCTTAAGCATAATTTTAAGTAGCTAAGACAAATTGTGTAACTTGTTTATTCTGTTGGTCTAATAAATATATTATATTATTATTATCATCTCGGGACCCTGGGGTCCCGGACCTTTGAAAGGCGTGGCAGGGGCCAAAGCCAACTTGCAGAGGCCCTTTAGATAATTTTTAAATGATGAGGAGGCACCAACCGACGATTATCCCTGTCTGCACCATGCAAGTGCACCCAAGGACAACCCCCGGTTGGTGCAGGACTATTGCAGAACATGGAAACAAAATATGCTATGGGTGTGGCTATTGTAGATCGGTTACCTTGAACTATGGAAGGTCTATGTCCCCTGCCTGACCAATGATAATATAATTCACAGATAAAATGGCAGGGGGTGACTTGCACACTCAATAATGGCCCCCCCAAAACGGTTGCTAGCACTATATTATAACATTATATTCTATTATTATATTACGTGTAGTTCTAGTTTTATTGTATTGTTTTTTTATTGACATACATAATATCTAAATATTTCTTCTTTAATTACCTATTATTTTGATTGGTTCTCCCTTGCTAAAAGATTGTTATCTGTCCATAACGGCTACTCTTCACTTTAGTATATTATTTTGCGCGTGAAGGTATTTTTATGCTTTCGTAAAGTCGTGGAACAAAAGTTGTTTGTTTGTAAGGAATGTGTTCGCCCCTGAAAGTTTTCCTAGTCACTAAAAATGCATGATGTATATAATATCTAGTGGAGCTTACGCCACCGGGGAAGTATTCTGGCTCAATATCAACGGAGATACTCGTATGTTTTCTGAGAAGGTTTTAGGGACTTAAATGTGAAAATAATACATTAGTGTGAAGGTATACCTTCTTTGAACCTTTAATTACGGGCCGGTTTTTCAATCGCCAGTTAACTTTGTCCGACAAATAAGTTTGTCATTTTGGCAGTTTTTGTATGGACAATCGGTCATAACGTCACATTTATTCTTCAGGTAAAAGTTATCTAATGATTGTAAAATCTGCCCTTTAAGTAACAACTATTAAAGATAAGAGCTAGAGTAGGTGCTACAATGTCAATGTGACTTAGCAACTTCTACAGAATTACCGGACATGCCGGTTACCTCACGATGTTTTCACATTCACCATTTTGTGAGCAGTGGTCATGAAATTATTTACACAAAGTAAAGCGCCAGTCTGGGTTCAAGCCGACGACTTACGACTCGTAAGTCGTCGGTTTGAAACTGCTACTAAATCAACAGTATGATTTGACAAAAACGCAGACTCACTTGAAGTCGGCTGAATAAAATCAAAATTTAGCTCCACACAGCTGTTTACCTGTTAACATCCCGCGTTAAATCCCAAACCAGTTCGGAAGCACATTATTCCTTTAGTTTAAATAAAGATTGTATTTGCACAGAGCCCTTATTTGCGGAGGATTTACTTATTCACTAGTACGCAGTTTGTGCGGTGGACAAATAAACTTCTATATGTGCTCTCCATGACCCTATTTATTTTTCACAAAGAAGAAAATGGACCGGTTTATTGATCGCCGCCTGTGAGGTTGCGGATACTATGGTCCTGAGTTGTGCCCCAGACAGGAAAGCGTATAGTATCATGTCTTTAAGTGTGTGTAAGCTACCAACTTTGGTGACCAGGTAGGCTGTGGCGTAATGGATTCAGGCGATATTCGAAACCGCAATTTGGGTTATCTTAGTTTCATCCAGAAGTAGTGGCCCAGTGGGTACGGCCCTAGACCGAACCCCTAGAACCCCTGGCAGCCACTTTACTTAGTGTAAATAATTTCAGCACCACTGCTCTCAAAACGGTGAAGGAAATCATCGCGAGGAACCAAAAATTCGAAGACATATGACATCCTCCAAACGGAACTGGGCCCGCGTGGTGGATTATAGCCAACTCCCTCTCGAAGAGAGGAGGCCTGTGTCCCAGCGGTGGGAACATTATAAGCTAATTATGTTTAGTTACATCATCATCATTTTCCAGCTTCCTGACCTTTTGCTTTGTCACTTGGGGTCGGCGCAACACGATTTCTTCTTCCATACTTTAAGATTCAAAGTCTATGTTGCCTCACAGACTCTTAAGTCATATTTTGATTCAAAACCATTATTTTTCATTAAAACCCCTTTAGAAGAATGTAATAAACACCAACGAGCATCCGTTTGCACATGACATCCCGCTAAGGTGTTTCCCAGGCATGCAGCTAACTGAGACAAATTGCAGTTTTAATTAATTTCTGTGACGCCTGCCTAGTGCCCACCGGCAGGTAAAATTCTCAGGGCCTAAGCTTTTGCATGCAAATTAACACCACCGCCGTATTGATCCGACGGGTTAATTTCTCGCCTTATTAAAGCGTGACACGTTTACTCTTCGCCTTATCGGAAAATGAGTTTAGCAGATCGCTGGCTCTCTGGAAATAGTTGCTGCACTTTTTGTTACGCGCGGTTTTAGACTCTGTTGCAGGGACTTGCATGTGAAGGGTTAGATAGACAGGAATTAAGTAATAATAGCTCTAGTTTAGTGGAAAGATAACGTATTGAGGTTCGAATAATCGTTTCCTTAATCTTTTTTCAATTTAATGAATTTAACAGAATAAGAATAGTTTATTCGTAAAACATAAGTAAGTACACACAAAAATCTTAAAAATAAGGTAGCGCGCTATGTTTTGCCAATCTTGGCATACAAATGATTAATATTATGTAAAAAAACCGCAAAGGTTGGATAGAGGTGGCCCTAGATAAGGATAAATGGTAGGATTTGGGGGTGGCTTTTATTCAGCAGTGAGACCTTGTAGGTTAAATAAAAATAACATTTTTTTTTGATAAATAAATTACATCAAATAAAGGATTTATAGATAAATAAAGAAGTTTCTTATAAAGTATAGGAAAAAAGCTTTCTTGACTCTAGGGAGGCTTTTAATTAGATAATAACCTCGAACTCGAACTGAAAGTAGAATTTTGGTATCATAACAATCTCCAGAATGTTGCAAGCTTCCGAAATAATGTGTGAAAATTCCCCATGTGCACCGTCCTCCCCAATTCCTTCACACTTGAAAGTATATAAGGGGCTTACAGAGTTTCGGCATCACGGAGGATCATGACCACCTAATGACGTTAACCGCGACTGTGCCTTAAGCACTTTCGAAAGTATGTCGAAGACACATAAACGGTTGGCGATCTCTGACCGCAATATCCAACGTTAAGCGAACTAAGTTGGGACTTTGTGCATTAAAGTGAAGGTAGAGAGAATCATTAAGACTTTGCGTTTAAGAGGTATAAAGAAAGGCCATCTTGGTCTGAGAATGAGTAAGTAATCGTAATTGCATTTTGTCAATGACTGACTTAATTCTACCTCTCCATCCTGCGCCGTATGACCTGTCACCTGTGCACTTGAAGATCTTATGACTGCGTCAGTGAGCGGAGTTCGCGCAGCTGAATTTTGGGCCAAATACGTTTGATTTTTTTGCCATCGACACGCCAAGAAGAAGAATGTCAGATATTGTAATCATTACCTTATTAAAAACCAACTAATACTGGCTACATTTTTTAACTTGCCTAGACATAAAAACTCCCCGCAAATTTTTCCAAAGTGCCTCAAAAGTATTTCATCGCAATACACAGAACAATCAAAGCTTTTAAATAATATAGGTACATTAACCAAAGGCAGGTAATATCACTTACAAATACGTGCACGCATAAATATAAAGTCCTTTGTAGCAATGCTTTTATGCCGCCCTCACTCTTTTGAAGAATCTCGACTTTGTGTGAGCTTCGCAAGTTCACGACAATACACATTCCAACGACACGTTTCTACTTTCTAACTATACGTTTCATGAAGCACTAGTCAACACTCAACTACTCAATGATATTGTGAGAACGTACCTACTTGGGTAAATACGTCTGATAGCTTACTTCAACCTTCTTAGGAGTCTACAATGTCACTCCAGAGCACTCATGTTCATTATTAATTTCTAATTTCGAGTCTATTTCAACTGTACCCTTTTCGGATGGAGTGATTACTTTAATGAGAAAGCATTAACATTTTAACGGAAATTTAGTAGTAGGACAGATTTTAGTACCTCCAGTTTTTCAGAGAAACAGATAACACGGGTACTGATCGGATTAAAGGAGATTCGTACCATTATCTTCAGCGCTAAATCTTTTTTTTTCTGGGAAAACTGTCGGCTTGCATAGAATTAAGGGGATAATTAATTCAAGCTTAATATTTTGGTTTTTTAATTTGAGCGTCCTTTTTATCTCGAGCAGTCACCCCTTTAATTTTGTAGTGTTACCTTCATAAATGTTTTTAAAACTACTTAAAGAAATTGAAAATGTCGTCCTTGGAGTTAGTGCTTAAACTTCTGCTAAACTAATTAGATTCATTGATGACCCAACTATCAATAATTACTTACATCAAGGCTTGCGACAAGTTGCCAAGCCGCAAGATTAAAGTCTTCGCATGATCCCAGAACAAATTGGGCGTTTAATGAGAAGGTTGGGGAGCGTGCGGCCGGATTAGGTCCGAATGAATCAAAGTTGCCCTCAGCTCGCCTCCCCCCATCGATCGCCTTCCCGATCAACTATACGTGTTTACTGTTGTTTAGTGCCCATTCAGTTAATTAACTAAGTTGATTGTTCTTTAGAAGTACAGGGTCGATTTCTACCTTTGAAATTCAATGGAAAAGAAAAGAGATTCAGTAATGATCGTATTTGAGCGCCTTTTGTCATTTTGGTACATATTAGGGGTTAAAGTATGAAATTGCCGATTTGTACTCAAAAATGGAAATTCTTTTTTTTTTTTTAATTTAACATATTTATTTAATCAAAATAATTACCATTATTATCTATACATTGCTGCCATCTAATAGGAAGGTCATTTATGCCTTTGCGATAGAACTGTCGTGATCTAGATTCGACAAACTGTGTGAAAGCATTTTGTACTGCCTCCTGAGAAGAAAACTTTTTATCACGTAGAAAATTGTCCAAATCACGAAAAAAAAAAAAAAATTGCAAATAATATTTATTACTTTTACAGTGTGTTAGTTTAATACATAAATATAAAACAATTTAAAATATAAAAAGCTTATTTGAAGTGGTCTCCATTGGCTGCAATACAGTCCTATAAACGTTGAGGCCAGTTATCAATAGAAGCACGCACTCTTTCCATGGGAAAATTCTTCACTGCCAATCGTATGGAATGTTTTAGGGACTCCAAATTATCATGGCGTTTAGAGCAAGCCGTACTCTCAAAAACTGACCATAAATCATAATCCAGCGGATTAAGATCGGGACTAGACGACGGCCAGTCTTCAGCTCTGATGAAGTCCGAAACGTTCACTTCCAACCAAGACTGCGTGGACCGAGCTTTATGACCCGGCGCCGAGTCGTGTTGGAAGGACCATACTTGGTTATTGAACATGGTGTTGTTAAGGGGCTTAACTACTTTCTCAAGAATGGTATCTTGATACACTTGTGCCGATGTTTTGATACCTTTTTCACAAAAATATGGGTCAGTCACTCCTTCATAGCTAATACCCCACCAAACCATCACTGAAGTCGGATAATGCCCACATTGCACTCTGTCGACTAATTGGGAAGCTTCCTTAGAGCTTTGAGCATAAATACGGTCATTTTGTTTGTTAAAATGTTGCTCAATCGTAAAGATTTTCTCATCCGTAAACAAAATTTTTCTGTGACCTCCCTTTGCGTACCGCTTCAGTAGTTGTTTCGATTTTACCACCCTAATCTTTTTTAAATTATCAGTTAAAAAATGACCAGTCTCTCATAGGCAGACTCTTATAGGCTGCAAGTCCTAAGTCATCTTTTAAAATACGCGACATGGTTCTGGGTGCTATCTTCGTCTCCCGAGATAAAATCTTTTGCTTTCGGACAGGATTTCTTCGAATTCTTTCCTTTACTTTTTCGTACGAACACTACGTGGACGGCCAGATCTTTTTCTGTCACAAACAGAGGAGGTCTCATTGTACGTATTAATAGCCCGGTACACAAACATTTTACTAATACCAAGCGTATGGAGAGTTTTAAAAATTGCATTTGGCTCCATACCAACTTTGTGTAATTCAATCACAGCGATTCGGTTCTCTTTATCACCCCACTCCATTTTAACATCGCAAAATATTGTACAATGTATTGGCGCCAAAATTAGAAAACTCCATGAACAATCGTATAAAAATGACAGATTCCAAATTCAAATGTAATATCTTTCTTATTTTTAATTGTAACAGTATTTATGGCCAGACTGTGTATATCTAGGTATGTTATAGACTTTTTCATGATTAGTGTTATCCTTTATGAAATGCGCAGACTGAAATCTGAAATCACTGGCAAGGTGGAGTATTTTTAAACTATTAAAGAAATCCTAACATCGAAATTAAAACGATATTTTTTCAAACATACTAAATAATAGTGATGGCTATGGTTTTTGTCAATATTTGACTAGCTTACAATAGTGACTAAACTATTTATTTTCATACGTATAGCATAATCAGCCTATAATGTTCCCACTGCTGGGTCACAGGCCTCCTCTCTGTCAGAGGGAGTGGGCCATAATCCACCACGCGGGCCCAGTGCGGGTTGGTGGATGTAAATGATAAATAAATGATAAATGATTTTATTTTGTAAGTAGGTTTGTACAAACACTTTTACACGTCAATCATATTTTAAAACTAGATGAGGTCGGCGTTTCCTATCTGACTAGTCTGAAAAGAAAGGCCGAAACAAACTCAGAGGTCACAGTCTCTTTTAAAGTCCAGACATAATCTTGGTCAGATAATATAAAGACCATGTAGGTCGATGTGTGAGATGGTCTTTTGAGGAAAGAACCACACAGATTGAGAGGACCTGTCCAGTCAGTGCACGCATTTGTCAGAAATCGTGCAGCTCAACTCAAAACTTAAGGAGCTCAACGATTCGACGAACAATACCAAAGAAAGGACATTTGGGTAGGCTACATTAATTACTCAAACTGCCAGACCATGACAAAAACTAAGAGAACAGAGAGAAAAATAATATAAATAAAATGACCCACATAGTCTTCACATTCACAATAATTATAATATTAGGGGTTAAAGTATGAAATTGCCGATTTGTACTGAAAAATTGAAATTCGTTTTTTTTTAAATTTAACATATTTATTTAATCAAAATAATTACCATTATTATCTATACATTGCTGCCATCTAATAGGAAGGTCATTTATGCCTTTGCGATAGAACTCTCGTGATCTAGGTCATGCCGGTTTCCTCACGATGTTTTCCTTAACCATTTTGAAAGCAGAGGTAATGAAATTAAATACACAAAGTAAAGTGCCTGCCTGGGCTCGAACTCACGACTTACAATTCGTAAATCGGAGCTGATCCACCGAGCCACCACTGCTCCATAATTAATATTTATATTTGATTTAATTTTCGTAAGCAGACTGGGGACGTCATTAGGTAGATATATATATAGACTAGCTGCGCCCTGCGGTTTCACCCGCATAAGTTTCGATCCCGTGGGAATATCGGGATAAAAAGCCTATGTGTAAATCCAGGGTGTCAGCTACGCCCATACCAAATTTCATCAAAATTGTTCCAGCCGTTTGAGCGTGAAGAAGTAACAAACATACAAACACACACACACACACTCACTCACAAACTTTCGCCTTTATAATATTAGTGTGATGCGCAGTTTAATCTACTGTCGTATTTTCGTCTCCACCTTGTATCTTTAAGACTCAAGAGAGATCGAGATCAACGCTTTCTGTTAAATATCGGAATTTTTTTTTTACTGGTGTAGTTGAAAACCAGCGACAGGTATAGCAGTGCGATTCTGTAGCCATCTCACCGTGAAAACTTAGGTGAAGTGAGCTTGGCGTGAGCTATCATTCCAAATAATGCTAGGGATTGACACTATTGACAGCTTACTCTAAGCTCACTTCACCTAACTTTTCACGGTGAGATTTGTACAGAATCGATCGACGGTTACTAGTTGTCTGGCATTTTTGCTGAACTTAGCCTTTTTAGCGCAGCCGTAAAGCACACTTTCCTGCTTAGTTCTTACATCGGGCTTTATACCTTGTATTTGATATTTTATATGTTCTTATCTGATGTATGTGTCTGGTGTATTGTGTGTCTTTTAGTCTGTGATAAATAAATGTATTTTCTTTCTTTCTTCTTTTGGTGTAATAACGTACCTAAATGGTGATTGTTATCTTTTAAAATGGGCATAATAAACTAGCAAAATTATAGAGACATTAAAAAAAAGTAAACACAAATAAAACAATGCTAATTTCATGAGAGATTAACACCTTTAATACACACTGGACTCCCACATAATTTCTGTTAGAAACCTAACAGGGCGGCAAAACTTTATAATGCATATTTTAAAAGTGAGGGTATATGGGAAGCGGTATGAGCCAACGCGAAATTGAAAGCCAGAGGAAATCCCAAACGTGGTAAATATACAATGAGTTGTTGTGATTTTTCCTATAGATACACTTTTTTTTTTTTTTTTTTTTTTTCAGTATGGGAAATCATCAAATGACTCCTCCCGCTCTGGGTGGAGCAGAAGGGAGTGTCAGACTCTTACTGACTAAAACCCACCCGTGTTCCTTCCTTAGCCCTTTACGTACCAGGGCAGCGGTAACCCTTTCGGACAATCCCGCTACCCCGGCAGGCTTCGGCCCTGTCGGGCCCCGTCAACTACGCTGACATCTCTTTGAGGCGCGCGTGGAACACATACACGCCGTCCAGCACGGGCCTGGTCCTGATCGGACGGAGAGCTACCCATTGCTCTCCGCCCGCAGGCCCGCGCCTACGGTGGCCGGGAGTCGTCACGCGGCTCCCGACGCCCGGAGCGTCTCCCTCGGCGGCTGAGGCGTGAGGATCTTTCCCTCGCCCATCCCGCCACCTCCTTCGCTAGCATGACTGCTTCGCAGAAGGAGGTGACCGCCTCCCACTCCCTCTCGCCCCGGACCATGGCTTGCACCAGGGCCGGGCGCGAGAGGTCGCCGCCGCTGCCGATCGCCTCTACGAGGACACGGCGGTGCTCTGCCCAAGCGGGGCAGACCTCCACCGTATGCTCCACCGTGTCCTCTGGGCGATCCTCGCAGTGGTGACACCCGGGCGTCTCCTCCCGCCTGATTATGTGCAGGAACCTCCCGAAACATCCGTGTCCGGAGAGGACCTGCGTCAGGCGGTAGGTGAGAGCGCCGTGACGCCTCCCTAGCCACTCCTCAAAGAGGGGTCTTACCGCCGCTATCGTGGCGTGCCCTGCGCTGGGTTGCGATAGTCGCGCCTTCCATTCCACCATGAGACCGCGCCGGAGGTCCGTCCGCTCCGCAGCGATTTGCCGCGGGTGCGGAGTTTCCCCCCGACGTAGTGCCTCAGCGCGCCAGTCATACAGGCGCGCGAGGACTATCGCCTCCAGATCCCATGGTGGCAGTCCGGCAAGGAGGCTTGCTGCCTCGCCCGAGATCGTGCGGTATCCCCGGATAAGCCTTATGGCTACCACCTTTTGGGGCGCGTTCAGGTAGTGTGCGGCTCTCAGCCGCAATGAACGCGCCCATACCGGGGCCCCATAAAGGGCCATGGACCGCACGACCCCTGCGTAAAGCCTCCGGCAGGAGGCGTTTGGCCCCCTCAGGTTGGGCAGGAGCCGCCTTAAGGCGGCCCCGGTCCGTTCCAGTTTGGGGGCCAAACGTCGAAAGTGTTCGACGAAGTTCCACCGGCTGTCGAGGACGAGACCCAGGTATCTCATCGTATTCTCGACGCCGATGTGAACCCCTCCTACCATCAGTTGGGATCCCGAAGGTGGCCCGTACCGAGGCCCATGAAAGGACATGGCCTCGGACTTGTGCAATGCCACCTCGAGACCCAACTGCCGGATCCTTTCCACGACTATCGCAACCCCGCGTGTCATCGCGTCGGCCGCCGCCTGATGCGACCTCCCCTGCGCCAGGACCAGCGTGTCGTCAGCGTAGCAAACTACGCTGACGCCATCAGGGAGGTCGGCCCGCAGCACCCAGTCGTAACCGATGTCCCACAGGAGCGGCCCCAGAACCGATCCCTGTGGGACACCGCACGACATCTCTCGCCGGTTCCAGTTCCCGTCGCGACCGGGGTAGATGACGGCTCTGTCCGTCAAATACGCCCCGACTATTCGACGGAGGTAAGTCGGCACCCGGTGATACCGGAGTGCCTCCCCTATGCAGCTCCAGGGCAGGGTGTTGAACGCGTTGGCGATGTCGAGTGACACCGCCACGACCACCCCACCCCGGGACACCGCGTCCCCCGTCGTGAGGGCTCTCACGCGCATGATGGCGTCCACCGTCGAGCGCCCCTTGCGGAAGCCAAACTGGCACTCCGCAAGATCCGGCCCCGTCCTCACCAGGTGCCCGACGAGGCGGCCCGCAATCACTCTCTCAAAGAGCTTGCCGACCTCGTCGAGCAGCACTATGGGCCTATAGATACACTGACCGTAACATGTAGGTATTCGAACTATCTTTAAATGTGTTTTAAATATTTTAATATCGAACTGTGAACTCAGATATTGAACACTGTAAGTAGTCATTCATCGTCACAGTTGGTACTTATTTCCTCTTTTTCAGTCGATTTAAAAAAGAAAGGCGGATCCAGGATCAAAAGGGATGTTTTCTACGTCATATGACCTCATTACTGGCATAATAACAATAACTAGAATGTTTTGTTTGAACGCGCTAATCTCTGAAACTGCTAGTCGGATTTGAAAAAATATTTTTGGATTTGATAGCCCAATTCTTGAGGAAGGTTATTTAACCCTAAAAAGTCAGAAAGATCGCTAAGCGCGCGATCGTGACACTGCGGGTAGGTTTTGCGATGCGACCGGGTTGGTTCTGAGGTACAATAAATTTCACGCGGACGAAATCGCGGGCAGAAGCGAGTATGTTTATTATAATCCACTCCTACCATTAAACTTTATTCGCAACATAGGCCTAGAATGTTCCGCACTCGATATTTTCAGTACCTAGCCGGTTCATAAAATTTGCTCACACGTTACCATTTAATTCAGTACAACATCAACTACAAACAATAATCCCGACTGCCTCAAAAGGTACAAATATTTCACGAGGACCATTTCCTGAGAGTTCATAATCGCTACATTTTTGTAATGTCCACGTACTTGCCCTCTACTATATTTTTTACGATCGGGCTCAGCCGCCTCCAATATTACTTTTTTACAACCAAACCATCATAACACGGGCCAATGTTTTCCCAGATACATATTAGAAAAATCATTTTCCTGCAGGTCTTACTGAAACAGTAATCAACATGAAAGATTTTATTGTGTTCTTTATAACCGTAGCGAAACGGATTGCTTTGATTCGCACTGTTTCATGTTATTTTACGAGTGTCTCGCGGCATGTTATAGAATTATGGCTCTTTTATTGATATGGAGACTAATAATGACTAATTTTATTGTGTCGTGCAGACAGGTTTTGTTAGAGCCCAATAATATTGTCACATAAATGGAGATTAAGTCATAACCAGATGGAAATTCATAACAGAGTTCTACTTTATTTACCTGCTCCGGTTTCATGAATAAAAATATGTACTCGTAGCTCTAAACCCCCCTGACACAAAAATACTGCGGCTTAAACTAAAATAAAGGATTTAATTTTTAGTTCGTCAAAAAATACTAGCTAACAATGCTATAAAAATTCGCGTTACCGCAGACTGTGTTTTCATTTACTCAAACAAAGCGCCTGAAAAATCTTCATTTAATACATTTCACATACAAAACTTATTATTTAACAAACGTTCATATCAGGGAACAAAACCGCACGTAATTATCCGTACAGAAAGGGTAATATAAAGTTAGTGGCTTTTAACATGTTGAAGCGTTCACAAACTGCGGTATTTCCCGTGTGAAACTTTCATGTAAGCTCACTCGTTCTTATTACACCCGTCCTATGCAAAATGGCGATGATTTGAATAATTCTCATACAGGAACAAAGATTGTAGGAACTCTATGAGCAATTCATGTTTATTTTGTAAGCTTTTACTAACGTGTATATTTTGGGACGGACCGGTCACCCCTGACCGGTCCGTCCCGTCACTAAGCGAGAAGTCCGTAGTTTCGGCCGACATTACTACACTACTACGACATAGGATTAGTTCTAGGCCCAAACTAAGAATGAATAACAACACGATTTCATAGTTCTTTGTACGGTTACCAAAGGAGATAAGTAATCAGGTTCGTCGGATATTGTTGAGTTAAGTTTAGTAAGAAACCGATGGATGTTTTCGAATAAAATTTAATTTAATGAATACTCGTAGAAAACAAACAGTTCATTTGTCAAATTTTTCATTCGAAAACGTCCATTGGTTTCTTACTAAACTTCAACTATATCCGACGACCCTCTGGTTACTTATCTCTTTTGATGACTGTACAGTCACGAGCAAAAGTATGTGTACACTCGGCTTTATTCAAAAGCGATTTACTCCTTTATTATTGAATGAAATTTTATGTTATTACGAACATAGCATTTTTGAACCTATAAGTCTACGTAATGTGTCGTATTTCAACGTTGCATTCGTTATTTCACGAAAAAATCGCAATTGAAAGTTAGCAAGTGTTGACATATTGCTGCTCGTGACTGTACACAGGTGCAAGTACCTATTGTGCGCTTTTATGATATATTGACGATATTACCGTTATGTTAATTTATAAAAATAATTTATTTTTAATTAAAAACACTTTTTTTTTTTTTTTTTTTTCAGGATGGGAAATCATCAAATGACTCCTCCCGCTCTGGGTGGAGCAGAAGGGAGTGTCAGACTCTTACTGACTAAAACCCACCCGTGTTCCTTCCTTAGCCCTTTACGTACCAGGGCAGCGGTAACCCTTTCGGACGATCCCGCTACCCCGGCAGGCTTCGGCCCTGTCGGGCCCCGTCAACTACGCTGACATCTCTTTGAGGCGCGCGTGGAACACATACACGCCGTCCGGCACGGGCCTGGTCCTGATCGGACGGAGAGCTACCCATTGCTCTCCGCCCGCAGGCCCGCGCCTACGGTGGCCGGGAGTCGTCACGCGGCTCCCGACGCCCGGAGCGTCTCCCTCGGCGGCTGAGGCGTGAGGATCTTTCCCTCGCCCATCCCGCCACCTCCTTCGCTAGCATGACTGCTTCGCAGAAGGAGGTGACCGCCTCCCACTCCCTCTCGCCCCGGACCATGGCTTGCACCAGGGCCGGGCGCGAGAGGTCGCCGCCGCTGCCGATCGCCTCTACGAGGACACGGCGGTGCTCTGCCCAAGCGGGGCAGACCTCCACCGTATGCTCCACCGTGTCCTCTGGGCGATCCTCGCAGTGGTGACACCCGGGCGTCTCCTCCCGCCTGATGATGTGCAGGAACCTCCCGAAACATCCGTGTCCGGAGAGGACCTGCGTCAGGCGGTAGGTGAGAGCGCCGTGACGCCTCCCTAGCCACTCCTCAAAGAGGGGTCTTATCGCCGCTATCGTGGCGTGCCCTGCGCTGGGTTGCGATAGTCGCGCCTTCCATTCCACCATGAGACCGCGCCGGAGGTCCGTCCGCTCCGCAGCGATTTGCCGCGGGTGCAGAGTTTCCCCCCGACGTAGTGCCTCCGCGCGCCAGTCATACAGGCGCGCGAGGACTATCGCCTCCAGATCCCATGGTGGCAGTCCGGCAAGGAGGCTTGCTGCCTCGCGCGAGATCGTGCGGTACCCCCGGATCAGCCTTACGGCTACCACCTTTTGGGGCGCGTTCAGGTAGTGTGCGGCTCGAAGCCGCAGTGAACGCGCCCATACCGGGGCCCCATATAGGGCCATGGACCGCACGACCCCCGCGTAAAGCCTCCGGCAGGAGGCGTTTGGCCCCCTCAGGTTGGGCAGGAGCCGCCTTAAGGCGGCCCCGGTCCGTTCCAGTTTTGGGGCCAAACGTCGGAAGTGCTCGACGAAGTTCCACCGGCTGTCGAGTACGAGACCCAGGTATCTCATCGTCTTCTCGACGCCGATGTGAACCCCTCCTACCATCAGTTGGGATCCCGAAGGTGGCCCGTACCGGGGCCCATGAAAAGACATGGCCTCGGACTTGTGCAATGCCACCTCGAGACCCAACTGCCGGATCCTTTCCACGACTATCGCAACCCCGCGTGTCATCGCGTCAGCCGCCGCCTGATGCGACCTCCCCTGCGCCAGGACCAGCGTGTCGTCAGCGTAGCAAACTACGCTGACGCCATCAGGGAGGTCGGCCCGCAGCACCCAGTCGTAACCGATGTCCCACAGGAGCGGCCCCAGAACCGATCCCTGTGGGACACCGCACGACATCTCTCGCCGGTTCCAGTTCCCGTCGCGACCGGGGTAGATGACGGCTCTGTCCGTCAAATACGCCCCGACTATTCGACGGAGGTAAGTCGGCACCCGGTGATACCGGAGTGCCTCCCCTATGCAGCTCCAGGGCAGGGTGTTGAACGCGTTGGCGATGTCGAGTGACACCGCCACGACCACCCCACCCCGTGACACCGCGTCCCCCGTCGTGAGGGCTCTCACGCGCATGATGGCGTCCACCGTCGAGCGCCCCTTGCGGAAGCCAAACTGGCACTCCGCAAGGTCCGGCCCCGTCCTCACCAGGTGCCCGACGAGGCGGCCCGCAATCACTCTCTCAAAGAGCTTGCCGACCTCGTCGAGCAGCACTATGGGCCGGTATGCGGACGGAGAGTCCGCAGGGCGCCCTGGCTTCTGAATGAGGACCAGCTTCCCCGTCTTCCAACGGAGTGGAAACTGGCCTCTCTCCATGCATGCGCTTAAGAGCGCCTCCAGTCGAGGCCCGAGAGCCCTCGAGGCCAGGACCCAGGCTTTACCCGGCAAGCCGTCGGGTCCCGGGGCGGTATTTTTGGCCTTCAGCCTGCCTACCGCCGCTCTCAGATCTACCCCGGTCACTTCAGGGGTGTCGTCGTCGTTGTCCGCGTGGCCCGCTTCGGGCACCGCAAGTGGCGGAGCCATAGGCGGGGGAGTATGCTCCCCCCTTGAAGGGAACAGAGCGCTCACCACCTCCTCCACCAGCTGTGGGCGGAGACTCTGCGTCAGCGGGGGGGCCCATGTGCGGAGTTTATTCCGCACCATTCTGTAGGGGCGCCCCCATGGATCTCTGTTCAGAGTCTCCAGCATCTCCTCGCGGGCCATATCCTTGGCCCGCTGAACAGCCTGTTGGAGGGCGGTCTTCGCCGCTCTGTACCCCTCGTATAGCTCCACCTCCGTGGCTTCCGCATCCGGAGGGCGGATGCGGAGCCTGCGGTGCCTGGTGTACCGGTGTCGCGCGTCGACGCACGCCTTGCGCCCCAACCTCCTGCGACCACCAGTACACCTGACGTCGGGCGCATCCTGGCCGGACTCGGGGCATTGCCACGTCACAAATCTCGGACATGGCCTCCCGGAACCACTCCACCTCATCGTCAATATCAGCAGGCCTGTCCGGTGAAAACACCCAGGCCTGCACGATCGAGGCTTCCAGGAGAAGCTCCCGGTCCAGCTGCTTCAGCGCCCACCGCGGACCACTCGGGGCCTGTTGGACCAGCGCGCTAGAGGTCTGGGTGGAGACCTCAAACCGGATATACCGATGATCGGAGTAGGTCTCCACCTCCTCCATGACGCGCCAGTCAATGACACGCTGTGACAGAGCGGGGCTGGCGAACGAGATGTCCACCACCGACTCGCCCCGCATCCGCACACACGTAGGAACAGAACCCCGATTTAGGACGACCAGGCCTGTTTCCAGAGCCCAGTCCTCCACCATCCTGCCCCGCACATCCGTGCAACGGGAACCCCAGGCCAAATTCTTGGCGTTGAAGTCCCCGAGCACTAGCACGGAGAAGGCGTGGTTTCTGGCGACGACGACACTCAACTCTGTTAAAGAGTTCTGGAACTCGGCGAGAGTTCGGCTCGGAGAGAAGTATACTCCCACTACTACAATCTCTCCGAACCGTGCTGCTACGCACCCCTGTCCCCTCGTGACACCTTCGAGGGACGGGGTACCGGCGGCGGCCGACGAAATTATGGCCACTGAGCCGTTTAGGTCCTCCACCCAGTCATCCCTGGGCGGGACAAAGTACGGCTCAGCGACCACGGCGACGTTAATCGACCACTGCGCCATGCTCTGGAGCAACAGGTCCTGAGCGCAGGCGCAGTGGTTGATGTTCGCCTGGAGAAGGCGTAGTGGAGGAGTTATTACTCCTCCATTTCAGCCCCCTCCCGGGCCCTATCGGCAGTGGTGGCGGCGGCGGCGGCGGCGGCGGCGGCGGCGGTGGTGGCGGCGGCGGCGGCGGTGGCGGCGGTGGCGGTGGCGGCGACAGTGGCGGCGACGGTGGTGGTGGCGACGACGGCGGAGGGCCTGCCCTTCCTCCTGGCTTCGGCGGGTGGAGCGCAGGACTTGCTCCCCGCCCGGTGATCGGCCGGCTTGCCAGCAGCCGCACATACGACGCAGTGCGGCGCGGCGTTGCACGAGCCGGCCGTATGTCCGGGCTTGCCGCAGCGGAAGCACAGAGTGCTGCGGTCCTCTAAGGTGCACTGGACGCCCACGTGGTGCCCCACGAGGCATCGATAGCACCTTAGAGGTCTGGGCTCCATCAGCTTGACCTGCGCTGACACCCAGCCCACCAGGAGCCTTCCACCCTCCACAATTTTCCTCGCCGCCGTCACGGGACAGCTTACCGTTATGGTTCGCATACCCGTGAAGTCAGGACGTAGGGTGCCCGCCTTCACCTGGTCGGCCAGACACCCGCCCGTCCTGACGACGGCGGCTACCACCTCTGCCCCCGTCACCGAGTCATCCAGGCCCACAATGCGGATATCCGCGCACTTGACGGGCCTGGAGACTCGAGCCTCGTCCGCATTGAGGGACGCCCTTAGCTTTTCAGCCAGGGCGTCTGCGGTGGGGCCACTCGTCGCACCGGGGACCTCCAGCATGCGGGCACCAGTGGCGGTCACCCTATGCCGGAGGCCTCCGGTGATCCCCAGCTCCTGGAGATCCACTGTCGCTCTCGCTTTGGCGAGCACGTCGCCGTAGGTCACCCCCCTCTTGACCGCGTCCGGCTGTAGTGTGATGACTACAGCCGCGGTCTTGGGGGAGCGAAGCCTAGCCGCAACGGCTCGCTCCTTGCGGCGCCTCCTCTGCGCCTTTTTTCTGGCCGCCTTGGCCGCCTTCTTTTTCTCCCCGACCACCTGCCACTCGGTGTTGGTCGTGGGAGATTTGTTCTGGGGAGGCGTAGGCTCTGGGGCCTTCCCCTCCCCAGCCGTTCTGCCCTTTTTCCGGGCTGGCACCGCGGGTTTGGCGGCAGGCGCCGATTTCGCCGGCGCCGAGGCTCCACCAGCCGACGTCGGTTTCGCCGGCGCCGGGGCTCCTCTTGCCGACGCCGGTTTGGCCGGCGCCTGGGCCCGGCCAGACGGCCCGGGTTTAGGGGCGGCAGCGGCCGCGTACGAGGCCGCCTTAGGCCCTGGGGCCGTCCTACCCGCCAAGGGAGGGCGCAGAACGATACCCTCCAGGACGGCGAACCGCGCCTGGAAGGTCGCCAGCTCCTGCCGAACCAGGTTCAGGACCTGGTTCTCCACCGGCACGGGCTGGCTTGGTGGTGGGATTGTCTGCGCTCTGGCGGCCGCTCGCATCCCGGCCAGGTCCGCTCGGAGCTCCTCATTCTCCTTTCGGAGGAGCTCCATGGCAGCCGTCAAGCGGGCCACCTCCGCCCGCATATCGGACGTTACGTCCGGCGGGGGCCCGGTGTGGATGGCTTCCGCCGCCGCCATGATGGAGGCCTTGGCCGAGACTATGGCCCTGTTTTTAGAAGTCTGTAACTTCTTCAGGGCCACATCCCGGATCGCGGCCTCCAAGACCGCCGCAAACCTCTCTTTGCCGTCCGCATCAGGGCCGCCTACCTCAGCCGCCTCGTCGCTTGAGGTCTCTGATGCGGACACGCGACCAGAACCCCCCTCCTTTGCGGGCTCCTCCGCTTTCTCCGCCGCCTCCCGAGCAGTGAGCCCCCTCCCTGCGCCTCGCTCTCGGGCTCCTCCCCGCCTGCTGGTGGGGATTTTTCTGGCCGAAGCCAGCTCCCCGTCAGAGGACGACCCCTGGCCGTCCACTGACCTTGGCCGCTTGCTCTGTGCCTTTCTCTTGGCAGCGGCCGTCTTCTGGTCACGGCGAGGGCTCACTGAGCCTCCCGTGCTCGCTCCTCCAGATGCAGCGTCGGACTCCGACACCGCATCACTCCTCCCTTCGTCTCTTGTGGTTTGGGTTTTTTTAAAAAATTTATCCATTTTGTTCCCACGAGTAAAAACTTTGTGTACCTGCTCAAAAAATGCGTGGTTCGCACTAGTGACTAAATCAAGCTACCCATTAGCCAAGCTTACTACCTCCCTCACGGTGCGCCGCCGCTTGGAGGTTTGGGGAATTTTTTATAGAGGTTAATCTTCCTCGCGGTCCGGGCGGTTAAGCCAAGACCCTCGACCCCCGTCAAAAGTCAGAGACATGACCTTGACAATCTTCGGGGCTACGATATTAACGGTGGCAGAAGGGGGGGTACCCCCTCCTGCCTGCCCGGCGGCAGGGTAAGTGCACACCAGGCCCGCTCTTACTCCACACAGTAGCCGCTCTGCTCCTCATAGCGGCTTGTGTGGAGCGTTCCTCTTGGCAGAACATTAGCATGCGGGCAGCGATATCTCATTGGGAAAAAATCCCACTGAGAAATAGCTGCCCGCACCCCAGGATGCACCGGCCCGAAAACTGGTCTTCCCCCCGGACGTATCCAGAAGGGAACTCCAGTCCCCAGGCACACGTGGAGGTTTTCTGCCCTGGCACCCCAATTAAAAAACACTTACGTTAATCTCGACATGATATATTAACAATTAACATTTTTTACACCATTTTATACACCTTCTATATGTACCCTGTGTTCATGAAATAAATGAATTTGAATTTGAACGCATTTGGATGAAATTTGGCACACAGAAGGTTTATAACCAGGATTAACATATAGGATACTTTTTATCCCGATATTCCCACGGGATCGAAACTTATGCGGGTGAAACCGAGGGGCACAGCTAGTATTGGATATAAACCTTTGTGCGCTTCGGTACTACCTGGATATAACACAATATTTTTTATAAAATTTTAAAATGTATCGACTATGTTAGGGTCGGCTTCCAGTGTAACAGGACGCAGGATGCCACTATTTTACATGGGGCAACTGCCTATCTGACCACCAGAACCCAGTTACTTACAGCGTAACACGATATCCCTTGGCAACACTGGTTGTCAGACTTTCGAGTTTCTGACTACCTGTAATAATTGTCAAAAATCTACGAATGACAGCCGGGGCAACTAATTAACATTTTTTCCGAGGCTCGGAGATTTATGGATGGTCACCCATCCACGGACCAACCTCGGCAGGCGTTGCTTAACCTCTTAAAGATCGGTCCATGTGGCTGTTATTATTAGGCCACGATATTCAATAAACGAATATCCATCTTTCGGTTTACTTTATTCTTAGCTGTAAAATAATAAATAATGCATATCTATAGGTATACAGGGTCAAAATAAATTAGCTAGTGAAATTCCGCAGACGCGATGGGTATCAACATTTAAACACGATAAAATAAAAATAAAAAATGTTGATGTTTTTCAATGACCGTTGAAATTGTTGTTACTTGAAGTATGAGTTGAGATAATATGTTTTGTTATGTTGAAACATCGATACCAATCACGTCTGTGAAGTTTACACAAAAAAAAATATTTCTTAAACGATATATCAAGTAAATACACTAACAGCGGTCGATCACCCCACAATAAAAAATATAATATCATTTTTTTTTTTTTTATAATTTTTAGATATCGATTTTACCCATCTCGTCTGCGGAGTTTCGCTAGCTAATTTAATTTTACCTTGTATATCTAGCATAAGTGTGATAATCAGAAGTCAAATCCCAAAATCCTTTAAGCATAGACAAACAATAAGGTTACGTCTGGCGCGGAATAAAAATTGATATTTTATTTTATTTACTAATATTTTACATATAACTATTTTATTATTTATTTATTTCCGTAACTGCCCGTGACATCACAGTGGGCCCTATCAGAATACAAGCACTATGACATTCATTTTTTTTTTAATGTCGCAGCCCACATGCTAAGATAGGAGCCTTTTGGCCTCGTATAGGACTTTCTGTTTCTTTGTTACTTTTTTTATATAATTTGATTTTTTATTTTTAACTGTGTTAACTTTAGTTTATGATCTTCCTGTACGAGTCGCAATAAATACTTTTTCTTTCTTTCTTTGATTTTGGACGTTTGACACTCTCTTTGATACCTAATGCTTCCACTATTATAAACCTCCAGATTTTCGACGACTCGACACGACTATGTTTGAGACACAAATTACCCAACATTCCGAGAATAGGCCAACATACAACTATTCATTAGAACATATTACTTGACTATCGATACGGATTCCGAATGCCTCGAATTGTATTACCAACCCACTTAAACATAGCTTAGGTCAAATTACCTATAATGATGACTGTTCATTAATACCTGCTACTACACATAATGACTTCGTGAAGATTTCATTGATTAATATAATTATCCAGACACAAGAGGTAGTAAATTAGTGAATATAGGTACTTAGGTACAAGTATGTCCCTCCAAAAGCATGTTAAGCCGTTGGTCCCGGCTGTCATTCGTGGATCTTTGACAGTTGTTACGGGTCGTCAGAAGCCCAAAAGTCTGTCAACCAGTCTTACCAAGGGGTATCGTATTACCCAGTAATTGGGTTGTGGAGGTCAGATAGGCAGTCGCTCCATGTAAAATACTGGTATTCAGCTGCATCCGGTTAAAGTCAAAGTCAAATCATTTATTTCAAATAGGCACATAAACACAATACACAAAAAAACACATAACGTTAGACTGGAAGCTGACCTCAACATAGTTGGGAAAAGGCTAGGCAGATGATAATAGGTGTACCTAAGAATCTATTTTAAGTACATGTCCTCAAAACATATCTACCTAATCACCATTTGAATTATTTTGAAGGATACTGCTTATCTATTGCTTCATATGTTCGAAAAATTTGTCTGCTCAGCAGCGAAAATAACGCAATGAATGTTGTTGAACTGTCAAAATGAAAGCATTTGCTACCATTGGTGTGTTTGGCAATTATCCCGCAGTTTTAAGATTGAAATTAAAATCGATAACTGAACTTACATAAAACATATTATCTTCTTTTTGCTTAACTAAAATATAAGAAGGATAAACACTTGGTCGCTGAGCAGGTAATAAAATAATCAGCACATATAAAAGCGGATGAAACATCAGAATTCTCGTCCGCGCTATAACTTCACGTCTGAGAAAACATCTTGCCATATTATGCTTTTTGTGGGACGCTCTCAAAACGAGAGCAATTTATTTAATGGACTAGATAGTTGTTTCCCGCAATTTTCACGACATGTGAGTGGTTCACACTGCCCAACAGTATTCCTTTAAATATTTTCTACCTCGTATTTAGCGCTTTTCAATGGAGCTTCTATTTCAGAACGCTCGACCAGATTTATAGCAAAAGGTGCAAATTCTATGTAAATGTTAGTAGTACGAGGTACTAAATGTTGTGTTACAGAAAATGAAATGAGGATGGAAATGTTGGACAATTAAATGCTGATCAAAGAAAGGAGATTCTATACAAAATAAGTTCCTAATTTTGAAGCTATGAAATACATTTTCTGTACTATTATACATTTAGAATTTGTCATTTCCATTAAAACATCTAAGCATATTTTCCGGTCTGCGGACATAAACTCCAAATCTCATTAACTGGACGGGCTCATAATATACTTAGTTATTTATATATATATATATATTTATATAAAAGCTGTTGTTTTGCATCCGATCCGATAAAATTACAATCCCTGGTAAACAATGAATACATCGCTGACAAAAATGCTTGGCTAAACGCTGGTCCTGCTCCACAGGACGCATAAATAAATTGATTAGAATTTGAAAATACTTCACACACGCCTACCCTACCTACTGTTGAAGCTGCTGAAGATTTTAAAATACTATGTTTGCATTATATAAATTCAATCTCCTAGTATTGTATAATTGCATAGAACGTATGTGAGTACTATGTTACATACTATAAAGCTACCATTTACTAGGTACGTCTTTCATTGACTTGAATGTGCCTCGGCGGCTGAGAGTATGTCATGCTCACTCTAATGTCTCGCTGATGGTGGCACATGTGTTCGATCATTTAGCTCCCTTCAAAATGATTGAGCTGAATGGTGCTACTCTATGCGTCATGTTCGGGAACGGGCGCCGTCAGTAGGGACAGGTCAACTCTTTGCTAACATGGCCTATTTTGATTTAATTTAATATTTGAATTGTTTTTTTTTATCTTCTCATTACGGACGCTTTTAACGTTCTGCACCGTTCTCACATGCATAATTTTGAACATGAATGATGTATCCAATACTTTGTAACAATATTATTATGATTTTAAAGAGTGTCCATGGAGTTTCTTGCCCGTTCTTCTCCATAGGTACCTACTACGCTTTGGAATGGGCAACTAGCTTCATCTTTTTGACTGACCGACCTTGAAAATTCAAAAGTGCCTGTAATTGGGTTATTTGAAATAAATAGTTTGAGTTTGAGTCATACTTGTGTTTTTAGTTATTTAAGTTTGACAGTATTTCAGAATACACCACTTTCAAAGAACAAAATCGCGTTATGATATCGTATAAGCGGCCGCGTTTTTATGTGTGTGTAAAGGTTACAGTACGGTCTCACACAGGCCGCGTTATAAAATGCGTGTCCCACACATGCCGATTTCCGTAAATTAGAAAAAAAAACTACTTATTTTATTATTGATTCGTGTCGAGAATCAGTAACATAGTTACCTCCCTGAATTTGAAGAGGATGCAAAACGACACCTTGTATATTCACATATAGAATCCAAATTAAGCTAAGGTGATATCAGGGGAGCGGCCAGGCTAATTTTCAGTAGCGATGTCTTGGCGCCCTACTCTCCAGAAACCCTTTCTGCCCTGAAGAGTAAACATCCGGCGCCTGCGGATGGTCTCACCTTTCCCGATAACATAACATCCACTATAGCAAAACATAAGGCATTCTGCACGATGACTAATATTTTATGATTTTGTCAATAGCAAGGGCAGAATTTTCTTATGCATAGCTTTCAGTAATATCTCTATCTCAAACTGATATTATCAAATCCGCGCTGACGAACAAAATTACTGTATGTTTCCCTAACATTTCTTCAAGAAGCTATCAGGAATAATTAATCAAATAGCAGCCATTGCGATAAAGGGTTGGCACCCAACAGCGCTCGAATTCGCGCCAAAAGGATCGCGTACCGACGTGCTTCAGACAGGCATTGCCTACACAGGAACATACACAGTTCATTTATTACGATCGACTGAATACTACAACATGTGTTTCCTTCTTTATTTGTAGCTTATGCGTCCATACCTTTATTTCATTCGCTTTTCACGTAAGTTTTTAGCAAATCACCTTCACGAATTCGAATCTAGTCTAGTATCCGATCCCCAGCCCAGAGAGTACACTGAATGTATATAAAATGATTTTAAAATGTACATTGAAGCATGTTGCCTGCTTTCAGAACAATAAAGCAGACCCAAGTCTCCAGAGAGAACAATGTAAGACGTACTGACGTTCACTTAGACTCTAGAACGAAATATACTTCCTTACTTATTGGCCATAGAAGCACCTTAAAAGAAAATTATAGCATAGCATAATCAGCCTACAATGTTCCCACCGCTGGGACACTGGCCTCCTCTCGGTGCGAGGGAGAAAAATAATAAAAATAAGGAAAGGTTTTTCTGAAGTTCATTTTTCTTAAGAAGCTACAGCAGTAACTATGTAACTGAAAGAAAGTATTCCTATGCTCATGGGACCAATCACTTATCCATACGGCCACTTTCAATATTTACGCGGTCTGTATAAGGTAACCCACTGACCCGATTTGATTTGAAGGGATATTGAAGGAATATTATAGAAGCCACTAGCCACTAGGCTCTGCCCGCGACTGCGTCCATGAAATTCCTGGTTCCCCGACCCACCACATCGCATCGCATTGTTACTTCGTTTTCCCTTAGCATTCTCTCTAACTTTTTTCATTTTGCTAGGCTTCTAAGGGTCGTAGCATGTTGTTAAATAACCTTCCTCAATAATTGGGCTATCAAATGCAAAGAGATTTTTTTTAATCCGACTAGTAGTTCCAGAGATAAGCGCGATCAAACAAATAAACTCTTCAGCTTTATATTAATATAGATATACATGGATGAAGACCTTAAAATGAAAACCAGTTCCTCCCATATCGTCCAACATTATTTACTGGAGATACAAACCACCTACAGAACGTGTCGACACCAACATCCGTGTCTACAATCTTCGATTTGACCAAACATTTGAACAAGCAAAACTATCATAGCTTCTACCACCAATGTTGGCCGAATAGCCGTTCTACGCCAGACGGCGCAAGTTCTTCCAATTGTACATATAGGTGGGCAACGGTGGGTGCATAACAACGACGCATGCACGTCCCACTGCGGTGGTTTATGCTACATTATTTCTCGTGCTCTGGTTAATATTCCAGCGGTGTCTAGCGAACAACCTCACGGCGAATACAAATATTCTAGCCAACCAGTTCTAGACTAACTATGAAAAGCTTGGTAAACGACTCAAGTACGTATATAATTTGGAGGTAGTGGAAGCAGAAGCAATGCCTATTATGGTAATAAAACAGAGGCCTGTATTTCGTTGTCTTTCATAAATGTCTAGGTGTTTGCGCTCGTTTTCTCTTTCTTGATGAGCGAATACGACACGGCTCGGATTCTGGAAGCTGTGTTAAGAGGTATAAAGCCGAGGTGTTTTTCGCGAAAGCTTACTGCAGATAAGAGCAGTCTCATAAATAGGAGTACAATAATTTTCCTGTCTAACAAAAATTAATAATATTGCTTTCACGATGTAAGTTTCATTGCCACTGCTGCAATCTTAATTAAAGCTTAGTTTACAGTATTTTTATCTCACGAAGCGACTCGTTCTTTACTCGTGTTAACCAAGTGTACAAACACACGCGAACACTTCCGTTTTCGCTATTTTCTCGGACGGTACCGAGAGTTCCTGAGCTTACACACACATTCACAGCGTGTTTGTACACTTGTTAACCACAAGTAAAGCGCGCGGCGCTTCGTGAGATAAGAATACTTTATCTGTCTGTATTTTAACGTAAACTACGGAATAGTGCGTAATTAAAACGAATTACTATGTTTAATTGTTTATTGTTTTACTGTAAGTTAAGGGTCCGCGAAACGATCAATTGCAATTGTCAAAGTTTTACGTGTTTTACTGTCAATGTATTGTGTGTTTATTGTCAATCGCTGCAATTGCATTTTGCTGACGATCAATTTGCGCATCAATGTGTATCAATCACGTACAAATTGACAATTGCAATTGATCGTTTCGGGAACCTTAAACCCTTTACTAGGTTTCACTTAAGGGGGATGCGCTAAGGTAGTCCAAAATTCAAAGTTACTTACGTGTTTTTCAATTTGCAGGTCAGGGTCAGGTTGTATATAGAATAAAATATGATTCGCGACCCTGATATATGTACATAGTACATATTTGACGGCACGGCTAGCGCAGTGGTTAAGCGATTGACTGCTGCGCTGCGTGTCGCGGGTTCAATTCCCGCACGGAACAAATATTTGTATGACCTACAAGTAGTTGTTGCGGGTCTGGCTGTTTGTGTATGTGAGTTTAAATGTTTGTAAACGCACCTACGATACAGGAGCAATTCCTAGTGTGGGGCAAAGTTTATAAAAAATAAAAAATAAATATTCTTTTAATGTGATAACCTCATCACCACCCTGTAGGTATAAACTTAACAATAAATTCGACTAAAATAGCAAATAAACACATTCACTTAAACTACTAATAAATACTAACATCAATACTTGATTATTACCTACACGGGTTATTCTCAAGTGGCTCCAAAGCCTCGTCGATACACACTCGGGGCAAAATGAAAAATATTTCTAAGAACAATACGGAACAAAGTTGAAAATTTATCTGTCCCTTTTATGATATTACAAGGGAAACACGATTTATCTTGAAGTCAATACTTTTTAGACCTGTTCCCATGTCGTAGCAGAAAAACTTACAATATAAAGTTTGCTGTCAGTATCAGGTCGTATGTTGATCAAAATATGTTTTGTGACCGTATCAAATATGAATCAACTGAATTATAATCATTAAAATCATCAATACAACTCTATTTCATGACATTTCACGACAATCCTAATTTAGAGAGTTGTATTAATGATTCTAATAAGTATAACTCTGGAAATAGCTATTTGTTACTGCGGTTTCGAAGACTTTTTTGATAAACATACAACCTGCAAAAAAAAATTGCAAAAAACGTAAGAAAATTTGTTTTACGCGGACTACCTTGGTGATTGAATATCATTTATCACACGAGTACCTATAGATAATGGCCAATGAGTATTTTCTTATTTCTATATTTGAAAAACGTATACAATCCTGATATTCTTAAGAGACAGCGAGAACAACTTATTACAATAACATTTTGGATACATAGATACCATTTTAAACCTAACCTATATAATAGGAATCATAAGTAGGTATGTACTTACTTAAAATATTATACATAAATATACAAATTGTAATAATGAAACATTTTATTAAATTCCATTGACAATATAATCTTTATTCTTTACGAGCGGACACGAATTAATTCTCATTTAAAAAGAACAAATTGTTGTTGCCCGAATTTTGGAGATCCGCCAACCAAATCAACTTCCCATATAAATTGAAACTCGTTATTTAGCGGCATTTTATCATTTTGACGCATCAATGAAAAATCAGCACACTAATAAATTAAAAAATGGGTTGCACTCCGGGGGTGCCGGCAGAAGTGAAAACTTGAATATTAACGTTTTGCATTTTTGATATTTTGGAATGCGGTCTACTCTCCCTCCGTCTTACGAATTTTCAATCAGGTCACGTGTCCTGACGCGAGCTCCGTCTAACGAATTTTCGATCAGGTCACGTGTCCTGACGCGAGTTTAACATTTTTTACCCATCACAAGAAAAGTGCACAACGCCGCAAAAGAAGTTTTACTTCAAAAAAATACACTCATTTCTAGAGTTCTGCGAATAACAGTAATAAAATCTCTTTCATGCAAAAATAGTCCGATATTTTATTGTACGGATTCTGGTGCTCGTGCTCAAACTACATACATAATTCACAGTTATTTCAATTCAATAAAAACTAATTAATCCGACATAAGGATATTCTCTGCGATGTCGATGTGAAAGAGTTTTTCAATTGTTATTACTCGGAAAACTCTTAACGTCAGCTGAAAATTGTTTATCACTTAATAACTAATAAATATATTGAAGCTATCCTTATATCTACTTTATGAGCATAAAATAAATAACGCGCCATGACAGTGATGTCGTATGAAGCAAGTTTCCATCAACAGAGCCGCGTTAATAATTAACAACGGGCCGGACGCCAGCGGCCGCGAATAAAAACGGACCGCTCCGTAATAATTTCTTTGAAAATTTAATTTATAGGCGAAGTTGGCAAAGCGGTATTAATATTTTATCGTAATTCATGTTGGGTCACCGTCCCCCAGTGCGTAGGGTTTCTCAGCGTTTGTCCTTAGGTAGTAAATACCATCCTTCCTGAAACGAAACAATGAACGTTGATCTCCAAGATTTAAGCTAATGTTGTTACTGCTAAACAAACGAGTGTTCTTTGTTTAATTAAACATAGAAGCGACGAAAAGTTAACCGTGCTCATGAATACTTAAAATAACCTTCTTTTGTTATTTGAGTCACTGGAGTGAATGTTCTAAGAGAACGAATGAACGAGGGAATCATAACTAAAATGTTAATTAATTGGAAGATAAATATCAAATAACGACTTTCGGTAGTCAAATTATAAATGTTCTAAAGACTGACTGACTGGGGATGCTTAATAAAGAGTATTTATTTTACCAAATATTCTCAGAAGTAAATTCGTTTCTTAGTACAAATAAATAAAGCACCTCTTTAAGATCTAAGATCTTTAGTAAGACGTTAAAGGCCTCCAACATCAATCGTTCCATTTGAAATAAGATTCCTAGAACAGTTCTAACTATCTATCTTTGCAAACTCACCCGTAGTGTATATCAAATCCGCCCATGATCAGGGTCTCGCCAGTGCCTCTACAGGACCCTGTATAGTAGAGCTCGTTGTAGCTCGTGCACCTAACTGCAGTGAACGGCACATCAGATATGATGGACTCGGCGAAGAACATGTGGGCACGGTTGTGGGCACACAGACCTGGTAGGAAATAAAGGAAAAAATATAACATAACGAAACGCCTGTACCTACGTATTTCCCGAAGGGTAAGGCAGAGGTGCACCTTCGTTTCGCCAGCTATGTTTAATTTCCATGTAACAGGGTCCGAGCCTATTGACATTAATCGGCCACAAATCCGGACACCGGGCTGTTACTGAGAAATCCGTAAAGAAAAATCTCTTATATGCTGCCCGACCTGGAAAACGAATCCAGGACCTCATGCTCAGCGATAGCACTTGCGACCACTAAACCCATGAGGCAATCCATGAAAAAAAAAAAACTATAAAACGGTCGCTAACATCGCACTTGGTGGATTATGGACGAAATATGTTACCCTAGGATCTAACGAAGATGGCAGAAGAGCCTTTACACCCCAATGGGTAAAGGGGGGCTGTATAAGGCACTGGGCAGAGATGAAAAGCTGCAGTCACCTGTGAAATATTGTTGATCATCGTCACAATTATGAGCCCATCAACATCGACAAGCAAGCACTTGCCAATAGCCATTTATACCAACTTACATCAGAGGAGGTTCTCCTAATTTTAAGAACGTTCAGAGTCTGATCTCAGTCTCAATCTGTCAATAATGCCTGTAAAATTCCTTCATTTTTGACAAATTTTTTGACATTCATTGTCGCTGAGATCAGATTGGGACTAGATTTTAAACGTTTTTAATTACGGGAATTGGCCTTCTAATGTCAGCGTCTTATCGTCTATACATAACAAACAGATGACAGTCTAGAAAAAGGAACTTCCTGAGAAGGACTATTCTTGGATAAGAATACGAACTTTATTTATTCTTTAGTCTCTGCTAAGAATAGAATAGACAATAATAGATAGTGTTAGTGATAGTCTCTATACACGGTGGCAGGAACATCGACGCACCTGGTCCCATGGATTCAGTATAATAATATGATTCTGGACCACCCTGTGCTTTTCGTCGGTTATTAAAAAAAAATCCGATGTTTCCTACAAAAGTGCAACACCTACGCGATCCAAATTTATGAAACAGCGAATTTTTTTTTAAACGCTAGTCCAGAATCATGTGTTGAATCCATGGTAACAGGTTGTACGTCTATGTCCCAGCAACCCTGTATATAGCCAATGTATGTAAAAGACACTAGCTATTTAGCTAAGTATTCTGGTTTGTCAATCAAGTTTAATTAACTTCGAGAGGGGCTTGTCGTTGTGGTCGAGCATGTGAGGTTAATTTTCAGTCGAACCATTGACATCGGTTTCAGATAGGAAGGTGTACAATGTCTATAGCCAATAAAGAGTTAAACTAATGAGACACAATTACTATTTCTATTGTTACCGAACTTAATAAGCTTGCCTAAGAGACGAGGGGATTCCTAGATTATGGCTCCATAAAACTTCTCATCGCCACTATTCCAATAACAGCTCTGGAAAAGGTTCAAAAAAGTATTGAAAATTCTATTCTTTGGTATAAACTAAGAATTTATTCCCAAAGAAATTCATTAAAATAAAAAGAAGTTCTTTTGTATTTCAGAATCCATTAATTTCGTTTTAAAAGATGATTTGAGTCCAATTTGAAATGGAAACGTAAAAACTGATTAAAATAGATAATAAGCTAGATAACGTGTATTTTAAACCTAAATTTAAACTAATATTATATAAAGGGAAAAGATTAGATTTTTTGTGTTTGTTTGTTACGCTTTCACGCTAAAACGGCTAAACGGATTTAGTTGAAAACTGGCACTTGAGTACGCCATGACCTGGATTAGGACATGGAATTTTTTATCCCGATATTCCCACTGAATCGAGACTTAGGCGGGTGAAACCGCGGGGCGCAGCTAGTAATTTAACAAACCTAAGTGTAAAAACGAATTTAAATCCAATCTCGGTTTCGTCAGATAAGTAGATTAATTTAATCAGTTTTATAAATCTGAATAAATTCTTGGAGGCTAGAGTGCGCTACTTATTCAATTATGCTGACGTGTAAGTGCTTTATGCTAACTCTTAAAGTTAACATCACCGCATCTAATAATATTATCTCCTCAAAATACGTGAGGTGAAATTTTACCGCTGTATTCAGGTACCTAGTCTAGCATGGAAGCTTTAACTAGACTTCACAATTTGTGCTATTAAAACCTTTTGCACAATCATAGGTACAGTCACGAGCAAAAGTATGTATACACTCGGCCTTATTCAAAAGCGATTTACTCCTTTCTTTTTTAATAAAATTTTATGTTGTTACTAACATAGCATTGTCGAACCCGTACGTTTATGTAATGTGTCGTATTTCAATGTTGCATTCGTTATTTCACGAAAAAATCGCAATTGAAAGTTGCCAAGTGTTGACATATTGGTGCTCGAGACTGTACACAGGATAATAGGCAGGTAGGTACAATGAGAATAAACGAACCACACGTACCTATATCGTTTTAACTTAACGTTCCCAAACTTTGTATCCATACAGTTCATTCCCTTATTACCGATGACAGAGTTCCAAAGAGCCTCATGTGCCTACTAAAAAGACTAATAATGTTAAAAGAAAATGTCATGCCAAACTCAAGGCTACTGTACTTCTTCTTTTTCATGTTGCTGGCACGACTGTAGTTCAGCCGATCTATTCTTTAAAAATCTCACCGTGACAACTTAGGTGCGCTGTCAATAGTGTCAATTCCTTGCATGTCCCTAGCATCAGGTGGAATGACCCACTTTAAGCTCACTCAATTTTACAGAATAGACCGGCAGATCTTGTTGGACCAAACCTTCCACGGGGTCGTCGGTGGCAACGCAGAGGTCACTTTGACTGCATGTTGTAGGACACAGAGGGCAGGGGCTGCAGTCTCAACATTCATAGCGATCGCTTTACGACTGAATTCGGTCGCAAAATCCTGTCACTCCATACATTACACCTGTCAATCCGGGAATTTGCGACCGAATTCGGTCGTAAAGCGATCGCTATGAATGTCGAGACTGCTGCGGCAGGATAGGAGGTTCGCAAACTATGCAAACTATGCTACTATACTAATTACATCCTTGCTCTGTGGAATCAAGGACCTCATTGCCGGACACATTTAATGATTAGAAGTATACATACATACCTCTGTAATCAAATCCACATCCAGGTTGTCTTGTTCCTCCATTCGGGTAGAAGTCAATGTGACCCAATGGGGACGCGAAGCCGAGGTATCCACCACAGGTATGTATCACCTCCACGTGACGTGCATCATGCTTATCCAACCTAGCATCCTTGTTCCCAATCGTAAATAAAGGCAAGGCTGGGTCTAAACCTAAAAAAAGAAATTCCACTTTAAGCACAAAATCAATATCGGCCATAATGCGAAAGCTTCAGTAAGATTTCTTCACTCAGCCGCTCATTTCTCGAAATCAGTTTCCGGGAAATGAGATGATTGGGGTCGTTCAGTTAGTTAATTGGGATTTATTTTCGATTTATGTGTATTTCTTGGTAATATTATAAGCAAACTATTAAAGGTTATGCGTTCCTTGCGAAACATGTGTGGTGTAATCATGAATAGGCTGAGATTTGCGGTTTAAAATAAGGTGCAGTGACAAAATGTTTAAAGAGTTTGCTTAGATGGTTTAGTCATGTACGGTTGAGAGGATGAATGGATGGAAGTCCTTATTGGTGATGTTCCTCAGAAAGGTCAGGAGCGTAGTAGGTACTAGCAACTGGCAAAAAACCCTTTTTGCCAGTTGCTAGTACCTACTACGTAATGTAAGAATCGTAGCAGTTGGCGTTCTGTTATTTCTGGGTGTAAGTTTATTACTGTATAAAAGGTTAAATTAAAATGATTGTTTTGAGAACTTAACATCATAGAGAGTCAAAGACGAGCAGTAAATTTCTGAACAACAACATGTTACAGCTGTTTAATAGTATGGAGAATCAGAGAGCATTAGGTAATATACGAGGTGCATTCAATAAGTACATAGCCTCATCGCCAGAGGGCGCTGTAGTTTCAAAAGAATTTTACCACAGTGTAGCACATTCTTTTTTACTTCTTTTTTCAAATTTTCATTCCAATCCCTTCATTTGTTTTAATTTGACAACTTATGGAAGCGAACGTATCGATCGGTTTTACAAAAATGGAAAAAGAGCAATATCGTTCGGTGATTCGATTCCTATTTTTGGAAGGGAAAACGCGCATCGAAATCAAAGAGCGCTTGGATGCTGTGTACGGTGACTCTTCTCCATCGATGGCCACCGTCAAGAATTGGTTCAACGAGTTTGCACGTGGCCGTACGTCGGTTTTTGATGAACCACGTCCAGATGCACCGAAAACAGATGCTACGGAGGCAAACATTAAAAAAATCCATGATCTCGTATTGGCAGATCGCCGATTGAAGGTTCGGGAGCTAGCTGAGACTTCACGAGGAACTCGGCATGAGAAAGCTGTCGGCGCGATGGGTGCCGCGTTTACTCACACCGGAAAACAAGTGCAACCGTGAGACCACATCGGAGACGTGTTTGGCGCTGTTTAAGCGGAATCCAGCGGAGTTTTTGCGTCGTTTTGTGATCGTCGATGAAACCTGGATCCACTGGTACACACCAGAGACCAAGGAGCAATCAAAACAATGGATCCAGACCGGGGAACGTGCTCCAAAAAAGGCGAAAACTGTAAAATCGGCCGGAAAAGTTATGGCCACCGTTTTCTGGGATTCACAAGGTGTGATCTACATCGATTACCTCGAGAAGGGTAAAACAATTACAGGGCTTTACTATGCCGATTTATTGGGCCGATTCGACGCCGAATTAAAGAAAAAACGACCCCATCTGGCGAAGAAAAAAGTGCTGTTTCACCACGACAACGCACCGGTTCACACGTCTGCCGTTGCCATGGCCAAATTGGTCGAATTACGCTACGAATTGCTGTCCCATCCACCGTATTCTCCAGATTTGGCCCCTTGTGACTTCTTTCTGTTTCCTAATCTGAAAAAATCTCTCGCCGTGAATAGATATGGATCAAACGAGGAGGTCATCCCCGCCACGGAGGCCTATTTTGCAGAGTTTGACAAAAACTATTTTTCGGACGGGTTAAAAAAGTTGGAGCATCGCTGGGCTAAGTGTATCGAACTAAAAGGAGACTATGTTGAAAAATAAATTGCCACTTTTCCAAAATTTTCGTTTACTTTTTGTAGGCTAAGTATTTATTGAATGACCCTCGTATATATAATCAAGAAGCGAAATGTCAGGTTTAACTTGCGCTCATAACCCTAAACTTCTCTAATATTAATTTTAGTTACATATTATTATTCGAACAATAACTATAATAATATTGCATATGCAAAATTAGTAAACAAAACAATAGGAGTCTTCACAACAACCACCAGAATTTAACTAACAATAGAGGCTAATTTGCTGCGGTTTCGTTATAAAAGCTAACAGAATTGGTTACGTAAACACCTCGACATTCAACGCAGAATGGGGAGTTAAAATTGCCAAATTATTTGCCATAAGCACGTAATTAAGACGCGATTTATTATGTCCTGTTGCCTGTTGTTCGGCTTGAAGGGGTTGGGACAAGAGGTATACTGTTTCGGGTAAAGGGTAACGAAATACTTGATACTGCATGAAATTCTTAGGTAATAATCGTTAATCTTAGTGTACACTCAGAAAGTTTAAGCGGATTAACATATCCGCCTCGCCTTTTCCGGTTTTCAGGGCGGCTTTCAATGTAACAAGAGGCGTCTAAATATTATTTTACAAGACCGCCACACTTATATCCACGTTACTCTTGGTGCGGAAAAAATTAGGACATTTAACCAGCACCCTACATAATGGCGTAACACACTACCAATCTCAATCTGCATCATTTTGAAGGATATTGCTAATCCATTGCTTCATATTCAACAAAATTTGTCTGCTCAACAACGTAAATAACGCAATGAATGTGGTTGAACTGTCAAAAGGAAAACCATTGTTATTGATAGTGTGTTATGCAATTAAGTACCCCGCTTTCTTGCAAGAGTAAGCAGTTATATGGTAAAAATTAAGTCAAACCAACATTCGTATTTTGAGTGAGCGCAACTACGAGCCAAGTTGGTAACCCTTTATGAAGGAGAAGAGAAAGTACTCCCAGCATGGTACGAGGCCCAAGGATAAAAGGTACATAAAAGGTGCTTAAAACTGCACAATATGAAGTGTAGCTCATTGAACTTGACGTTGATTGACGCTTCAAACGTGCAGCGTTTACTTAACTGACAACCACATTAGTTGTCTTAAATGAAAATTAATATTAAATCCTTTTTTTTTTTTTTTTTTTTCTGGGTGGGAAATCATCAAATGACTCCTCCCGCTCTGGGCGGAGCAGAAGGGAGTGTCAGACTTTTACTGACTAAAACCCACCCGTGTTCCTTCAGTTGCCTGTGCCAGGGGCCACGGTATCTCTTTCGAACAACCCGCAGCCCCGGCGGCATCGGCCCTAGCGGACCCCGTCAGTTCGTGCTGACAGCTCTTTGAGGCGCGCGTGGAACACAACGCGCCGTCGACCCGGGCCTGGTCCTTACCGGGCGGCGAGCTGCCCATAGCTCGCCGCCCGCAAGCCCGCGCCTACGGTGGCCGGGAGTCGGCTGTTGACTCCCGTCCAGGGCGTCTCCTGCGGCGGCTAGGAGCGCGAGGGTGCAGCGATTGCCTCTCCCTGGCGCGCTCCGCCTCCTCCTTCGCGAGCATTACTGCTTCGCAGAAGGAGGTGACGGCCTCCCATTCACTCTCGCTCCGGACCATGGCCTGTATGAGGGCCGGACGCGAGAGGTCGCCGCCGCCGATCGCCGCCAAGAGGACACGGCGGGGTCCCGCCCAAGCCGGGCAGACCTCCACCGTATGCTCCACCGTGTCCTCCGGGCGATCCCTACAGTGGTGACACCCTGGCGTTTCCTCCCGCTTTATCCTGAACAGGAACCTCCCGAAACAACCGTGTCCGGTGAGGACCTGCGTCAGGCGGAAGGTGAGGGCGCCGTGGCGCCTCTCTAGCCACTCCTCAAAGAGGGGACTTATCGCCGCAATTGTGGCGTGCCCAGCGCTGGGTTGCGACAATCGCACTCTCCATGCCGCTATGAGATCCCGCCGGAGCTCTGTCCGCTGTGCCGTGATTTCTCGCGAATATTAAACCCTCGGTAACCGTTTTTATAAGCTCCGGTAACATAAAATTGTTGAATATCATCATCAATATTGTTGATAAATCATCTTGTACCATTTTCAAGGCACAAAAATAGAGTATTACAAGCGATCGATCTTTACCTAAATCGGGGATGTTGGAAGGTTATATCATATTGGTGTATTTTTTTCAAATTAGACGCTCACCGGTGATGGTATCAATAGGTCCTTTCTTAACATAAGCCCCTGCTATACCCACTACATGAGCACCAAGGCTGTGGCCAATAAGATGCACATCATCCATAGACACTCCCTCTCCAATGAGGAAATTGAGGAATTCGGTGAGGAGGCGGCCCACGGAGGCCACGTTGTAACTGGCTAAGACATAGTTGACGTTGGCTGCAACACCCCAGTCTACCACGATGATGTTCAAATCGCTGACGTTGAGGTATGCTGAAATAGTTATGAGGAAATATTAACTAACAGCTTTATCTTCTGGCGAGATTGAAACCTGGGCAGAACATCGTGACCACTCAGAGTAGACGTTATAATGCATACTGTTTATAATGTTTGGGAATCCATTGGGAAACACGTTTACACTGGAACAGATAGTTAGATTTTAGAATAGTGACTACAATCGATTTGTACTTAACTAGATTTCGGACAGATTTCGACCAGATTAAGCGGCTACTTGGTTGACGTCACGACTCACCCTCGAAGGTAGTCTTTGTTCGCAAGTGGCCCAAAACAACACATCGTGAAATAAATTGGAGCCTTTTGTTTAATAGAACAAAGAAGAAGGATCCCACAATCTATTCCACTGATTCTTTCCATCAGAATAGCACACATTTTTCGCTGGCAATGAGGGTGTTCGAGAATCGAGATACATTGACCTCGCTTGAAATTCAGTCTGGCATCGACGTGATGGATTTCAAGATCTCATTATGCAGATACAGGCGGAGTAATCGCCTACAACCATTGCAGTTCCCATTCCCTGATATCGGGAGTACATCGAAATCTAGATACCTATTATGTGCAGAAAAAAATATGAAATCTGTACTTTCAATGGAAAAAACATCTTCTATCTTGTTGCTTTATACAAATCTACAATGTATACCTTTAAAAAATAATGTAATGTTATGTGGGGGTACTATAGGTACACTTCTTCCTAACCCTTCGGGAAATAGAGGCGTGATGTTATGTTTGTATGTATGTTTATTAATGTAAAGTTTTGAAAAGGTTTGCTACCTTCTTTGATAGATTCAGGCATAGGGCTGTATCCATGATTGAGCCAACCATGAGTTAGCACTTTAACTTTTTTGTTAAAATCGAAGTTCGATTCTTGTAGAGACGCTGAATCGTTGGTTTTTAAAACTTGAAAGTCGAACGGGTTCCTCCTGAAATGATAAATATTTTGTTACTGTAAACCATAATGTTATAAAAGTACATGATACGATGTGCATCAACTACAAGATACGATGATATAAACTATAGTTATTTGTCAGTTTGTCTAGAACTGATTTGTAAACGGTACAAGATCCGGCTATGTAATTCGATGATTGATTCACCACCTACCTAAAAGTATTACTATCCAGATCAAACCCAGCAAATTCTATGTACTTAATATTATTTAGTTATGTATAAATTAGGGCATGCTAGTGTCCAACTGTGAACAAAACTGTAACGGGAAAACCATATCAGTGCTAGAAAAAGTAGACCTCAAAAAACTCGAGCACAAAATCGGGAGAGTTGTCCAAATAATGTTGAAGCTTTTGATACCAAACAGAATTTCGCTCACCACGCTGTGAATAGACGCACAACATACATACACAATAGCTCATTTTAATATAATTATAGCCTTATGACTCGTACTTACACATTACATACGCCTCGAAAACAATAGCGTGGACCAAAAAGGTGGCGTTAAAATTTTTGTCATTTACTACGATAGCAAAATATGTTGGAAAGAACGTTTTCCGAATTTCAATTATGAATTTACAATTTCCCTTTATTGTGAGAACGTTTTATAAAGCGGAACACAGCAAATGTTTGAAAATAATTAACGTTCTGGCCAAAAAATCAGCATTGCCAGACAACGTGTCAATGCTACCAATCTTTTGGGCACTTTTCCTGTTGACAACGATACGGACGAATTTTTAAATGCCCTATGATTATTTCCTTTTTATATACTTGTACATACGCATATTTTAATCTATACAAATAAATAAAACTGCAGGTACACAAATAAAACGTTATTTTGGTATTTTTGTTAGTAAGGCTCATCGGCTACTAATCGAGCGAGTATCGTTTCAAGTGTCCCAATATTTGCTGTTGGCTTGGGGCACGTTAAAACTTTGTTCTACCAAGACATACGGAATCATTTACCACAGGTTCCTAGGGCATGTCCAGATAGATCTAAAAGTAACCGAGTACCTACAGAGGTCCAGGACATTAAAAGACCCATGGCTATTTTTAGTACATTCCTGAATTTCCTGAACGGTTTTGTTGCAAGCTTTTTTAAAAGTTTCAGCAGAACTGTTCGTGCTGTACCAATATCAGTTCGGTCGATACCGCTGAAAACCACAACGAAGCTATACGCCCGAGTAGTTGAAACAATCGGTTTTCGTGGAGTTTGCACTTACAACTTGAGAGAAGCAACTTTAAAGTTAAACACTCTGTCAATCAATTTTGAGTTCTGGCATCTGAACGCTTCAGATTTACATGGTTTTGTTTTACTTGCGTTTCATTTTCTTCGGGAAAAATTCTACGAACTACAGTGTGCACTGACAGCAAACTCCAGTCTAGTCAGTAAAAGTGTGACATCCCATCCCGCTCCACCCAGAGCGGGAGAAGTTACTTGATGATGTCCCACCCAAAAAAAAAAGGTGGTTAGACATAGAACATCATCACTGACGTCATAATTATTACGTCGTTATTTTATTTTTCTTTCTATAATATTACATATTCTAAGGAAACGTCTATAGGTACAGTAAGCAACACGTCAGTAGTATCAAAACCAGTATATGCTGGCCTTTTATTCTATTAAAACCTCTCACTACGCTAGATCAGTTCAAGGTCAAAGTTTAGTGGTACCAGGTCAACGTGCGGTCGGTTGTACGAATTTCGAGTTACTTATAAAATCTCAGGCTTGCGTCTTGAGATCAGTGACAGTAGGGAAAGCCAATTCCCGTAATTAAAAACTTTAAAAATCTAGTCGCAATCTCAGGTCAGCAACAACCAATGTCAAAAACTTGTCAAAAATGTATGGATTTTGGAGGTATTTTTGACAGATGGAGACTGAGATCAGACTGTGATCGTTATTAAAATTACGGGAATCGCCCCTTAGTGATCAATCAATTGCCCTCCAAAGGCAATCCAGAAAGCCAAAAAAGGCAAAGGACTATTATTGGGCGTTCGTTGTCTCTCAGGAATGTAAAAGGAAAACGTTATTATTAAATTAGCTTACAAGTTCACGAAAACATTTTCCGATTTTCTTTGATAAATTCCAAGGATTTTTTGGCATTTCTTTCCTGTTGGGGTCATTGTAGTAAGGCATTGTCGCCAAGGGGTTAAATACCAGCAATATATATTTTCTTACCTTGTAAAGAGCCTGAATTCAACATCTGACTCGTACACCCAGCCGAAGCCCCAGAAGCGGGTCTCGTTGACGGTGGGAGCTGGCGGGTACATCTGCACGCTGGCCAGCCATACCGGGTCATACGGCGTCGGTGCATCCCAGTTCACCGCCGACACTCCTACTTAAGCAAAAATATTGGATGTAAAGAGCTGTTCGTGTATTAAAACCTTTTTTTTTCCAAATTGCCACTTCCAAAAGACAGAATATAAGCTTCTGCAAAACCAGTTGTAAGAATGTATCAACTCGCAGGAATGTCTTGGAAAACCAGTCACGATTGAAAGCCATCTTAGGCTCTATACCTACATATATCTACTACATATTCAGCCAAGAATTTATGGAAGATAAATGTTAAAATAGTGTTCAAATCTGTGTGCTATATAATCTTTTAATGTATAAAGCTAGTAAGTATATTCATATTAGTTTAATTAATATAATACTTTAACAGTGAAAGTTCCTAATATTAGATAATGGATACTCACTACAATTATTATCTTGCTGCGCCCTAACAGGGTCATGTACTCACTAGTTTAAGCCTAGTAAGTAACCATGGTTGTATACATTGTGCATTAAACAAATAAATATTTAACTGTAAATTTTGTAAATTTGGACTTTCTGTTTCATTTTTTCTTTTGTTACTTTTTTATATAATCTGTTTTATTTTTAAATGTGTTTAGTTTAGTTTAGTTTATGATCCTGTACGAGTCGCAATAAATACTTTTTCTTTCTTTCTTTCTCTTTCTTTCTAAATCATTTACGTAGTTTTCAAAGCCCGTTTTTTTGTAAGAAGCGATAAAGGAACTGAGAATTTCAAAAATACTTGAAAGTTACCTTTCAACTACAACAGCATTAAAGCAAATGCTAGTTTTTAAGTAAGTATCAATACTACGAAACAAGCTTTTCGCTGCGGGCTATGGAGGTCAGATAGCAGTCCACCCAAGTAACAATGTTGCTTGGAAAGCACAGACATTGTGATTGGTAATAAAAGGGACCTGTTTGGTGACATCAAGCAGAAATTCTTGAAGACAATGCCTATCTATTGTTTAGAAAACCATGCGTCGTTGTACCTACAAACTATACATGTAGGTATAGTATTTTTATATATATCTCACGTAACGATGCGCGCTTTACGTGTGGTAAACAAGTCTACAAACACGCCGTGAATGCGTGTGTGTAACCACAGGAGCTCTCGGTACCGTTCGAGACACGGGCGAAGTCGGAAGAGTGTGAGGGCGTGTGCGTGTTGACGCAACTCGTCTTCACGCACACATTCACAGCGTGATTGTACTCTTGGTTACTGCAAGTAAAGTGCGAGTCGCTTCGTGAGATAAAAATACTGTAGGTAGGTACTTTTGCCTTCGGGATCTCCAAGTGTGATGAACAGCCTAGGTACCTACGTTTTTACTACCTCCAACATTGGAAAGCTTTTTATCTCAGGCATTTACATTTGTAACAGATTTTCATTTTATCAAGATAGATTCCTCCAGACGGTAATAATTCTAATCCTCAATGATCTGAAACGCAGTCATAACTTTAAAAGGCTGATCGAAATCGGTTTTATTTTGCGTTAGGGAAACTAAATAAACATAGCAGAGTTTTTCTTAAAATTTAGGAGGCTGTTCTGTCAAATTGGCTTACTTAAAATCCCTGTTTTTTGGATTATTTTCCGTAATTTTCGGATATATTATATTTTATATTATTAGGAAAACTCACAGCTTATACATAAATACTGGTTACAGTTATTAGTAGAATTATACCTAGAACCAAAAACTCGAAGACGTGTGCCATCCACCAACCCACACTGGGCCCACGTGGTGGACTATAACAAACTCACAGAGAGGAGGCCTCTGTCCCAGCAGTGGGAACATTATAAGCTGATTATTATGCTATAATGTTTACCAAAAGTACAAAGTATTGGAAAATCAGCATTAGCTAACACGGGTTATACATGAACATACACACGTTAACACGTAGAATTATTGAATAGATACTTCATACGATTTCCCCTCAGCACTCAATCTATCCCACTCAAAACATCAATTTGCATAACTTTTAATCAATCATTCAGGAGCGTGTTGAGTTGCTTCGTTAATTTAATAGAAGTCAGTCAGCCTTCCCATAATGGGTTCGAGGATATCGATTGTTATCTTCACTTTAGCATTCAATGAATGCTTGAACATTTACTTCACCTACAAACACTGTGAAAGTTCAATAGCTCCAAACAATTAATATTCATTGTTTGATTTAGCGACGGAACGTTCTGTTGCTTTTACCACTCTACGGACCCCTAGGGACCCTCCGTCGAGACTTTAAGGAGGTCGCAGGTTTAAAGCCTGGAGCTGCAATATTTAGTTTTTAAGTGAAACAATAGAGTGACGAATTTTCATGCAGATATCGTTATAACTGTTTAGTTTTAGGCGATGTAAAAACTACCCTATCTCATGGAACATCTGCATGTTAGGCCACTCGAAGTCTGTAGCAAAATAGGTCCTGAGTTCTACGGTTTCTACGGTAAACCTAAACCGGTTTGTGCATTGTTCTAAAGGAGAATCAAAGCCAAAGTAAGATGCAACTTCGCGTAAAATAAAAGGCAAATAAATCATAAACGGGGTTCAAAATTCACTAACGGGTGATCATGGACTTGTTAACATTTGTGTAAACTATTCACAAACCTGTAAACAGAATGAACAGCAACGAAATCATTCCAACTCCGCTTCCTGGTTACAAACACCAGACTCACTGAGAGCACAACAAACTTTCCACACATCGAACAAAACTTTGCTGAACTTTAAACTGACTGGAACGCTCATTTTGAAGCTAAATCTAATTGAAGGACCGGCACCGAAGGCTCCCACATTTTCACTGCCCGCTTCAAACCGAGATTGAATTTAAATTTAGGTAGCGGTATCGGGCTCCATTACAATTCATAGTACGATCCGCTGGCCTGTCCATCGATCATATTAATCAAAGTGGACCTTATTAACATTGCATACGGTATCCTGAGGATTCTTCGTAAAATGGTGATGGGAGAAACTTTGAAACTTGAGTCATCTATGAATAATTTTAAAAGGGAAATTTTTATGGAAATTCGAAAACTGGTCAGTGATATAAAATTGTCCATGAAGATACAGTCAGCAAGAAAAGTCGATTACTTCAGTTTTCTAAATCTTAATTATTGAGTAAAATGTTAACTCTTAGGTATTAGGTACCTAAGTACCTCTATAAAATGCTGATATTCAATGTATCGAATAATTTTGTGTCAATTTAGATGTTAAGTAAAACTAGCAATGTTTATTGACTTTTGTTGCCGACTGTATACGTCTCTATATTATTATAAAGACGTATACAGTCAGCGACAAAAGCCTGATTTGATATTATATCAAATCACTCAGGGTTCACAGATTTAGTCAATATTCGAGTTCTTAAGCCACCCTAGTAGGTATACTAATTAATACCTAAAAGAAAGTAACCTCTGAAACAGGTGCTCAGCAGGCCAGTAGTGGTAATAACACTGGTAAAAAAAAACAAATTCGTGACATAGTGATGTTTCCAAAGTTGAAGGAAACTTTTAAGATCATACCTACTACTAATTTTAAAGTCTGCTGATTTCCCCATGGAAGAAAGATGTAGGTATTATCATAATTCCTTTCCCTCCCGAATCTTGCTAGACTAGATCCTACTTTAAAAATGTCAAAAAGGTATTTTATTATTATTATACAAGCTCTATAGCTTGTATAATAATAATAAAATACCTTATTGACATTTTTCAGAGACTAACAGATGGAAAAAAAAACGCTATAGGAATCTTAAGGAGAGTAGAGGTAA
Source organism: Apamea epomidion (assembly GCA_947507525.1). NCBI lineage: Eukaryota > Metazoa > Arthropoda > Insecta > Lepidoptera > Noctuidae > Apamea > Apamea epomidion. The sequence continues at coordinate 9,367,721 of OX382225.1, forward strand.
GGAGAACTGTCTCATATGAGGGGAAAGTTGAAAAAGTGTCCAGATATAAACAGTAAATCCTATAAGCACCAACCGTCCAGCCCGAACACGTGCCGCTTCCTCTATGCAGACACAGACCTTGCCCTCACGTCCCAAGCCACCATTTTTGAGGAGGTTGAGGCCCACCTGTCAGACGCTCTTGGTGACCTAACCACTTATTAATTCTCTAACTCACTCATGCCTAATCCGACCAAAACCCAGTCTTGTATATTTCATCTCCGCAATAGAGAGGCGGGTCGCAAACTTAACATCGTTTGGGATGGGGTGTCCATCGAGCACAGCAACTCCCCTAAATATCATGGTGTTACCCTGGACAGGTCTTTAGCATTCGGCAAAAACTGCAAGAATATCAAGCAGAAGGTGCACACTCGAAACAGTCTTCTCCGTCGACTAGTCTCATCGAAGTGGGGTGCTTCGCCTGACGTTATGCGGACTACTGGACTGGCGCTGTCTTTTTCTGCGGGAGAATTCGCGTGCCCCGTGTGGAGTCGTTCCGCCCATGCAAAGTTCGTGGATACAGCTTTGAATGAAGCGTGCCGGATCATCGCTGGTTGCCTAAAACCCGACCCCGATACAAATGCTGTATCCACTGGCTGGAATAGCGCCACCAGTGATTCGTAGAGCGGTAGCAAGCTCCAGCGAAAGAGCAAACATGGTTTCCGACACACGACACCCTTTGCACGACAACATCCTTGTGCCACAAAGGCTTAAAAGTCGAAACAGATTTTTAAAATGTGTCGTCCCACTCACTGGCGAACAATCGCAAGAAAGACTGAAGTTGTGGCGAGACTGTGCTTCCTTACCCAAACCTTTCATCCCACCCGCTGGAATATCTCCCACCTGGACATGAGTTGTCTTGGGTAACCTGAAAGTCTTTAAATAGACTCCGGACCCAGGTTGGCCGAAGCAAGGAAAACCTGTTCAGGTGGAGATTCATAGACGACTCCGCTTTGGAGTGTAGATGTGGTGCTGTTCCGCAAACGATGGGACACTTAATATCGTGTCCTGCGTGTCCTGTCAGCTTCACGTTACAGGAACTGATGGACGCCGGTGATGGCGCCAAACAAGTGTCAGAATTCTGGTCCGAGTCCATTTAGATTGCTATTGACACGCTAAGAAAAAGAAGAAGCAGTAAATAACAGAAAGCCAATTCTCGTAATAAAAAACGATCAAAATCTAGTCACATAAAAAATGTACCTACTCTGTGATCTAGTCGCAGTCTCATCGCGGCGATAAACAAATGTCAAAAACCTGCCAAAATGTAGGGAAATTAGACGTATTTTTGACAGATTGAAACTAAAATCGGACTGTGAATCAAAGAGTAAAGTAATATAGACTGTGAATGTTCTTAAAATTACGAGAATCGCCCCTCAGATCAAAAACCCTCCAGAACGGCGGCGCTAGCATAGGCAAAGGGTATGGTATGAATCATAGAGTAAAGTGTATGAATGTAGCAGATGTTGACGCATTGAAGTATGCCGAATTAGAAAATTTAATCAGGGTTACCAGATTGGGTATGTTTGTAGGAATATGGTAGGAATCCTGCAAGCATTGATTATGACATTTGTTTTTTTTTGTTTAATTTAATCACAAAAAATGTTGTCGCTCTTATTATTATGAAACCGAGTCTTTATGCTGAGATTTGAATACTAGTCTTTTAGGCCACGTAACCAACTGTGGAAAAAAAAGGGATGTGTATTTAAACCACGAGTATTAGAATAATTGGAAATCGTAACGAATCAAATGCATTTGATGTCATAAATTTTTACTTTTATTTAATTTTGAAACAAGTTGTCGACAACCGATTGTTAATACAGAAGTTTTTGAGTATTCTCCAAGCTTTATAACTGAATTTAAAATTACTTCCACGATTAATTTTACAAATTCACGACACATGTTAGAGCTTGGCATAATTTGCTGACAGAAATTGTTCGACTAAAACAACATGCCTCGTTCAGACTACTTCTTCTTTTTCGGACTTCTGTTCTTGAGACTAGTAACTTCAGGAGTAACTACATCTGTAAAAGTGAAGACAAGTAAAGCAAATAATAAGAAAAAACAGATAACTACACTAAAACCAGAAAAATCTGCATAGTGCTACATGAACTGGTTCACTAAATCTGTATTTAGTGTTCCACCGACGGTCACTGTACGCTATGATAGTTCATAAGCGCTGAGTTTTGTTTTAGTTCCTAACTTTGCCGCTTGCAGATATACTGGGCAGTCACTATCAAATTTCAGTTATCTGGCACGCATGGCCTTGTTCGATACTGTAAAAAAACTGGTGTAGATAAAAAATCCCGTTTCAAACTTCCGACAGTGTAGCCGCTCGTGTAGCCCAGCCAGCCGACTCACTGGCGACTTCCGTATTTATTGACGTTTGACGCACGCTAGTAGGTTATTGTGTACGTACGTAAAATAAAATCAATTATTATTTGTATAGCGTAGCGGAGCACGCGTTACTAAGGAAAAAAGTCGTCACAGCTGAATGCTGCAGTGATACGTAATATTTCATACAAGGCTACTACAAATAAATACGCACAATGGCACTAGCCCTTGAAAGCACAAAAATCTTGGAATTTTTGGAACTCGTCGGTCGTCTGAAGGTAATTATGAGTTTCAATATTTCAGCAATTGCTATTTTCCTCAGAAGCTTATCGATTTCTTTTAGTTAACAAAGAATTAATTCACTAGCTGCTTTTCTCATAATGTGAACAATATATTTAGCTTTCAGATCTAATTTTACGTGATGTGTTCTAGCAAATAATTTATTTCCGAAGCTATCTAGACATTTCCCTATAACATTGCTTAAATTTAATTTATTCCCTTCTGTGATTTTATTGTTTTCTAATAATTTGCAGCATGTGAAGAGGACTGGCTGGGTGATTTGTGATATTAACGAATGTGAATCTATTGCTGGCCACATGTACCGCATGGGACTAATGACCTTCTTGCTCACTGATGAGAACAACCCTACGAAGCTTGATAGGTTTAGGTGCCTCCAAATAGGTATGTAAATGCAGTGCTTTGTGGTTTTTCTAAATGTTCTAGAAGTATATGTTTCATTCCAGGGGGCCAGCTCTTAAAGCAGGGCAGAAGTTGAACTGCACTACTTTTTTGTACTTATTCATAGAACAAAAAAGCAGTGCAGTTCAACTTCTGCCCTGCTATAAGAGCTGGTGGTAAGCCCGCAGTTTGGTAATAACATTTCTTGTTTAGTTGTTGCTTCTAACAAGTGTCTGGCAATCTCATTTATAAATAGGTAGTTTGTCTCATTAGTTTATTTCTAATGGGATTATAATTGGAAATGTTTTCAATAATCTGTAATAGCAGATCATCAATCATGTGCATCATCATGTCTCATGCAAACACACTAAAGTAATTAATTACTATGTTTTTTCTATTCTAAATTCTTATTCTTATATACTTTTCAGCTCTTGTCCATGACTTAGCAGAGTGTATAGTTGGGGACCTTACGCCTCACTGCGGAGTCTCGCCAGAAGAGAAGCACCGGCGAGAGGATGAAGCTATGCAGAAAATTGCAGAACTCACAGGCATTGCTGGTGATAGAATGTATAACTTGTACAAAGTGAGTATCATTATAGCTCATAAGATTATTTATGTTCATTTTTATAGTTTCTTTAGTGACAATTTTCAACCAATGGTTCATAGCGTTACAACACAGGAGCTATTAGCAAAAATATTGAGATATTACGTCTTGTTGGGTATAGTGGTAAGCAACGTTTTCTGTAACCAGAAATGTGCAGATGGGTGCTAATATCCACCAAAACAAAACTAAACTTCACCTATCTATGTACCTATTAGCCAGACACCTAGAGCAGTGGTGGCCCAGTGGTAACGGCCATGACTTACAAGTTGTATGTTCAAACCCAGACAGGCACTTTACTTTCTGTAATTTATTTTATCATCACTGCTCTCAAAACGGTGAAGGAAAACATTGTGGGGAAACCAACATGTCTTAGAACCAAAAATTCGAAGATATGCGACATCTCAACCCACACTGGGCCTCGTGGATTATGGCTCACTCGCTCTCACCGATAGGGGGCCTGTGTCCCAGCAGTAGGAATATTATAGGCTGATTATGTATGTTCTGTGTTAGGGGTTTGGTTTCCGCACTTAGTCCTTCAGGTGGACCATTGTGCGTGGACCATGGCGGCCGTCGGTGGTTATTCCAACCAGCCCACCTCGGCTCCGTCCAGAAGCTTATTAAGTCTCCTGGCCTGTTGAGAACATTTGTGTAAGATCTGGGTGTCCCGAGGGTTTCTGCCCTAATCTGGGTGACGCCTGTGCACTCAAAGAGCACATGCGCGACGGTTTCATCAGCCTCCATGCGAGCTCTGCACAGGGGGTTATGCCGGGTCCGTTATGCCTATCGTGTGGAATAGGGAATGCAAATCCGTTCTGTTTTAAAATCCGGAATTTTAAGAACGGATTTTTGGTCCAATCCGGATTATCCGGATTTTACGGATTATTTATGAAAATAAACAAATCTACCTTATATTTGTGTGAAGCACATGAAATTTCGATTCGACCTGTTGGAAACCACAGGCACTATCGACGAGAAAGCTGACGAGGTGGTCAAAGCACTACGTAACGTGTCCCGTTGACTTTTCACGTCGCAGCGAAAAAGTAAGGTGTCCAAACTTTCCTCGGAGACTCTCGGAGAGCCCTCTTATCAGACGAAGACGGCTGCATAGATATGCAGCCGTCTTCGTCAAATAAGAGGGCCTTAAACCTAAAAACACCCGCGACATTAAGGTCGCGATCGAGCAGAAACGAGGGTCGAAAGTGTTCGCCCAGCAATTAGGGAGAACCCATCTGACAAAACTAACAACTAAGAACTACTGATGGCAGAATCGTGACTTCGAAGTCCAACATACTCGGGGAAGTCGAGGATTTTTACGGTCACCTATACTCAACGCGGACGGTGAAACCAGCGGAACATAGTGCAGATAACCATCGAGCCGAATAACGCGCCACTACACGGAGGACATCCCGGATATCGACCAGTGCGAGATTAGGGCGGCCCTAGAGCAGCTAAAGAACAACAAGGCACATGGGGGTGACGGAATAACGACAGAGCTCCTTAAAGCGGGTCGGGCTCCAGTCCTGAGAGAGCTAGCGAGTCTCTTTAACTCCGTCATCCAAGAGGGTACAACGCCCGAGGCGTGGAGCAGAGGTGTGGTGGTTCTGTTCGTCAAAAAAGATGACAAATCCTTACTGAAGAACTATAGACCCATCTCACTTCTGAGCCATGTATACAAGCTGTTCTGGAGGGTCGTCACGAACCGCCTCGTCAGGAGACTTGACGAGTTCCAGCCGCCAGAACAAGCCGGTTTTCGAAAATGCTTCAGCACCGTAGACCACATCCATACTGTTCGGCAAATTGTACATAAGACCGAGGAGTACAATCAGCCGCTGTGTGTGTTTGTGGACTACGAGAAAGCTTTCGGCTCCATAGAAATATGGGCAGTTGTGGCCTATCTGCAACGATGTCGAAATGACTGGCGCTACATCGAAATGTTGAGATGTTTGTATGACGCTGCCACGAAGACTTTCAAGATCCAGGACCAGAAAACTATCCCCATCCAGCTGCCCAGAGAAGTGAGACAGGGGGATGTAATATCCCCTAAACTTTACAAATGGGTTGGAGGACGTCTTCATGACGCTGGACTGGACTGGACAGGGTATCAACATGAACGGCGAGTACATTTCAAATCTTCGATTTGTCGATGATATCGTCATAAGTGCAGAGAAGCTGGAACAGCTAGACCAAATGCTGCACGTCCTAAATGGAGCCTCTCGGCGAGTTGGTCTCGGACAACCGGAATTACGACAAGACGAAAGTCATTTACAATTCGCACGTCTTGCCTAGTCCAATCCACATCGAAGGGTCGCTTCTCGAAGTTGCAAATAATCCAGCTCGGTAGACGCAACTTTGAGAAAGAAGCCGACAGAAGGATTCAGTTGGGTTGGGCAGCATTTGAAAAATTCCGTCAAGTCTTCTCGTCTATCGCCTATCCCACTGTGTTTAAAGACTAAGATCTTCAACCAGTGCGTCCTCCCCGTCATGACACATGGCGCCGAAACGTGGACACTGACGGTCGGGCTGGTCCATAAATTCAAGGTCGCTCAGCGCGCTATGGAGCGAGCTATGCTTGGAGTCTCTTTGACGGATAAAATCAAAAAGAACCGGAGTTACCGACACAGCTTGCAGACTAAGCAAACTGAAGTGGCAGTGGGCTGGCCATGTATGTCGAAGGACCGATGGCCGGTGGAGCAGACGAGTCCTGGAGTGGAGACCGCGTATCGGCAAGCATAGTGTGGGACGCCCCCCAGCTAGATGGACGGACGACCTTAAGAAGGTGGCTGGAACGGACTGGATGCGGAAGGCGGAGCAGGGTGTTGTGGCGCAGCCCGGGAGAGGCCTATGTCCAGCAGTAGACTGCGATAGGCTGAGTTGATTGATTGACATGAAAATAAAATTATTTTATTTTATTTTTTGTTACTTGGATTTATTCAAACTATCATCATTGAATACCATAATTATGGTGTTAATGTTATAATATGTATTTATTCTTATTAAAATAATCAGTCTGGACTCGCGTGCTGAGTAACACACACTCGCGACACTCGCAAGACGCAACGCGCGAACAGCAAACTCGCTCGTTTCGATTTTTTGTTACAATTTTCAAAAAATCTGGATTTGATTTTCAAATCCAGATTTGGGAGTCTAGTAATAAAATGTGCGGATATCCGGATTTTTCGGATTACGGATAGTCCGGATTGCATTCCCAAGTGTGGAAGTGTTTGTTTAGTGAGCAGTGTCCCGTGATGGTCCCCGTCACCAGGCGCAGACCTTTCCTGTCCAGGCGTAGTAACCTCTTGGTTAGCTTGCCATCTAATGATGGCATGGCTTCCTTGGACTGCCTGCAGCCCAGTGACGAGCACCACCAGTTCTCTGCTTGTGTGTGGGTGTGCTTCTGTAGCCACCTGCGTAGTTGATTGAAGGGTATGGGAACAACAGGTTTCGGTCCACAAACTGATGTGCTGGATGCCCTTCTGGCCAGCTCGTCAGCCGCGTCGTTACCTAGCGACCCACTGTGTCCTTTTATCCATTGTAGTGTCACTGTGTTGCAGTTTGATACAGCTACCTGTTCAAGCGCCTTGTGACATTCTAGTATTAGATTCGATATGATGCATCCCTTCTTTAGGGACTGGAGGACTGAGGCGCTGTCAGAGAGTATACGAACGTGAGTGTCCGTAACTGGTTGCTATGGCATGAAACGCTTGTATTATACCTACACACTCCGCTTGGTAGACCGTGTTGAGCATTCCTAGCGGGCTGGATATGTTTATGTTGAGGTCGTGTGAGAAAACTCCGACTGCAGTTCTGCAGTCGGTCTTTGATCCATCTGTGTAAACTCAACTCTATGTTGTAATGCTTTTGGAAGCAGTATTGCTTAGGGGCTTTGTCGCAGGGTGGTGCCATCATTGGCTGCTGTTTGATCGCCTCATCCTTTAGGCGTATGGGCTTGATCCTCGAGTCTTTGCTCAGGGTTCCTGATATATGGAGTCTGAAGGCAGACAGAGCCGCCCCCTCCGGCACGATAAGGTGTAGGGGAGGCAGTCCAAGCATAGCCTGTAGGGTAGTGGTGGGTGTAGTTCTCAGGCAGCTAGTGATTGCCACACAAGCAAATCGCTGCAGCTTTTCAGGATCTCTTTGGGCTGTGTCTGTTTTGGGCCACCAGACTCGTGAGCCGTATGTGATAATTGGTCGGATAACTGTGGTGTAGAGCCAGTAGGTGACCTTGGGGCTAATACCCCAATTTTACCCAAGCATTCGCTTGCATTGCCACAGGGATTTGCTGACTTTTGTGGTGATGTAGTTGGTGTGTTTTTTGCCCAATTCAGCTGTTTGTCCAAAAAGATGCCCAGGTATTTGGTTTCAGTTGATAGGCTTAGGGTAGTGCCAAAGAATCGTGGGAGCGATTATGTATGTACTATCGCCAAAATCTATATCTGACCACCGTAAGGACTAATCCTGCTTGCAGCACATATTATTAGTCGACCTAAAAAGGATCCTCTTATATTTTACTTATAGACGCAGCTGTGGTCATCATGTGCACGGATTTTTTTTTTCAAAATGGTCAGATATAGGTTTTGGCGATAGTACCTCGTAGTCTTAAATTATTTAGAAATCCTTTGTATCAAGTGCATTGTTGCAGTAGTGATAACAATGAGATTTCTTATAATAAGATAAGATAAACAATACCCTGTATTAGTAATCTCAACAAGTTTCGACATGTGCAAAGAGTAATGATAAGTGGAATTTGTAATCATTCATATAAACCCCTATTTTTTCAACCTCTGCCTGCTAGGCAAGGATCTTCTCCATCTTTGTGTTGCCTTTGTCCACCAAACACCAGTCAAACACCAGTGTTTGATGTTCGTTAGAGGTACCCACGTGCGAACAAAGTTGTCGATGTTCGTGTTCACCATGTTTTTGTTCGTTCGTGCGTACACGGCTTTATGCAAAGCTTTAACTTTACTAAAAACGAAATGTAAAATGCATTTTTTGTACTTTTGCTAGCCAGCAAAATATAATCTTAGTCATATTTTATAGTTAAATCTAAATCCCGTATTGCAGAACCTCATGCAAGCATTAGGTACGTAAAAATAGTTTACAGCCATTCGATTTGAAGTCATTTAACAATCAATCTTTTGTTTTCCAGGAATATGAGAACCAAAGTTCACCTGAAGCTAAATTCGCCAAAGACTTGGATCGCTACGACATGATACTGCAGGCATTTGAATATGAAAAACGTGAAAATACGCCACAGAAGCTGCAAGAATTCTTCACTGCTACTGAAGGGAAGTTCAACCATCCATTCATTAAGGATTTGGTCACAGAACTTTATAAACAAAGGGAGGAGTTCGAAAAGAAATGCCTAACAAATGGTCATGCATAATATTAGAAAATTTTCTCTTCCATGCTGCTTGTGTTATAATGTTAATAATGCTAGCATTGTTACCTAGCCAAGCTAGTTAGTATTATGTTTGATTGCACGGAGTGAAAGGAACAAAATTAAACTGTGCACTTCTGCAGCCACTGCCACTAAAGCCTGCACTACACTACTCAAGAAGTTGATCGAAGTTATACGAGCGAATACGAGTGTAGAAGGGCACATCGGTTCGCTTCGTCCAACCTCGCCTCGACTCGGGCCACTTTCGATCGTTGTCAGTTTTTGCGCCCGAGTTAAATGACTCGAAGCGTCCCGTAGTTCTTAGCATGAGGGTAGTACCTAATTCGTCGAAGCAACTTCGCGAGTAGTCTAGTGCAGGTTTAACACCAGTGCGACTCATTTATAATTGATGATAATAATAATATGCATAATAATATCAGTGCCGTTTGGTTTTGATGATTCACCCATGACCATTTCCGGCTGCTGCTGTGCACATTTAATTAATTAAATTATTATGCCGACAAATAGGTATAAAATACATTTTGTTTGGTTATTTATAAGAGATTTAGTGAAACCTGTTTCGAGATATTATGCTAATTTAGTAGTAGGGCTCAATAACATACTCTACTACTACTTAGCAATCTCAAGCAAAAACATATAATTTTTGAAATAGGTTATATTTTTTTCAGTGTGTAAATTTTGCGTTACTTGTGTAATTTTATCACTCATAAATATTCGAATATGCACACAGTGTTACCAAATTAAAAGCTAAATATTGATACTTAAATATGTTAAGTGATTTATTATTCCATTGCATAATTTTAAGTACATAACAATATTATTTTATCAATGAAGTTAAAGAAGAAGTTGTACACCATGATATATTTTACAATTCATAGGTTTTTTTAAGATGTTTAGTGGCGTAGTATTAAAATGAAAAAATATACGTATTAATTACGTAAGATTGTGTAAGCCATTTCTAATGAGCTAGCAGTAATTATTACCATAAGACCTACCAAATATCATTCCCACTAGTCACTGAAATGACATCAAATTATTTAAATGTTATTGGTGTTTAACCATTTTCCCTGTGGATAGTAAAGTTAGTATTTATTCTTACATAGGTATTATCATTAAAAAAAAATTGATGTTGTCAACTATGTTTATGAATGCGGTTCCATTGAGGCGGAGAATAGTGAACTTCAGAATCGCCGGTCAGCAGTCGTATTTATCTTTGAAATTGTGTCTAAAAATTACTCATCAATTGCTTATATTTGCCTACCATGATAAGAGAATTGCTTCTTTCATAATGTTATAGAATTAAAACATTTAAGATTGCCCGACCATTCTGATGTCAGAATGGCTGGTCAATATCTGTAGAGTAGGTAGTAACTATGTGGAATTACTGAAATTTTAATGGGGCAAAGATTGCTTGCACAATTTGTAGCCTAGACGCTGTTTTTCTTTCTATAAGGTAGCCAAAAGTTTAAAAGCCTCTGCGCCTGTTAAATGTGACGTATTTCGAAAATTGCGTTTATATATCAAAAGATATTATTATTTATTACTCGTTTCTTTATTTTCTGTAATAACCAAATGATGCCTATATTATCGTTTTAATCATGGCTGTATTTATTAACTATGTATATCTTACTGACACAGAATACTTAAGTATTTAACAGTGGCTTATTCGACATTTTTTTAAAGTCGCCTGCCAATATTGAGACGAAATTAATCTACCCTACATTAATTTTTGTAACTTACTATCGTCGTTTTTTTTACTTGTACTAGCATTTATATAGTTGCGTGTTTTATTGCCATTTTTATGTTTTCACAATGAAAAGAGGCAGGATGTTTGTGAATTCCTTGGAAGAACAAAAGAAAGCGTTTTCACCATGTAATAACTTATTTCAAAGTACTAGAAACTAGGCACCATTTGGTTATTACACAAAATAAGGAAACTAGTAATAAATAATAATACCTTTTGATATATAAACGCAATTTTCGACATACGTCACTTTGCTCTCATAAATTTAACAGGCGCAGGGGCTTTAAATTCTTAGCTAGCATATAGAGAGAATAACAGGGTCTCGGCTTATAAATTGTGAAATAAGCAATTAGTAAGCAATCTTTGGCCCATGAAAATTTCAGTAATTCCACATAGTTACTACTTACTCTACAGAGATTGACCAGCCATTCTGATATCAGAATGGTCGGTCAATTTCAAATCTTTTAATTCTTTTAACACATGAAATAAGCAATTCTCTCATTATGGTAAGCAAATATAAGCAATTGATAAGTAATTTTCAAGTACAATTTCAAAGCTAAATACGACTGTTGACCAGCGATTCTGACGTAAACGGAGAAGAGCGAAGTGGAGCGGGGACGTGCGGGAATCTATCAATCATAGAAGAATCGAGGCGCAATGTGGATTTCAACCAATGTGATTGGACGATTCCTGCATGTCTCCTGTCCGCTCATCTCCACGTTCTGCATCCCGTCATACTTTACTTATCTCTCCTGGCTCCTGTGTCAGCTTTTATTATGTTGATTAGTGTGCCATGTCAACCAAGTGTGATAGTGTTTTTTTCTAATAATCTCTAAATACTTACATAATAATTCAAATTATTGTTCCCTCAGCCTACTTATATTACACCTTTTTTTTTACAATTTGCGTTTTTTATTTATATTGTTTACAAACCCAAAATCTACCTTACTAATTTGAGATATAATTTAAAAAGAAAACTTGAACAAAGACATTCGTAATAATATTGAAATATATTTATTTATAACTATGGTACTTACAACGAAAGCAGAAATACTTTAAATACAATAATCATTTCACTAACCCTCGAATTCTCGAGCAACAAATTAGACATGCTTTCTGTAGCTACATAGTTCAAATTGCAACAGTATAGCGTGAGACTTTATTAAACTTATTATAACGGCGACATAAAATCGATGCGTATCTAGGAAATGGGAATTTACACATGTGACATTGATGCACTATAGGATTACGATGCATACATTTAATACATGTCTCCTGAAGTGTAGTTGACTCAACTGCCACAATTATAAATGAAGGGATGATGCAACTACCTGCACAACACAATCTAAAGTGTTGAAGTTTGAGTGGTAAATTGTAGGTAATCAAATAAAGCATCTTTCCAATGACAAAACATAACACAGTACTTTTAAGATTTTATTGTACAAAAAATGGGTAGTTGAGTATACATACAAACCTATTCAGTCGAAATTAACATTAAGATTTGCATAAATGCTAAGACCTATTGTGACAAATCTGTTCCCAATTTGCCATTAGAATGGTAATTTTTGAGCCACATTTAGAAATTATAACTCTTCAGATCATGCTTGCTCAAATCCTAGGCACCCAATTCAACTTTAACATAATAAAATATTTATTATTTGGATTTATAATTAAATTAGGCACTCTTTAACACAAAATTTTAATGTTATTCTAGTTTATAGGATTGCTTATATCACATAAACAATTTCAGCTCTTCACTGACAAGCTCAAAACTTCATGTGATTATACATAATATGGAGCAGTCAAGAAACCTTCATATTTAATATTAATATTATTTTTATTAATTAATTAGCAGTTTGTTTTTGGTTATTCATTTTTGCTGCTTGTTCTTCTTCTTTTTTTCGTTGCTTTTCTCTCATTAATTCGGCATCCCTGAAACAAAGACAAACAAATAATTAACAAATGATGAAACATTATTGTGATATTTTCATTAGATTTATATCATTCTTATCATTCATAAATCACTACAGCATCAACAAAGGTTACCAGAAATTCAAGTACTCATAGAAACAAGGAGGGTTAAAATGTGTGGAAGCAGTTTCAAATCTTAGTCAGCAAACGGTAAAAATACTTTTTACATTGATCAAATTACCTGACACGGGATATTTTATAACAAAAAGGTAATTTCAGCAAGGGCCATCCAATACTACTTAACTGGCAACACTATCATAAAACTTCCCATTAAGCCTTGTTTGTGTATAATTCTGAATAAATACCCGATCTTAAAGATGTAGTTTGAATAGTTTTACGTTCAGAGGTTATAAAAACTAGTACCTATGTTTCCTTTCTTGTAAAGACATACCAGTCTTTTCATTGGCATTCTTTTTCTTTTGCTGTTCTTGCTGCTTCTTTTGATTTTTGGCGCGAGCCAAGTCCCTCTGGTTTCCACCTGTAACAAAATTAACACTCTTATCTGTCTACCTACATGTAGAAATGCTATGTTACGTCAATTCACAACAAAAGCATGCTTTAATCCTAATAATAACACGCGATAAGCAATTTAAACATGTGATAATGGTTCACTAGAGCGGATAGAATCAATTTTTATTATACAAAGCAAAGCGTCACCCAAATATGACTCGTGTCATGGATATTATAGCGTTAAACGTGGTGTAATCTAGAATGTTCGGTGGAATTTGTCTATCCAGAACCTTTCTCATCCTTAAGATTGAAGGGCATATCTTGATGCACTCAGTGGTAGCTTGTAATTGTAAACATGATTAATTAAATGTGTGCCACTGTACTTACGGGTCATTTCGAATAATTAGTTACTCAACGCCACCAAGGTTGGACTTGTCGAAAGTCGCAATTACCTAATTATTAGTAGTTTTAGCGGTATGGAAGACCGGACGATACGCTAGCCCGGCCGAGACCTAGGACAACGCACCGCCCTCCTTACCAATACGAAAGAAACTTTGAAAACAACTAAAAGATAACGCTAGCTTCTAACAAAACGCCTCCAGCTGGCCACAACCACAAACAAAATATCAATGACGCTATTTATTTTTAATTTAACTTTTTTCGACTTTGATACCACATCTTTTAAGCTGAAATGTAATCATGTTGCGTAAATACCTACTTCACTCCTCCGCATTTGACTGACTGGACGCAAAAGGTCGGCCGGCGTCGATGGCGTTGTCGGAAGATATTGTTGAAGACAAGTGCAGTAAAGTGAAATGAGTAAAAACGTGGAAGATTAGATTACATGTGTACATAATTATAGCCGAAATGGGCTGGCTGGATGACTAGAAGCTCTCTCCACTCTAGGACCAATATAAACCATTGACAGATGTTTTGAAAGACGCCAAACATGGGTTAGTATGCTAAACCGTCTCAAGTCAACTTGACTCAACTTTGAAGGACTCTTATCCTCGATTAATAATGAATGAATTAAACATAATCTTGGAGACTTGTGTCTCCACCTGCCCACCTGACAGCCATTGGGCATCCGTCGTCCGTCGTTACTCAGTAGCCACTCATAAGCAATCTATACTTGTAAGAACCTAATAAGGATTCGGAAATCCCTTATCGTAACCCAATGCTCAGTATAAAGAAATAACATTATCGTCGATCACATAACGCCCTTATTAATTATTATAACAAAACCAAAAGAAAGCTTTGAAGAAGCTTTTGATTTTATTTGCAACTCGTCCCCATTATAAGAATTCACGAAGCTCGGCCGCGTGGACCAAGTTGGGACGCGGCTTTAGATTCAGTATTCAGTTGGCAACACAGCTTTCTTCAGCTCTGTGAGTACTACTTAGTCTGTGGTTATGTGCTTCAGGTTTCTGCAAAAAATAAGGTTACATGCTCTGTGCATGAAATCATGAATAAAAAAAAATAGCAACTGTCAAAATGTCGGTCAATGCACAAGTTCATCTGAGTAGCAACGAAAATAATAAAAAGAGTGATAAGACACTGAAACAGTTGTTTCCCAAACGAGATGAGTGCTCACATGTGTCTTGTTATTGGCAAGTTTTTCTTTCGTTACCTCTCAATTCGATAAAACAATAAAAATATTCAATTAACGCGCCTTTGTTGTGTTCTTTTCTGCAGCGAGGAAAACGTTTGGAAACTATGTCAAGATGTATCATTAAGAATTCCTGAGGAATTGGATCGATGCTACATCGTTTTTATATCCAACCCTTGCCGTACGGTGCCTCTGTGGAAACAAAGGGCTGGGCGCGAGGAGGATCGTCTCGTCATATGGGTGTGTACCGAAATTATGTCACGCTATTATGGAATTTATTGTTCAAAGAATGTGAATTCCTTCCACTTATTCACATACAATTTTCGCCCATCCTCTCTTTCTTTAATCTCTCTCAGGATTGTATTACATATGGATAGTAAGTAGTATGTTTACATACTCTTCAATACTATCACTATTACTGATAAAATAGAATCCTTAACAGAACCTCATTGTTTATTATGAGCATACCACTCAAACCTTTGTATAAAACTACTATTCATGACAAAGTAGAGTGGAACTACTAGCATTAATATAAATGCATAATTAAGTATGAATGGGAATAACAATGTATCAATTTTATTTCAGGATTATCATGTGATATTTCTGTACTCATGGGACAACAAAACTTGCCTTGTTTATGATCTGGATTCTGAGTTGCCGTTCCCAACATTTTTCCACAAATATGTTACTGAAACATTTCGTACAGATCAAGTGCTCAAGTCAGATTTTCACAGGTAATTAGTAACTGTATGATTAATTCTTCATTATGAATCTGCCAAGCCATGTTGATTATTGGCAATATTAATAAGCAGAAAAGCTGCAAATAAAAAAACCAACAATTTCCAGATTCTTCCGTGTAGTGCCTGCAAAGCAGTTCTTGCAGAACTTTGCGTCAGACCGACGTCACATGAAGAGACCAGACGGCTCATGGATTAAACCACCACCACCATACCCAGCAATATGCACATCAAGTAAGCATTATACTTTATTAATTAATAAAAAAACATGGGGTAAGGTCTTAATTTAAATGTGATTAATTCAGAGATTTCACAAATGTTTTACCAACTCGGAATTATGAGGGAAAGACAAGAGTTGCCATCTAAGCAGCCGTCTTCGTCAGATAAGAGGGCCTTTAACCAAAAAATTAGGAAGCTGACGCGACGCGATCTTCGGTGCTTCAACACCCGCGACATTAAGGTCGTGATTGGGAAACCAGTGGGACATAGTGTAGATGACCATGGAGCCGAACTAACGCGCCACTACATGGAGGACATTCCGGATATCGACCAGTGCGACATTAGGGCGGCCCTAGAGCAGCTAAAGAACAACAAGGCACATGGGGATGACGGAATAAAGACAGAGTTCCTCCAGTCCTGAGAGAGCTAGCGTGTCTCTTTAACTCCGTCATCCAAGAGGGTACAACGCCCGACGCGTGGAGCAGAGGTGCGGTGGTTCTGTTCTTCAAAAAAGGTGACTAATCCTCAGTGAAGAACTATAGACCCATCTCACTTCTGAGTCACGTATACAAGCTGTTCTCGACGGTTGTCACGAACCGTCTCGCCAGGAAACTTGGCGAGTTCCAGCGGCCAGAATAAGCCGGTTTTCGAAAAGGCTTCAGCACCGTAGACCACATCCATACTGTTCGGCAAATTGTACAGAAAACCGAGGAGTACAATCAGCCGCTGTGTATGGCATTTGTGGACTACAAGAAAGCCTTCGGCTCCATCGAAATATGGGCAATTCTGGCCTCTCTGCAACGATGTCGAATTGACTGGCGCTACAACGAAGTGTTGAGATGTTGGTATGACGCTGCCACGATGACTGTCCAGATCCAGGACCAGAAAACCAGCCCCATCCAACTGCTCAGGGGGGTGAGACAGGGGGATGTAATATCCCCAAAACTGTTTACGTTTACGTGAACGGCGAGTACATTTCACATCTTTGATTTGCCGATGACATCGTCATAATGGCGGAGACGCTGGAACAGCTAGACCAAGCCTCTCGGCGGGTGAGTCCAGTCCACATCGAAGGGTCGCTTCTCGAAGTTGTGAAGTATTATGTCTACCTGGGGCAAATAATCCAGCTCGGTAGACACAATTTTGAGAAAGAAGCCGACAGAAGGATTCAGTTGGGTTCGGCAGCATTTCGAAAACTCCGTCAAGTCTTCTCGTCGCCTATCCCACAGTGTTTGAAGACTAAGGTCTTCAATCAGCGCGTCCTCCCCGTCATGACATATGGCGCCGAAACGTGGACACTGACGGTCGGGCTGATCCACAAATTCAAGGTCGCTCAGCGCGCTATGGAGCGAGCTATGCTCGGAGTCTCTTTGAAGGATAAAATCAGGAATTAAATTATCTGGAAAAGCGGTTCTTTTCCAGATAATTTCATTCCTGATTTTACCTGAGTTACCGACATAGCGGCCAGAGTAAACAAACTGAAGTGGCAGTGGGCTGGCCATGTTTGTCGAAGGATCGATGGCCGGTGGAGGACAGGGTGTTGTGGTGCAGCCTTGGAGAGGCCTATGTCCAGCAGTGGACTGCGATAGGCTGAGTTGATTGTTTGATTGACAATTGTTTTACAAATTAGCATCCATTAATTAATAATTTATTTTTCATTTTTGAATATTTTCTGGGCTCATATCTCCGCCAATAGCTTAATCCAGTCTCTTAACTAATGTGGAACATTTATTTATAAATGTAGCGTACCTAATCTGAATTTGCGATATATTCGCCAAAAATGTAAACAAATATGAGTTTATGGAAAAATAACTTTAATTCCTACAAAATAAAGTTCAGTTTACGCTACAACTTCAAACATTTTATAAAATTTTCAATAGTGCTAGTTACTCTGAATGCAACTTAATTTTCATTGAAATAAATTTGATATTTGTTTAACTTGAAATAACGTCAATTTGAAACATAAATAAAATTCGAATATACATAAAGCATTTTGTACGAAATGTACTTTTGTTGTTATTTTTCTTTGTTCTTGCTGGACAAAGTGTAAGTACTGATGGATGTTAGGAAATAGGTCACTGGGTCACTATTGTGTCATAGACTCTCTATAGTACTTACTAATTATTTAAATTCAGAACGATTACATAATTTATTTTAAAAAAAACATGGTATTGATTAATGGAAATAACAAAGGTTATTATATTTTAGGTTGTTATTTCCATTAATATAGGTTTTAAGGTTGCATCACTCACTTCAACCTTTCCCAATAATACTTTCTTATAACAGATTTGATATTCTGTTGTGTATAGCTTAATAAAATTCTACATTTCTGTTGTTTTAACACAACAAAAAGAAACATTGACATGTTTTGTCTTTTAATATTCTTGCCTAACTTTCATATTACAATTTAAGTTATATTATAATTACTTTTTTCCAGCTTCCACTCACAACTTAGATGAATACATCAACATGGACTTTGGAGTTGGCCCTGGTCAGGTATTTAACCTAACAGATTTCGTACAGCGGTTCTACAAAATTAACAAGTAGTACAAAAATATTGTACTGATAGATAGTCAAATATTGTTTTAGATTAGTTCCATGATCCTCTAATATGGTTTGTGTTCCTGTTGATTATGTTTTAATAATCCTTGTTTGTACTTTACCTTCAAATGTCCAAATGCAGTAAAAGATTCTGCAGTAAATTATACTGCTGATGAAAAGTTATAATAGGTTTAATAAAAATGTTTTTACTTTGTGTATTTACCAATAGACTTTCCATCAATTAGTGTTATCATTTGAAGGAAAATAGTTATTATTCAGTTAATTGTTATTATTCCCAATGCCAATATTGTATTTGAGTGACCTTTAAAATTTGAAAGCACAATAAATTAACAGAATCTTCCCACAAACACAAAGAAATGATTATGCACAAATTGTTACCTTAAATGGAATTAACCAGTATGTAATAAGCTTCAATAAATATATTTTTATGTAGGTTTAACTGAATAAACATTGAGATTATACATTTTTAGTAGTTATTACATTTAAATATTAATATTATTCAATTACAGTTAAATATAATCAGAAAACCTACATAAAAATATCTAAGAAAATTATATACCTAAACTTACTTAAAAAAAAATTTTGAATAAAAATAATACCTACATATTGAATATGGCAAATTATATAATTCAGGGCACTTCTATTCCCCATAAAGATTAGCTGGTTTTGATATAATTAGATAGTAAAATATTAAGCATAAGGAATTTAATCGAGACGCTAGTGCTTGAAGTTTCAATTTTATATGAGTAATGAGTGAGTAGTGTTTTGGATGTTCTACATTTTCTTTCTATTTGTCGTTATTGTGAAAGAGTATAATATTATTACGTAGATTGTATTCATATTTATTCTCATTTTGACTGAGGTAATCCTTGTTTACGGATTGTGTGTTACCTTGAGTGATAAATTAACATTTAAGTAACTTAATAGTAGTGTATATGGTCGCAAGTAGCTTTTGTATGTTGTTAAACTATTTAATAATTTTGTAACAACTTTTATACACTCTTTTTATTCTTCCCTAGCACCCTTAGAAAATTGATAAAAATACCAAAAATATATTTAAGAATATTCGCTTACGGTAAGGGTTAATCCAATGTATGAATATTGTACGATTCATTTTAAGGAGAGAGTCAGTTTGTTTACGTCCTTCCACTTATATTTGAATTAATTTAATTATGTAAGCTTAAGAAATCCTATCTATTGTTCTAAATCTTCAAAGGTTTATTTTACCTAATATATTTACACTAAAAATTGTACCTAAATATTTTACATTTTCTCTATTATGAGTAAAAATATTAACTAGGTATTTAATTATAAACTTATTAAATAAGATTAAGGATACTACAATAGCACAGGAGAAAAGAGTTTACAACATTAGGTTTGTGAATGATTTTACGGTTAACAAAAAAAACTTGCAATTAACTTTTAACTACCTACATACTTTCTGCAGGGTTTGTGATCTGTGTTCGTAACTTTTACCGTTTACTAGTCCAATGTTAATTATTTTTTAAGGTTTTACGACATTCTTCCAAGTCCCTTAAATCTTGTTTGAAGCAGCTTCTACCTATTATAAGGTAATGAAAACAAAAAAAAAAAAACATTTTATTATAGTGAATTTAAGACCTAGTCATTATTATAAATTATTCTTCTTCCTAACAGTTAATCACTTGTCACATTAGTATTTAGTCGAGGCGTAGCTGGATATTCTATGGGACCAAAACTCTTTCGACTGGATGCGGTGGAACCCGGAGCGTTGAGCGAATATTATAATCCCTGGGAGTGTGTTTACGGCCCATTGGTTACGCCTTTGTCCTATTACATATTATCCACATGTTACCGACTCAATCGATACCTTCCTTCTACGCCTTTAAAGTTTTATCTATTGACTGACATATGAGTGATAAAAATTATTGTGCTTGTGCTTTTAATGTACCAAGTTACATGTTTTTAATTTAAGATTTATCAAGCAAAATAAAAGAAACATTACACGCTATTTTGTATTTTATTTCATTGATTAAATCAACAACTGGTAACTACAATACAACCTTGTCAACAGTAAAATTATGCTATACAAATAAACAGGAACAAGTTATAGGCGTTATAGACGTTGTCTGAGGTAGCTGCGCGATGCAGGAGGGGTGATAATGGTCACAAGTTGACGAATCACTGAGCTCTCGCATCACGTCACTACACCCCTTCCGCACCGCTATAACTAAAATTATAATAAATTAATTTTTGTTCAACTCGGTGGTTCATCAGATACACACCAAAGAGATTTTATCACAGTTAATTACATAGCCTTGGATATTATTTGTGTGTAATACTTGTCTACATGAGCTATCACATTATTACAACATAATATGACCAAAACTGGCGAAATCTGGGTGTACTATATTAATTAATAGGTCACCTCTGCCTATTTTTTCGGGGAAAACTGAGGGGCAATTCTCGTAATTTTAAGAATGTTCAAAGTCTGATCTCAGTCTCAATCTGTCAAAAATACCCCTAATTTCCCTATATTTTTAACATTGATTGTTGTTGAGATATTATTTATTTTAGGATCTCCATCAAAAGATATACACTAAACTTTACATAATAGTTAATTAATGGACGACAAAGTATTTGGTAAGTGAGAGATTGAGATTGCGACTAGATTTTGTTCGTTTTTAATTACGGAAAGGGCTTTCAGCATAACAATGTTATTAGCATTTAGTTAGTATTTCTGCTCCATCCTCAGTGATTAACACCGTATGTTCTGCCTGGGCGCACCTGGAACCATCCTCCGTCAATAACGTCCAACCATCCTCTAGCAACACAGTGAACTCACTACCGTGAGTTATGCTTGGCTCTATCGTAAACGTCATGCCGGCCTTCATTACCCCAGGGTATTCGTTTACTAGAAAAGAATAATATCATTACGATTAATGTTTCATTGTGGAATATACCTCGTAAAACCAAGCTAATGTCTATAAAACATAATAAAACGGGTGTGGGTTATCAGAATAATGATTAACTGGTTGAATGTCGTAACTACAGAAACAATTAAAAAGCCATTGTGTCTCGGGTGGATCCACGTTCATCTACATATGAAGGGTTAATTTCCCTAATTTGCATTAAGAGGTGGTCATCTAGTAACATAGACATACTTAGCCAATACCAAAATGGGTGCCATCTGGTTATTTAATGCAGTGGAAGTGATGCAATACAATAAAATAATTTGTGTGGAATACTTGCTTGTATGATGAACTTCAGGAGGCCCATGAAAATACTCCCCAATGCCATGTCCACACACAGAAGGAATTACTGTCAGGCCATGCCATTTTGCATGTTTATATATATTATTGCCAATTTCTGAAAATGGAACTCCTGGACCACACCCTTTGATAGCCTGGAAATTATAAGAGTAATATTATGTTAGGTATCAAATATTTTTGTGCCGTTCTCTAAATTTTTTGGAGTTACAAACATATGTACAGTATGGACCAGCGATCTTTTTTTCGCGATTTCACTGTTGGTCCCGTAATATAACTTGTAATCTCATCATTATGAACAACTTTCCTCTTTCGAGAGGTTTTCAATGGAGTACGCCTTGTATAATACAGACGGCTAAGATGGCCCATAAGCTCCAAGCTCTTAGGTACCAGCTTACAGCCAAAAGGTAATACGGGCTGGTGTCCGCAACTCAACGTCAAAGCGCGTATTTTGCGTACGGGTAGGAAAAGCTGACAGACAAATAATACCTACCAGTAAATATTTTGTTTAAGTACTTACAACATCCAAACACTCCTCAGTTACACGAACAAGCTGTAAGCCTTTATCATCCACAGCATCGCCCACAAGAAATGTTTTTGAACAATCTCCATGGAAGCCTTTGTAGAACACCTGAGATAAATTGTTCCATTTCATTTTATATGCAGAAAATATGCAAAAGCAGTTATTGGATAAGACCAAGGACCAAGGATTGTGTGTTGATCACAAAAATAAAAATAAAAAAAATATGAGAAGCTTGCATGAGCACTACTACACAGTGGAGCTCATGCAACCTTCTCATATTTTTTAACTTAAGGGGGATTTGATAACAAAATATGATTCGCGAATTATATTTTCGTCAACATACAACCTGACATTGTCTTGCAAATTGCAAAAAAGGTAAGAAAATTTGAATTTCGCGGGCTACACTGGCGCTTCCCCCTTAAGGGTCAGCGCTGACAGACGGAGCGGCGGCGAAGTAGAGAAAAGTAGAGTAATTCTAAAACTGAAAGTCGATGGTACTAAATTTGCTTGGTATAACCTAGAGATAAAAGTTAGATACTGACCGTTATATCCACATTAACAATATCTCCATCTTCTAATGGCCTCAAGTCTGGTATACCATGCACAACCACATTGTTGACAGATGTGCACACACTCTTTGGGAAACCATTATAAAGTAATGGTGATGGATAGGCCCCTGCTTCTATGGACAAATTGTGGCCCACTTCATCAATTGCATCTGTTGTGACTCCTGGCTGATATTAAAAAGATTGTTAAATGTTATTAAAGCATGGTAATTTACCAGTTCTAATCTATTTATCCTGTATTGACCCACTGTAGGGCAAAGACCTCCTCTCTTTTCCACATAATTGTGTCTTTAGCTAGTTATTTTAGTTTTTCATTCATTACAATACAACACATAGACACACATACATGTATGTCACAACATTTGATTTGATTTTGTATGAGCTTTTCTATCATTTAATTAATTCTCTCAATTTATTCTAACGGACACACACTTCCCTATGTGTTTGTTATTCCCGCGTATGCCACTCGTGTATTGCATCTGAAAATCAGCACCAGGTGGTACACCTTGTGTTGTCATCTGACATTTTGCTGAGCTGAGGCCCTTTTGGCATTATAATCTTTGTTTTCTGTTTTATAGTTTTAAGGTGTATTTATTTTGCTATAATGCCAATAAACACATTTTTCTTTCTTTCTTCTTAGTTAGACAGCCAGTCTTTTCGGTGGGAGTCAAATCCTCTTATTTGGCAGTTATATTACACATATGTTTTATAATATAACTGCCATGAATGAAGAAATAAAAAAGCCAATAACAGCTGATACAGGATAACTTGGCAGTAGCTTAGGCTTGTCCAGCAAAGGGTGTTAAACGGGTTTTAATTTTATGGACAAACTATTATTATCTATTCTTGCTTACTATTATTATCTATTCTTGCTTTATATCATCATCATCATTCTCCTGCCCTTATTCCAATTTATTCGTGGTTGGTGCAACATGTCTTTTTCTTCCATACTTCTCTATTAGTCGATGGTTGGCCATAACGATGATGGATGGACTGTGTGAATGATTTCACACAGTCCATCCATCGTTTCTATCTTGATTTATATCATAAATTTTTAGTTTAAATATTCTACTATACCTGTATAAATTGTCCTAATTGCTGTAATATATGTGCCGCTAGTTTACAACTTATCTGCATGCCTTTTATCTGGTCAACATTTTTGATTTCAGGTTTACTTGGTACCACTAATTTGTCTGTCAATGATATGTAGTTTGGCCTTGCAATGTGTTCCGGTACTGTTCTACTGGGTGTTGTTTCTTCTGGGTGCACTTTGCTGTATACACCAAAACGTTTTCTAAAACATGATTAACAGTTATCTAAGTTCTTTAGATAATGGCACTTTAACAGTATCTAGTAACACACCTGAAGAGTATTCTCTGCTTCTAGATTAAACACGATTCTATTGCCTAATACAACACACAGAAATAGCCAAACAAGCATAGGAAAATAATGTGAGTGCACATGCATAAGAAAGTAATTACAATCCACAACATTTAACTCAAAACACGAGCTGCACCTCCCGACTCTCACGCTGTTAGTGCTATTACCGCTCTCGCCATCGACGCCTCAGTCAGTTCCGCGTGCATACGTCATACCAGCGAAGTCTCAAGTTAACTCTTGCGGATTGATAAATTGAGTTAGTATCCTCTTAATATTAATAGCCAAAGTACCGAGACCAACTTACAATATCCGCTTCTGAATCCTCGGGTTGCAGGCTCTAGGTACTCTCATGTCTGATGGATTTTTAACTATTTATTTATGCTCGCGATCTCAATGAAGAGGTTAGGCATTAAACTGAGGTGCAACTTAAATTAAAAAAAAGAATACAATCATTTAACACAAAATAGGTGCAACGGAATAATGGTTTAGCATGATTTGATGAATGATTAAATGGGAACATCGATAGGAAATCAACGAAAACACTAATAAAATAACACATCTGATCTTACACATTCGCTCTCCAAAATCGGCCAAATGACTGCATTGTATCAATAATAAACTAATAACAATAATAATAAACTGATAATAATATCGATCTACACAATAATATTATCAACTTTATTCATAAAAGGCAATAGATACGCATAGAAAGCTTACTTATTTCACTATTTTGATCCTGAAATGGAAAAATTAGGTTAGGGCATGGAAAACTTCCAGAGCTGTCACTGTTAATGTCAAATGAGCGGGTTTTTGACATATGTAGTGCTGTGAATGTCATCAGCAGTGGTAATCTTCATAGTTTATGGAACTGCCCCATGCTGCTACACATTCTAGAAGTTCCTCAAAGTTGATAAGATCTACGTATGACATGGCCGGACCAACGATTTAGCGTGCTTTCCGAGCAAGTTCTCGAGCCAAGGAGGGAGGAGTCTCGCTATGTTAGGGGTGGTCACCCATACCAGTATCCACATATGCAGCACATACATACTAACCTCGGCAGGCGTTATTAGACTTTGGCTCATGAAAGTTGATCCTGAAAAGCACAGTTTTCAAAAAAACTGCGTGTAGTATCACTTTATAAACTAAGAGTACTAATACGAGTATACTTGAAAAAAAAAGTTTAAATATTATGCTATGAGAATAGTTTTTCAAGGGTCAGATTAATTTTATCTGAATAATAAATAGGTTTGAATTAAACATTTTCTCTACAAAAGCTGCTGAACCCTCACATGCAAATGTGTCGACCACCTCAGAAGTTAATTGACGATTAATAAATCAGCCGTTAGTAAAAGACACTAATTTTGCCCTTTATTCAAATAAAAAAAGCTAATATTTTAACGGTTTCCTTAGTGGAACTTACTTCGATATCCAAATTATCATAATTATTCCAAACTCTGTTTAGCCACAAGCCCCTTGAACAATATCAAGGGGCTCGTGGCTAAACAAAGTTTAGTGCAAGTTTTCGGTGACTAAATTACTAAACTAATATTATTGAATCGACCACGTCCGTCACTAGAGTAATAGTTTTTTTTGCCGCTAACGATTGTTTTTGGAATTTGGATTGTTTATATACTAAAACGAAATCGAAAACGTTATCAAATTGTGAAAATAACTGAGTGTTATACACAGTATAAGCTTTCCCAATTGAACCATGTCGCAGAGTAAGTAAAAACAAGTTTGTTTAATAACTAATTTATTCTCAATCTCGAAATTAAGTGTACACGAACCTTATTGATTTTATTGCAGACTCAGAAAAACCTCCCTCTAGCCAAGATGTTGTGGATCCAACAGGTCCTGCTGCTAGAAAAGGGGTCCTCATATCTTTTAGAACGGGCAAAACTATGGAAATACCAGAGAAAGATATCGTATGTAAACATAACCTTAAAAACAACAGTTTATTGTAGGACTAATGTCTTGGTTTTACAACAATTGCGTTATCATTTACACATTTACTCCTTTTTCGGCTACAAGCATATTGTATCTATTCTTTTTTAGTGATCAAATAATAAACCTTAGTTTTTTCTTGTATCTTGTTTGTATAGGCACATTTTGCCTAATGTTAACTCCGCCCCTGAGAGGACCCACTGACCACTAAGTGAATTCTTTTATTTTTCCTGATTCCAGCTCGGCAGATGCAGATTTGTTGGTGAATTCGAAAAAATTAACAGAATTGGTGAAGGCACTTATGGTATAGTATGTAAGTTACAGGATTTGTTTCTTTCAATGACGACAGATTTGTTCAATAAATTGATGGAAATTATCATCATCTGCTTAGCCTTTCCCCCACTATGTTGGGGTCGGCTACCAGTCTAACCACCAGTAACCAGTATTTTACATGGAGCGACTGCCTACCTGACCTCCACAACCCATTAACCGGGTAATACGATACCCCTTGGTAAGACTGGTTGTCAGACTTTCGGGTTCCTAACTACCCGTAACAACTGTCAAAGATCCACAAATGAAAGCCGGGATCAACGGCTTAACGTGTTTTCCAAGGCACGGAGAGATCTCGGCATTTAAAGATGGTTACCCAGCCACAGACCAATCGCGGCAAGCATAGCTTAACCTGATCGATCAACCTGTGCGGCTGTTATTATTTATCTCCGTGGCTATAAAATAACAGCTGCACAGGTCCGTGCCCCCTGGGACAATATGATTCATTTTTCTAATACATTGAATTCAATGTTTACAGACAGGGCAAAAGATAAATTAAACGGCAGCATTGTGGCTTTGAAAAAAGTGAGGATGGATGTCGAAAAAGATGGGTTACCGCTGAGTGGTCTCCGTGAGATTCAAGTCCTAATGGCATGCAGGCATGAGAACATTGTGCAACTCAAAGAGGTTCTGGTGGGGCGGTCTCTTGAGAGGTATGTTTCATAGATACATTCAGTCTCGTTTATTTCTGTCATTTTTCTCATCATCTATTTTGTTAGGGAAAACAAGTAATGTAGCATGTCATTATGCATCTTGATTTAAGTCATTTGGAAAAATGATCAGTAGACCGTGACCAAAAAATACCTCACACAAAGATTTCTTTCTGTTCCTGCTTTTTACATATTGCTTTTGAATTTCTAGTTTGGTAAATATTTATATTAAACAATTTTTTGCCACTAACACATTATTTTCCTCAGCAGCATCTTCCTATCAATGGAGTACTGTGAACAGGACTTAGCTTCACTGCTCGACAACATGACATCACCATTTACAGAGTCCCAAGTGAAATGCTTGATGCTTCAAGTGCTGAAAGGTCTCAAGTACCTGCACTCCAACTTCATAGTGCACAGAGATTTGAAAGTCTCCAATCTGCTGCTGACTGATAAGGGATGTGTGAAAATAGGTAAGCATTTCGCCATTTTGAAAATAATGAAAGTGATACTTTGAATTTATAACCAAATAGGTAGTATAGTTTGTCTAAAGGTCTATTAACTCATCATTTTGGCTTATATCCAACTTTATTCTTAGGTCTTTCCTTTAGATACCAATTCTGAAGCCATGAGAACCATTTGCCCTTTGTTCAGTCATAAACTGCATTTCATCATAATTTTCACAGAGATTTTTAAAGTAACCTATTTTGTTTCTTATTACAGCGGACTTCGGTCTCGCTCGCTGGCTGGGTGCGCCAGCTCGCAGCGCAACTCCTCGTGTCGTCACCCTATGGTATCGAGCTCCTGAACTACTACTGCAGTCGCCTCGCCAGACTCCAGCCCTCGATATGTGGGCAGCGGGTTGTATACTCGGAGAATTATTGGCGAACAAACCTTTACTACCAGGAAGAACTGAGATTGAACAGCTGGAACTTATTGTGGATTTGCTTGGTAAGTAAAGTTTTATTTTCCTTCGCTACGCCCTGGGTAACTTTTATTTTGTTTCGCCAGTACACGAGACATGATTTATTATTTGAGATAATGCCAACAGACCTCTTGTAAAAAGAGCATGTCATGCTTCTGTTTGATCAGTTGAGAATGGTATATTAATTCTTCCATAACGAATGCTATGTCCCTTTTCCGATAGCGTCATTGATTTATTTTATTTTTCATATCTTATAGAGAGGAGGCCTGTGTCCCAGCAGTGGGAACATTATAGGCTGATTATGTATGTTATGTTTAGCTTCGATCCCCCAAGACATAATAAACTCTCGAGTTGACTGAACACGTATTTTAAGGTTAAAGAATAACAAGACGATTGAAATTAACAGGTACACCATCAGACGCGATCTGGCCAGACTTCAGTGCTTTGCCAGCCCTGCAGAACTTTACATTGAAGCAGCAACCCTACAACAATCTCAAGCAGAGATTCCCGTGGCTATCAGCCGCTGGACTGCGCCTGCTCAACTTCTTGTTCATGTACGACCCTAACAAGCGCGCAACGGCCGAAGAGTGCTTACAGAGCTCGTACTTCAAAGAGCAGCCGCTTCGTAAGTAGTTTACTTTTTAGGAACTTTGCAACTGGTACTTGGTATGTGGAGCTGATAAAGACCAAGAGGCCGAGAGTCTATGGCTTTTGTAGTTGCATTTTAAACCCCAGACCGTTTCGGCTAGGGCGTGGATCGACCCCTATAAGTTGGCCCCAAAGAGACTTGATTTAAATGATATTCATTGAATTACTGACAAAGTGTGGCAGATTTTGTATAATTTGTTTATTTTGCAGCTTGCGACCCGAAGCTAATGCCCAGCTTCCCTCAACACAGAAACATGAAAGGTCAACAAAAGACCTCTTCAAATCAGTTGAACATACCTCTGTCCAACTTGAACACGGGCGCTAACGACCAAACCAATAACCTGCCGGCTATTTCTGACCTTCTGGGGTCTCTGGTCAAGAAACGAAGGCTCGATTGACGCCCAAAGGATGATGATGACAATGACGAAGTCATATTATTATAACTATTATAAGGCTAATTAAGATTATTAATAAACAGCGTCCAAATATGAAAAAAAGTTTATTTTAAATTAATTAAACATATATTTTTTCTAATATTTTAGGCGAAAACTTTACTAGGATTACTATTTTTTTTTTTCATCATGTCACTGTCAATCTGTCGATGCGTCTTCGTCACCCGAGAGTCCCATGGCTTGTTTGAATTTCTCCTGATACTTTTGGTTCGTGACAGTGTCGTTGATCTTAGCTTTTACTTTCTCTTTCTGGAATAAACGTACGTAAATAAAAATACTCTTGAATTTGTGAACTGGTAGGTACACGACGGCACTAAACTCACATTCCATACAACGCATGCAAAATCTTTGCATTAGAAGTTATCACATTACTTGGAGATGAAGTACTCACAATTTCTTTTTCTGATTTTTCTATTGCTTTCAAGGTTCTAATACATTGTGAACAAAGGATTACGTCTTCCATGTGATTCACGGTCTTTTTACGATGGTGGTGTTTTAATCTGGGGACAAGATATTGAACATTTTTAGTTTAAATTGGTAAATAATGCGATAGTTGCGTGCGAGTGTGGACCGTTTTGACGCAATGCGATTTCTTTTCAGTCAATTGACGCCGTGACGTGTGGTAGTGCTCTACCGGTCGCTTTCATTCATTCATTTTGAATTTAATCGAAAATTAAAGTTAATTTTGAGCGACGCTAATTGCGTTCCTCTTTGGCTGCTGCGCTACAGTTTTACACTGCACGGTCGCAAAATGAAACGCCTGGATCGTAGAAGACAGTGTGAAGAGAAAGCAAAAATGTACGCGTGATAAATGCTATAATTGGTGGATCCTAAACAAACTTACAGTTTCCCGCAGTAGTCGCACTGTACTTTCTCGCCGCGGTGAGTTATGATGTGCAAGCCCAACTCGTGGTAAGTAGGGTAGCGTTCCGAACATCGTGGACATACGATTTTGCCCTCTGAACGACCGCCGTTGCTTTGATGTTCGAACAACTCCTGTGAAGTTTGGAAGTTTTGGTGGCAACTCTGGCACCTGTGGAATAAGTAGGTTGACGATTGTGTATTTGAAACACGGCTAACGTTTGTGCGCTTTGAAGTTAATTCACCAAAAAGCTTTGATTTGCCTATTGTTACACCAAGTAGTTATGAGAAGACAACTGAAAAAATTTAAAATTTTATCCCTGGTTCTTTGATTAATCTGAATTTAAATTATAATAATGTAGTTGTTATCAATCGCAACTAATTATATTTTACAAAATATTCACTTGATAATAATAGGGGTTAAAGTATTGCCGTAAGTAAGAAATTGCCGTTTTATTGTAATAGGTACCTACTTCGAATTGACATAGAACCTTCATGGTTTGAGATTTTTCAGTGAAACTTTTTTCACATGGTACCTATGAAGTTCTTCTTTTAAAGAATGTGCAACATTCGATTATCGACTTTCAGTTGTTTTTTTTATTCAGCTTAGACAAGAAAGATGTATACTTCGAAAATTCGTTATTTTTGAATACGAGTTCCGACGCGGAACTAACGCGGCAGAAACAGCTCGCAATATCAATGTTGCGTTTGGAGAGGGGACTGCTAATGAACGCACCGTGCGATTTTGGTTTAAACGCTTTGGTGATGGAAACTTTGATTTGAAGAACGAACCACGTGGAAGACCGCCCACACAGGTGAATAACAATGAATTGAAAGAGATGGTGGAAGCCGATCCGAGCCAAACTACCCAGGAATTAGCGGCATGGTTTAACGTTACCTTACCAACAATATTGACTCCATTGCGTCAAATCAATAAAATAAAAAAATATGAGAAATGGGTGCCTCATGATTTGACTGATCTGCAGAAAGAAACGCGTGTTGAAACTTGTGTTGCCTTGTTGAATCGATACAGAAATGAAGGAATATTGGATCGAATTGTGACATGTGATGAAAAGTGGATTCTTTACGATAACCGTAAGCGAAAAATGCTATGGCTGACCCCAGGTCAAACGCCGCAACAGTGTCCTAAAGCAAAGCTTACCAATAAAAAGGTAATGGTAACTATTTGGTGGTCTCAGCATGGTGTTATTCACTATAGCTTTCTCCGATCTGGTCAAGCAATAACGGCAGATGTCTACTGTGCCGAACTCCGAACAATGATAGCAAAACTAGCAGTGAAACAGCCCCGACTCATGAATCGATCTTCACCATTATTGCTCCATGATAACGCGAGACCTCATACAGCACGAGAAACCGTTTTAACTCTACAGGACCTGCAATTAGAAACCATTCGTCACCCTCCGTATTCGCCAGACCTTGCTCCAACGGACTACCATTTTTTTCGTGATTTGGACAATTTTCTACGTGATAAAAAGTTTTCTTCTCAGGAGGCAGTAAAAAATGCTGTTACACAGTTTGTCGAATCTAGATCACGAGAGTTCTATCGCAAAGGCATAAATGACCTTCCTATTAGATGGCAGCAATGTATAGATAATAATGGTAATTATTTTGATTAAATAAATATGTTAAATTTAAAATAAAACGAATTTAAATTTTTCAGTATAAATCGGCAATTTCATACTTTAACCCCTAATATATTCGTAAACTTTGGGTAATGCTGAAGATGCCTCACCGCGATACCTCGAGATCGCGGTTTTGCTTGTTACTTACCTCGATGTTACCTCATGTAAAACAAATGCATGCTAATAGATTTGCACGAATATGCCAGGCTTCGAGGTAAACCCCCAAGCAGCCCGCGAATTATCGCAGTGAGGCATCTACTGCTCGTAATTACCCTTAGAGAGCCCGCAGACATACAATTGTAAGTTGACCGAGTAAATCGCAGAGTACCTATACTAATGGTTGTAATTACTTGTGCTAGCCCGCACATCTTCTCCAACTAAATCGTCCAACTAATTAATTGGACACTGATCGTATCAGAATTGAGATTCACTCCGATTACGCCCAATTGTAACCAATAAAATAAAGTTTGTCAACTAAATTATAAAAGTACGCAATGTAGTCGTTCGATAGTCGGCCAACTTACAATTGTATGTCTGCGGGCTCTCTTGGGGTTAATATTTTCTTACATAAATATGTTGGGTTGCAGGTGAAACGCCATATGTTCGATAATTTTCTTCGGATAGAAATAGTGGAACTTTTTGTCGCAACAAGTCACATAGCCGGGCACGCCGTGCCTCTCTTTGTAATGTTTCATAAGCGACCTAAAGTGGAATCCGGATTCGTGGCAAATGCAGCATTCCATTTTGTAAAATAGTGTTATTTGTCGATCTAAAGCGGCGCCTTGTTTGGCTGGTTTGCCGTCCAGTAACACCATAGGATCGAGGCAGTCGGTAGCAATCGACAAGTCCGAGTCGGCTTTTTTAGACTGGTCTTTGTGTGAATCTTTCTTCCGCGGCGGACTGGTATGGGGGGCTGCAGTGCTTAAAAGATTTTTGTCCAGTTTCTCACTGTGAGCGAATTCATCCAACGTCATCGCTTCCATGTATTTCATTTCTGAAGCCGTCTTTTTTTTAGGCACTTTAAATTTCGCTAGTTTTATGTCTCCTTGCTGAAGTTCTGTTGGACCCAATTTTGAATTTTGTGAATTGAGAGCCTTCTGTGCGTCAGGAATGTTTTGGTTCGACAGTGCCGCTATAATCGGATGCAATATTTTATCAACTGCTGCGACTTCCCGCTTGTCCTCTAGGATTTTCATTTTATGGAATTCCAGAAACTTTTGTGTTTTCTCTACTTTGACAGCATATAGATGCAGTGCTGACACTTGTTGTAAACAGTCGTGGCAAATAGCTTTGGGCAAGGTATCATCTGTTCGAACCTGGAAAAAAGCTAGTTGGAGTAAAGAGATTATCTGATTAGTGATTACCCACCTACGTACCTACTAACTTAGGAACGATGTCGATGTCGGTGTATCAAAGAGCAGGCAGTTTGGTATTGGCGTTATACAATGGCCAGCGTTATGGCGAACTCTGCTAGTCTTTGAAACCATTGACATGAAATATGATTAACCTACACCATTAAATAACATAAACTTATAGCCCTACATCCAGATTTTGCCAGTTATGGGTTGTTTATCATTGGTAACTAGGTATTTTAAGCATACTTATCTAAATCTTTACCAGAATATCAAAGAGTCTCCTGATCTTCCGCTTCACCTCGGCACTCAGAGGCTTCAGTTTGACCACATCCGTGCACAAACACAAACGGCACGACAGTTCACGGACAATAGTTTTTTCCAAATGCGCAAAGTCATTCATATTTATGATTTTCTTATAAAAACGATTCAATACCTACATATTACAAATGTACAAAATAAATATATTGTTGTATATGATTGTGTAGGGTTAGTTGTTCATGACAAAAATACTATTTTAGAAACGAACTGATAATTTAGGACATATTGACAAACCGATGACTGTATATTTATACTTTTTTACTTATCGATAGCGGCCAGCGCGAAATAATTCGATTTCTTCTCAGCTCACCTTTATTCAAATTCATGAACTACCTATTTATTTTATTTAGGTACCTACCATTTAAAAGGGATTCAAAAAGCTCTTAGAAGCGGATATTTACGTAAATATAAGCATTTTCTATCGGCAGAAATAACAAACTTCCCTAAGTGATAACTGTCAACTCTATAGGGCATGAATTTTCAGAAATTCTTCCTTTATGTTTACTTTCGTTATATTATAACGAACTCGTGCACAACATTTCACGCGTACCCTTGCTTGCGATTCTTTCAGTTGAGGTGTAGTAGTACTACCTATAGTATAAGGTCTATGACCCTATCCATATGAATGTATCTTCTATTAATATATTAACACATTTATACTCTTGCAGTCAGTAATTAAAGGTAATCGCTTGAGAACAGTTGTTTCAATAACACTACATCCCCACATGGCGACCCTTGCCATTTTTGGGGCGCGTGACGCGACTTCTATCTCGGCGTAGTGTTACGGCTCCAAAGCAAAGTAAATAAATTAAACTCTTTGTAATAAATTGGCGTGAAAATATTTGTGGATAATGGAACTTTCGTAATTAAAATGAATCAAGTACATTTAAAAAGTTAATTTAACGTCCGGAAATCAGTGAGAATGTGTCGTTCCAACGTAGGAAAGGAGACGGTCTTCGTGAACCAGAATTCTGCTGGTTCCAATAATGCACACGTTGAAGAATTGAAGGCACATATTTCGACGATCAGTATTATCCTCATAGTAATTTGCGTTTTACTGGGTCTTGGCATTATATATTTTGCGTGGAAGCAGTACAGGAATTGTCACCATTCCTGGATCAGGGACCAGATTTTGCAGAACAGCCTGCGACGATCGTTCAACCGTTCCAGAGCAATTCGCGGAGAAGAGCAAGCAAATCTTCCAATGACGTAGAAGTCGGAGTATTCATCATACTCATCTGGCAGCTGTGCGGTATCATTTATTTAGTGAAGTGCATACCAAGTGCGTCTCAAGTGCGTTGTGCGTATTATAGTGCGTAAGATGAATTCGCGAATCACCATATAAATAAAGAGACAATAAAATGATAATAGACATTAAGAATTAAAATAATGAACTCTAACATAAATTAGCAGTTTAAGTTTGTTTTGAGTGATCGTATATCATCATGTATCATCTTACACGCTGTGTCCCCTACTACAGTAATTCACTGTGAGAATCGGGTATGTATTAAATGGTTTAATTAATATATATTACTTTTGCATGAGGGAATGGAAGATGAATTGTTACTTTGTTTAAATGATCTTATATCAATAAGGAAATATTTAATTAAAAAGGGAAAAACACGATTTAAGGGTAATATTGTTAAGAATAAATTATGTGAGGTTGAAACAATTTATGAGAAAAGTAAAGGATTAATAAAGCTATTATCTACAAA
The DNA here is from genome assembly GCA_947507525.1 of Apamea epomidion. Taxonomy (NCBI): domain Eukaryota; kingdom Metazoa; phylum Arthropoda; class Insecta; order Lepidoptera; family Noctuidae; genus Apamea; species Apamea epomidion. The sequence continues at coordinate 9,402,618 of OX382225.1, forward strand.
ACCAGGAGTAAAATCAGAATTGTTAAAATCATTATCAGTTACGAAAAGCGAAATAGAATCGTGTTATTCGCAAATTAATGTTTTGTGCGCTGTAATTAAATCAGACTGTGATAGTGACAGTGATATTTCTGAAGCAAGTCCAAATTCAGAATCAATCATGAAGTTCGATTTAAAAACGGCATGTAGTTTGATTCCAGTAATGACCAATAACGAAAATAATATCAGAAGTATCATTGACTCTATAGAAATGTACGCAGACATGTTGTCGGAAACGGGGAAAAAGTTACTAATGACATTCGTTTTGAAAAGTAGATTATCAGAAAATGCAAAATTACGTATAACCAATAATTACACATCTGTGAACGATTTTGTCAGAGATTTACGTGTTGCACTTTTACCAAAAAAATCGTTTACTGCAATACAATCACGATTACAAAACGCAACGCAAGGCTGGCGTACAATTGATCAGTTTGGAACAGAATTAGAAAAGTTATTTACTAATCTGACCATATCGCAAGCAAATGGTAATTCTGATAGTTATTCCGTACTCAAGCCCATAAACGAAAAATTGGCAATTAAGCGATTCGCAGATGGATTGAAGGATTCGAGACTAAGTACGATTATTGCTGCACGTAATTATGACAGTTTAAAGGACGCGATCCAGGCAGCGAAAGATGAAGAGTTGACATCGGCATCGACTTCGACCAACGAAAATGTCATGCAGTTTTCACACCGCGGAAGAGGTAAGTTTCATAACAATAACAACAACTTTAGGAATGGCCGTGGTTCTCATAGTCAGCAGTTAAACCAACGCAGTCGAGGACATCATTATCAGCATAATTCAAATAATTTGAGAGGTAATTTTAGCCATAATTCAAATAACTTCGGCAGACGTGATTTCAATAACTCACGTGGGCGATCATCCCATAACTATCGTGGTAACGGACGTGGACGAGATTATCAAACTTCGAACGAGAATCGATCGAGTAATGAAATTCGTAGTAAAGGTCGTACCAATAGAATATTTTATTCCAGCAATGAACAAGATAAGAACGATAGTATGCCTACAACAAACGAAATGCAGTTTTTTCGATCTTAAACATAACATTTTAGCTTTGCAAGGTAAGGCAAAATTTTTAGCATTATACATAGGTAATAGGAAATATTATTGGTTAATAGATACCGGAGCATCTTTGTCCGTAATTAAAAAAGATGCGTTACCATACGATAGTGCAGTAATTAGAGATGAAACCATCATAAATGGTATTGGAGGTAAAATTAGTTCATCAGGGTTTGTTCAACTTAGCTTGACTCATCGTGATGACCAACACTTTGTTGACTTTAATATCAAGCTTCATGTTTTTGATAACATACCATTAAAGGCAGATGGAATATTAGGTTTAGATTTTCTTTGTCAGTACGCTTCAAATATAAACTTAGAAACTAATGTCATTAACCTATCTAATTATGGAAAGTATTATTCATTAGAACTAAGTGATGTCATAGATTACTCAGCTGAGGTGTTACATATCCCAGCACGAAGTGAGTCGATACATTATTTGCTATTAAATATTGAGAATATGAATGACTGTATTATCCATAGCGAACAGTTAGCGGAAAATGTTTTTCTAGCGGGATGTATTGGACGAATAAAAAATAATAGATTACCGGTTAAAATTTTGAACACTAACGAGCATGATATTTACCTACCAACTTTTCAACCACAGATATATTCAATTGAAGAGTTTCACTTATGCAATTTTAAATCAAACGCTAACAGTTTAGAACGAGCAAAGAACTTATTAAACATTTTAAATTTAAATCATTTAAAAATGGACGAACGGAAATCAATTGAAGAATTATGTTCTAAATATTCGGATGTTTTCTTACTACCAGGTGATAAGTTAACGACTACAAGTGTATATGAACAATCCATAACTATAAAACCAAATACAAGTCCGGTTTATACGAAGCAGTACCGATTGCCGCATTCTTTGAAAAATGAAGTAAATAGGCAAATTCAAAAAATGATTGACAATGACATTATAGAAGAGGCGAAGAGTGAATGGTCGAGTCCTGTTTTACTGGTACCAAAAAAAAGTAGCAACGATAAAAAATGGCGACTAGTGGTCGATTATCGGAAGCTTAATGACCGTATTGTGGACGATAAATTTCCTTTGCCAAGTATTACGGAAATTTTGGATTCGCTCTCTGGCTCAGTCTATTTTTCGCATTTAGATCTTAATCAAGGATATTACCAAGTAGCTTTAGATAAAAACAGTAGAGAGTATACAGCGTTTACAACTAGTACTGGGCAATACCAGATGAAGAGGCTACCTATGGGATTAAAAACAAGTCCGAGTGCTTTTAGTAGAGTAATGTCAGTTGCTATGTCTGGGTTAACATACGATAAATGTTTTATATATTTAGACGATTTAGTAGTCTTTGGGAGAAATTTAGATATCCATAATAAAAACTTAACAGACGTCTTGGAAAGACTTAGGAAAATTAATTTAAAATTAAATCCAGAAAAATGTAATTTTTTAAAGAAAGAAATTCTTTATTTAGGGCATTTAGTATCAGAAAATGGAGTCTTACCCGACCCAATTAAAGTAGAAGTATTGAAAAATTACCCTGTACCAAGTAATACCGATGAAGTAAAAAGATTTGTAGCATTTTGTAACTATTATAGGAAATTCATTAAAAACTTTGCAAGAATAACTTGTCCATTAAATAAATTAACTAGAAAACATGTACCATTTGTTTGGACTGAAGAGTGTCAAAGTGCGTTTGAAGCAATGAAACATGCTTTAAGTACACCACCAGTATTAGATTTTCCAGATTTTTCAGAAAATAATGAGTTTGTCATTCAAACAGATGCGTCAGGGACGGCTATTGGAGCAGTCTTGTGCAATCAAAATATGAAACCTGTAGCTTATGCTAGCAGACCTCTGAATAAAGCTGAACTCAATTATCCAACCATTCAGAAAGAGTTAGTTGCAATTGTTTGGGCTGTAAAGTATTTTAGACCCTATGTATACGGTAAATCATTTACAATTATGACAGACCATAAGCCTTTAATATATTTATTTTCAATGAAGGACCCATCTAGCAGACTACTTAAATTTAGACTAGCACTAGAAGAATACGATTTTAAAATTTTATATTTAAAAGGAAAAGATAATAGCATAGCAGATGCATTATCTAGAATTAATATAACATCGGATACTTTAAAACAGATGAATAATGAAATTTCTTTAGTTATGACTAGAGCTCAGAAAAAACGTTTAGATGTAGGAAAACAATTGGATACACCTAGTTTTAGTAAACGAGACGAAACGTGGCCTGATCAACCACGAGTAGTTGAGGTACTAAAAATTCCGAATAATTCTGTAGAAATGAGTTTTATAGGAAGTGATGAATTAAATAAATTAAAAAGACAAAATAATATAGATGAAGAAAAGGAATGTTTTATTTATAACAATCGAAAGAAGATGTTGTATATTAATCTTAACTTTAGAGCACAACTTACGCGAGCCGAATTTGTGACTAAGTTAGGTCATTTTTGTAAACGAATAGGTATAAATGAGCTATGCATAGTAAAAAATAAGGAATATGAGAGTTTTATCAAAGATGTATTAAAAGAGATAAAAGACAATAAGGATTGGACCGGTCCACGTATTTATGTATTGAGAGGAGTTAGGAGAATTTATAATGAAGAAGAAAGAAAGTATATTTTACATGACTTTCACCTACTACCTACCGCAGGACATGCAGGAGTACGTAGGATGACCAATAATATTAAGAGACATTTTTACTGGCCAGGCTTAGACAACGATATTAGACAATTTGTGAGTAAATGCATTAAATGTCAGAAAATGAAGCATTGTAGGTATATCAAGGCGCCCATGGAGATAACTACAACGGCTTCACATGCTTTTGAAAAAATTTATCTGGACGTCGTAGGTCCATTAGAAAAAGACATTGAAGGAAATTGTTATATTTTGACACTGCAGTGCGAGCTTACTAAGTTCGTAGAGGCCTATCCTTTGAAAACGAAGGAAACCGTAAGTATTGCTAAAGCATTAGTTAATAATTTTATTTTAAGATTTGGAATACCTAATACCATCGCAACTGATCGTGGAACAGAATTTGTATCGTCAGTAATGGAACAGGTATGTAAACTTTTATGTATAAATAAATTAATGTCTACAGCGTATCACCATCAAACCATCGGTGCGCTCGAAAATTCACATAAAAATTTAGGATCGTTTTTACGAATACAGTGTAATGGTCAAAAAGACACATGGAGTCACTGGCTACCATTTTGGTGTTACAGTTTCAACAATACAGTTCATACAGAGACAAAGTACACACCATTCGAACTGGTATTTGGTAGAGCTAGTATAGTACCATCTAGAGTTAGTCAGTACATAGAACCATTGTACAATCCAGAAAGTTATCCTTTAGATCTTAAGTATAGGTTACAAGTAGCACATCAAGATGCTCGTAATAATCTACTTATAAGTAAACAAAACCGTAAGAGTTGTTATGATAAGTCTTTAAATAATGTGACATACAGTAAAGGACAACAAATTTTAATTAGAAATGAAATAGCTAATAAGTTAGATCCTCAATGGGAGGGACCATTTGTTGTTTTAAATGATTTAGGTGTTAATGTAGAAATATTAAAATTTAATAAACCCTATTTAATCCATAAAAATAGAACCAAACCTTTGGTAACATAAGAAATGATATTAAGTTACATTTACGTAAAAAAAAAAAAAAAAAAAATTGTAAACTATATTTTTTTTTTTTTTCTATCACCCCTGAGGTGAGGTGTAGTAGTACTACCTATAGTATAAGGTCTATGACCCTATCCATATGAATGTATCTTCTATTAATATATTAACACATTTATACTCTTGCAGTCAGTAATTAAAGGTAATCGCTTGAGAACAGTTGTTTCATGAATGTAAGATTTTTGGGGGTAGTTTGATATTTACTTTAAAGTGTGTCCCACAATTTTTATGCAGTTGTATGCAGTTTCAATCGATTTGATCGTAATGTTTTAGTTGTGTATGTTTTTCATATTGAATTATTAAATACTAGCGGCGCCCCGCAGTTTCACCCGTGTTCGATCCTGTGAGAATATCGGGATAAAAAGTATCCTGTGTTAATCCTGGCTTAAAACTATGTGTGTGCCAAGTTTCATCCAAATCCGTTCAGTAGTTTTTGCGTGAAAGAGTAACAAACATCCATCCATCCTTTCATCCATACAAACTGTCGCGTTTATAGTATTAATAATTAATAATAGGATTTTGTACAAAAAGTCGTTCAAACACTAAAAATCTGGAGAAGAATGTGTTCCTCATTATCAGCATTAGCCCACCCCGTCGCATCGCATCGCCTGCCCGCGCTACAACTTCATTTTCGCTTAGCGTTCTTTCTTACCTTTATCTTTTACTCGACTTTTAAGAGTCATAGCGTCGTGATAAATACCTTTCCTTCCTTCTTTTCTTTTCAGTTTATTTGCATGCCTTTTTGAACAATTGGTAACTAACATGCTCAAGAAAAATTTTTCAAATCCGACCTGTAGTGTTAGAGATTAGACCTTTCAAACAAACAAACTCTTCTGCTTTATTATTAGTATAGCTAAAGATAAAGTCATTTCAAAAACTGTTTGATTCACCCTTGTATGTAACACTTTTTTTTTTATAGAATCTTGCCTCGTATTGTCAGGGTGGACAGGGTTTTGTGTTCCTTTATTGGATGAGAATGGAAAATTGGGTTTGTTGAATATGTCTACCCATGTCTGCATAACTATTTTATCACTACTTTAAGGCAGACGTGTGCAGACTGCGTAAATAAATTACATTATGTAAGATATACAATGAAAGCACTATCTGGAACTGTTAGATACAATTTGATGTTGGCCTTAAAACGAGAGTGCGTCGCTAACCAGCACCCTAATTCCGTAACACACTATCAACCACAACCTGAATAATTCTGAAGGATATTGCTAATCCATTGCTTCATATGTTCGAAAAAATTGTCTGCTCATCAACTTAAATAACGCAATGAATGTTGTTGAACTGTCAAAATTAAAGCTATTCCTACTGTGAGTGTGCTACGCAAATAACGCGCAGGCGACCCCACGGGATCACGTACGAGGGTACGACTGTTCATCTGCACAAATGAATAAAAATGTTTAAGATAAGTTGGGTATAAAATTTTTTGAAATTAGGTAAAAGTGGGCAAGTGGGTCTGACTAACTTTCAAGCACACAAGAATTAAAACGGCTACGTAGGTAGTTAGGTACTTGGCCTATAAAACTAGTCCTCTATGTAAGTACAGGGTGGGCAACTTGGAGGAATACAACTTTTTTTGCCGCCATTTTGTATTGGCGGCAAATATGTTAGTTGTTTCATGAAAATGATTTTGTGTATATACGGCTATGGAGCGTTTTACGAATGAAAGTGTTTTAATTATTAAAATATTCTACTCAACCCAATCATGTATTGCGGAAATTCTAAGAAAATTGCGGCCAATTTTTGGTAGAAATCACTCACGGCTAACAATAACTCGTTTAGTGATTAAATTTGAGCAGCATGGCATTGTAACAGAGAAAGCAATTTTCTTACATAAAGAGAATCAGTTGGGGCTTAGGAAACATGTGGTTCCACAAGACGAGGCCATATATCGTACGGCACGAGCCACAATCTAGACATTGAAAAGAACGTTTCCGAGTCGATTAATTTGGAGAAACGGTGACATTGATTGGTCCCCAAGATCCCCGGTTTTAACAGCTCCTGACTTTTTTTGTGGGACTATCTAAAGGGACGTGTCTATGCTAACAGGCTAATAAACCTTCAAGAATTAAAACAAAATATCTGAGACACAGTCACTGAAATAACGCAGGAAATGTGTGAAAATGTCATGAAAAACCCAGTGAAAAGGGTTCACATCTGCCATGCTGCTGGAGGTGGACATTTGTCTGAGATTATTTTCCATACTGAATTGCCGGCCCTAAATACTATATTTAAATAAAAATACTTAATAATTTTTATATTCAATAGAATAAAATTTAAAAAATAAGGTGTATTCCTCTTATTTGCCCACCCTGTATTAACATTAGGTAGGTACATTGAAAAAACGTTAAATCTTTAAGTAGGTACTTACATACGAATATTTAATCATGTAGGACGTCGCCACAATACAAGGAAGGCTAATATTGTAAAAATATGTACATTCTTTAAATACGGTTTAGGTATACCCTATAAAATTCTTAAGGAATAAAAGGGAAATGGGTCTACGGCTCAATAAGTATTGTTGTGAGGAAAGGACTCGGTATACACGATAATAACGTTTAAGAATTAATAGAATCCGTGCCGGCCAGACGTTTTGTGTGATCACGTGACGGAATTATAAACTGACATTTACCGACCTCTAACAGAGGTCAATATTCGCTTTTGGCTCGTCTTAAGGTTCACAAACAATAGATCTAGATAGGAAAAGTGAAATAAATTCTGATATATATTTTATTAACTATGTGCGTACTGTGTCCTGGTTATGAATGGCGTGCCAGCTGCTTGTTATTCCGCTGAAGTTGTAACAATCAATTGAACGGAGGATTCATATGAGACGGAGGCATTCACTTCGACGAGCCTTAATATTTTAATATAGATCGTTGCTTAAGAAATGATTTCGGTTCATAATACATGTAGGTTAGGTATAGGACGGTAGACAGAAAAAATCAGCATGATAAAACCTTTACTGGCGCATTCCACTGTGATAGGTTTTGAATGTAAAGAAAAGAAAGAAAGAAATACGTTTGTTTGCGGTAAACATGACGCAGAGAAATAACACAAACACAAAAAAGAAACAAGTTTTGGGGAAATGTGAGTCAGATCCACGCAATATGGTCATCGCTACTTAGATATATTTAAATTAAACTTAGCGATTTAACGCGAATTCGTCATCAAAAACCGAGGCAAATTGAGGAAAATGTCATGACTTGTCTTGCCAGTATCTAAACCTCTTGAAACCCTGTTTATTGTGAATCAATCTTATTTCCAAACCAACCTATTCGACCCAAATGGCCATTACAGCCACATCTAATACATCACAAAAGCCGGATACATTGAAAGCCGGGCTTTGATTCTGGACACTTATGTGAGTAAATAGATCTATCAACATTAAAGATTAGGTACCTACAAGGTAGATTAATTCATGTAAGAGAGATGCCACACGGGTGTTCCAATGCGTTGTGTCGTCGCAGCGCAGTGATTTCGACGCAGAGAGTGCCACACCAGCGCTGCTATGCGTCGTCGCAACGCAACGCATCTTATCCCAACGTCGCACCTTCACGACGTCGACGTCCGTCTTCGATATTCTTGGATATTCTAAAAAATACTACGCCACTCCGTTGTCGTGTCACCGCAATACCCCTCCCTGCTTCGTCTCCCTGTCCTTTTGTCCGATGCGTTCCGTTGCCGCACCGTGTGGTATGACGCTCAAATTTCGTCTCGTCACAGCGCTGACGCAACGCATTGGGAACGCCCGAGTGGCATCGCCCTAAGTATAATCAGAGAATGATTTAGAGGCGAACTACGACAGAGTAGTTGGACTAAGTTGTTGAGATCAGCCTAGCGAAATGAAAGGGTGGCTATAACTCCAAGATCGTGCGAGTCTGCAAGTTCAGCCGATAGGTAGATAACTAGCCAAACTATCCACTTTGAAAGCCTCAGTGAAAGATGAAGGAAATTATCAATATTAATAGGTAGGTACATAAACACAGTGAAGGTATGTTTGTACTTCAGCAAGGTTGATAAGGTTAGAAGCCTGTTTTGTTATGACCGCAGTTTATTTAGTGCATATTAATCAGCTTGCTCTCCTAATTAATTATCTAATCAAAACACTAGTGATTGGGGTTTCAGGGAGGTAAGTACCTCCTACATGACTAAAGGTAGGATGCCTTTCAGAAAAGGGTAAATTAATGTTTTTTTGCATAATTAGAAGTTAACGCTAAACGGAAAGTTATACTTTAGAACGAAGTCGGTTTTAATTAATTTTAGTTCGAAACACTAACAAGTTTAATAATTTAATCAAGTTAAGTTTTAGAAGCCACTTAAGTCTTCTAATATTTTAATTAGGCAATAGGTAGGTAGGTACGTCTAGCAAACTCTTTAAACGTTTTAGTGGATTTCAAAATGAAAGCAAATATTATTGTTGAAACGTTGAGGGACTGATTTACTTAACAGCTTGACTTAATATTTAAATCTCATTATCAATGTTTCGAAAAAAAACACTACATTATTGAATATTATAAACTGGCTAGATAATAGTAATTAGAAGATAAATATAAATAAAACTGAACTAATACAATTTACTCAAAGAATACCAACATTTAAAGATTTGGGAGTTAACTATAATAATATTGAAATTAGCGAGGTTACCAATACAATATTTTTAGAACTAAATTATTGATAACAATATAAATCAAGAGAATCATTTAGCTTAATTGACCTGAAGGTATAATAAATGTAGAATACATTAATAAATAATGAAAAAAAAAAAATGTAATAATATAAATTGGAAAGCACATAGAACAGAGCTGTGTAAAAGAATCAGTAGTACAGCGTATGCGCTATATAAACTTGTACCCGTTCTTAATATTGATGCCCTACTCACGGCATATCATGGAGCGACTGCGTCATACCTCCGATATAGGATAATATTTTGGAGCAATTCGACAAACAGGGAACTAGTTTTTAAAGCCCAGAAAAGGTGTATACGAGCGATGTTTAATCTTAAAATTCCAGAAAGCCGTGAACCATACTTTAGACAATATAAAATCCTGACGTCACCTTACCTGTACATTTTTGAAACCGCGACTTTTATAAAATCCAATCCTGAACTTTTCGAGACTATGGCAGATACAAGTACTCGTAGCAGCAGGAAACACACACAAATTAGATGGCGATTACAGAAGGCAAATACGGCATTACTACAGAAGAGTATATACGGCATGGCTCCAAAAATTTATAATAGGTTACCAGATGAATTATTAAGCTTAAATAATAATCTTTTCAAAAAACATTTGCATCACTTTCTAGTCAGTAAAACTTATTATAAAATTAGTGGTTTTCTCGAAGGTATAAATAATGTGAATGGGAAATACAAATTCAACGAGATTGTAATACTTTTTTAATTTAGTGTATATTTGATGGATATATTGTAAATTTTTATTTCTGTATTGACATGGCCCTTTAGAAATGTATTTAATTATTTATATTTTCTTTTTCTTTTCTTATATTTTAAAATAAATGACTCTGATTGTTTTGTTTGTATTATAAAATAGTGTTATTCTTTATTATCTGAATTTTATCATTGGAAGTATTTAATTTTTACTATATAATATTGTTATGAATGGTAATGTATACGTACTAATTTTATGTTGCTGCATGTCCCCACTTAAATCTACTAAGCACGAATTTGTGAAGATTAAATAAAACTTAATAAGTAAAATTTGCATGCCAGTAAGGTAGATCATGGAGAACGTTATCACATTTTATGTCAACACCACTGTAGGTATATCTTTGATCAGCAAATAAATTATTTTATTGATTATTGAAACTTATCGAAAAAAATTCGTTTGGATAACTGAAAACACTCCTATATTATACAGTTTTAATTTTATATCGTTGGGAAAATGTTTGACTAATATTATTAACTGACCATATACCTGAAGGCCAATACCCGTAATTAAAAACGATTAATCTAGTCGCAATCGCATCTCAGCGACAATTAATGACAAAAACTTGTCAAAATTGTAGGGAAATAAAAGGTATTTTTGACAGATTAAGACTGAAATCAGAAGGCCAATTCTCGTAATTTAAAACGTTCAAAATCTAGTCGCAGTCTCATCTCGGCGATAAACAAATGTCAAAAACTTGTCAAAATGTAGGGAAATTAGAGGTATTTTTGACAGATTGAGACAGAGATCAGACTGTGAATGTTCTTAAAATTTCGAGAATTGCCCCTTTTTTTTTTTTTTTTTTTTTTTTTTTTCAGGATGGGAAATCATCAAATGACTCCTCCCGCTCTGGGTGGAGCAGAAGGGAGTGTCAGACTCTTACTGACTAAAACCCACCCGTGTTCCTTCCTTAGCCCTTTACATACCAGGGCAGCGGTAACCCTTTCGGACAATCCCGCTACCCCGGCAGGCTTCGGCCCTGTCGGGCCCCGTCAACTACGCTGACATCTCTTTGAGGCGCGCGTGGAACACATACACGCCGTCCGGCACGGGCCTGGTCCTGATCGGACGGAGAGCTACCCATTGCTCTCCGCCCGCAGGCCCGCGCCTACGGTGGCCGGGAGTCGTCACGCGGCTCCCGACGCCCGGAGCGTCTCCCTCGGCGGCTGAGGCGTGAGGATCTTTCCCTCGCCCATCCCGCCACCTCCTTCGCTAGCATGACTGCTTCGCAGAAGGAGGTGACCGCCTCCCACTCCCTCTCGCCCCGGACCATGGCTTGCACCAGGGCCGGGCGCGAGAGGTCGCCGCCGCTGCCGATCGCCTCTACGAGGACACGGCGGTGCTCTGCCCAAGCGGGGCAGACCTCCACCGTATGCTCCACCGTGTCCTCTGGGCGATCCTCGCAGTGGTGACACCCGGGCGTCTCCTCCCGCCTGATGATGTGCAGGAACCTCCCGAAACATCCGTGTCCGGAGAGGACCTGCGTCAGGCGGTAGGTGAGAGCGCCGTGACGCCTCCCTAGCCACTCCTCAAAGAGGGGTCTTACCGCCGCAATCGTGGCGTGCCCTGCGCTGGGTTGCGATAGTCGCGCCTTCCATTCCACCATGAGACCGCGCCGGAGGTCCGTCCGCTCCGCAGCAATTTGCCGCGGGTGCGGAGTTTCCCCCCGACGTAGTGCCTCAGCGCGCCAGTCATACAGGCGCGCGAGGACTATCGCCTCCAGATCCCATGGTGGCAGTCCGGCAAGGAGGCTTGCTGCCTCGCCCGAGATCGTGCGGTATCCCCGGATAAGCCTTATGGCTACCACCTTTTGGGGCGCGTTCAGGTAGTGTGCGGCTCGAAGCCGCAGTGAACGCGCCCATACCGGGGCCCCATAAAGGGCCATGGACCGCACGACCCCCGCGTAAAGCCTCCGGCAGGAGGCGTTTGGCCCCCTCAGGTTGGGCAGGAGCCGCTTTAAGGCGGCCCCGGTCCGTTCCAGTTTGGGGGCCAAACGTCGGAAATGCTCGACGAAGTTCCACCGGCTGTCGAGGACGAGACCCAGGTATCTCATCGTTGTCTCGACGCCGATGTGAACCCCTCCTACCATCAGTTGGGATCCCGAAGGTGGCCCGTACCGGGGCCCATGAAAAGACATGGCCTCGGACTTGTGCAATGCCACCTCGAGACCCAACTGCCGGATCCTTTCCACGACTATCGCAACCCCGCGTGTCATCGCGTCGGCCGCCGCCTGATGCGACCTCCCCTGCGCCAGGACCAGCGTGTCGTCAGCGTAGCAAACTACGCTGACGCCATCAGGGAGGTCGGCCCGCAGCACCCAGTCGTAACCGATGTCCCACAGGAGCGGCCCCAGAACCGATCCCTGCGGGACACCGCACGACATCTCTCGCCGGTTCCAATTCCCGTCGCGACCGGGGTAGATGACGGCTCTGTCCGTCAAATACGCCCCGACTATTCGACGGAGGTAAGTCGGCACCCGGTGATACCGGAGTGCCTCCCCTATGCAGCTCCAGGGCAGGGTGTTGAACGCGTTGGCGATGTCGAGTGACACCGCCACGACCACCTCACCCCGGGACACCGCGTCCCCCGTCGTGAGGGCTCTCACGCGCATGATGGCGTCCACCGTCGAGCGCCCCTTGCGGAAGCCAAACTGGCACTCCGCAAGATCCGGCCCCGTCCTCACCAGGTGCCCGACGAGGCGGCCCGCAATCACTCTCTCAAAGAGCTTGCCGACCTCGTCGAGCAGCAGAGAATTGCCCCTCAGACTGTGAACGTTCTTAAAATTACGAGAATTGCCCCAATGATTCTCGAAGTTGTGTTGTTTTCAGACCATTGCGAAACTAAGCCTTTACCAACAACTTGTAGGTTATCTATGGCAACTTTTAAACCCGACACGCAACCAGAGAGTTGCCAACTTTGAAGAGGCTAAAACAGTTTGGAAGACAGTTAATCCAAAGGAGATAAAGAAGAACACACGTGACTTGAATTCTCGTGATACTAGTTCGTATCTGATCATTTCTGAACGTAGACGAGTCTTGTAATAGAAAGCTCGAATAGGAGGAAACTGTCGTTATATCAATCCTTGCTGTAATCACAGCGTTTAGCAAATGGATCGTCATGGATTGCTTTCATTAGTACAGACGCCAGCAAGTCAAGCTACTCGAAACTGTCAAATTTTCCCAATCAACCTTGAACCTTAATGCTTTAGCGTTAAAGTTGAAAGTCTATTAAAGAAATTTGACAGATTGTAGTAGCTTGATGTGCTGTCATCTGTACCTACCTATCTATGTAGGTATGTATATCGCTAAGCGCCGGTGAAACTATGAGAAGGTCTTTACTGCCTCGTTAATTTAGTGGTCGTCTACTGTTGAGCATTAGGTCCTAGGGTTGGATTCCCGGTTCTGGCAGTGTCATTGAGTTGTTCCATCTGGACTTTCTCCGTAGCAGCCGGAGTCTGGATATGTGCCCGGGTGATGGCAGTAGGCTCGCTCCCTATTACATGGGCCTTAAGGTGGATGCTCCAAAGTAGCCCGCGAAATTAAAATTTTCTTACGTTTTTTGCAATTTGCTGGTCAGTACTAAGTTTTACGTTGATTAAAATATGATTCGCGGCCGTAACAAATATGTATTTACAGAATTATAATCATTAGAATCAGTAATACAACTTGTTAAGTTAGCATAATCCTAAAATGTCAAGATTTAATGTAATAGTCATTCAGTAGGATTGCTTGATCTTAGAGAGTTGTGTTGATGACTTTAATGATTATAATTCTGTAAATACACGATACGCTGTTGTTACGGCCGCGAATCATATTTTAATCAACGTACAACTTAAGTAGTACTGACCAGCAAATTGCAAAAAACCTAAGAAAATTTGAATTTCGCGGGCTACCTTTGAGCATCCACCTTAAACATAACTGGCGAAATGTGAGTGTACTAAAGTTGTCAAAAAATAAAAGGCCCGTTTTGACATTGACAGTTCTAGTAGTTAATAAAGATCAAATTCGCAAAACACGTATTCGTTTGTATGAAACTGACAGGTGTCAAGAACGCATTCTCAAATGTCAAAACGGGCCTTTTATTTTTTGACAACTTTTTAGGTACACCTCTGCCTTAAGCTGCGAAGAATACAGTCGTGATGGTATTCGTATGTTATGTCAAAGTAAAGACATACCTACCAATGTTTACATTGTAATTTATACTACACGCCAAAAACGTGTCTCAAAATTCGATACGTTTACCAACACCATCTTTAGACTGTTAATGCCTGCCAATATATCGAGAGTGATTGATGACGAGAAGCAAAAGTAATTTAATACAGTGTTATCATAAAAAAGCAGGTACCTATCACCCGGGCTTAATTTATTGCCTATATCATTTAGTAGGTACCCAAGATCAGCCGGAATTCTTTGGAAGAATTTGTTTTTTTTTTGGTTTTCATCTTTTAGATCCCTTTCTAGAAGGCAATTGTAGAAGTAAAACCTGCACACTAATTGCGTACATACCATACTATAAAGAATTGTTCCCATGTTCGAAAAAATTATCTGCTTAACAACGTAAATAACGCAATGAATGTTGTTGAACTGTCAAAATGAAAGGCATTGCTACTGTCAGTGTGTTACGAGATTACCCCGCGGACCTTCAACATTGCTTACACGTGGCGTAGAATTTGCAAAAGGCAAAATTGGACTTCAAAGGTTAATTGGAGTTTTCAACAATTTTAAGGATGAATAAATCCACATTAGATTCAATTCTATTAACTACCTATTTAAACTTGAAACCTCTAAAGACCTAAACCGGTTTAACCCTTGCGATTCCTAATAGATTTGTCTGATACCCGTACCGCAAAGTTCTCGCTTCTTTGGTTGTGGCTGAACAAAGCCTTGGCCTGATTTTGTGTTAACAATTTCGTAGCGATAACCTTTAAATAGAATGTTACTTTGAATTTAAACCTTTTTGTAGACGTTGGCGTCTTAGCTGGTAGATTGATATCTATTGGTAGACGCCAGCTACCCGACTAAAGAATATGGGATGAACCGCGTTTTTGTTAAAAGCCTTCCCTGACAAGAGGTACCAAGGCCAAAATAATAACGAAATATATCAAATATGATCATATATTTGGACTCGTTCCTAACTGATTGGACGGAGAAGGCACAGCACAAGGAAAGGTAGAAGATTATGGGGGAGGCCTTTGCCCAGCAGTGGGACAATATAGGCTAACGGAAAAAAAAGATCATACATATAATTATGAAAAAAAAGTTAAATATTAGCTTTTTTTTCAGAAATATTTACTTATAATTACGGTATTAAATGCCCTTTTTCCTTCAAAGTATAATTAACTATTTACTAAAGGAAAATATTTACATAAAATAGGTAAATGAAGATCATCCAAGTGGAATAACTAAGTACTATCTACTAGTTATAATATTATAATAGTAAAAACATTATAATATTATTCAAGCTGTTGCCAACGAGTAATCCTATTCACAGACTACAAAATCATATCACGTAAAACAAATGGATTTTATGTTTCTTGAAACATTTGATTAACTAATGGTAGCAATATATCTCACTTAGTATGCTACTTGTTTATTTTGGGATATTTCAAGAACAAAAACTCCAGTATTTTTATCATTTGGACTAACACACAAACACATAAATACACATTTACGTCACAATACTTATGATGAAATGCTAAAAGTACGACTGCCTCCTTAAATTTTCATTAGAGGCCTTATGTAGGTATGTACTTGAAATATTAACGATTTTTTTTAATGCTCTCTTCTTTTTATGTTATTTCCAGTTACCCGGCTAACTACTGTCGAATGAAACTGCCAAAATCGGATGGTAAAAGCTAAAATAATGAGTAAGGAAACGTGACAACACTCTTCATGTCAGTCATAAGGCACATAATTATGTATACAATTGCGAGTGACCTGCACTCCCCAGACCAGAAGTCCTAAACTGGCGACTGTCATAGGTACAGTCATGAGCACCAATATGTCGACACTTGTCAACTTTCAATTGCGATTTTTTCGTGAAATAACGAATGCAACATTGAAATACGTCACATTACATAAACGTATGGGTTCGACAATGCTATGTTCGTAACAACATAAAATTTAATTCAAAAATAAAGGAGTAAATCGCTTTTGAATAAGGCCAATTGTATACATACTTTTGCTCGTGACTGTATCTATGTAACAAAATGCTCCTTACTTGAAATTACCTCTATCAATCAATCTGGCTAACCCTATCCCAACTATGTTTGGGACGGTTTCCAGTCTAACCGGATGCAGCTGAATACCGTTTTTAACATGGAGCGACTGCCTAGTTGACCTCCACAACCCGGTAACTGGGTAACCCCTTGGTAAGACTGATTATCAGACTCTTTGGATTCTAACTACCCGTAACGAATGTCAAAGATCTACGAATGACAGTACGGATTTAACGCACTTTCCGAGGTAAGGAGGGGTTTCAATATGTAATGGATGGTTACCCATCCACGAACCGACTGCGGCAAGCATCGCTTAGCCTTCAATCGACCCTTGTGGTAGTTATCATTTAGCCACGAGCTCCTAATTTAACATGACCTCTATCAAAAGGAATAAAAGAACCAAAAGAAAGTACGTAGTTTGAGTCAGCTAAGAAAAATAATGGTCAATTAGTAACGAATCCGTTCCGGACGTCTGTAAAACTAGCATACCTAAGTACTTCACTATAGGTAAAGGTATACTAACAACTGGTTCATGATTTCATAAGTTTATAGCATCGTTGAGATTAGGTATTACAGTGTGCGTAGGCCCAGGTGGTACAAAGTGGTAACTAAAGGTGAACGTCGGAGTAACATTGTAGAATTAATTTCGTAGTTTTAGTCTTAATAATTTTCCAAAACATTGCGATGTTATGGAAGGTCACATTGTAATGTGATGTAATGTTATTCAGCATTTAAACATCACAAAAAAGAAGAAATGCACTAATCTGCACCCTAAGTGCGTAACACACTTTCAATAACAATCCGAAAGATTTGGAAGGAAACTGCAAATCCATTGCTTAATGTATTTAAAACATTCGTCTGTGCAACAACGTAAAAAACGCAATGTATGTTGTTAAAGGCGATTGTGAGTGTTTCGCTGTTCCAATTTAAGACCAGGAAATGTTTACAAAATCTAGTCTTGAAAATAACTGTGACATAATATTTCGTTCACCTGTAACACTTTATTATCAACGCGGAGAAGGAAGAGTAATCTTTTGTAGTCGTTCGTCGGATTTTTTATAAAAACTGTTGCTTTTCTCGTAAATTCTCTGTCGCGATAAAATAACAAAACAACTAGGTATTCATTGAGTAGTGCGTAAACAAGGCGGTTGAAATTATAATACTCGCCTCTAATCGTCTTTAACTTTTCTAATCCTTAAATTGTTATTAGAAGGTTTAAGATTTCTAGACTTTATTACGCCTTGGGAATTATCTAGCCAATTTATAAAAGACCGAGAAGCGGTATTATGTATATCCAACTTACGGTGGATTTTTTGGGGTGGATAAACGGAATCACCGCTATCCCTCACTGGATTTAACAATACGCCGCCCATCAGTGGTAACAAAACCGGTATAAGCCTGGCCACTCATTCTGTTCAAACTCCATACTACACTAGGCCAGCTCAAGGTCAAAGTGTTACCACAGACGTGCAGTCGACTATACATTACTTTATTTATACTTGTTATCCTCTCTAACTTAGTTAAAAATACTGAAACAGCTTTCAGAAAAACCACCATTTTACCTTTTGCATGAACAAATTGAAATCACATTTTCACGTTTGTCCTTAACTTTCAAAGGTGGATTGGTAAATACTTTTTTAAAACTAAGATAAATTGTGCCTGCGAATCCGTCGGTAATCCTCAACTTAACGGAGAAGATAACACGTGACCCGACCTAAGTGAATGTATTTTTAATTCGCTCAGATCTAACTTGAGGCGCCGTCACCATTGCTCTAATTGAAGATTACGTTTCTCAAATATTGTTACGGCCGTTATTTAATTTTATGGGTTTCTTGATGGCGGTACAAACATTTATAGCGTGGGGTAGGATTGCATTTTTGACTTCTAATGTTGTTTATCTACGTCGTAGATTGTGGGATTACAAGTTGCTGCGGCGTAGCGTGGGAGCTGTCCACGTTGCTACATAGGTTCCGAACATCCGTAGGAATCATGAATTGTTACTATGTCGTAGTTTACAGACAAAAGCAGTGATCACAGTTCGCTACGCCGTAGCATGCGGACATCTTCTGTAGGAATCATAAGCTGCTACGTCGTACATACATACATGATCAGCCTATAATGCTGCTGGGACACAGGCCACCTCTCGGTGAGAGGGAGTAGGCCGTAATCCACCACGCGGGCCCAGTGCGGATTGGAAGATGTCAAATGTCTCCGAATTTTTGGTTCTAGGACATGCCGGTTTCCTCACGATGTTTGCCTTCACCGATTTGAGAGCAGTGGTGATGAAGTAATTTACACAAAGTAAAGCGCCTGTCTGGGTTCGAACTTACGACCTACAATTGGTAAGTCGCGGCCGTAACCCCTGGGCCACCAGTGCTCTTCTACGCTACGTTGCTACTACGTCGTAGCTTGGAAAAATCATTAGATTAAAAACTGCTACGTCGTAGCTAGTAGACCTCGGAAACAAAAGTTGCTATGACGTAGCTTGTGGACCCTGGAATCGAAAGCAGCTACGGCGTAAGTAACTCACAAGTCAGTAGATGCTACATCGTAGTTTTTCGGTCACCAGTAGACTGTAAGCTACAAGTCGTAGCTTGCGGATATCAGAAGGCCAATTCTCGTAATTTAAAACGTTCAAAATCTAGTCGCAGTCTCATCTCGGCGACAAACAAATGTCAAAAACTTGTCAAAATGTAAGGAAATTAGATGTATTTTTTGACAGATTGAGACTGAGATCAGACTGTGAACGTTCTTAAAATTACGAGTATTGCCCCTCTGTTGACCATAAGCTGCTTAGTCGTAGTTCTGTCAAGCATTATGACCTATAGAAAGGTATTAATCCAGCTATTTTACAAGTAAATTGACAACAAATCCTAACTAATATTATAATTGCGAAAGTAAGCATGTTTGTTACCTTTTCACGCCTAAACCACTGAACCGATCATCCTGAAATTTAGCATATACGTTGTCAGGTGTACAGAAACGGACATAGGGTACCTTTCATCCCGAAAAAAAGTGCTGTTCCCTAGGAAAACAACAATAACGTTATTATGATAATAGATGGCGCCACGTGTCTTTCGGATCATGATTCAAATTCTAACTTAACGCGAGCGAAGCGGGCAAAAGCTAGTGTTAATTATAAAGTTAAGATTTCTACCTATTAATCATTCCCGAAATTATTCACATTACAATAGCAGCACGCTACTAACAATAAAACACAGGCAGCAAAATTGTAAATTAAATGAATATTCGTCAACAACATTCCTAGAACATTTGGCGTTTCATTCAAAGGGACTAATTACAGTGTTACCGCCTGATGGAGCTGAAAGTGCATTTTCAAAGCGTTCTTATTAATTTATGATAAAGTTTTCATCAAAATAAATTCTGCAAAGAGTATTATTAATGCAAATATCTCCTGGAAATTCTTTCACCTGTGTAATTACGCGCCTTTTATACTGGCAGCCCTTGAACGCCATTTTGTTTTAAATCTTTTAGCATTTTATTTTCTTAACTTATGTGAGAGCATGACGTTTCTTGTGTGACCTTTATGAACTTCAAATAATGTTTTATGCTCGTGACTTACCTGCGTACGATCGGTACCATCTGTCTCCGGCGATAAAATCAACCCTTTGTGTTTCTGAGACTCTTTTACACCATCTTATAGCAACCTTCGTTTATATGTATGTGTCGTTAACGCTAAAATAACTAGATACACGACACCGGGCATCCTAGTGTGGGGTCTAGCGCTACTTTATTGCACTAAGTATATCTTTAATTATTATTTTTTCAATTTTAATTTTTGTTTTACTATCTTTTGTCATTTGTGCTTAACATGTCATCAAAATGTGTCTAAATAAATGTATTATTATAATTATATTTTGG
This sequence comes from Apamea epomidion, assembly GCA_947507525.1. NCBI lineage: Eukaryota > Metazoa > Arthropoda > Insecta > Lepidoptera > Noctuidae > Apamea > Apamea epomidion. Next base: position 9,422,975 of record OX382225.1, read on the forward strand.
CTATACAAGAATTGACAGCAAAACAAAGTCAGTTGTATATAATGTTTATTAGCTCTCCGCCCACAAGGACCACAACACAGTTTCTACTGACCTTTTAATTGTAGACTATTAATTTAGCAAAAGAGTATCAACCTTCGTGGTCAGGCCTTTGTTAATTGATCGGTTTTCCGCTAGAACAGCCGGCACGCTACACGGAACACGACATCGCCGCTCGTTGCATTAGCGGCTCTTTTCGCGACAGTGAACAAGCAAAACTTTGTATGGATTTTGTTTCGAAATTGTGTTTAGTATTCAGTTTCGAGAGTATAATCAATACTAATACTATATAGTAACTGTTTCTGTCTGTTACCTATTCACGCCTATAACCCTGAAGTTATTGTTATCAAATTTGTAAATAGATTAGAGCCTGGGTCCACGAGAAGGACATGGCCTACTTTTCATTTGGATAAATGTATAAAAAAAAATTGCACGCAAAAGATGTCGCGTACAACAGCCAGTTTGGGTATAGCTTTGAGATAAATGAGAATAAAAATTGTGTTTTATAAATGGTATTCTAGTTTATCTTCTATTATTATTTTGTAACTGTGCCAAACTATTCAATAAACACTTTGAAGAAGTTGTGACTGTTGTGACAAATTGCTGCAAATACAAGGTCATCTTTTAATCTACATGATTTGTATCGTTTTCAAAGTTGTTATTCACGTTGGCTTTGATCCGGGACTGGACGGATGAAAGATCGTTAGCAAGTGTACCGACGGACAGATTTTTCATGCGTGTTTTGGAGTGACGACCATTCGGTTGTTTTGAACCAGATTTATAGAGTACCTTCTAAATAAATTAAAGATAATGGGATAACGGTGATGGGTCCCTGCAAATATTTTAACTGTGTTTTGCCCCTTGGCATCTTAACCGTTCGTGGAGAAGACTGACCCTAGCTTGAAAGGTTGAGTGAGTAAATCTACTATTAAATCTCATTTTCGTTTTAGGTATCTTTTCTAATAACATCAAACATGACAACATGACAACCACTCATAAATATTTAACCCAAAGTGATGAGATATAATATTAAATTGAATTTTAGAAATCGTCACTTTTCTAATACTAAAGTGTCACAAGGCGCTTGAACAGGTAACTGTATCGAACCGCAACACAGTGACACTGTAGGCACACTACAATGGATAAAAGGACACAGTGGCTCGCTAGGTAACGACGCGGCTGACGAGCTGGCCAGAAGGGCATCCAGCACGTGTCTGTGGACCGGAACCTGTCGTGCCCATCCCCTTCAATCAACTACGCAGGTGGCTACCGAGGCACACCCACACACAAGCAGAGAGCTGGTGGACCTCGTCACCGGGCTGCAGGTAGTCCAAGGAAGTCATGCCATCATTAGATGGTAAGCTAACCAAACGGTTACTACGCATGGACAGGAAAGGCCTGCGCCAGGTGACAGGGACCATTACGGGACACTGCTCGCTAAACAAACAATTCCACATAATAGGCATAACGGACAGCCCCCTGTGCAGAGCTTGCATGGAGGCTGATAGAACCATCGCGCATGTGCTCTTTGCGTGCACAGGCGTCACCCAGATTAGGTCAGAAACCCTCGGGACACCCAGATTATACACAGAAGTTCTCAACAGGTCAGGAGACTTAATAAACTTCTGGAAGGAGGTGGGGCTGGCTGGAATAATCACCAACGGCCGCCATGGCCCACGCACAATGGTCCACTTGAAGGACTAAGTGCGGAAACCAAATCTGTAACATAGAACCGTCAGTTTTAGGCTCTTCATTAGTGTAAGGCCACTACTGTATCTTCATAGTAAATAAATAAATGCAAGCAATCTGCAGGTGGCCATCTTTTTATAAAAAACTCTCGGAAATTCTAACTACACCCGGGGGACGATATGAGCGAACCTTTAGAAGCGACTATCTGTCAAAACCTTTTAAAAATGTAACCCATTTATCTGGGCATATTCCTCCGGTACATAATTATATGATGTGACATTTATAAATATTGATACATCCTCCGAACGTGAGCGAGGCAGATGTTTTATAACCAACATTTACATATTCTGGTCTTATTGTACGCAGGTATATTTTTAGGTACTTTTACGACTAACAATCCATATGTTTGACTTTACCAATGTTATTGGTAAACTCAGAATTTCGTTACACTACACGTTGGGTTCGTAAAGCCATTATATTTTTATTACGGGAACGGCTGTTCGGTAGGATTTCTTTTTTTCCAGGTATATTTAATGGACTAGTAGACGGATTTATTTTACTTTATTGGTGTTACGCACATATTTATTAGCTACGTGAACGTCTGTTCGGGGCCTAACTGATAAATAGGTACAGGGATTTTTGTCACGTTGCTCTCGTGTGAAATACTGAAACTAATTTAAACTACAAGTAAGTTATGTTTCCTGATGTTATTAGAAAGGGTTAATCTAGTTATTGTATTATAACTTTATATTTGTGTAGTCATGTAGGCATACATTGTTGGCTTACTATAATGTATATTATTAAATAAAATTATACTACTACTAGTTTATGATTTTTATGACAAATCAAAGCATTATAGTCGTCTCAATTTCCGCCGTGCAAAACCCATTTATTTTGTAAAGAATACTACTAAGTAAAACCAAATTAATAAAGAAATCCATCGGCTAGTTTTTGAGTTCTAAGGTGCCAAATGCTCCGGTTCAGACGTCTGAAGTGAGGTGTCACCTTAAACGTCCTGTATTTTTTTAAGGTTTTTACATCCAATTTCAGGATCAGGTCTACAAAAACGGCTAATTTACTATTAAATATTGGTAGTACCCGCGTTTAAATATGAGACCTGGCTCCTCAATCCATATGGACACATTTTCTTTGCCCTTTTTTCATAAAAACCCTAACAAGCAATTGGCAGTTCTTTCCACGTGTTTCATCGATTTCACGAGCACGCTGCTGGTAAACCTATGCTTAGAATTACGTTGATGTACGAAACAAAATGGAGGCGTTAATGAGAAGTCCTTAATTATTTAGGGAGCATTTCTCTTTTTTAATCCTTTAATACAACTGTTTTAAGTAAAGCTACGTCTGTACAGAGTACTATGTAGCGGCACATGATTTGAGAACGATATACATAATCCAATGGAAAAAAAACAGAAGTAATCGTATATACTAAAAACACTACTTATCTGAATTGGTTCATATCGTTTCATATTGAGGTTGACTAATAATAAATATCTGTAGGCATTTTATCCTTTTGATGTCGCGTCTAGAAGCGGAGAAAAGAAAAAGTTTACCAAGCTTAGTGAGGCAAATTTCAAAGAGGGTATTCGTAGGTCCGGAGACAAAAAAGCTGATTGAAGATTCATCTTTTACATCTACCCTTAACCATACTGAAGAACAAGCGTGGAACGCCTTTATTGGCGTGACAAAAAATCCTTGGTAACAACAAATCCGCTGACTTTCGCGAAAGAATAAAACTGATGCTGGACTTCTACTATAAAATGGGATGCAATATATAATAAAATTGCATTATTTGCTTCATTCACATTTGGACTTTTCCCCCGAAAATATGGGTTCAGTTAGCGATCAAAATGGGAAACGCTTTTATCAAGATGTAGCTGCAATCGAAAAACGTTACCAAGGAAGATGGGAGCCTGCTATGCTCGCAGATTACTGTTGGAGCCTTGTCAGATATACTCCTGGATCCCATTACAAGAGGAAAGCCAGCTGCACCAAGAAACCGTCGCCATTTTAATTAAAACATCAATAAAAGTAAAAGTGAGGGGTTGATTTTGGAAGTGGTGAGCGCTCTGTTCCCTTCAAGGGGGGAGCATACTCCCCCGCCTATGGCTCCGCCACTTGCGGTGCCCGAAGCGGACCACGCGGACGACGACGACGACACCCCTGAAGTGACCGGGGTAGATCTGAGAGCGGCGGTAGGCAGGCTGAAGGCCAAAAATACCGCCCCGGGACCCGACGGATTGCCGGGTAAAGCCTGGGTCCTGGCCTCCAGGGCTCTTGGGCGTCGACTGGAGGCGCTCTTAAGCGCATGCATGGAGAGAGGCCAGTTTCCACTCCGTTGGAAGACGGGGAAGCTGGTCCTCATTCAGAAGCCAGGGCGCCCTGCGGACTCTCCGTCCGCATACCGGCCCATAGTGCTGCTCGACGAGGTCGGCAAGCTCTTTGAGAGAGTGATTGTGGGCCGCCTCGTCGGGCACCTGGTGAGGACGGGGCCGGATCTTGCGGAGTGCCAGTTTGGCTTCCGCAAGGGGCGCTCGACGGTGGACGCCATCATGCGCGTGAGAGCCCTCACGACGGGGGACGCGGTGTCCCGGGGTGGGGTGGTCGTGGCGGTGTCACTCGACATCGCCAACGCGTTCAACACCCTGCCCTGGAGCTGCATAGGGGAGGCACTCCGGTATCACCGGGTGCCGACTTACCTCCGTCGAATAGTCGGGGCGTATTTGACGGACAGAGCCGTCATCTACCCCGGTCGTGACGGGAATTGGAACCGGCGAGAGATGTGGTGCGGTGTCCCACAGGGATCGGTTCTGGGGCCGCTCCTGTGGGACATCGGTTACGACTGGGTGCTGCGGGCCGACCTCCCTGATGGCGTCAGCGTAGTTTGCTACGCTGACCTGAGGGGGCCAAACGCCTCCTGCCGGAGGCTTTACGCGGGGGTCGTGCGGTCCATGGCCCTTTATGGGGCCCCGGTGTGGGCGCGTTCACTGCGGCTTCGAGCCGCACACTATCTGAACGCGCCCCAAAAGGTGGTAGCCGTAAGGCTTATAAGGGGGTACCGCACGATTTCGGGCGAGGCAGCAAGCCTCCTTGCCGGATGGGATGTCACCATGGGATCTGGAGGCGATAGTCCTCGCGCGCCTGTATGACTGGCGCGCGGAGGCACTACGTCGGGGGGAAACTCCGCACCCGCGGCAAATCGCTGCGGAGCGGATGGACCTCCGGCGCAGTCTCATGGTGGAATGGAAGGCGCGACTATCGCAACCCAGCGCAGGGCACGCCACGATAGCGGCGATAAGAGCCCTCTTTGAGGAGTGGCTAGAGAGGCGTCACGGCGTTCTCACCTACCGCCTGACGCAGGTCCTCTCCGGACACGGATGTTTCGGGAGGTTCCTGCACATAATCAGGCGGGAGGAGACGCCCGGGTGTCATCACTGCGAGGATTGCCCAGAGGACACGGTGGAGCATACGGTGGAGGTCTGCCCCGCTTGGGCAGAGCACCGCCGTGTCCTCGTAGAGGCGATCGGCAGCGGCGGCGACCTCTCGCGCCCGGCCCTGGTTCAAGTCATGGTCCGGGGCGAGAGAAAGAAAGAAAGAAAGAAAGAAAAAGTATTTATTGCGACTCGCACAGGAAAATCATAAACTAAACTAAACTAAACACAAACAAAAATAAAAAAAAACAAATTATATAAAAAAAAAAAAAAAATAGGTACCAAAACCAAATAGAGAGGGAGTGGGAGGCGGTCACCTCCTTCTGTGAAGCAGTCATGCTAGCGAAGGAGGTGGCGGGATGGGCGAGGGAGATCTCCTCACGCCTCAGCTGCCGAGGGAGACGCTCCGGGCGTCGGGAGCCGCGTGATGACTCCCGGCCACCGTAGGCGCGGGCCTGCGGGCGGAGAGCAATGGGTAGCTCTCCGTCCGATCAGGACCAGGCCCGTGCCTGACGGCGCGTATGTGTTCCACGTGCGCCTCAAAGAGATGTCAGCATAGTTGACGGGGCCCGACAGGGCCGAAGCCTGCTGGGATAGCGGGATCGTCCGAAAGGGTTACCGCTGCCCTGGTACATAAAGGGCTAAGGAAGGAACACTGGTGGGTTTTAGTCAGTAAGAGTCTAACACTCCCTTCTGCTCCACCCAGAACAGGAGGGTCATTTGATGATTTCCCATCCTCAAAAAAAAAAAAAGGGGTTGATTTTGAAGCTTTGCTTTGGTTTGGTAAAGTACACCTACATTAATTAATCATCAATTGTTAGAATCCTAAGGAAAAATAACGTTATCCTTTCGGCTAGATACAAAGCAAATATTATCACGGGTACCTAATGGTCGGAGAAAAGCGATATGTGCCATTCATTACCAGAAGTTGACCTTCAAGATAACGAGGATGTGTGGCGTTTACCACGAAAACTGACTCCTAAAGTGATTTAGGTAATAAAGCATGAACTGAGCGAAAATGTTTAATTTCTGACTGAAGGTACGAGATATTCTTACGGAGTAGCCGTAGGCTCAAAGTGGGAACACCTGAGTATAATATTATACTTACAAGTTTGAGTTATTTTAGGTTTCATTGAATTATGTCAATCATAACCACAATTCGGACAGATTGCTGTTTCTGACAACTACGAATTGAGTGTAGATCATGAGTACCTATGTAAAAATATGTAGTTAAAATTGAAACTTAGTGGCGTAGGTACCTGAACTGGACAAGTAGGTAACTAAAGTAACTCATATCTCTGTACATTATTTATGCTGCTGAAAACGTATGACAAAAATGTACCCCTTGATTTTCATAAAAATAAAGTTTAAGCGAACTCTATTCAGTAACTATCAAAAGATCATTGATAAAAAATTGCCCAAAAAGGCTTCAAATAAATTTAACGAAATTGAATTTTACGTCCAATTTTATATTCACAAAATAAATAGTAAAAGGGTTCGGTTACCGTTAATGGAATTGCTAGGTGATACAGTACCTACTTATGTACCTAGGTAGGTTCTTCTATTAAGTACATATGAAAGGTTATTTTGTCCATTTACTATATTAACCTTATGTAGTCATCTTGATGTACAAATATTTTAGGTTAGTACTTTTTGGCATTTGTTTAAAGTTTTATTATTTTTAATTCATTCTATTAATCCGGAACCCAATATAGGTTTGAATAATATTTATATTTTTTCTGAATGATTATTTTATCAAGTAAATTTTTTATAATATTTTTTTGTGTATTTTACTGCTTTGTGCAGTCACGAGTAAAAGTATGTATACACTCGGCTTTATTCAAAAGCGATTTACTCCTTTGTTTTTTAATGAAATTTTATGTTGGTACGAACATAGCATTTTCGAACCAATACGTTTATGTAATGTGTCGTATTTCAACGTTGCATTCGTTATTTCACGAAAAAATCGCAATTGAAAGTTGCCAAGTGTTGACATATTGGTGCTCGTGACTGTACAAGTAGTATCAAAAAAGAATTTGTGATGTAAGTCCAGAATTAGTTTTCCCTGAGGCGGCGACCAACCCGCCGCCGGTTGAACGCGTCCCAAAGGGTCATGGCTGTCCGGCTGGTCCGAGGATACCGCACGGTCTTCGCTGAGGCGGCGAGCCTCCTTGCCGTATTGCCGCCATGGGATCTAGAACCCTAAGTCCTCGCCCACATATGTACGTAACTCCGATGCCGTGACAAATCACGGTACAGCGGACAAAGTTCCGGCGGGATCTCATAGCGGCATGGAGAGTGCCATTGTCGTAACCCAGTGCTGGGCACGCCACAATTGCGGCGATACGTCCCCTCTTTGAGGAGTGGCTAGAGAGGCGCCACGGCGTCCTCACCTTCCGCCTGACACAGGTTGTTTCGGGAGGTTCCTGTTCAGGATAAAGCGAGAGGAAACGCCAGGGTGTCACCACTGTGCGAAACGCCCGGAGGACACGGTGGAGCACGCGGTGGAGGTCTGCCCGGCTTGGGCGGAGCACCGCCGCGTCCTCGTGGCGGCGATCGGCGGCGGCGATCTCTCGCGTCCGGCCCTGGCCCAGGTCATGTACGGAGCGAGAGTGCATGGGAGGCCGTCACCTCCTTCTGCGAAGCAGTAATGCTCGCGAAGGAGGAGGCGGAGCGCGTGAGGGAAAGGCAATCTCTGCGCCCTCACGGCCCTAGTCGCCGCAGGAGACGCCCTGGACGGGAGTCAACAACCGACTCCCGGCCACCGTAGGCGCGGGCTTGCGGGTGGCGAGCAATGGGCAGCCTGCCGCCCGGTAAGGACCAGGCCCGGGTCGACGACGTGTTGTATTCCACGTGCGCCTCAAAGAGATGTCAGCACAAACTGACGGGGTCCGCTAGGGCCGATGCCTGCCAGGGCCGTGGGTTGTTCGAAAGAGATACCGTGGCCCCTGGCACAGGCAACTGAAGGAACACGGGTGGGTTTTAGTCAGTAAAAGTCTGACACGCCCTTCCGCTCAGCCCAGAGCGGGAGAGGTCATTTGATGATTTCCCACCCAAAAAAAAAAAAGTCCCGTGTAAGTTTTTAAAAGCTATTAATTCTAACAAATGTGTATGTTTACAATTCTGATACCTATTAGTTCTCCAGTCGCACGAAAGGTCATGCTTTCAACTATTTGGGGCCTACAATTTCACGTCTGGAACTACTTTGGTAAACCTACTCATACAACCATATTTATCTTAGTTGAAGGGACGACAGCTACATTAATAATGGTTTACAATAACACCAAGAATCTTCAAAGTTCAAGAATCTCCCTAATAACTAGTTGTTTTACTTAGGTAATGAGCATTTGTAACGTAACTACCCATCTACGTACCTACGTAAATATATGCCACACCTGTAAAGTGATCGGGTACTAACATCTTATAATACGAACCGCTTATTTCCTAAAAGAACCAGTTTTCCACAGGGAGACTTGCTCAGTTCGTCGGCAAAAAAAGGGTTAAAGTTTATAATTTTCTCACTTAGGTATCGTATGTTTTCCAAGGTGACTATGGTTTCCGTGTTCAAAGGTGACTCGACAAAGTGTGACCACACCCGATAAAATGTGACTCGCAAGCTTCACGGAAGTCACGTGGCATGTCACAACTCTGTTTCTAGTTTGAGAGTTTCATTTTGGTCCTTCGGTTCGCAAAGTTAATAATAGCATTTCAGTAAAAAACCGCCGATGGGGTTTAGTGGTCCCAAAAGTTCTGGAGTGGCGACCGCGTACCGGAAGGCGAAAGTTGCGGAATCCGCCGGATGTGTAAAGTGTAGGATTAGTCATTGTGGCGATGTTTGGGGAATGTCTACTGTGTCCAGCAGTGGACGACTTTCGGCTGAGATGATGATGATGATGAAACACTTAATACGATGAATACTCTCAGGGCTCACTTGCACCACAAATCACTAAATGCGTTTAATTCTAAACGTAGGTATTTAAAACATCATTCGGTCTTTGTCTTCTTCCAACAACAGACTTGACAGAAACAGAACGATGTCTTAAATTTGTTTAACGCTAAATGTATGTGGTGATTTATGGTGTAAGTTGGCTTCAGAGTTTATTGTAATACATAATGTGTATTGTGTGTTAGGTGATGTAGCTTTATAATAAGAAAAAATCTACTGGTCTAGTTTTAAATTGTTTAGTTTTTTAACCAGCTTCCTAGCTCTGAACGTGATAATTACCCGTATCAGCTGAGCGATTAAGAGCGGTATAGGAGTGCGGTGCAAATCGGTAAGTGGACGGGTTTGCCGCTTCGACAACGCGACCCCTTTAATTGGTTTCTAGCTTTCTGGAGTTCTAGAGCTCGTTATTACACGCTCACTTCACTGGGGCTAAGCGGTTTCATTTTCTTTGGGATTTTTCGAAAAACGGTAAAGTTGGTTAGGGTATATTTTTAGTTTCTGTCCTTCAAGAATCAGGATCTCCTAATTCCTCTGTAATAGTTACCCATCTCATCATCATGTTGCAATGGTTTATTTTATTTCTTGTTTTGATTGTTTATTTATTTACGTATAATTGCATGCTGCTCTGGTTAACGTCATCACGTCAACGCCGGCTGCCGCTGAAAACCAGCGCTTGGGCTCTGTCTCGTATAGGGTCTTAGCATTATGCTGAGCGATGGCCGTTTTGCGTGAATGTGACGCATGTTTACCCCCAACTTGTTTTTTTTTTGTATGTTTATGTCCTTTTTTCTTGCGTCATGTTTGCCGCAAATAAATGCATTTTCTTTCTTTCTTTTCTTTCTATCTCAAATTGACACAAAAAAAAACTTTTGAAATGGCTATTTATTTATTTAATTCTGAAATAGTGATCCATATTTATGTTAGTATACTGAAAAATTATGTTAGTAACCAAATATTAAAATGCCACAATAATACTATAATAACTAAAACTAAAATTAAATAACTGCAAAATAAAATTAAAATAAATAACCTTTTATTTCATGCATTGAAGAATAAATTGGGTTTAAAGAACTTTATTTCTCATAAGAACTTTCTAAATAACAGTTCGCTTAGAATGAGATACAAGTGATTATAACTAGCATGTATTGGTTACCTCTAGGGTGTTGGAGATATCATAATAACTTATGTTACTACATTCGAAATAACATGAAACAGAATGTACACTCTGTGTCATGTCATCTCCAATGTAGTTATGTATTGCCTTAATCTACGTTTAAATGTGTTTATACCGTCACATTTTTTTACATCCTCCGGTAAACTATTGAACAGCCGTGCTCCCTCAACCAATATTGTTTTTTTGCCATAATTAGTGCGACCTTGTGCTGGTTGTAACTGGATTTTGTTTTTATTCCTTACGTTGTATGTTATATTTTTTCTATGTAGTTGTATGCTTGATTGAACAGATTTGGTGATGATTTTTTTAATAAGGATACAAGTGTAGTATTTGTAAAGATGAGTAATATTGAGCAGATTAAATTAACATTTTTACATGAGTGTGTTTACATATTATACATTGAAATAATTTATGAAGAAGTTGTTACATTACATTTTTTTGTTTCCTTACATTTCATATTAGTTAATAGTTTCTGGAGGAGGCCTTCACCCTCACTACTCGAGGGGTTCATGCATGCATGATTTTTTATTTTAAATCTATAGTAAAATTTTAATTTATTTAATGAATATTAATATTGAAATTTAATTTTTACATTTGATATATTATTTATTGCAATCAATAATTTAAATATGCGAATTTAATATTAACATTTTTTTTTATTGCAATCAATAAATGGAAATTGAAATCAGAATATGTTATGAAACTATTTACTAATATAAAATAACCGAAATACTTAAAATCAAATTGTAAAATAAATTCATTACTTAAATCGCAATCATCTTTAAATTAGATCATCTTTAAAATCAATATAAATTAAAATCGAGAAATTCATTAAAATCATAAAAAAATATATAAATATAAATTAATTATCCTATCATCAGTAGGTAGGACAAGATCTGTTACTCTAACTGTTAACACGGTGTAACTGTTATTACACTGAAAATTTACTTAGGACTAATTTACTTAACAAATAATTTCCCTGTAATAGGTAATGTACATATTGGTACACACCTACGACCCACCAAGGTAGGTACGAAAATCTTTTAAACCATTTCTCCAATCCGGTGCAATACTATCTGTTCGCCATTTTGTTTTTTTGTCAAAATGGCGGCCGCGCATGCATCCTATATAAATCGATAGTTGGCATCAAACAGAAAAATTTATAAGACCAAACGCCGTAAGGTGTCACGTTTCCGAGATATTAACTTTCATAGTAGGTATGTCAGACTCCATATAAAAATCATCAATCCCCTTTATGAGTTTGTAGGGGGTATTTTTCGGAACCGATTCTGAAAAAAACTGATCCGATTTCGATAAATTTTCACTAATGGGAAGCAGTATACAGTATTGCCAAGTGTCATGTTATAACAAGAAACTTCATGCCCCGGGCAGAAGTTAGTAATTATAAAGTCTGTTTTACGTGGATTTCACGTTCTCAAAAAGAAAATACCGAAAAAGAAAATGTTGCAAACACATTTCCGATGAATAGCCATATAATATGAGCAAGGTATTCGTAAAAATTCAACAAAAACGGAATATCGAATATTGCATTTTAATCGAATTCCAAAAACTAATCCCCTGAGCTATGTTTTCTATTCCGTGAAAACTAAATTAAACTGTTTGCTTTCAATGAACAACACACACACGCCCAACACCCCTCACTCAAACTAACACAACACAACACTTACCTATTTGATTAAATAAGGTAAGCATCACCTCTGTACCTATTTGTTCTGTTCTGTTTTTCATTGTCTGTTTATATATGTGTGTACATAAATGGTAAAATAAATTTCAGAAATACAAAAAATAAAATTTTATGAATTAGCCCGAGTTTCCACATGCTACGTCATAACATTTCTTTCCGAAAATTGATCTTGATAATAAAATATTTTATGTTGAAGAAGGTTATTAAAACTGGTATTGTCTTCTTTGTATTCATAGGTACGAGTACTTCAACTAAATATCTCCATTTCACATCAATCAGAACTGTTTAAGTAATTGATTTTCTTTGTTTATTTATTTAAAATGTATTGTACATACGCCAGCACATCAAGCTACTACAATCTGTCAAATTTCTTTAATAGATTTTCAACTTTATCGCTAAAACATTAAGGTTCAAGGTTGATTGGGAAAATTTGACAGTTTCGGATAGCTTTAGTTGCTGGCGTCTGTACACCAGGAAATACATAACAAAAGAAAATATATTTATCACTACAAAACGTACAACAGGCGGTGTTATCGCTTTCTGCGATCCCTTTCAAGCAACCTTGGAACCTTGGGTTGTTTTCCATAGTTTGTACATATTTTGGTCCTGCGAGTACAAAATCTCTGGCTGCCTATCTAGAACTGCTAACTAATGTCGGTTTAGATCACGTAATGATAGGGACTATTTTAACATTGCCAAGTAAAAAAATACAACAGAGGTTGATAACCTTTTGCTCAATCTATGGACACCGTTCACAATCATTTGAACAACCTTTTAGCTATTTAATTTTAATAATAATTTATTTATTTTTATCAAAAATAATACAACGGGTTACACATACTTAATTATTTATTAGGCTAGTTAGGCTAGTACTTGGGAGTATATTACATGGGAGCATCAGTAGCCAAAATAGGATGAGTCATTAAAAAAAATTCTTTAATTAAAACGGTTTAAAACCAATTACAGAAATTAAAAACACAATTTGTATATACACGAAACAAGATAAAATAAAATAAACACAAAAGATAAAATATAAAATCATCAAGTAAACAACACTTTTGTAAATCCCTCTCACAGCACTTCTGACATGCCGACAAAATCTTCGTCCATTCGTCCACAGACAGATCGTTTGTTGGATTAGAGTCCAAAAGATCATTACGTGCGGCCAGAGTACGTGGTACTGGGGACTTAACACGCGCAAGTGTGCGACATGGAGGCAGCGTCAGACCCCTCAAAAAGACAATAATACATATTAACCCAAAAGACATGAAAAAAGATGCATCAATGAATGATCTTAAATAAAAAAGAAACTACTAAAGATCACTGATAGAAATTCATAGGTAAAATAACAGAGAACGGACAGTACACATAAGGTACAAGTACCTTGCTATCATTTAGCGTTAAAAGAGCAATTAAAATTCAAATACTGAACAAAATGACACGACAACGATATCTACAACAATTACATTACGATACCTGCTAACAACGTCGTAAAAACAACACAACAATTGTTGTTAAAGCAAATATCTCTTTAATACTCGAGCAAAACTGTTGTTGGCTGAAATTGCATTGAATACTGTGAAACTAAGGTATCTGATCATTAAACGAGTACAGTACAAAATAATCTCTACAAACTTGAATTTATTGCTGCAAGTACAAGAAGAACAGTAAATTGAAAAACTAAATAACTCGATAGTGGCTCGAGAATACTGAGACCCTAACTTTTTTATTTGTTGGAAAGAATCTTTCAAGTGGTATGGTAGCGTAAGTTTTAAACAGTGCAAAATATAATATAAGTTCGGCTTATTTCTTTCTTTTAAAACACACCAAATATACTATGGGTTTTAGGTAAAGAACAGATGGCTAATTCTCGTAATTTAAAACGTTCAAAATCTAGGGGTAATTCTCGTAATTTTAAGCACGTTCACAGAAAAAAATATCAAAAACTTGTCAAAATGTAAGGAAATTATAGATATTTTTGACAGATTGAGACTGAGATCAGACTGTGAACGTGCTTAAAATTACGAGAATTGCCCCTCTAATATCTTACTTACCGAAGCCTGCCAAAGTGACGAAGGAATACGTCAAGGGAATTGATAACATTGTCCTCAATTCTATTGTTTTCCAATCGGACTATTCTGTCTATGAGTACTTAGCATGACTGTCCCTGCAGGCAACAACTTTCTTCCGGCTAAGTGACTTCAATTCCAGAAGCCTATTAAAATACTCAGAATAAAGTAAACATTCAACAATAATTAATGGAATTTTACTTTCATTGTTCTTGTACCCACGTAGCTATTGAGCTACGTAGGTACAAGAAAAGTACAATGTTGTAAGCTCAAATTACATTAATTATTGAATTAATGTAATTTGAGCTTACAAAATTTTCCAACACAACACGTCGTTATCTAAAATCCAACAACAAAATCTAAACAATGCCGCTTATTATATTATATACATATTATATTACACAAACTTTAAGAATGTTTGTTTTACAAAACCGTTTATTTGTCGATAAAACCCATTGGTGGTAAGCTCATCTCCCCACCGTAGCATCGTCGTGCGGGCCGCGTAGCTCCGTAGCAAGTTTCAGTGCTACGAACGCCGCGCCCGCTGTCGCTACGCGATGTCGTAGCAAACGCCATACGTACGCAACTTTAGCCCGCGTCGTTAATCACATATTTTTATGAACGTTGTAAATACTTTATTACTTAAATCAATTTTTTTTTTTTTTTCTAGAACAGAAAAATAACAGACAATAACTTTTTATTGCCAACTAATGAATATGTTTAGCAGTTTGTTTAAAGTTTTAGTTAATATTGCGAAATTAATTAAAGAATATGATGCGTCTATAATAAATGAAGTTTCTTTATTAAAAGTGTGTCAAGTTGAGTTTTTTATTATAAAAGTTTAAGCTCTGTAAGCAACACGATGCCTCCGTTGTTTGTTCGCTACTTGAAATGCGTTGTTGCAACGTTTTTAATAAAAGGTGAGTTTGATTTAATATTTTAAAACATATAGGTAACTGTAGAAAAAAGTGTTACACTGAGAATTGAATTCTGCCTGTATGGATTTAAGGTTTACTTTGACAAAGTATCATACAAGCTATTTTGTATAGATAAATTTTTTTTTAAAGCATTTTGTAAGTACTTTTGGAAATTTAACAGCATTATTGCCTTGCAGAACATACAGATCGACATGTAATTAATACCATACATAAATAACGATTCACTTTGATCCCCTGTAGCCTGTGGATAAGCCTACCGTACATAAATACATATTAAGCGAGAATGTAGAAAAATTACCCTCTTCTGTAGGTTATTTTGTAGTAAAGTTTGTAGGTAGTTGGTTTAGTATTTTTATTTTAGTTTATTTAATGATATTTGTGGGATTAAGCAAATGAGACACTGTGGGTTTATATATGTTAATCCTCAACCTGCGTAAGACTACGTTACTTGGTAGTTTTCCTTGCATAAAATGAAATGAAATTGATTTGCAAGAATTGTAGTACATTACCGATGGTCGGGTTTTTTTAACAGTGTCTAAAACAATTCACTAAAACTAGCATGCAGAATTATTGACTACGTCAATTAAATAAATGAAGCTAAAAAAATTGGTTCATAAATCATAGTCATTAAATTTAAATGTCAAGTATTTGTCAAATTATAATATTAATAACATGTCAGTGGGAATTAGTATAAATACTCATTCACAGAATAGAATGATTGATTATGAGCCATTTGAATAACGCTGTTTTAAATCGATTGATTGGCAGTTTCCTATTCGATTTTGGTAGTTTATCCTTATAACCATTGGAAAGCAACTTCTATGATATAAATGGCTTTTCATCGGAGGAATAAATAAAAAGCTACATGAAGATTTTCAACCACTACTCTTTGATTATGGGAGCGTTATGGCTTACGGTACAGCGTTTAGGTAACTGTAGGTTTTAGCAATCGTCCATTTTTTTGCTAACCTCTGTTGGCTTTGTGAAATTCTCGAACAATGGTTCAACGAAAGGCAGTAGATGATATTTTCTTCTTCTGTTCATCAATGTACGTTTGCGGGTTAATACGATGTGCTCACAGATGACTTTGATCTCGTAGGTGTTCAGAAACGAAGAAATTGATCACTAGGCCAATAAATGGTTTCTTCAATTGCGCGTTAAAACTTGGGCGAGGCCATGTTCTCGTTGAACGATCAAGAGAAGTTTGCTTACAATTGGAAATGAGTGATACTCCTTTTTATGATGGATATTGACAATTTGCTTTTATTGGGAACACAGTTTCATCTTTTTTTGGGAAAGGTAGAACCAACACCATGTGTATTTTTAGTTGCAATAGCGTCACTAAACAAGCTAGCTGACATCTTAAAAAAGGAAAAGGCATTTCCAAATCGTTTTTTTTTTTATACTGGCACTCATGTTCTGATAACCAACTTCGGAAATCGAGAATGCAACGTTTCAATTGTTGATTTTTGTGCCTATTATGGTATTGCAGATGCAGCTCAAAATTGAAAAAAGCCAAAACCGAATCAAAGACGAAACCTTCAAAGCTGCTTCATACATATCATGAATTATTTTCGAAGACAGTTTTTACTTTCTTTGTAAGCTAATGAGCGCACAGTTAGTTTTGGCCAAGTGCACATTGACAAAAGGCCAAGAAAACATTAGAATGAATAAAAAACTTATGAAAATTACATAATTATTTTATCTATTCTATTTTTACATAATATTAACTATAGTCGCTTTTCGTGTCTGTCTGTGTGACCATGGTGTTCGCAACAGACTAAACAACGCATCAGATTTTCAAGCGGTTTCACCATAATACATTCGTATTAAACTTACGTGTGTAAAATACCTATAAAGAAATTTCGATATTTTGTCAAGTCATAAAAACCATTCGAAATATCCCTGCTTCGCATCACTAGTTATGCAATAATTTAAAACAAAACACAATGTGAAGTGTTAATAGGATTAAATCTAAACATTACAATTGAGTTGAACAGAGATCTCTCGTATTGTGTATCGGACAGCTTCGACTAAAATAAACGTATTGGTTCTGTCCGCCTACGCGGTTACGTCACTGTGATATATTTTTGAAAACTCGACATTGGACTCTAGTGAGTACTTAGGCATAAGAGCCGCTTCAAATTCCAGGCCCACAGAAAAGTGTGGTGTCTACTAATGAACCGCATGTTGATTTGTTCCTTATGATCTCTAGATTACAGTGGTAGTAATAATTATACTTCGTCTAACGGAAAAACTGAGAAATACGATCATAACCTAAGAAATCACTAAACATGCTATTGTTTAGTGAGTAGGTTAGCCTAGTCTGTATTATAATGTAGTAGAATAGTGCACTGTTCAGTAATAAATAGTAGTGATATAGGGTGTTTTGAACGATTCATGAAATCAAAAATCACATAATATGTAACAAAGCATTTTTATTACCATAAGAATATCAATTTCGACGTCAAGCGACTTAGAAGTAGATAGTAATTCATCTAAAAAATACGCAGCTCGCTCCACCACTCTTCTTGATACCGTGTCCAAGATAAAAATACTTAAATACCGCACGCTCAACATTATATGTATGTGCACAACAGCCAACAGTACCAACGACTGCCCACCAAAGAAATTGCTGGATACTTGCAACAATATCCAGCAAGAGTGGTTCTAATTTTATAAATTGATGTTAGAGGTACTCAAATGCACATGAAAATAATCGATTTGTGTTAGTAAATAAGCGTATTATAACTAATAATGTTATTGTTTTCTTTGGTGTGCTATGATCCACTGCAAACTAATGTTTTTTCCGCAGTCAACAGGCATACCTTGCGTGTGTTGTGCAGATAGACATGGAATGTAAATATTCTTGTATCCAAATCTCCATAATGAATCAATATTTTCATTACTTTCTTACGTCATGAATACGTACTTTCTCAAACTGCATCTAGATGTTTTGACTAAAACAAGCAAAAAATCCATGCGTACACAACGCAAGTAACCGCACATCTGCAGCAGTCTCGGACAATGTCTTCGCACATTGCGTGAAAATCTTACTGAACAATTATGACATCGTTCTGGTGTAAATGCTATACCATCGTAAAAATTCCATATTCATTATAATCCTTCAATTTACACAAAGGAAAACAGAAGTATCAATTTCATGCATTTCGAAAGAAACGGAAAAAATATAATGAATGAAGTGTTGTTGTCACTTGACATTTGTCTTTCTGACAGTGTCAGATAGTGATACGAAGAAATAAAATATAGGCTCGAATCCATTTTCTCTCGAGGTGCCACTTGATATAGCCGCGATTAAATAATTATCACCAATATTGCCACACTAGTTATAGTGTCATTCTTTATTCTATAATTCAATACGAAGTTAGTTAATAAACCAGAAAATAGATATATTTCCTGTAATAAACCGTCAAAATACTGTGATGTATAGAGTCACAGAATTTTAATAACAGTAAAAATACATATTCTGTGGGTTAGTGCTGTCAGTTGATCACGTGTAATTTGACATTAAAATCATCATCGTATCTTCATTGATTAGGTATATTATTTATCAGATTGATAGTGGAATGTGAGTAGGGGCTCTTTACAAAGCCGATTTCCTGAATCCAATTACAATTTATTGAAAAAATCGACCATTTTAAATGATAAAATGGTTACGTTTTTTAAAAGTATAATACGATTAATAGACATTACAAAACAGTGGTCCCAAAAAAAAAAAAACATCTCCTTTTCGGTTAAAACTAACTCTTTTATGTATTTATAATTTATTAAGTAAAACTGTTTGATTCATCGTGAATAAGAGAAATATCGACAATAAGACAAACACGCGACGTCGATGTGAGTAGAGATAAAAAAATAATCTGCGTGGTCTGAAGCCTCGTTTCCATTGCAACATGTAATGTGGACCAGGGGTGTAATGCAACCGTTGAACGAACACCCGCGTGTAGCAGTGGGCATTTCACGATTGGATTTAAACCGCGCATAACATTACGTGATTGCTAAACAAACACTCTAATTTATTGCTTTCAGTTGCATTGAATAAATCAAATGTTATATACCGTTGAATTTTGATCGTTTTAATCCTTAAAAGGGGGTTATTGTACTCATCATTATGAACAACTTTTACTACGGGACCTACCCTGCAATCGTGAAAAAAAATCAGTTGATCCATAGATTTATGTTCGCATAACTCGACATAATCTATGGATCAACTGACTTTTTTTTCACGATTGCAAATTGACAAATTTATTATGAATAACTAGCTTCTACCCGCGTCTTCGTTCGCGTGGAAGTCATAAGATGCACAATATAATAAAATAACACCACATTTTTATAATAATCCTTCGATCCCCAACCTCCCGCGTCGCGTCGCATCGCCCGTCCGCGCTATTAATTCGTTTTCGCTTAGCGTTCCCCTGACATTTTTTTGCTCGGTTCCTAAGGACCTTAGCGTGGTATTATGCAAGCCTATAGCCTTCCTCTTCCTGAAAAACGATTTATTCAAATCCGACCGGTAGTTCCAGAGATTAGCGCATTCAACCAAACAAACAAAAAACAATAGCTTTATTATTAGTAGGTATAAGTACATATATATAGATTACGGTTAATTCAGCTTCTGGTATACCTGTGGACTATCAACTATTTCTTCTTCGCTTCTGATGAACTGTGCCCAATCGCAGGTGTAGTCGTTGCTCGCTTTACGATCTCTCTCCATCTGGTTCCCTCATCTGGCCCTGTTAGTGAATGCGCCAGACTGTCATCTAACATGACAGTCTGGCGCATTCACTAACAGGGCCTCCAACCGCAGGTTTTACACACACTGGTGCGACGCCTTACCCTCAATTCATCTGCTTAGCCTTTCCCCAACTATGTTGGGGTCGGCTTCCGGTGTAATCGGATGCAGCTAATACCAGTATTTTACATGAAGCGTCTGTCTATCTGACCTCCACAACCCAGTTACCGGGTGATACAATACCCTTTGGTAAGACTGGTTGTCAGACTTTCGGGCTTCTGACGACCCCTGCCAAAGATCCACGAATGACAGCACAGGGGATCTGGATATGTAAAAATGGTCACCCATTCACAGACCAACCGCGGCCAGCGTAGCTTAACCTGATCGATCGACCCGGCTGTTAGTACTTAGCCACAAGCACCTCCGTCTACCCTCGATTATGAAGTCAAAATTACGTTGCTAGCTCCTGGCTTCAAATAATAATATAATAACCTAGTTCAGCGTAAACTACTACACAAAAGGAAAATGGTAGTACCTAAAAGAAAATAGTTAGATATTAATGAAAAATGATGGTTATTACGGGCCCGGTGTCAATTATGTTCAGCCTACGCATGTTTTAAAGGTCAGCATAGAAAATAAAGAAAAAAAAAATGCTATAAGTTTAGACAGGAAATATCGCCTACGTTCATTCTGCAGTATTAGGTGTAGACTTCTCTTGAGACCCTTGTAACAAATTGCTCAGGAAAGTATAGTAATAACGACTTCGCTTAGCGGGCTAATCAAGAATGCTAATATTATCAGAGCTCGGGTGATGGTATAATATCACAATTATTCAAACGAATGAAGCTATTTTTTTGGTACAGTAGGCCGTATGTCTTTGGTAACAAAACCCGTGTAAACGGGGCATTCTACGTTAGGCCAGCTCAAGATCCAAATGTTACCACTGACATGCGGTCACTGTACGAGTATATTTTTAGACGTCCCCCTGTGAGGTCTCCCTGTTTTCGTGTTGCTTTGAAATATGCAGTACCGCTGCCGAGTAAGTACTTGACATATGTTTTTGGGAACCGTCCGTCCAAATATCAATGTTTTTCGTCTCTTTTTTGTTTTATTTTCGAGGAGACTGAGGACCTAGACGGTACAGAGTGAAAAATGTGCCCTGAGTATACTGCAGGAACAAACAACGTAATATTTAGAATCCATATTTAATATAATAAATGTCTGTCCGTCTGTCTGTTACCTTTTACACCCTAACGGCTGAAAGTATTTGTATGAAATATGGCACACGGATAGAACATGACTGGGTTAGGACATAGGATAATTTTGATCTCGGTAGTACGTTCTCGTGGGGAATTTCTGACCTCCACGCGGGTGCGATTGCGGACAAAAGCTGGTACATATTTATTCATCTTTTAACACCCTTGCCAACAAAAAAATAGAATTGTGAATGTATATAATTTATAAAACAACAATTATTAATCCATACATTCAATTTGGTATAGATAAAACAGTATAACTTAGTATTTAACGAATAATAAAATTTATTACATTAAACACCCAGTGTTCTTCCTCCTCTGTACTACTTGATCTATGTTGTGCCCGACAAGGTCCATAATTGTGACTAATATAATTATTTCCCTACCAACTATATACATTATGGTATGCATTAAAGAATTGATAATTTGATATTTTAGTATTCCAAGGGCACATAAAGAACTGTGCGTGAAAGTGTCCTTAGGAAGCCTACTGTGTTGTCGGAGCGAAGTTCGGAGCCTCATTTACATGGAATTTGATCCTATCACGACGTGTGACACTTAGCTCCATGCATATTAAAAGAGCTTTTGAAATTGAATTTTACACTATTAGCTCACCCTTTCTAAAGATTAGGGTTGGCATTGATTGGATGGGTGGTTTTGAGGCTGCGTGGAATTGGTTATCTGCTGTACTTGACTTTATTAATTAAATAAAACGTTTAAATTCTTTTATCAACTTCCGAAAAACTCATTGTACAAGTATATAAAAAAA
Source organism: Apamea epomidion (assembly GCA_947507525.1). Classification (NCBI taxonomy): domain Eukaryota; kingdom Metazoa; phylum Arthropoda; class Insecta; order Lepidoptera; family Noctuidae; genus Apamea; species Apamea epomidion. Next base: position 9,444,756 of record OX382225.1, read on the forward strand.
AGTATTTAAGCAGGATGATTATTATTTTTTTTAATTTTTTTTTAACATAAGCATAACTTAAGCTAACAAACTTAACAATACCACCATCAATATTCTGTAAAAAAAACGACATTAAATTCGAAATCACAAGTAAGTTGAAAAATATGTCATTGACAACTTGATTGTAACAACTTCAAGTTTATCGAAAGCTCAAATAAAAATAAAATAAACTCTGCAGTATAATGCAATCAATATTTGTGTGTGCTGAATGGACAGTTATTATTTTCTAGCTTGCATAACTTCTCGATCGAGAAAGTTCGCGTAGTCGAATGCTCGAAGGAAAATCGTATTCTTTTTCGATTTCAGCGTATATTATTGAGTACAAAATATTGAAGAGACAAGCCTATATGCAGCATTTGTATAATCTGTTTGAAAGAGCGTGTACTACCGTTTTTTATAATATTTGTTTGCATTGTATTGGTAGGGTTGAATCGAGGTGGCTTTTGAAAAGGATGCCTAGAAGGATTTGGGGGAGGCCTTTGCTCAGCCGTGGGAAAATGTGGGAAAATTTAAAGTAAAAAAATATATATGGAGGTAAATACAGTGGTTGATGTTGGTTCTACAGCATGTATCAAAAAGATCTGGTCATATTTAAGGGTGTACAGACCATCAAACTGACCAATTGCCTCCATGGGAACAATCGCGACCAAAATTTCAACTGTCAAATACAAAACTTCAATAGAATCGAATAGAAAACTTTTATTCCCGACAGGAGTCATAGGTTTAGTAACAATTTTACTTATCTTCTCGTGTAAGTAGGTTACATACAAAGATATACAAACACAATACCTATTCGACCCAAATATGTGGAACGACTGATTATTTTTTATCAACTACAATATTTGTCCTATGGAGACAGTTGTTCAGTTTGATGTTCTGTACCAAATCCTCAAATATGACTAAATCTTTCTGATGTATGCTGTATACAATTGGAGGCTGTTTACCTAGCATCATCCTTTCGTCCATACGCCCTAAAAATATTAAGCAAATCTCGTATTTTTGTTTGAATAAAAAAGACAACCTTACTGTGTACCCTCGTCATGCCTTCAAATCCTCACAGAGCTTGTCATAATCCAACCCGTCTGACTGTTCCCAGTCATGTTCCTGTCTTTTTACATACTGCTGTATGTTAACTAGTGTATTACTGTTACCTACACGTCAGGGTTCATCCCTTGTAAAATGTATGGGCTTTATATAATATCAATAAAATAGATTACGGCACGCTGTCGGCGGTGAAAATCTACGGTTTTTCTTATTCGTATGCCGGTTTGAATGTGAAAGATATATTTTCAGTACATTCTATGTATTTCGAACGACCTGGGATGAAAGCAGACATGTAGATCCCACTTTTTCAGCGCCGGTATTGAGACTTCTATCGAAGTGTAAGTAGTGTTCGGAACGAGTGGGAGTATTAGTTCCCTCTAGACATAAATCTTTTCTCTCAACAAAGACCTCAATTAGAAAGTGCTATCAGAACTTCGATTTGACAGTTAAATTGATTCTAGATATTAAATCAAGTCTAAGGTTACCCATCTATTTTTAGGGCAGTGTTAAAATGAAGGTTTTTCTGACATCAGCGTTCACTGTAGCATTAAATAACGTGGTTTTTGTTGAGTGATCCACCGATGTGATAATAATTAATTAACTATGAAAGTGCAGGTTATAATAACGAACATTTAGCTTTTCGCGTTATTAAAAGCTTCGGTAACACAATGCATTAATACTGCTGCTATTTTATTGGTTATAAAACCTCATTGGTTCATTTTATCGATAGGTTACTACCCTACCACCTTCTACAACATAAATTCGCGTGGTAATATAAATAATTGAGGTCGGCAGATTATAACAGAATTAACTTTCATTTAATATTACGAACAGAGGTCAGCGCCTAATTTCCGAATTAAGTCGTCGTTGAATTAATTTGCTTGACATTTTCTTTTTCCTTTATAATTATGAAAGTTTTCAACGTAAATTGATAACTGTGGCGTAGTTTTAGCTTAGTAATTATTTGAGGTGACACCTCATAATGTCATACATATTGATATCATTTTACTGTTTCCTGTATCATTTCTTTCAAAGAAGAGATCTCGTCTCTTATTTTATTCAAGAACACATTTTGTTTGTTGGCTTATTGCGATGTTTTAAATCACGATTAATTTTGCTCATAATTTCCACCAAAATTTTCTGGTAACCGTTGAACAGAACGGAACACAACATTAATCAAAAGTGAAAAGCATTTTAAAACTTCCCAGTTCTCCCCTAAAGATATTCTCGTCGCTAATTGAATTCAGAAATAAACTTGCATCCACTTCGCAAAGGGAAACAGTACCGTTCAGGCATCCTTGTATTACCTTCAATGAACGACTAATTACCGTCGCTTTTAAATGAAATGTTCGTTTTCTATAATTTGTTTGATGGTACTGTTGGGTGGTGGGTGTTGTTTCTGTGTGTTTGATAACTGAGTCTGTTACGATGTAATCTTTAGGAAAGTGTATTTTAGGGATTGCCTGACTAATTTCGGACGTTGACGAGTTTCTTTTCATGGACTGGCGAGTCACGAGAAACTACTATAGTTAAATCTGAAACAATCTTTAGTTTAAGTTTCGATCTTTTTTTAAGCCTTTTAATATATACACATCCACTCCAAAAGTTGGTTGATATTTTTCCACTTCAGCTAAGTATGATGTCCCATGGCTAAAGTGGAAAAATGTCAACTAACTTTGTAACAACTACGTTGTAGCGGTTCAAACATCACTAGAATTTTAAATCATAATGTGGTGTGCCACAGCTGAAGTGGAAAAATGTCAACTAACTTTTGGAGGCACGGCAACTTTTGTATGTAGGTACTATAAATATGCTTTATTTCAAAAACAATAGGGTCGGGGTGAAGATAAAGTTTCGTAAAAGTGTATAAGAGAGAATCACTTTTCGGTGCGCAGCCCAATTGACGGACGTCTCACGGCTAATGTCAAAAAAGGTGCGCGTCGAATGTTTTTAACGGAAGCTTCTAGAAGCTTCGACTCGCCCTTATTGGCCGAGCGGGAACGAGAGGCGTTTTCGTCAGAAGCGCGCGGATTGTGGCGGGAGCTGTTAGTAATAGTTTTGCGTTATAGCCTACATTCTTTGTCTTTTCGGGTCGACTACTGGCCACATTTTCAGTAAGCCGATTAGGTTCGATAGAGTCACGACCCCGAAAAAGGTCCCCAGTACATTTTCAAGACTTAGTTGACAATAAAGTTCCAGCACTTTACTTAAATAATAATAAACATTGAGGAGAGATGGATATACTCCCTTCCTTGAAGCTAATAGTTTGTAATAGCAGTTAGTTCGTGGAGTAGCTTCTACGTGTGTATGTATGTTTAGATGTGCTGCAGCCAGATAATAGAATAGTTGACTAGTTACAAACTTCTAGCACTTTAGCAGACGGACGTCCGTTTATATCGTTTATTAAATTCAGTGAGCCGTTTGCATCACGTTTACATTGTTGACTAGCTGAGCTCGAGACCTCGTTCGCGTGGATGTCGGAAAACAATAATGTATGTGTGTTTTCCTACAATAGTTAGTAACCTAATCTGCATTCGCGACATATTCGCCAAAAATGTAAACATATATGAGTTTATGGAAAAATAACTTTAATTCCTACACAATAAAGTTCAGTTTACGCTGCAACTTCAAACATTTTTCTAACTATTTCAATAGTGCTAGTCACTCTGAAATCAACTTTATTTTTATTAAAATAAAGTTGATATTTGTTTAACTTGAAATAACGGCAATGTGAAACATAAATAAAATTTGAATATAAGTTACTCTTTATAACATCAGCTATCTGCCAGTTAAGTTCTATCAAAATCGGTCCAGCCCGTTTGGAGGTTAGCCGGAACAAAAAGAACAGAAAGACAAAAAAAAATTGTTATAAGTACCGTATATATGCTTACAAATCTCAAATGGTTTATTGCAATCCATAATGTACACTTACAGGTGGTCAAATAAAAATAATAGACACAGTTGTGGACCCTGTCGGGCACATATGCATTTAGTAAAATGCTGTTATTTTAACATTACAAACAGACACTTAAATTTTATTTGTTTGTTTGTATGTATGTATTGTATATAGACAAGCTTCCCAACTGCATGAAAGGCAACTGGACCATAAAACATATCCTATGGCACTCAGCAACAGTGTAGCTTTCTATCAGTGGTAAATATGTTTTGTAATCAGACCAGCATTGCTATTCTGTAAAAAGCTCACCGTGAAAACTCTGGTGAAGTGATCTTGAAGTGAGTTCCCAATTGCTGTCAATAGTGTCTATCCCAAGCATGGAATGACAGCTCACATCAAGCTCACTTCACGAAAGTTTTCATGGTTAGATTATCACAGAATACCACTGCTGATGCTAGGGATCTACACTATTGACAGCTCACTTCACCTAAGTTTTCAAGGTGATATTTTTACAGAATAGGTCGGCAGTACTTCCAGCGATTCTTACAATTATAGAAACAGTTTTAGCTGTTAATAATACTAGTTTAGATCATAGGTTCTCAACCTTATTTTTCTCACCGCCCATTTTAAAAATATATTTTTTTCTAAAGCCCCCTAATTTATTTTACTTACCATCTGTCGCGAATCTGAAACAGGTATTACCACGATTATATTTAAACTTGTAATATAATAATATAGTCGTAATATAGGATATATAATTTTCTCTATGTCTTCTACTGCCCCTCTGAAAGTCTCAAACGCCCACGTTGACAACCTATGGTTTAGACACTGATACACATGTTAGTAGCTAATTACAGGCAAACCACATAATTAAGTGTTATTGCTCAATTAAGTGCCAAGTAATTAGTTCCAACTTACTCTGTTCTAACCAGGCGCGGTCGCAGCCTAAGATTTTGGGGGGGTCGCCAAGTAGTAAGTTCAGTTAGTAAGGCAAGTAAATCGTGCAGACTCTCGACAGCTTGAATGATTTGAATGATTTTTGAATGTCCGAGGGGGGGTGGGGGGGCATGACCCCCACGACCTCCCCCCCCCCTCGGACCGCGCCTTGAGGTCTACTCCGAAGTGACACATTCGAATGATCGGATTGGACCGACACATGGCCGAACTAAATAATATTGCGAAAAAAGTTCGGATCGGCTCAGTTGGGTCGGGACCACAGTTAATATTCGAAAGAGTGTAGGAGTGTAGGATCGGGACCAACCGAACCAAATAGTAACTTCGTAGCAGGAAACGGCCGAACATTCGGCCGATACGATACATTTACCACTTCGGAGTAGACCCCCTGGGGGGAACACACACACTATCACACACACACACACACACACACCCCAACACACTTCATGTAATGTTGGGCTGAAATTTTACAGCCGTAACTAGATGATGTACGTTATAGTGAAAATAATGCTGAAATGGATACTCTGTGTTGAAACTAATAACAGGCTGTTACCCATGACCTATAAAACTGTGACAAACCATTGCCTACAGACCGCAGTATTTTAAACGATAGAGATGCTTTAATTTTTCAGGGATGCGTCAGATCACTGACGATCATCATCATATGCTTAGCCTTTTTCCCAACTATGTTGGGGTTGGCTTCCAGTCTAACCGGATGCAGCTGAATAACAGTATTTTACATGGAGTGACTGCCTACCTGACCTCCACAACCCAGTTACTGGGTAATACCCTCCCCTTGGTAAGACTGGAGTATACTGTTGTGGACTGGGTGGTGTGGTTTGGTTGGGTGGATTGGTGGATTGGTGATCACGGGCGATCCCAATACAAATACCTACTGCATGTTGTGGTTTTTACAATGGATACAATGATTTTTTTGTCTATTTCATCATAAATCTAGCATAATCAGCCTATAATGTTCCCACTGCTGGGACACAGGCCTCCTCTCTGTAAGAGGGAGTGGGCCGTAATCCACCACGTGGACCCAGTGCGGGTTGCTGGATGTCACGTCTTTGAATTTTTGGTTCTAGGACATGCCGGTTTCCTCACCATGATTTCCTTCACCGTTTTAAGAGCAGTGGTGATTAAATAATTTACACAAAGTAAAGTGCCGGGTTCGGTTCGAACCCAGGATCGTAACCACTGGGCTACCGCTGCTCTTATAAAGCTAGCTAGACCGGAGTATTTGTTCAAGAGCTGTCAGTGCCAATATTTTAAAACAATTTTGACACTGACAGCTCTTGAACGCGGTTTAGATATGCTGAGCGCATTCAGTTTCATTGGTGAAATTCGCCCTTATTATAATTGATTGATGTATAATTATGTTTTTTTTTATAGATAATGTGATCTTCAATAAATATTTTTATTGTTATTATAATAATTTTAATGCCCGTTTCTAACACTACGCGACACCTGGACTCATCATCGGGAGTGAATAATCTAACTGTGTGCGCTTATTAGCACTACAGTTAGGTGTCGCATATAAAACTACCCTTTGGATGGAGCGACTAGAACCCATTCTATTTTATTGTACAACATACATTTTGAAGTTAAAAAGTGCCTATTTGAAATAAATGTTTTACAAAATAAATGTTTAACTTTAGATGTCACATTTATCTAAAAATGTTTTCCTTTGCTTAGGAGAAAATAATAGTTTTTACTTAGCTGATTTTGTTCCATTGTCCCTACAAATGAATACTTCTTTATGTACCTACTCTATTGTTGTTTACAGTGTACTTTGTTTTCTCAAAGTGACCACGCTATAAACAAAAATAGGACAATTCTATGCAGCAGAACAAACGTCGCGACTGGCAGCCGAGTGGACTATGTCTATGTTCTAAAGCTCTGGCCGACTACGGCTAGGCTACACTTTAGTACCACAATATATTGTTGTCCAGTTTAGACGCAGCAATGCATCACAAAAACGAACAAAACGTATGCTATACAGAATAGCCGGGCTGTTTTCTTCCACGATATGTTTGAAGGAGAAATTGTGCGTGGCTTTAAGAAAACATGTTCCTTGCTCTTAAAATTTAGTTTGTCCAAAAAGTGGTTCGACACTAAGCTTTGTGTCTAGAACTTTTATCTATTAAAAATACCACTTGTCACTGGTGAACACCGCGATTAGATCAATCACTCTCAATCTCATTATATAACTTTTTATAATAAGCTAGACGACTAATCAAAGATTTTTTACCTTTAGCGTATAAATTATACAGGGTGGCAGGAACATCGACGCGCAAATTGTAACCTTGAATTTAGCACATGATTCTAGACGTCTTTTGTGAGACCATTCTAGCGTAGACTTTTCGTCAAAAAATTTGCTGTTTCATAGAAAAGTGCAATACATACGCGGTCAAAATGTATGGAACAGCTATATTTTTTTTAACAGCCGGCGAGCCCATGGTAACAGGTCGGGCGTCGATGTCCCTGCCACCCTATATAATTTACAAGCCGTGTGCCTGATGAGATTTCCCATCGTCAAAAACGATTAACTTCCACTAAAACTTTGATTCCCTATATAAACCTATTTTCAAAAATCCTTTCTTAGTGCTCACCTTCGTTAGATAAGAGAGTCTTGCACTAAATGTCATGCTTCTAGACCCAGCGATTGAGGCTGTGTGTTGTCTGGCAGTGAATTTAAGATTTTGAGTAATATATATTTATCTCACACGTGTAGGAAATTCACGCCTTCTTCTCATGGGGGTAGGATTTTACTGTAAATAAAATAATAATAATAAATAAACATTAATTCTGTTCCACAAGGGCGCCTTAAAAATATGAAGACACTACATCTGACAAATCATTTGTTCCAGACTGGTATCTGCACTAGGAAAAACCTGTCATAAAGTTTACCAGCCTCCCCCCCCCCTAAAAAAAAAAAAAACAATAATAGAGTATTATATAATAATAATGTATTTTTGTACCTACTTAAGTAATTCACTGCACATGTACTAGTAGGATTACTCAATCATCTGCTTCACAGGTATACGCTCTCTTGGGACTCAATATACCGGAGTACCATACAGTTTCGCGTGACTATGCATAAAATGTTCTTATTAAAGAAATACGACATAACAATGTTTTTTTCTCTTTCCTTTATCATATAGGTTTGAATAACACTTCAATACAAGTAAGTGGGAGTACCTCTCAAAGATTTAGGCCGTTATTGATATTTGATAAAATTTTGTGTTGGTACGTATAATCTAGCTTCTAGTGATGTAGTCTTCTAAGGGCCGGTTGTTTCAAACGGTTAGTTAACGTAACATACGTACGTCAAATAATAACGATTACGTACTCGTTATTATTTGACGTAAGGCAGGCCATAACAGACTGGTGTTTTATTTATTTATTTACTTTATTTATACGTATATACGAAGAGCGTTAATAATCACTCGGGGCTATAGGATGGGTGGTTCATTTCTTCGAAACCACAATCTCGTACAGCAGCCTTGGAAACACACAGCGTGTGGATCGTCAATTCACCTTTGACACCTACACATAAATCCTACTAATATTATAAACGTCAAAGTTTGTATGGATGGATGTTTGTTACTCTTTCACGCAAAAACTACTGAACGGATTTGGATAAAAATTGGCACACAGATTGTTTATAACCACGATTAACATATAGGATACTTTTTATCCCGATATGCCCACGGGATCGAAACTTAACCGCGGGGCGCAGCTAGTAATTTCATAAACATAAAACGGGAGTTAAGTATCTCGTACTTTATTGTACACCGCAAAAATATATATCGAAAAATAGATCGAACTAGTCACTACAAAATATACAATGGGAGGCCTTATCGCTTTCTCCGATCTCTTCCAGACGACCTTGGCCAGGAAACTTTATTTTATCTAGATTGTTAGACTAGTATCCGAATCAAAAGGTGTCGATTCAGACGTCGTTTTTTTGTAACACGAGAATAGTAGTTGACTTTACATTTTTGCCCTGAAATCTACCACACATTTATTGAACAATTTGCTTAAAGGTGCTTCCTATGAAAATGTGATTGATATGATAAACGATAAAAACCAAGGGAATATGAAATGAGCCTCCAATCGAGGTTTTTGGTCGGACTTCAAGATTTGTGAGCCCGTCTCTTCAAACTTTCATACCTCCTGCCTTTTATTTTAATTTGATGGCCCAAATTAAAAAGTTTTGTTGTGTTCCGAAACAAATTATTGTAATAATATTTATTTATTTAAAAAAACTTAAACATGTTTTACAAATTAAAAGTAGTCTAGTTTAGAGTACAAATAAGTTAAGCATCTGTAGCCGAACTAGGCAAAACCTATATTTTGGCTATCAGCGCCAATTCACTCCGAAAATTTTGTATTAATCGTAGCCATTTTTACAAGATAATTACATTAGTGTTATTTTACACATTTTATTGTAATATGTAGAGTATGAATAAGTGTAAGTCGGTTGTGGAGGTCAGATAGGCAGCCGCTCCATCTAAAATACTGGTATTCAGCTGCATCCGGTGAGACTGGAAGCCGACCCGAACACAGTTGGGAAAAGGCTGGGGAGATGATGTAGAGAATGAATGCGTGACCTCTCACCTCACTGTGTGTAATGAAGTGTGATTGTGTGAGTTGAGAGAGGGTGGGTGTGTGGGGATCATATAAAATTAAATCCTGTTTCAATCATTAGTCTTCGAGTTTTTAGAATCCGTCTTGAGCAAGTGTGCTGATCAATGCTCATTCCTTCTCTGTATGAGAAGAAGCTTTTGCCCTGCGGCGGGACAATAAGACGCTGGTATTATTATAATAATTTCTTTAGTTATCTTCCCGGAACCGTCTGTGTAAGCGGTTACCTAATTAAAAATTAATTCAGAAGCACGATTTTTAATTAGCAGATATATTTTATACTTGCAATCTTTTTTTTAACCAACTAACGTTAAAATAAAAGAGATCCATGTTTCTTTTAAGAGTCTAACCCGAGCTTATCGCTCAATAAAACAATCGTTTTGTTCGTGGTTAATTTTGCATTGACTAAAGGAACTTTAAACTAACTTGGAAAGTAGGTTTACAGCTACACATTAAGAATCAGGAAGAAGAAATAAAACGTTTAATTTTATTAAACAATTTTATTTCGTCTCTGTTGTTAAAGTCTTTCATTTAAAGTTTCGGAGTTACTGAGACTTACCGCCAAGACTTACGTGAGTTTATTTTTCTGGGTAAGTATTAAAAATTATGACCGTACAACGTGTAATGAAGTTCCCAAACAAGAATGATATTTCATAGCGTAGGCTGAAGTACGGCTGCAATTCATTAGAAGCACGAAGGCAATGTCAACTTGCATGGCAGCTTACGTTTTCATTACGCGGGAAACTATAAGACTTATCTAAGACTCCTTATAAGAACTACCCATTTCTTATCATAGTCCGAAGACATACAATATTTGTGTTGCAAGATATTACGTTACTGAATACAATCTTGTGTGAAGTAACGTGATATCTTGGATACAGTATGGCACTACAGATCTTTGTATTGTTTGTATTGTTGTGAAGTTTACTGTGGGTACTACTTCAAAGATCTTTTGGCGCTTGGATGATATTAACAGGGGTCCTTGTTGGTACACATTGATTGTGAAGTTGTAGTGAAATAACCGGAAAAATCAAGATTAGGTGGCGTTAGTTCCGATTGTTGCCATATGCCAAAAGATGCGTGTACAGTTGTAGGTGCTTCTTTTGTGTAAAATGTTCGGATTTTGAAGGAAATCCCAAAAATCTCGGAGATACAGCGGTGCTTGGCTTATAGAAACACTTCGAATGCGCAACTTTTTTTTTTTTTTTTTTTTTTTGTGGATGGGAAATCATCAAATGACTCCTCCCGCTCTGGGTGGAGCAGAAGGGAGTGTCAGACTCTTACTGACTAAAACCCACCCGTGTTCCTTCCTTAGCCCTTTACGTACCAGGGCAGCGGTAACCCTTTCGGACAATCCCGCTACCCCGGCAGGCTTCGGCCCTGTCGGGCCCCGTCAACTACGCTGACATCTCTTTGAGGCGCGCGTGGAACACATACACGCCGTCCGGCACGGGCCTGGTCCTGATCGGACGGAGAGCTACCCATTGCTCTCCGCCCGCAGGCCCGCGCCTACGGTGGCCGGGAGTCGTCACGCGGCTCCCGACGCCCGGAGCGTCTCCCTCGGCGGCTGAGGCGTGAGGATCTTTCCCTCGCCCGACCGCACGACCCCCGCGTAAAGCCTCCGGCAGGAGGCGTTTGGCCCCCTAAGGTTGGCCAGGAGCCGCTTTACGGCGGCCCCGGCCCGTTCCAGTTTGGGGGCCAAACGTCGGAAATGCTCGACGAAGTTCCACCGGCTGTCGAGGACGAGACCCAGGTATCTCATCGTTGTCTCGACGCCGATGTGAACCCCTCCTACCATCAGTTGGGATCCCGAAGGTGGCCCGTACCGGGGCCCATGAAAGGACATGGCCTCGGACTTGTGCAATGCCACCTCGAGACCCAACTGCCGGATCCTTTCCACGACTATCGCAACCCCGCGCGTCATCGCGTCGGCCGCCGCCTGATGCGACCTCACCTGCGCCAGGACCAGCGTGTCGTCAGCGTAGCAAACTACGCTGACACCATCAGGGAGGTCGGCCCGCAGCACCCAGTCGTAACCGATGTCCCACAGGAGCGGCCCCAGAACCGATCCCTGTGGGACACCGCACGACATCTCTCGCCGGTTCCAGTTCCCGTCGCGACCGGGGTAGATGACGGCTCTGTCCGTCAAATACGCCCCGACTATTCGACGGAGGTAAGTCGGCACCCGGTGATACCGGAGTGCCTCCCCTATGCAGCTCCAGGGCAGGGTGTTGAACGCGTTGGCGATGTCGAGTGACACCGCCACGACCACCCCACCCCGGGACACCGCGTCCCCCGTCGTGAGGGCTCTCACGCGCATGATGGCGTCCACCGTCGAGCGCCCCTTGCGGAAGCCAAACTGGCACTCCGCAAGATCCGGCCCCGTCCTCACCAGGTGCCCGACGAGGCGGCCCGCAGTCACTCTCTCAAAGAGCTGGCCGACCTCGTCGAGCAGCACTATGGGCCGGTATGCGGACGGAGAGTCCGCAGGGCGCCCTGGCTTCTGAATGAGGACCAGCTTCCCCGTCTTCCAACGGAGTGGAAACTGGCCTCTCTCCATGCATGCGCTTAAGAGCGCCTCCAGTCGAGGCCCGAGAGCCCTCGAGGCCAGGACCCAGGCTTTACCCGGCAAGCCGTCGGGACCCGGGGCGGTATTTTTGGCCTTCAGCCTGCCTACCGCCGCTCTCAGATCTACCCCGGTCACTTCAGGGGTGTCGTCGTCGTCGTCCGCGTGGTCCGCTTCGGGCACCGCAAGTGGCGGAGCCATAGGCGGGGGAGTATGCTCCCCCCGTGAAGGGAACAGAGCGCTCACCACTTCCTCCACCAGCTGGGGTCGGAGACTCTGCGTCAGCGGGGGGGCCCAGGTGCGGAGTTTATTCCGCACCATTCTGTAAGGGCGCCCCCATGGATCTCGGTTCAGAGTCTCCAACATCTCCTCGCGGGCCATATCTTTGGCCCGCTGGACAGCCTCTTGGAGGGCGGTCTTCGCCGCTCTGTACCCCTCGTACAGCTCCACTTCCGTGGCTTCCGCATCCGGAGGGCGGATGCGGAGCCTGCGGTGCCTGGTGTACCGGTGTCGCGCGTCGACGCACGCCTTGCGTAGCGCCCCAACCTCCTGCGACCACCAGTACACCTGACGTCGGGCGCATCCTGGCCGGACTCGGGACATTGCCACGTCACAAATTTCAGACATGGCCTCCCGGAACCACTCCGCCTCACCGTCGATGTCAGCAGGCCTGTCCGGTGAAAACACCCAGGCCTGCACGATTGAGGCTTCCAGGAGAAGCTCCCGGTCCAGCTGCTTCAGCGCCCACCGCGGACCACTCGGGGCCTGTTGGACTAGCGCGCTAGAGGTCTGGGTGGAGACATCAAACCGGATATACCGATGATCGGAGTATGTCTCCACCTCCTCCATGACGCGCCAGTCAATGACACGCTGTGACAGAGCGGGGCTGGCGAACGAGATGTCCACTACCGACTCGCCCCGCATCCGCACACACGTAGGAACAGAACCCCGATTTAGGACGACCAGGCCTGTTTCCAGAGCCCAGTCCTCCACCATCCTGCCCCGCACATCCGTGCAACGGGAACCCCAGGCCAAATTCTTGGCGTTGAAGTCCCCGAGCACTAGCACGGAGAAGGCATGGTTTCTGGCGACGACGACACTCAACTCTGTTAGAGAGTTCTGGAACTCGGCGAGAGTTCGGCTCGGAGAGAAGTATACTCCCACTACTACAATCTCTCCGAACCGTGCTGCTACGCACCCCTGTCCCCTCGTAACACCTTCGAGGGACGGGGTACCGGCGGCGGCCGACGAAATTATGGCCACTGAGCCGTTCAGGTCCTCCACCCAGTCATCCCTGGGCGGGACAAAGTACGGCTCAGCGACCACGGTGATGTTAATCGACCACTGCGCCATGCTCTGGAGCAACAGGTCCTGAGCGCAGGCGCAGTGGTTGATGTTCGCCTGGAGAAGGCGTAGTGGAGGAGTTATTATGTTAAATGGAGGAGCCATTTCAGCCCCCTCCCGGGCCCTATCGGCAGTGGTGGCGGCGGCGGCGGCGGCGGCGGCGGCGGCGGTGGTGGCGGCGGCGGCGGCGGCGGTGGCGGTGGCGGCGACAGTGGCGGCGACGGTGGTGGTGGCGACGACGGCGGAGGGCCTGCCCTTCCTCCTGGCTTCGGCGGGTGGAGCGCAGGACTTGCTCCCCGCCCGGTGATCGGCCGGCTTGCCAGCAGCCGCACATGCGACGCAGTGCGGCGCGGCGTTGCACGAGCCGGCCGTATGTCCGGGCTTGCCGCAGCGGAAGCACAGAGTGCTGCGGTCCTCTAAGGTGCACTGGACGCCCACGTGGTGCCCCACGAGGCATCGATAGCACCTTAGAGGTCTGGGCTCCAGCAGCTTGACCTGCGCTGACACCCAGCCCACCAGGAGCCTTCCGCCCTCCACAATTTTCCTCGCCGCCGTCACGGGACAGCTTACCGTAACGGTTCGCATACCCGTGAAGTCAGGACGTAGGGTGCCCGCCTTCACCTGGTCGGCCAGACACCCGCCAGTCCTGACGACGGCGGCTACCACCTCTGCCCCCGTCACCGAGTCATCCAGGCCCACAATGCGCATATCCGCGCACTTGACGGGCCTGGAGACTCGAGCCTCGTCCGCATTGAGGGACGCCCTTAGCTTTTCAGCCAGGGCGTCAGCGGTGGGGCCACTCGTCGCACCGGGGATCTCCAGCATGCGGGCACCAGTGGCGGTCACCCTATGCCGGAGGCCTCCGGTGATCCCCAACTCCTGGAGATCCACGGTCGCTCTCGCCTTGGTGAGCACGTCGCAGTAGGTCACCCCCCTCTTAACCGCGTCCGGCTGTAGCGTAATAACTACAGCCGCGGTCTTAGGGGAGCGAAGCCTAGCCGCAACGGCTCGCTCCTTGCGCCGCTTCCTCTGCGCCTTTTTCCTGGCCGCCTTGGCCGCCTTCTTCATCTCCCCGACCACCTGCCACTCAGCGTTGGTCGTGGGAGATTTGTTTTGGGGAGGCGTAGGCTCTGGGGCCTTCCCCTCCCCAGCCGTTCTGCCCTTTCTCTGGGCCGGCACCGCGGGTTTGGCGGCAGGCGCCGATTTTGCCGGCGCCGAGGCTCCACCAGCCGACGTCGGTTTTGCCGGCGCCGGGGCTCCTCTAGCCGACGCCGGTTTAACCGGCGCCTGTGCCCGGCCAGACGGCCCGGGCTTAGGGGCGGCAGCAGCCGCGTACGAGGCCGCCTTCTTCGGCCCTGGCTCCGTTCTACCCGCCAAGGGGGGGCGCAGGACTATACCCTCCAGGACGGCGAACCGCGCCTGGAAGGTCGCCAGCTCCTGCCGAACCAGGTTCAGGACCTGGTTCTCCACCGGCACGGGCTGGCTTGATGGTGTCACCTGCGCTGTGCCGGCTGCTCGCAGCCCGGCCAGGTCTGCTCGGAGCTCCTCGTTCTCCTTTCGGAGGAGCTCCATGGCAGCCGTCAAGCGGGCCACCTCCGCCCGCATATCGGACGTTACGTCCGGCGGGGGCCCGATGTGAATGGCTTCCGCCGCCGCCATGATGGAGGCCTTGGCCGAGACTATGGCCCTGTTTTTAGAAGTCTGTAACTTCTTCAGGGCCACGTCCCGGATCGCGGCCTCCACGACCGCCGCAAACCTCTTTTTGCGGTCCGCATCAGGGCCGCCAACCTCCGCCGCCTCGTCACTTGAGGGCTCCGATGCGACCGCGCGATCAGACCCCCCCTCCTTCTTTGCGGGCTCCTCCGCCTTCTCTGCGGCCTCCCGAGCAGTGAGCCCCCTCCCCATGCCCCGCTCTCGGGCTCCTCCCCGCCTACTGGTGGGGATCATTCTGGCCGAAGCCAGCTCCCAGTCAGAGGACGACCCCTGGCCGTCCACTGACCTTGGCCGCTTGCTCTGTGCCTTTCTCTTGGCAGCGGCCGTCTTCTGGTCACGGCGAGAGCTCACTGAGCCTCCCGTGCTCGCTCCTCCAGACGCGGCGTCGGACTCCGACCCCGCATCACTCCTCTCTTCGTCATTTGTGGTTTTTTGTTTATAAAATTTTTCCATTTTTGTTCCCACGAGTATTAAACTTTAGGTACCTGCTCAAGATTATGTGGTTCGCACTAGTGACTAAATCAAGCTACCCATTAGCCAAGCTTACTACCTCCCTCACAGTGCGCCGCCGCTTGGAGGTTTGGGGAATTTTTTATAGAGGTTAATCTTCCTCGCGGTCCGGGCGGTTAAGCCAAGACCCTCGACCCCCGTCAAAAGTCAGAGACATGACCTTGACAATCTTCGGGGCTACGATATTAACGGTGGCAGAAGGGGGGGTACCCCCTCCTGCCTGCCCGGCGGCAGGGTAAGTGCACACCAGGCCCGCTCTTACTCCACACAGTAGCCGCTCTGCTCCTCATAGCGGCTTGTGTGGAGCGTTCCTCTTGGCAGAACATTAGCATGCGGGCAGCGATATCTCATTGGGAAATAATCCCACTGAGAAATAGCTGCCCGCACCCCAGGATGCACCGGCCCGAAAACTGGTCTTCCCCCCGGATCGAATGCGCAACTTGAGGGGCAATTCTCGTAATTTTAAGAACGTTCACAGTCTGATCTCAATCTCAATCTGTCAAAAAATCCTATAATTTCCCTTAATTTTTGACAAGTTTTTGACATTTGTTTGTCGCCGAGATGAAACTGCGACTAGATTTTGAACGTTTTAAATTACGAGAATTGGCTTTCTGCTTGTTGTTAAAAGTCCGTTATAAATAAGAAAATCTCAACTGCAGCTAACTTCACAAACAAAAACATACTCACCGTATTTAGAAATGTAAACAAGTTGGAGGTATATATTTTTTTATGGTTGATTATGCAGCAGAGTGTTTATTTAGAATTCAAAATTGTCGACGCCATATTTTAGTTTTAGTAGTTTTAGTTTAGTTAGGATATTATAATTTTATTTATTAATTAATTAGCTGACCCGCCGAACTTCGTACCGCCTCAGAATCATAATCATAATATCTTAATTTTTCCCATGTTTTAATAGTTATTCTACTATTCGGGGCAAGTCGTTCGAAAGCATGTAAAAAAGGAAAGAAAGAAAATACATTTATTTAGTACAGACTAAAAGACAGACCATATACCAGATACATATATCAGATAAAAACAAATATTGTACGTTACGATTATGTCGTGCGTTCGTGCTAGACCCCTCTTAGTGGTATAAACAGCGCCCTACATAATCATGACGGAGTCATGTAGGATTACGTTAGGCATTCTAATTAAACAAACTAATAAAGCAACCTACCTGTTTGTAGACATACCTAATATAATTAATTGAAATGGTTGAACATCCTGCGAGAACTGTCGAGTAAAACTTAAAACGTCTAATAAATCACTTGGCAAACACTTTAGAAGTGGAAACGGGACCGGAATAGCCACAACATTAATAGATCTGGATAACCTTAATCAAACTGAAACTATTCCGAGTAGTTTACAATTACGGTTGTAGAATTGTTGGGTTGTTTGGGTAGTCGGACAGATAATACAAGTGATAGATTGGCCATTTCGGGGCTTGAAGATTGAGTCAAGTGGAACTTAGCCCAAGTTCCGTCATTAAAACCACAGTCATAGTATTTTTATGTCACGAAGCGACGCGCTTTAGATAGCTTTATCCATTTACCATAGATTTTGGTAGACAAAGTGTATAAACACGCTGTGAATATGTCCGCACATAACACAAACACGCACATCGACACACACACTTCGACTTCGCTCGTGTTTCGAACTCGAACCCGGATTCACAGCGTGTTCGTACACTTTGTAACCACAAGTAAAGTGCGCGTCGCTTCGTGAGATAAAAACATTGTAATATTTATCTATCTATTAGCTTGCATGTAGTTTTTATGAACTGTTTTGTGTTGTGTACTTATTTATTTATTTATTAGTAGTGTTAGTTTTGTAAGTAAGGTTAGTATTGTTAAGCGCAAGGGCCGACTTTTGCGGTGAAAGCTTCCTCCAAACCTTTCCAGGTGGCTCTGTCCAGTGCCCGTCGGGGCCATAAGTTTCCGGCAATTTGTACGATGTCGTCACTCCATATTTAACAAAAACAACACACAAAACACGGAAATAATGTAGTAGAAAAATTAAATGCTGAAGTAGGTAGGTAATTCGTAAGTACATTTGACTCTTAAACTCAAATGATAGTTTAGGTTAGTTCCTAAACTATAATTTGAGAAAACATTCGATTCACCAAAGATCACGTTGAGGCCAAAATCAGAGTATCTCCTTTAGGTAGGTACTTCGTTATTTATATTCTTGGGAGCTTTCACTGGCTCAAGTATTATGTCAACTTTCTGCAATGCCTCATAAATGGAAGATGTTATGACATACGTAGTTACTGCCTGAGTAGTGATACTTTCATAGAACGATCGTCATCTGTTTGCCAAGCGTATCGAGTATGGGATTATGTTGTTAGAATCTTTTGTTCTGTTTCCACGTAAATCCATCATGGAGGTCAGTATTAATAGAGGTTTATCTTTAGTTAATGCTACGTTAACGCTTCTCAGCCTGCAGGAAAAACAAAGTTCTTACCTTCTTCCTATCTTTTAGCTATAAAAGGTATGTCAATACCGCTGAAACTTTTACGATAGCAACCTATTTGCCGCTACTTCATCATCATAGACTTATTACAAACTTGTCCTTAGTTACACGAAGATTAACTGTTGACAACGCCCCTATTTTTCTTTTTAGCATAATCCACCTACATATAATGTTCGCACTGCTGGGACACAGGCCGCCTTCCTGTGAGTGCACTGTAAACTACCTCGCGGGCTCAGTGCGGGTTGGTAGATGGCACATGTCTTTGAATTATTGGTTCTAGGACATGCCGGTTTCCTCACGAAGTTTTCCTGCATCGTTTTGAGAGATGATAAAATAATTTACACAAAGTAAAGCGCCTGCCGGGGTTCGAACCCACGACCTACACCTCGTAAGTCGCTATCGTCTGCACTGGGCCATCACTGCTCCCTTTTTTCTCTTTAACATTACATAAATCACTGATTACTATATGACAAATATTTACGAAGACCCTTTTTTTTTTTTTTTTTTTTCAGGATGGGAAATCATCAAATGACTCCTCCCGCTCTGGGTGGAGCAGAAGGGAGTGTCAGACTCTTACTGACTAAAACCCACCCGTGTTCCTTCCTTAGCCCTTTACATACCAGGGCAGCGGTAACCCTTTCGGACAATCCCGCTACCCCGGCAGGCTTCGGCCCTGTCGGGCCCCGTCAACTACGCTGACATCTCTTTGAGGCGCGCGTGGAACACATACACGCCGTCCGGCACGGGCCTGGTCCTGATCGGACGGAGAGCTACCCATTGCTCTCCGCCCGCAGGCCCGCGCCTACGGTGGCCGGGAGTCGTCACGCGGCTCCCGACGCCCGGAGCGTCTCCCTCGGCGGCTGAGGCGTGAGGATCTTTCCCTCGCCCATCCCGCCACCTCCTTCGCTAGCATGACTGCTTCGCAGAAGGAGGTGACCGCCTCCCACTCCCTCTCGCCCCGGACCATGGCTTGCACCAGGGCCGGGCGCGAGAGGTCGCCGCCGCTGCCGATCGCCTCTACGAGGACACGGCGGTGCTCTGCCCAAGCGGGGCAGACCTCCACCGTATGCTCCACCGTGTCCTCTGGGCGATCCTCGCAGTGGTGACACCCGGGCGTCTCCTCCCGCCTGATGATGTGCAGGAACCTCCCGAAACATCCGTGTCCGGAGAGGACCTGCGTCAGGCGGTAGGTGAGAGCGCCGTGACGCCTCTCTAGCCACTCCTCAAAGAGGGGTCTTACCGCCGCTATCGTGGCGTGCCCTGCGCTGGGTTGCGATAGTCGCGCCTTCCATTCCACCATGAGACCGCGCCGGAGGTCCGTCCGCTCCGCAGCGATTTGCCGCGGGTGCAGAGTTTCCCCCCGACGTAGTGCCTCCGCGCGCCAGTCATACAGGCGCGCGAGGACTATCGCCTCCAGATCCCATGGTGGCAGTCCGGCAAGGAGGCTTGCTGCCTCGCCCGAGATCGTGCGGTATCCCCGGATAAGCCTTATGGCTACCACCTTTTGGGGCGCGTTCAGGTAGTGTGCGGCTCGAAGCCGCAGTGAACGCGCCCATACCGGGGCCCCATAAAGGGCCATGGACCGCACGACCCCCGCGTAAAGCCTCCGGCAGGAGGCGTTTGGCCCCCTAAGGTTGGGCAGGAGCCGCTTTAAGGCGGCCCCGGCCCGTTCCAGTTTGGGGGCCAAACGTCGGAAATGCTCGACGAAGTTCCACCGGCTGTCGAGGACGAGACCCAGGTATCTCATCGTTGTCTCGACGCCGATGTGAACCCCTCCTACCATCAGTTGGGATCCCGAAGGTGGCCCGTACCGGGGCCCATGAAAGGACATGGCCTCGGACTTGTGCAATGCCACCTCGAGACCCAACTGCCGGATCCTTTCCACGACTATCGCAACCCCGCGTGTCATCGCGTCGGCCGCCGCCTGATGCGACCTCCCCTGCGCCAGGACCAGCGTGTCGTCAGCGTAGCAAACTACGCTGACGCCATCAGGGAGGTCGGCCCGCAGCACCCAGTCGTAACCGATGTCCCACAGGAGCGGCCCCAGAACCGATCCCTGCGGGACACCGCACGACATCTCTCGCCGGTTCCAATTCCCGTCGCGACCGGGGTAGATGACGGCTCTGTCCGTCAAATACGCCCCGACTATTTGACGGAGGTAAGTCGGCACCCGGTGATACCGGAGTGCCTCCCCTATGCAGCTCCAGGGCAGGGTGTTGAACGCGTTGGCGATGTCGAGTGACACCGCCACGACCACCCCACCCCGGGACACCGCGTCCCCCGTCGTGAGGGCTCTCACGCGCATGATGGCGTCCACCGTCGAGCGCCCCTTGCGGAAGCCAAACTGGCACTCCGCAAGATCCGGCCCCGTCCTCACCAGGTGCCCGACAAGGCGGCCCGCAATCACTCTCTCAAAGAGCTTGCCGACCTCGTCGAGCAGCACTATGGGCCGGTATGCGGACGGAGAGTCCGCAGGGCGCCCTGGCTTCTGAATGAGGACCAGCTTCCCCGTCTTCCAACGGAGTGGAAACTGGCCTCTCTCCATGCATGCGCTTAAGAGCGCCTCCAGTCGAGGCCCGAGAGCCCTCGAGGCCAGGACCCAGGCTTTACCCGGCAAGCCGTCGGGTCCCGGGGCGGTATTTTTGGCCTTCAGCCTGCCTACCGCCGCTCTCAGATCTACCCCGGTCACTTCAGGGGTGTCGTCGTCGTCGTCCGTGTGGTCCGCTTCGGGCACCGCAAGTGGCGGAGCCATAGGCGGGGGAGTATGCTCCCCCCGTGAAGGGAACAGAGCGCTCACCACTTCCTACACCAGCTGGGGTCGGAGACTCTGCGTCAGCGGGGGGGCCCACTACAGAATGGTGCGGAGTTTATTCCGCACCATTCTGTAAGGGCGCCCCCATGGATCTCGGTTCAGAGTCTCCAACATCTCCTCGCGGGCCGTATCCTTGGCCCGCTTGACAGCCTCTTGGAGGGTGGTCTTCGCCGCTCTGTACCACTCGTACAGCTCCACCTCCGTGGCTTCCGCATCCGGAGGGCGGATGCGGAGCCTGCGGTGCCTGGTGTACCGATGTCGCGCGTCGACGCACGCCTTGCGTAGCGCCCCAACCTCCTGCGACCACCAGTACACCTGACGTCGGGCGCGTCCTGGCCGGACTCGGGGCATTGCCACGTCACAGATCTCGGACATGGCCTCCCGGAACCACTCCACCTCATCGTCAATGTCAGCAGGCCTGTCCGGTGAAAACACCCAGGCCTGCACGATCGAGGCTTCCAGGAGAAGCTCCCGGTCCAGCTGCTTCAGCGCCCACCGCGGACCACTCGGGGCCTGTTGGACCAGCGCGCTAGAGGTCTGGGTGGAGACCTCAAACCGGATATACCGATGATCGGAGTAGGTCTCCACCTCCTCCATGACGCGCCAGTCAATGACACGCTGTGTCAGAGCGGGGCTGGCGAACGAGATGTCCACCACCGACTCGCCCCGCATCCGCACACACGTAGGAACAGAACCCCGATTTAGGACGACTAGGCCTGTTTCCAGAGCCCAGTCCTCCACCATCCTGCCCCGCACATCCGTGCAACGGGAACCCCAGGCCAAATTCTTGGCGTTGAAGTCCCCGAGCACTAGCACGGAGTAGGCATGGTTTCTAGCGACGACGACACTCAACTCTGTTAAAGAGTTCTGGAACTCGGCGAGAGTTCGGCTCGGAGAGAAGTATACTCCCACTACTACAATCTCTCCGAACCGTGCTGCTACGCACCCCTGTCCCCTCGTGACACCTTCGAGGGACGGGGTACCGGCGGCGGCCGACGAAAGTATGGCCACTGAGCCGTTCAGGTCCTCCACCCAGTCATCCCTGGGCGGGACAAAGTACGGCTCAGCGACCACGGCGATGTTAATCGACCACTGCGCCATGCTCTGGAGCAACAGGTCCTGAGCGCAGGCGCAGTGGTTGATGTTCGCCTGGAGAAGGCGTAGTGGAGGAGTTATTACTCCTCCATTTCAGCCCCCCCCCGGGCCCTATCGGCAGTGGTGGCGGCGGCGGCGGCGGCGGCGGCGGCGGCGGCGGTGGTGGCGGCGGCGGCGGCGGCGGTGGCGGTGGCGGCGACAGTGGCGGCGACGGTGGTGGTGGCGACGACGGCGGAGGGCCTGCCCTTCCTCCTGGCTTCGGCGGGTGGAGCGCAGGACTTGCTCCCCGCCCGGTGATCGGCCGGCTTGCCAGCAGCCGCACATGCGACGCAGTGCGGCGCGGCGTTGCACGAGCCGGCCGTATGTCCGGGCTTACCGCAGCGGAAGCATAGAGTGCTGCGGTCCTCCAAGGTGCAATGGACGCTCACGTGGTGCCCCACGAGGCATCGATAGCACCTTAGAGGTCTGGGCTCCAGCAGCTTGACCTGCGCTGACACCCAGCCCACCAGGAGCCTTCCGCCCTCCACGATTTTTCTCGCCGCCGTCACGGGACAGCTTACCGTAACGGTTCGCATACCCGTGAAGTCAGGACGTATGGTGCCCGCCTTCACCTGGTCGGTCAGACACCCGCCCGTCCTGACGACGGCGGCTACCACCTCGGCCCCCGTCACCGAGTCATCCAGGCCCACAATGCGCATGTCCGCGCACTTGACGGGCCTGGAGACTCGAGCCTCGTCCGCATTGAGGGACGCCCTTAGCTTTTCAGCCAGGGCGTCAGCGGTGGGGCCGCTCGTCGCACCGGGGACCTCCAGCATGCGGGCACCAGTGGCGGTCACCCTATGCCGGAGGCCTCCGGTGATCCCCAGCTCCTGGAGATCCACCGTCGCTCTCGCTTTGGCGAGCACGTCGCCGTAGGTCACCCCCCTCTTGACCGCGTCCGGCTGTAGTGTAATGACTACAGCCGCGGTCTTGGGGGAGCGAAGCCTAGCCGCAACGGCTCGCTCCTTGCGGCGCCTCCTCTGCGCCTTTTTCCTGGCCGCTTTGGCCGCCTTCTTCTTCTCCCCGACCACCTGCCACTCGGCGTTGGTCGTGGGAGATTTGATTGGGGGAGGCGTAGGCTCTGGGGCCTTCCCCTCCCCAGCCGTTCTGCCCTTTTTGGGGGCCGGAGCCGCGGGTTTGGCGGCAGGCGCCGATTTTGTCGGCGCCGAGGCTCCGCCAGCCGACGTCGGTTTCGCCGGCGCCGGGGCTCCTCTAGCCGACGCCGGTTTGGCCGGCGCCTGGGCCCGGCCAGACGGCCCGGGTTTAGGGGAGGCCGCGGCCGCGTACGAGGCCGCCTTAGGCCCTGGGGCCGTCCTACCCGCCAAGGGAGGGCGCAGAACAATACCCTCCAGGACGGCGAACCGCGCCTGGAAGGTCGCCAGCTCCTGCCGAACCAGGTTCAGGACCTGGTTCTCCACCGGCACGGGCTGGCTTGGTGGTGGGATGTTCTGCGCTGTGCCGGCCGCTCGCATCCTGGCCAGGTCCGCTCGGAGCTCCTCGTTCTCCTTTCGGAGGAGCTCCATGGCAGCCGTCAAGCGGGCCACCTCCGCCCGCATTTCGGACATGCCGTCCGGCGGAGGCCCGAGGTGGATGGCCTCCGCTGCCGCCAAGATGGAGGCCTTGGCCGAGACTATGGCCCTGTTTTTCGAAGTCTGTAACTTCTTCAGGGCCACGTCCCGGATCGCGGCCTCCACGACCTCCGCGAACCTCTTTTTGCGGTCCGCATCAGGGCCGCCAACCTCCGCCGCCTCGTCACTAGAGGTCTCTGATGCGGACGCGCGATCAGACCCCCCCTCCTTCTTTGCGGGCTCCTCCGCCTTCTCTGCGGCCTCCCGAGCAGTGAGCCCCCTCCCTACGCCCCGCTCTCGGGCTCCTCCCCGCCTGCTGGTCGGGATCTTTCTGGCCGAAGCCAGCTCCCAGTCAGAGGACGACCCCTGGCCGTCCACTGACCTTGGCCGCTTGCCCTGTGCCTTTCTCTTGGCAGCGGCCGTCTTCTGGTCACGGCGAGAGCTCACTGAGCCTCCCGTGCTCGCTCCTCCAGACGCGGCGTCGGACTCCGACCCCGCATCACTCCTCTCTTCGTCCTTTGTGGTTTTTTGTTTTAAAAATTTTTCCATTTTTGTTCCCACGAGTAAAAACTTTGTGTACCTGCTCAAATTATGTGGTTCGCACTAGTGACTAAATCAAGCTACCCATTAGCCAAGCTTACTACCTCCCTCACGGTGCGCCGCCGCTTGGAGGTTTGGGGAATTTTTTATAGAGGTTAATCTTCCTCGCGGTCCGGGCGGTTAAGCCAAGACCCTCGACCCCCGTCAAAAGTCAGAGTACGAAGACCCTATACCAACAGATGGTACAAATTATTATGTAACTTTCATCACATATACATACAAATATGGAACGCAAAATGTTATTGTGTGGAGAGACGTATCTCAACGTCAGAAATGTGGTTTGCTCACATATGTGGTACATAACAAGTGGGTTTCAAGTCGAACCAAACCTCCTCAAAGTAAATTAAAATCTCTGTAAATATTGCCAGTGACATCCGTGTTGGCACACGGTCTCACAATGGAGTGTCAATTGAACTGGACCCGAGAATCGTGTGCCGAGAGAATTTATAAAATCTGTTCCAGTGCTCCCGTCGTGTGACATGGTTGTTGAAGACTTTCTAAATATTTATTTGGTAAACGGAATCTACATAATTATCTATACATATTATAAATGAATGTCGCTTTTCGTGTCTATCATGTCTGCGTTGTTCTTCTAAACTACGCAACGGATTTTGCTTGCCATCATTATTATTTATTTCGGAAGATTTATGAGTATACTTAAATAATACTAAACTAATACATTCATTTTAAACTTGATCTTGAGATGAACAACCAAACACTTGCTAGAAGACTAAAAAAGAATGATTCCTCAGGACTAGTCAAGACCTTATGAACAAAACGGAGCAGTGGACAGCTTCCATACAAACCCATTAATATCACGAAACATATTGCTAAATATCTGCAAGAATGATAGATTGCAATAAAAATAATTAAAAACACTTACATATAACATAGAAATCTCGATGTTTTGTAATGTCGTACAAACCGTGTGAAGCAGGGGCGGGTCGCTACTGTACAATAAATGTTTTAATAATTTAATGGAGCGTACAGGTTAATTCCTCGACATTTCAGCGCATCACGGTCTTCATTTGGTTTAACAATTCGCCCGGACCCGAGGACGAGGACAATTAGCATCTGCGCTTGAAGTCACAAGTGAAAATAAAGCGCTGCGTTCGTTTTATGAGCCGGAACAAGATAGACCAGTAGATACGACTTTTATTTCGCTGTAAACACGTGTTAGATAACTTTGCTTCATAAAATGTAAGGGTAATATTGTATTTTGGAGTTTACTGGTTATAAAATGAGGTTAGGGCTGTTGTTGACTTTAATACTTTGGTTTCGATTACAGTGCTTTCTTAGCGTTGTTACACTGTTGCTATGATTTGCCTCATAAACAACATGTAACAGTTTGATCAACAAACTTAAGTATTCTGATTTATAGCCTTATTTATAGTTTCAAATGCTCATTTTTGGACTTATCATGTACCTATACCAGAGACCACAGAAATGGTTTAATTGTTGACCTATATCTACTGTGACAACCTAGGTTAACAGAGACGATAGTAAGCCTAATGTCTCAACCAATAAACTCTGCGTGGAAAGAATGAAACTCATTTAAATACTAAATACAAGCGCTATCTGCATGATGAAGACTGAAAGGTAGGTTCATAAATACATAATGTCAAGATCTTGTCGCTAGAAAATGAGTTATCCAACTTGATGGGAAGAAAGCCGGTGGTCAAACATTTAGGAGTTTGACGTTCAATGTCAGAGAAGTAGGAACTTGATAATTGAAACTTAGTACAGCTTAATGAAGATTTGTTACGATTGCGTCGTCAGGAATGTAGATTTAAATTATAACGTTTGATAAAACCGTTTTCATGCATACATTGTTCCGAAAGTTACCCTTGTGAAAGACCTTGCCTAACATTTTGAACTTTTCTTTTTACATCTTTATTTCTTTGAGAACGACATGCAAATGCCTGTTCCTCGTTAAAAGATAATTTTATGCCTCATTTTTATTTGTGTAAATGAACGGCGTAGAAACACATTTTTTCGGGCATCCATTGTTAGAATAAAAAATATACTATACTAAAATCGCCAAGGTCCAAACTACAGTAAATATAGAAGAATCTGATCCTTGCGTGAGAAAAGTCAGCTGATATACCAATACACATACATATATATGTAGCTATTGGCTATGTATGTTATAGATTGTTTTCCTATGGCACTCGGACTCGTTAGCGAAGGAAAAATAGGTTGCCATGCATGGGAGCGTTCGGTTTATCCGGGACCATCTATCCAGCTTGGGTTACGATGTATTACGGAAGACTATTATTTCGGAAAATGTAATTGTCAAAATCGACAGAGATTTTAACCAATCATGTTCTGCTGATACGACAAACTCGTTAGATAAATCAAAGTGAATAAAATCAATTATAGAATCTGAAACGGCAAAAATATTCCAACCTGATTGGCAGTTACATGTTCGAGCCGTTTGGGTTGAAACACTGCCTGGCCATGGGGTCCGAGTGCACACTTGGTTTTTTGAGATATCGCCAAGCGGTTAGTCGACTGTTCACGTGACCAGAGGGCTGGCCTGTTTCTTGGCCAAAGAATTAGCATTGTCATACAACGTGGCAATGCTGCCAGCCTTTTGGGCACTGTTCCTGTTGACAGCGATGCGGACGAATTTTTTGATGCCCCAGGATTCTTTAGCTTATTTTTTCACATAATAATAATAATTATTATTTTAAATGTTATCTTATATAATGTAAATATTGTCTTGATTAAGTAAATAAATCTTTAGTTTCTTTAAACAGAATGCACTTTTATTTCATTTTGATTGTGTTCTCTGTGGTTATAAACTCTGCTAAAAAAAGTGGAGTAAAAATACCACGTACGGTCAGATTCCACTTCCAATTAATGTAACTTCCTAGAGACATACGTGCATGGCGTATATTTTGGGAATAGGGTTATCGAGTATATTCCTCTCGCGTCGTAGCCTTGTGCTCAGGAGACTTGTCAGTTATACGATTCACCTGAAGTGATTGGCCAATGAATTCGAACGTGCTAGAAGATTTTAGATTTGAAATAGTTTGAGATGCCCCTTAAAATATCACATACATACATAAACTTCCGCTTTCTTCCCTTAAGGAGGGCGAGAAACTACAGAACACTACGTACTACGATCCTTACATACCTCTTTTGCTTAACATTAACATTTTCAACAAATCACATGCTCTCTTTTGCTTCATAGTTTAAAAATATATAAATTATAAAAAATAAAAATAAATAAAAAATTCTTCAAAATTTGTCATCCATATACTCCTTGTCTGAATAATATACCTTGTTATTTAGTAGCTTAAAGAGCTCGCTTTTGAATTCATTATTATTCTTACAATTTCTAATATGACAAGGTAGTTTGTTATACAATTTTGGTGCCCTTGCATAGACACTTTTATAAGCAAAAGCAGTTCTGGTGATTAGCGTTTTCAACTTATCTGAGCGACGTTGACGTTCTACATGACTAAACAAGTGTATATTGGTTACTACAAACATCAGAACCTCATAGATATACAGTGAAGGTACTGTCAGAATATTTAAATCCCTAAACGGCTTACATGTATCGGTTGTTCTTAATTTGCAGATGGCTCGGATGCATCTTTTTGTGCCAAAAGCACGGAGGATATATTTGAAGGATTACCCCAGAATATAAGTCCATACCTCAATGTGGAGGCTACATAACCGTGGTATGCCGTTAAGAGGGCTGTTTTGTTTGCAAATTTACCTAGCATATATAGGGCATAAGAGAATCGGTAAAGTTTCAAACAAACACTATGATTTTGATTTTTCCATGACATGTCATTGTCAATGTGCAATCCTAAAAACTTTACGTAGGTTGAACAGTTGAAAAAATTAGCAGCCAGTAATCTAATTTTTCGGCGGTTAGGAAATTTTAACAGTAAAACATGAACAGTAATAAAAAGATAATGATAGGCCGGTTATTTCACCCAGCAATGTCAATACAAAAAGTACTGTGTAGTACGACCAATTCACACTACTTGTAGTGTGAATTGGTCGCTTACTTTGTTACGCTTACGGTTTACTTAGAGTCTTGCGTGTATAAGACTCGCCCCCATTTCATGGGACTTAAACGAAGCTGGCGAAATCTAGGTGTACTATAGGTATACCTCTGCGTAACCCTTCGGGAAATACAGGCGTGATGTTATGTTATGTGTTAGAGTATTTTGAATTAATATCTATTTATTTGATATTAGCTGCGCCCCGCGGTTTCACCCGCATAAGTTTCGATCCCGTGGGCATATCGGGATAAAAAGTATCCTATATGTTAATCTTGGTTATAAACCATCTGTGTGCCAAATTTCGTCCAAATCAGCTCAGTAGTTTTTGCGTGAAGGATTAACAAATATCCATCCATCCATCCATACATACAAACTTTCACGTTTATAATATTAGTAGGATAATGAGCCTCTTGACTTTTTGGGCTCTTCCATTATACGTTGCACTAAAAAAATCGACGCACGACGACGCTTCGCAGCTGGCGAAGTGCGGGTGTACTATAAGGTACACTTCTACCTAACCCTTCGGGGATTACAGGTGTAATGTTATGTGATGTGTAAAATTACTACAAGTACGTAACTTATTAAGTTTTTAGTCCTTGCGAATATTTACATTTTACATTTTAGTCCCCGATAATGATAACTTTTTGTGTTCTACTTGGTATACTCCAGTTCCTATAGGCAAAATTTGGACCACTTAAGAGGCAATAACCTCGTTATTTTGGATGTCAATCAGAACTGCTTGAGGCGAAAGCTTCAGGGTACCCGGCGAAATTCCAGTTTCAGGTTGTATGTTGATCTAAATATGATTCGTGGCCGCAATGAATATTTATTTACCTATAGGTAACTTGAAATGATCATAATCAATCATCGGACTTATAATCATAAAAATCATCAACACATCTCTCTTAGTTCATATTACCCTATTGAATGACTATTTCATGAAATCATGACAATTAAGGCTAATTGTAACTTAAGGAGTTTTGTATTGCTGATTCTAATTATTATACCATGCTAGTTTCTTAAAAAAATCGAATTAATCCGTCAGTCAAAAAATATTGGACCCGTATTTTTTCTTTTGTCAATTATATAAAAAATTATGAAGATATTGCCCGTTAAAGTTCGGCGTGACGTCACGCCTTGCTACACTTTTTAGCATAGCGTGACGTCACGACCCCCACTCCCAAATTTTGAAGCGCTTTATCTTTGTCATTTTTTGTTTAATTGACAAAAGAAAAAATACGTGTCCATTATTTTTCGATAATCTAACTGACAGACTAAATATAATAATTATTTTCTTACCCAGGTAGTTACCCTATTCTGTAAATACATATTTGTTACGGTCGTGAATCATATTTTGTGTGTGTTGTATTGTTTTGTTCAACATACAACCTGACACTGACCTGCAAATTGCAAAAAACCATATGAAACTTTGAATTTCGCGGCGGTTCATCCTAGTTCAGCTGAAATTCATATTTTGCCCCCACTTCTCTGCGCTATGTATCACTCTATCCCGGTCGCACCGTCAAACTGATTCAGTTAGGGTGAACTACACTGTTGATGGACGTAGACTTGGTAATTAATGATTAAATTATTATACGAAGTATTCCTCGACGTCTTCTGTATAGAATAAAATGGAACTATTTTAAAAGTTTAGCTAGTTAATTTATAATGTACTAGTTAATAATTTAGCTAATTTAACAAGGTAACCTACGTACAGATTTCCAACAAAAAATAGTCGTTTAGAAATCACCGTCTATCTTGTAAAATACGAACGCGCGATGATGAGATCTAATATAGAGTTGTAACAACTTTCAAATTGAATTAAGATGTTTTGATTGATCATCGTTTTATGGTTTTATTGACTAATTTAACGTTCGGGTTTCTGCTACAAACTCAACTCAAACTCAAACCATTAATTTCAATTCAAGGATTTACAGGCACTTTTGAATTGTCAAGGAGTCGGACAGTCGGATAAATGAATCTAGTTGCGCATTCCAAAGCGTAGTACCCACTACGCTTTGGAATTCGCTATGAAAAAGAACGGGTAAGAAACTCCATGGACACTCGTTGAAATCAAAATATTACATGATCAAAATATTATATCTATATACTTGTACTAATAATAAAGCTGATAAGTTTGTTTGTTTGAACGCTCTAATCTCTGAAAGTACAGTCACGAGCATAAGTATGTATACACTTAGCTTTATTCAAAAGCGATTTATTCCTTTATATTTGAATGGAATTTTATGTTGCTACGAACATAGTATTTTCGAACCAATAGGTTTTTGCATTATGTCGTATTTCATTGTTGTTTTCGTTATTTCACGCAAAAATCCCTATTGAAAGTTTCCAAGTGTTGACATATTAGTGCTCGTGACTGTACAAGTTGAATTTGAAAAAATATTTTTTGCTTTTGACAGCCCAATCCTTGAGGAAGGCTATAGGGTATTTAACATCACGCTAGGACTCCTAGGAGTCAAGCAAAAAGTAAGAAATAAAGCTAAGTGAAAACGAAGTAGTATTGCGGGCAGGCGATGCGATGCGACGGGGTAGGTCGGCAGAACAAAAAAGTACCGATCAAGTGCGAGTCGGACTCGCGCGCCGAGGCTTCCGTACTTTGTAGTGTAGGTATGTAACTACAAAACGGTTTCGGATTTTAAACTTTACTTGTGCTACATGAAATTGCTTCTTGCTAAATTTCATGATTCTAGGTCAACGGGAACCCTATACGTTTTGATTCCCTTGCGACTGTCAAAATACGAGTATGTGGCATAAACTGGACATAAACGCCCGTATCTTTTGATTGCGTTGATTTAGAAGTTTCATGTTTTCACTGCTTCAAGGGATTGCAGCTTTGAGTATTTGAACTTGATAACTCCACGCGCTCCTGAGAAAAAGGGTCTTGACAGGCGGACAGATAGACGGACAACGAAGCGATCTTATAAGGGTTCCCTTTTTCCTTTTGAGGTACGGAACCCTAAAAATTACGCGGATGAATTCGTGGGCAGAAGATAGTACGCTTAAAAAGTCGTAGGTAGGTATCCTAGCCAGTACTCCGTTACAATTTTCTTCCCTTTTTCACTGGTCTTTATCGCCGGCAGCTATATCTAGAGCAAATGTGGTTTCAAGTGGCGCTTTGGTAGCAGTTGTAAGCCAGCTTTATCCGCAAGGGATTTTCAGTGTCATTCCGATTATGTGCATTTTTAATTCTGCGTTTTAATTGTAGGTATTTTTTTTCTACGCTTTACTTCGTATGGATTTTACTCGGAAATCGTTTTCATATGCTAAACCTTTCAGTAGCTTTGTGGGTATTATCCTCAACTTTAAAAATATGGGTGTTAGTGTGTGGGCGTCAGTGGTAACGGCTGCGACTCGCGAGTTGTAGATCGTAGGTTCGAACCCAAGTAGGCAATTTATTTTGTGTAAATTATTTCATCACCACTGCTCTCAATTGGTGAAGACAAACATCGTGAGAAAACCGGCATATCCTAGAACCAAAAGTTCGATGACATGTGATATTTGCCAACTTGCACTGGGCCCGAGTGGTGGATTATGGCTCACTTTCTCTCACATAGAGGAGGCTTATGCCCCATCAGTGGGAATATTATGGGCTGATTATGCTATGCTATAAAAATATACCAACCAACCTATGGTTGGTATATTTTTTAGATCAGTTCATTGCCTAGATTTTATCTTCCTTTCTTTTTCAAGTTTCAGTTCCAACGCTACATTGAACTTTTCTAGGTTCAATTAATCCAAAACTTTTCCAGCCTTAGATTACTTGAATCTAAAAAAAAATGCTCTTTGTTTGCAGGTGCAGTGTGCTGCGACGAGGAATACCGTCTGATTCGTCACCTGATGACGAGATATGATGCCTCTGTGAGGCCCGTAGAGAACTCCTCACAACCCCTCTTAGTCACCTTTGGGGTGTCCCTGCATCACATTATTGACGTGGTGAGTATATTTTTACTTTGTTTTATAGTATACAAGACGTAACAGAATAAACGCAAGTCCTGAAAATATAATATAAGTAGATATAAGTTTGTTCATAATTGACTACTGAATCGATTTCAGCATCTTTGAATATACGTAATGTTGGCAAATTGAGCCAAAGAAAATTAAACCTTATGACAAGGCGATAAGACTCAATTTTAAATACATAAAGTAATGCTAGGGTCAATACGATTTTTTTAATAGTTTGCTTTACAATAATTAAGTTTTGGTCATTGTATTATGCTTTCAACTCGATACTCTAATTCGGCTGTATGAGGTGTTGCTTTAGCTATGTTACATACCTATATAAATAAAAAGGAATCACCGAAATGTATGTACGCGCACTTCCGATCGACTACACCAAATTGGATAATTCTTTTTTTTTTGTGTTTGTTATTGTCAGGACAAGGTTTGTATAGACAGTTGAACCCGGTAGGTGGTGCTGCTTTTTCGGGCAGGACGACGTCTGCCGGGTCCGCTAGTTGTGTATGAAAATGGTACACCACCTAAGTACTACGTGCATTATTGTCTCTCCTTTCTCCCTTAATCCATCCAAATGTTGTCATTAGAAGATCGCTTTTAGCGATAAGTCCACCCTTCTTTCATTGTGTCACCCCTTGAAAACGTGTACGTAATAAAAAGTATTCTATTCTATATTTTATTCTGTTCTTTGAAATTATTTTAGTCCTTAGGTATAATTTATTTTGTCTTGCCTATTGAGAAATTGGTATTCGGTGGTAAAGGGCGACCATTTTACTCTTTATGCTTTAATAAATTGCAAAATTACTAAGTAGGTTGCATAGTTGCCTATATGCTTGTTTAAGCGTCAGCCTAAGGAGAGCTTGTGGCTAAGTAATAAAAGCCACACGGTACAATCGATCAGGTTACGCTTCGCTTGTTGCGGTTGGTCCGTGGCTGGGTGACCATCTTTACATACCAAGACCCTTCCGTGCCTCGGAATGCACGTAAAGCTGTTGATCCCGGCTGTCATTCGTTGTTCTTCGACAGTCCTTACGGGTCGTCTGAAGCCCGAAAGTCTAGCAGTCAGTCTTACCAAGAGATATCGTATTACCCAGTAACTGGGTTGTGGAGGTCAGATAGGCAGTCGCTCCGGGTAAAATACTGGTAATAAGCTGCATCTGGTTAGACTGGAAGCCGACCCCAACAAAGTTGAGAAAAGGCAAGGCAGATGATGATGATTTGTAAAGGTAGGTACTTAATGCATAATGATCTCAATAAGATCCCTTAAGATAATAAGCAGTAGTGAGCACCATGTATCTATCACATAGTTAATTTATATGTCCACCATATATAATTTATATGTAAACCATGTTTCATTTATCCATTTTAATTATTTTACCTATTGTGGTAATTTTATTTTTAGGTGCATCGTCTTCACATATAATTATATAATTAATGTATGCAAA
This sequence comes from Apamea epomidion, assembly GCA_947507525.1. Taxonomy (NCBI): domain Eukaryota; kingdom Metazoa; phylum Arthropoda; class Insecta; order Lepidoptera; family Noctuidae; genus Apamea; species Apamea epomidion. The sequence goes on from OX382225.1 coordinate 9,478,506, forward strand.
ATATTATGCAAACATTTTAAAAGAGTAACGGTGGAGTTTCTTGCCCTTTCTTCTCCATACGAAAACTACCTTTTGGAAGGGGCGACTAGAATCAATGTTATTTTAATTTTATTTTTGACGTTCAAAAGTGCCTTTTATGTGCCTATTTGAAATAAATGATTTGACTTTGACTTTGACTTTGAATAAATACAGAATAAAAAAATATTGGCAAAAGTGAAAATGTTCGTAACGAAGTCCATAAATCTATCGAACGAAATTCGACGCGTCATTCAATACCGATTCCATTGTGTGTAAGGAATGAATGAAATGAAAACATGATGAACAGACATGACATAATATATAAAAAATGTATATAGGTATTATACAGGATGGCAGGGACACCGACGCGCAAACTGTTACCATGGATTCAGCACCTGAGCTTAGACCCCATAGCGTCAAAATTTTTCGTCGGTTGTCAAAAAAAAAATCTTCTGTTTCATAGAAAAGTACAATGCCTACGCGGCCAAAATGTATGGAACAGCAATATTTCTTTTTAATAACCGGCGAAAAATTTTGACGCTATGGGGTCTAAACTCATGTGCTGAATCCATGGTTACAGTTTGCGCGTCGATGTCCCTGACACCCTGTATATAGTGGAGACAACAATAAATGAAAACAATGGCATAGGATTATTGTAGAAGTTTAGAGCTATCAAATTAATCCTAACACCGAAATAACATAAATGATTTTTTCAAACCAACTGGTAGTGATGGGTCGACTATGGGTTTTGCCAATGTTTGGCTAGCTATAGTGACTAGACTCTAGAATATGTTTGATTGAATTTTCGTATAAATTGGAATATCGTTAGATATACGCAGTTTCTCCACATTCTGTACTTAGTGTTAATTAATTGTAAACTGAGTGAATGTTGTTAACTTGCATGTCTCTTTTATAATATTTAGGGGAAAAGGAATCCGTTTACTGAAGTTTTGAATATTAAAAGATAAAGAAAAGAAAAGAAAGAAAAAAGTTTATTTGGACAAAGTTCGTGAAACACAAAATACAAAATTAATAAAATAAAAATAATGTTTCAGACAACAATAGTGTGTGCGTCACGGTTGCGCCAAAAAGGTTCATTTCAGCATTAATGCCAGACAGATGCTGTCTGATGCTGGTTTTCTAATGAACCTTTAGGGAAAAGCGACGGGGAGTACACACAGTTTCAACATACCTAATACATACTTATAAATAAATAAATAAACTAGTAATCACGTACATATCATTACAAATACAGATAACATAACATCATGCCTGTATTCCCCGAAGGGTTCGGCGGTTCATTTAGCTAGTCATGTATAAGTCGCATGTAATAGGGGCGAGCGTATTCCAATCAACCGGGCACAATCCAGACTCCGAGTTACTACTGAGAAATTCCAGATGGAAAAATTCAATAACACCTTGCCCGACGATCGAATAGAGTAGTTGCCTGGGTAAAAAAATAATAATTATATTTAGTCCGTCAGTTAGATTATCGAAAAATAATGTACACGTATTTTTTCTTTTGCCAATCAAACAAAAAATGACAAAGATAAAGCGCGTCAAAATTTGCGATCGTGACGTCACTTGCTTGCAAAAGTGTCGCAAGCAAGTGACGTCACGTGGAACTTTAACGGGCGGGATATCTTCATCATTTTTTATATAATTGACAAAAGAAAAAATACGTGTTCAATATTTTTTGATAATCTAACTGACGGACTAATTAGATTTTTTTAGGAAAATAGCCTGTTGGTTAGATTCCCGGAATCGTCATTATGCTCACCAGTAGCGCTTGCGACCACTGGACCAACGAGACAGTCCTATAAAGAAAGAAAGAAAGACAGAAAGTAAGAAAATACATTTATTTGCGGCAAAGAGATCCTTTATATTTCTACTAGCTGCGCTCTGCGGTTTCACCCGCATACGTTTCGATCCCGTATGAATATCGGGATAAAAAGGACCCTATGTGTTAATCCAGGGTGTTAGCTACGTCCATACCAAATTTCATCAAAATTGGTCCAGCCGTTTGAGCGTGAAGAAGTATCAAACATACAAACACACACAAACACTCACTCACAAACTGTCGCCTTTATAATATTAGTGTGATGCTTGTAACAATTACACAGTCAGTTATCATGTATTTTAATTCTATGCTTCTAGCCTTCCTACATGTTTCTAGTCCAACTCACGAAGTATTTTGGCTGAAATTAAAAAAACTAAGATGAAAATCTTCTACAAATTATTCTTCAAAAAGTTTGTCCTATATGCTCACATACCTACCGTAACGATTAAACTCCGCCCGTCTCAGAGAAAATTAAAACTGTCTTAGGAACTTTTCAACTAATTAAAAAATTAAGAAAAATATAGGGCGATTAATTATGAAGTTGACTTTTCTTTCATATGGAAAAAACTTCGTAATTGTCTTTCTAAAAAAATTGTTCAAGGGGACTTTCAGTTACCGTAAACGTAGCTTTGAAATTAATGAAATTAGGATTACTTTGTAATAAAGGTTTTGATGCCACTTTTTTGAAGTGAAAACCTCTTTAAGCGCACTTTGTGCTCTTTCTGAACAGTGAACGAAACTGAACCGTCACGCTCGGGTCTTAATCGGGTATATTCGGCTCCAGTCGGTTGGTGACGCTGATTCTCGAATACTTGGCTCATATAAGTTTTGACTTCTACCGTGTATAAGCACACAAACTCTTTTTTCTGACGTGGTGGCAAAAAAAAATACGAGAAATATCCGTGCTATGGCAAATAAGGAAAAGTAAGTTAGTATTTCAGTAAAATGGTTGGTTACACGGCTATAAATGCTCAGGGTGCAACTAAACAGACGTTCAAAACTAGTTGTGAAACTGGATAAGAAGAGCCATACCCAGTAGTTTAAACAAAAATATTCCTTTTCCTCCGAGGTAAAGCAAGTTTATGTTCGAAGGAGAATTCAGTAAAATATCTGTACAGCCCGATATTGTGGCTGTCTGTACCTATCTTTCGCATCTCAAACCTCTTTTGTGTACATTTATAATTTCTCAGAAAATAAACTTAAGAAGTGCGAACGCTTTTCAACGGGTTTATTTCGTACATTATCTTGGATTACAGGAATTTATCTTATAAAGTATAGCCGAGATTTGCTAAAACTGAACCAGAGAAACAAAAAAGCTTTGGTAATAAGATTACAAACAATTTTTACAAAATGAAAGAACAGAGTACATCAGATACTTATCAGTCCAGATGTTAGGTTCGACGAGATATCAATAGTTCACTGTAGTTGTCGTAAGCACCAGTTGTTTTGGTGTCGATTGCTAAAATATGATAAATTGGGATTGCCTAGTCTTGAAAATAATACCCAGCTTTGTAAAAAAGGAAACAGGAGTGAGTTGGTTTGAGACACATGGTTTTCTTAAATAACGTAAACGATTAAACTTGTGATAAAAACGCAGATTAGATACCTACTATCTGGCAATAGATACATATGTTGTAGGTTTTATTTTATGTGTTGCCAAAATGTAACATAAAACCTATAAATAGTGGTAGGTACCATAAAGAGTTTCAATTTTTTGTCTTGTACTTCTACAGTATTTTTATCGCACGTAGCGACGCGCGCTTTTCTTGAGCTTACCAAGAGTACAAACACGCTGTGAATGTGTGTAAGCGCAGGAGCTCTCGTAACGTTACCACAGCTAAAGCGCGTGTCGCTTCGTTAGATAAAAATACTATACAGGATTTTCTATTAATAACGCTAAATTTATAATTTCCGAAACTACCTTTTGTGAATCCATTGAAAATCAATATGCAGTCCACGTCCTGGAATTAACAAAATCTTCAAACGTAAAAGAAAAGAAGATAGGTTCAAGTTGGTAATTAAATGCTTGGAGTATAGTAAGTAAGTATAGTTTAGGTAATCAATCAATCTTGGTCAAACACATCGTATGTTACATTTGCTTTCAATTGCTGGGACACTCTTTTTGTTCCAACTTAGTTTTTCTGGGTCCTCCTTCCATTGTTATTTAATTTCATTTGATCTTGGCGAAACTTGAGCCTATTGCTGAAATTTTCTTTCTAGGTTAAGCAAATAAAAAGATAATTACTTTTATATGTTTTAGCTAAGCCTTCTAATGAGTGTAATTAACAATAATTATGATTTGTGGTCCTTTTTCGACGTTTTACTAATTTATTTTTAGTCTTTTTATAAGGCGTTTTAGCTCGTATTTCTTCATTCGAAAATTACGTCTTGGCAATGAATAAACACTGGCATTTTTCTTGACCTTTTTCCCGGATTTTACTACCGTTCATAACGTTGAGTACCGTAACTATAGTTTTAAACACTTTATGTGATAAAATAGTCAGCTGTATTTATTAGGTAATACAGAAAATTTAAACATGTTGAATATGTGACCCAGTGGTAATGGCTGCGACTTACGAGTAGGTCGTAAGTTCGAACCCAGGCAGGCGGTTTGCTTTGTGTAAATTATTTCATTACCACTGCTCTCAAAACGATGAAAGAAGACACCTTGAGGAAACCGGCATGTCCTGGAACCAATAATTCGAAGACATGTAGCGTGACATCTACCAACCCGTTCCGGGGCTGCGTGGATTCCGGCCCACTTCCTTGCACAGAGAGGAGGCCTGTGTTTCAGCAGTGGGGAGCATTATAGGCTGAGACAACTCAATAAAATGTTCCATTTTACTTTTTCTGTTTTTTTATTTTGTCGTAACTTGTGAATGGACGAAGTTTTTCTTTCATTAGACATGATGTTTTTGAACCGTTTTCCTTGTCCAAATGTCTTTGTTCTTGCCCATAACCCATGCCATTTGTAATAGCATTTCAAAACTTATCGTTGACAGGGTTATGTAGATACAACAATGAAGAGGCCTATCTATGATCGAGATATTTTTAAATGTAGTGCCTAAAATTCTAAATAGAAAAAACAATTGGTACTTAAACGACACTGAACGATCTAATATAAGCTTTATTGTTGTTACGTCTGGGGCGTTTAGTGTCACGCAAAGTGATAATTTAATATAATTATACGTTTGAATTTATCTTAGACATTACTGACATTGGTGAAGGAAAAACATCATGAGGAAATCTGGACTTATAATCAATATAAGTCTAAAATCGCCAACCCGTCTTGAACAAGCGTGGTGACCAATGCTCGCCTTCTCTGTATGAGAATAGGCCTTTGCGCTGCAGTGAAATTAGGCTGATATTATTATACTTTTGAAATCACAGACTATAAAACATCTTAGATCTTCAAGTTTAGGTTGATGTTTATACTTAGTTACGATAAAAACAAAATTTTCGTAGAAGAAGAAGAGAGAGAAGAGAGAAGAGAGTTAGAAGTTGCATTGTTTTAAACTACTTACTACGGGTATTTCATTATCCTTAATGACATTCCACTGTCTACCTAGTACATGCATTCCACACCACAATCCATATTCATATCCTACCTAGAAACGTAGAAAATCCTCCTCTCCGTTCATTCGTAAGTAAAAACACGGAGAATTATAAGCGAATAGTCTCAAACGTGGCGATAGTACCTACATTTGGGGGAACCCGTGAATTTCCGCACGTTTTATTTAATTTCATAGGCAGGAATTTGGGACGAAGTCATTCAACTGCCGCGCTTGCTTTAATACCCTACCGTTGGCGTATGACATAAGATCACGCCTATTTTTCTCGTATAATAAGTCGCAAGTGTGTATTAAAGGTATATAAAGCCTTATTCTGTAAATCTTCTTATTAACGGAAAAACCTGGTAACCCTTTACCTACCTCATTTTGAACGATATTGCTAATTCATTGCTTCACATGTTCGAAACATTTGTCTGCTCAACAAAGTAAATAGCGTAATGAATGTTGTGGAACTGTCAAAATGAAAGCTATTCGTAATTATCGCGCTGGGCACTCAGTATTCACGGTTCCAAGCACGAGGCTGTCAATTAATTTTATCATCATTGATTCATTCTGATAATTAATACATGAAACTGACTCTAAACTGTTTGTTCAGAATGAAGAGGCCCAGACAAGTTCACTTTGTAATGTTAATTGAGAATTGTGGTGTCTCTTGTAAACTATTTCAAAGTTGTGGCTTATGGTAACAACATGCTCGACTATCAACTTGTAAGTATACAACTACGTTAATCATTTTCACGTGTAGCTAGCGCTGTCTGAGATTGAATTAAAACCACCTAATATTTGGGAAGTCTGTACGGGGTGGCAGGGACATTGATGCGCAAAGTGGAACCATGAATCCAGCACATTATTCTAGACTTTAGGCCCCTAGAGAAGAAAATTTACGTCCGTTATGAAAAAAAAATAAAAAATTATCTCCATAGTTCGGAATTTGTAGTTCAATGGCTTGCATTAGTAAAACAACTAATAATAATATATCAATTTGAAAATGGTTTGATTCTGTAACCATCTCACCGTGAAAACTTAGGTGAAGTGAGCGTGGAGTGAGCTGTCATTCCAATGAATGCTAAGGGATTTACACTATTGGTAGCTCACTCTAAGCTTACTTCACCTAACTTTTCACGGTGAGATTCTTACAGAATAGACCGGCTGGACATTTTTAAGTAACATGTTTACATGTCATAAATGAACTATCATTCACAAAAACCAACTATCACTGATAAATGGAAGCGATATTAGTAAAGATATTGAGTGCAGAGGTTCGTAGTTACAATAAAACCTTGAATATGAAAGTGTTACGACGTAAACAAGTCGTAAGTTTAATGTTTTCGTTAATTTTAGTAAGTACGGCTTTAAATCTTTGCCAGGTCCACAATTGACGGGCATCTCTGATACTTTTTTAATAATTATGTTGATAGCTCGTTGAGTAGCCCCATAAGATGAGTTTATTTTTAAGATGAGGTGAAAGAAGGTGAGTTTGGTTTGCTTAGTGTCATAGTAAAATGTTGAAATAATCTACTTCGTTTATGGTGTATTCCGACGATGTTTAAATTTTGCTACTTAACTTTTAATCGTTTTTTTTTATGTCTTTGATATTTTGAAACTTCTGAATGTGGGAAAATCATCATAAAAGAATCAGCTTTAAATTAAAATAGCAATGAAAGCTACTCAGTTCGTAGATTTAGAGATAAATGCAAAAATATAACTACTTTTTGGTACTTTTGTGAATCAATGAAATGTCGTGATATTTGCCTAAAGGCTCCATCAATCCATCAGATATTTATATATTCACTATCAAGACATGTAACATTATGCACAGAATAACTTTTATTCGCCCTGAATATACTTTTAAAAATTGTCCAAATCTGAGTTTTCAAAGTCCTCGGATTTAGGGAAAGCCCACAATTTCTTCATCAGATTTGCCTATTAAAGTCCTGTCCAGTGGACACCTGACTACGGGGCTCCCATCTGATACTTTTCAAATATATTTTCGGTGTTCTCTCATCATGCTGCACCTACTCATCTATCAACTTCTCACCCTGCATATGCTTGCTCATAAACCCTCTGGGCTCCGCTACCATTTGGGAAACTGGGTAAATGAAAAACCTTTTCAAGTAGTAAATAATCCTAGGTCCCTTGTGATCCCACTTAGCCAGCACACTGTACGACGACGTGTGAGTGAAATTCTTTGAAGAAAAATTTCTTAAAAATCTCTACACACCTACGAAACTCTTAGGTACCTACTTACACACAAAGTTGCTTTGGCAGTAGACAAAGCTCATATTTCACCTTCATTTGTACTTACCAAATGTAAATTATTAATAGTGATCATTCTCACGTACGTTGCGTGGACTCTGCGTACTGAGTTACTGAGTAAATGCTTCATTATATCTCTCTTCATGTCCCCACATAAAATAAGGGTCTCAGTTTCATCCCGTCATATATCTGTCACGGAATACGACGCTGAAGTCAGAAGGTTAATTCCCGTAATTAAAAACGTTCAAAATCTAGTCGCAATCTCATCTCAGCGATAATAAATTTTAAATCTTGTCAAAAATGTATGGAAATTAGAGATATTTTTGACAGATTGATATTGAGTTCTGACTGCCAACGTTCTTACAATTACGAGAATTGCCTCTCTGTTCTCTTACAGTCCATTCACAGTTATTGATTTAAAAACATGTTAAACGCCTTGCACTTGATGAATTATGTATGTACACCAAAAAAGAGATTTTGATGAGAGCCAAGACGCAGACAGGGGGGCGCTGTTGGTAAACATTTGTGCAATTGTTTTGTGAAATGTATTGAAAAAACCAGAGGTGCATGTCGGCGTTAGTTCCGATTTTGGGCACGCGCCAAAAGATCCTTTATAGCTATATTTACCATAACATTTGGAACAACAAAGGAACGAAACAATGATGGTTGGCAGCACCATCAAAATAATGTCAACCTGACTACTTATCTGTATAATATTCACCGCCCCTTCTAATCTCCTATAACATTAGGAGATTTTTATAATGCCTAATCTCATCTCTTATGTTTTGTGTTTAGCAATAACTAGTTTCTTTTGCGAGTAATTTCTTTTTTTAACATAAACTATAATGCTATGACTCTCGGCAATACTACCTATATAGCTTCTCATTAGTGAAAGAATTTTTGGAATCGGATCGCTACATACAAACTCACAAATCGTACCTCGTTATAATATTAGTATAATATATAGCAGAGACATCGACGCACAATCTGTTACCATGGATTCAGTACATGATTCTGACACCCCCCTGTTGAAATATTTCGCCCGTTATTAAAAAAAAAAGCTGTTCTATACATTTTAACCTCGTAGGTATTGCACTTTTTTATGAAACAGGTGATATATTTTTTGATAACCGACCATACATTTCTATGCTAGAGGATCTAGAATCATATGCTGACATTGATGGTTACAAATTGCGCGTTTATGTCCCTGCCACCCTGTACAAAACAATTGAAAATCACCCTATGTTTAACAAATCCTTTCTACACCATGAGAGGCAACGGTATTTATGTATGTAAGACAGTTTTTCCCTTACGCAAAGTAACCGCAAGCTGTTGTTGATGTGGTTAAAGCCTTCTTAAGCCCCGGGGTCTTGGGTCTTGATTATGTATCAGAACCCTGACAGGGTTGTATACTTGTTTGATTTTACATACCATCGATTAGGAGTTTGTTAATTTGTTTGTGTTTGTTAGGTAAATGTTGTTTTAAGAGCAAGATAAAGCTGCTTAAGACTGAATAACTGAAGTTTGGTTTTAGCAGTATACAGGGTGGCAGAGACATCGACACGCAGCCTGATACCATGGATTCAGTACATGATTCTGAACCTAAAAAAAAAATCTGCTGTTTCATAGAAAGATGCAATACCTACACATTCAAAATCTATGGAACGAAAGCAATATTTTTTTAATAACCGTTGACAAATTTCACTGCTTTAAAATTTCTAATGATAACCGACGAAAAAAAAATACGACAGGTGGTCTAGAATCATGTGCTGTATTCATGGTTACAATTTGCGCGTGAATGTCCCTGCCACCCTGTATAAAACAATTTAAATCCAGCCTATGTTTAACAAATTTTCCTTTTTACACCATGAAAGGCAACGGTATTAATGGTTGTAAGACAGTTTTTCCCTTACGCAAAGTAACAGTTAGTGCTTCGATGTCCCATGTCATGCTGTATAATCATTATCTCTGCCTAGCCTTTTCCCAACTATGTTGGGGTCGTCTTCCAGTCTCACCGGAAGCAGCTGAATACCATTATTTTACATGGAGCGACTGCCTCCACACCCCAGTTACTGGGTAATACAAAACTTCTTGGTAACACTGGTTGTCACACTTTCGGGCTTCTGACGACCCGTAGAGACTGTCAAACATCCAGGAATGACAGCCGGCTGCAACTCTTGGTATGTAAAGATGGTTACCCATCCACGGACCAACAAGCGTAGCTTAACCTGCCATCCTGTATAATGTAAAATTTAATTTTTCTCGTATATATTGTGTGAATACACTGTTCTCAGTTCCGTACGACATTCCGAGCCCCGGTAAGGTTTAGAACAAAAACAAAAAGGTTTGTTTCGTTATTTTAATTTCCAACGCGGATTTTTCTTTCTTCACATTTCAAGCAGAACAGTGCTTAAATCTGGGTTTTAAATATAAAACAAGAGTGAAAATTGTGCCCGTACAGCTTGTAAACAAATTGCGAACTTAGTGGAATACATTATTCGAATTAACTTTCAGTGAAAACTTATGAATACGATATGCAGAGCTACCTAGAAATTAATAGTAATTGAAACTAAAAACGCTTTTCACATTTCCGTGTTTTGTTATATGGAAACTTTTGATGTTCATACATAAAATAAATTAGGTATTTGAGAGTAGATAACATCTAATTTAATTCCTGCTTATTGTTCAGACCTTCACCGTCATTACGAATACATTTGTAATTTGAGGGCATATCACATCGTCCTTCCCTTCAGGCAATTTCATTTCACATTCAAGAGATAACCTTTCTGAAAATAAATTCCAATTTATTCACTGTTTCTATGTCAGATAACTGGCATACAGACGGAATAACCGGACCCGAGCAGGTGTCTTTAAAACTGTGATATCTGTCGCAGTATCTCTCTGAATTTTAGTAATATCGTGACTGTAGGTACACAGTATAACTATACTACGCCATGCACTTTCGGGATTAAATTACATCCATGTCTCCAACACATACAACATTCATAATTTCGTTACACCAACTACTATGCTAGAAACTTGACTATCCGCATAATAAACTGAACTTTGATAACTTAAAGAGTAAATAGTTAACGTCTTATTTTGACGGAATTTCAGAAACTAAACTTGGTAATTTTGACAGCGAAGTGAACCTGAAAGTTAGCGTTCACTTGAATTTTTAATGTCCTTCTGACAGTATTTGGAAAGTGTCAAGAAATGGGCCGAAATATTCATTCGATCGTATAATAATCTCGATAGAACATTTTATACTCAAGGTAGGTAAAAAAAACACGGTAAATCTTGGAAATGGTCCGTGAAAGTCACGATTAATGATCCCAATTGTTTATTTCCTTACGAATGAATTTCATATTACCGTTTAATAAAGGAAAAAAACAATATTTGGGTCCGTAGGTATATAGGTAAGGTGTATATTATAGCGACATTTGGCTTTATCGAACATTATATATGGAATTACATGGCGACTTGGCACCGTGGCCAATTCGTACATTAGTGTTGTGGTTAGTGGTCAGACTTACTTGAGCGTCAAATATTGGGGAAGCAAACACTAAGATTTCCCCAACTCGATTCTTGCATTGAGTTGCTGGTATTTGTTTATTTACCCTTTGGATGACAGCGTATTAAGACGTGCATTGTCATTAGAGTGCTATTTCCTTTGAGAAAGTCAAGTTGGTACTGTGGAATACATAAAAAAACGTTTGAAATAATCGTAGACTCGTAACATTCGTAGCACTTGCTACGCCACGTAGACCTATAGCCGCTACTTACGAGGGAAAGTGATATTATGTTATGAAAGAAAAGAAAAGAAAGAAAATGCATTTATTTGCGGCAAACATGACGCATAAAAAAAAGGACATAAACACACAAAAAAAAACAAGTTGGGGGTAAACATGCGTCACATTCACGCAAAACGGCCATCGCTCAGCATAATGCTAAGACCCTATACGTGACAGAGCCCAAGCGCTGGTTTTCAGCGACAGCCGGCGTTGACGTGATGACGTTAACCAGTGCAGCATGCAATTATACATAAATAAATAAAAACAACAATCAAAACAAGAAAATAAAATAAACCATTCAACATATGATTCGACACAATACTAAAAACAAAAATCAAAACATGAAATAAAATAAAATAAACATACATTAAAAAAAAAAAGATTGTGAAACATGAAATGTAATGATATGCTAACATTCCGGGTAACGAATCTCGCGCCGCGCCGGCTATAGGTAATCTGTGCGCGTTCGCAGTTGTCACAATGCTATACATAGATAGATTTGATGTTTTAACATCTTGAACGTAATAAAACAATAACATGGCTCAATAATAATCAATGTTATGATAGAATTCTATTGATGTATTGGGTGAACGTGTACCTGTGGTTTTTGCAAAACAGAGTTTGTAAAATTGTGCTAGAAGATGCAAATGACAAACTAATAAAAAAAAAAAAATGAAATAAAGGGGAAGCACCAGGGTTGCCCGCGAAATTCGATTGCTTTTTACGTTTTTTGCATTGTAAGTCAGTGTCAGTTTGTACGTTGATTAAAACATGATTCGCGAGCGTAACAAGTACGTATTTACAGAATCATAATCAGAATCAATACAACCCTCTATGTCTCTGTTCATATAATTACTATTCAATTACTATTTCACGAAATATCAATTAATAGGTTTATATTAACTTAGAGGGTTATATTATGTTAGTTGTTGGTAACCAGCTAAGCTAAGCTAGCTAACAGCATTTCAATCATCAAATGAAATCCAGTCTTCTTTATGAAGACTTTACCAATAGCAGACCTAAGGACCAATTTTCATCATTAATATGTGAACAATTACTCCACCAATTTGAGTAATAATTTCATTACCGCGTTATTAATTTCAATTAATTGAAGTTACTAATGGGGGTTCGTAACTCCCAAAAGTCCTGAACCCTTATAATATCGCAAGTATCAAATTACATTTCGACACAGAAATTATTTCAATTGTGTCAGTTACAATTTTAATTAGAACTGATAGATACGGTACATTACCATGTTGTTTTTTGTATCTGTCACCGTATCATTATGACCATCGTTAGTTTATAATCTATCTCACAAGATTATAAACTATCGAAAAATTGTGAACTGCAACAGACCATTTACAATTTAACGTATTATTTTTGGATAGGTCTGCCCATGTCAAACCGTAATATAATAAACGAACCTGCATTTATCGACAGGGTTCACAATCTGTCCGATTTATCACCCGTAAAATTGTGAACCGTCCCTGATTTGTCGGTGTTGGAGGTAACCTTATTGGTCACAGTAACTAAGCCAGGACACCCATTGTAAGCAGTATGTTACAGTTCACAATTTATCGACAGTTGACAATCTCGCGAGATAGATTATTCATTTTAATTCTGACTAAACACTCTCCTTAATTTCACATTGAACTGATATTATTTAGGCTCTTCTAAATAATGATTTCGAGATAAAAGCAGGATAAGAAAATATTAGCAGAAGTCTAGTAGAAGCAGAATTTTGTATAAATAAAGAATATTTAGTGTAATTTTAGACAGGCTAACATAATTCATGAAAAGTTGACCTCTTTTCCTGTTAATGTCGTTTTTATGAAAATGAAAGCGTATTGAAGACCACAATTTGAGTTTATAGTCTTTAATATTTTAAACTTTTCTTCTGATTAGTTATTAAACTAGGCTTTATTGCCTATCTACACAATGCTGGTATTACCTCGGAGACCTGGTGTCCTGAAATACAGGCCTTACGCCTAGCTTAGTCACCAGTCTCCCACAGTATAATTTAGACTATTATGTATTGTTCTTGATCTTTTGATGTACTTATATAATTATTGTGGTGAGAAATAAAATCATTACCTCGGACCGTTCAACTTGCCTTAACTAGGTAGGTAAGCTTAAAAATATAAATTCATATTTTTTACTTTAAAACTACCTTGATTCTGCTTTGTCTTGCTGCACAGTATATGCTCCGGCTTTAATATAATTTGCATCAAGGTTGGATAAAATTTCTATTAAAGGCTGACGTGCATTTTCTTGATGGAAACCCTGTATTTGTTTTCAAGCCATTGAACCGGTTAATCTTTGCTTTCTAGTGAATTATAAAACAAGATGTTCCCACTTCAAAGAGTCTTCTTCAGGTAAAGGCAAATTGATGTTGGTCCTACGTTCCGTAGGCAGGTACCTAATGTTTATGAAATGCTAACTCAAACTACAGTCCGGCCGACGAGAGAATGCGTTCCTGACACCGGTCAGTGCGGCAATTTTAGTAACTAATAGAGATCAAATTCGCAAAACACGTATTCGTTTATATGAAACTGACGGGGCTTCTAATGGCTACTAAATTATTACACGCTGGGCCTTTTAAGTTGACTACTGACTCGGAGTAACTATCTGGTACGTTAGACGAGTGCGTCTGCCAGTACAAGAAAGAAAGAAAGAAAGAAAATACGTTTATTTGCGATAAACATGACGCAGAAAAAGAAAATAAACACAAAAAAGAATACAAGTCGGGGGAAAACATGCGTCACATCCACGCAAAACGGCCATCGCTCAGTATAATGCTAAGGCCCTATGCGAGACAGAGCCCCAGCGCTTAACAATTTTTTATCAAGTGATCAGTATAAATTTTTATCAACTCTTTACAAAAGATTTATTTCGGTTAGTACTTGGTTATAACAATCCATTTGTAGTCTAAACCCTCTCTGTCTCTTGTGTCACTAGCAATAAAAGAAGCTTAATCTAAGTTCATGTTGTGGTTAGAAGACCACAATCAGCAAGGTAGGATAAGGGACTTGTGACCCCGTAGGGAGCGCCGGACATCTTAAGTAGGTGTACATCGTCCCTCGAGGGGCTCAAACGGACACCAAATTACCGTTTACCCCCGTTTACCCCTAATTACCTAATACCGAGTAATTACCTAAATCTAATTAAGATTTTTAACATAATATAAAGTACTGTAGGTACGACTATTTAATTTACTAACAACCTTCAATTAAAATTTGCACACCAAATTAATAATAAAATAATAAATATTTATTCAAAAATAAAAATTGGTAACTTACAGTATAAATCTTATGCTAAATCTAATGATGATACACAATTAAGATTTGAGAATACAACGGAAACTTACATACTATGTGTATTTTTCAACTTCAACCAACTCAGACTATCGCAGTCCACTGCTGGACATAGGCTTCACCTAGGCTGCGCCACAACACTCTGTCCTCCGCCTTGCGCATCTAGTCTGTCAGCCACCATTTTGAGGTCATTTGTCAATTTACTCTACTCGTGTTCTTGCAAATAAATAATATTCTTATTTTTTGTAAAACAATTAAAATACTTGGAAAGCTAATTGGCTGGAAAAACGTAGGTAGGTATCATTTTCATCATCATCATTAGCCTACAGCAGTCCACTGCTGGACATAGGCCTCTTCTATTGCACACCATTCAACTCGATTTTCGGCAACTCTCATATTACTTCGGTATAATTTTACTTTGCACAATAAAAAGCTGTACTTCTTTGTATTTTATTCAATGGAAAAAAAAGGCTTTTTCCTGATTTTTCGGATTAGAATCAGTTTCGTCAATCGTTAGCGAGTTTTCAAACGAGAATAAAGGATTCATACCGTTCGTGTTGTAACATGAAGTTTGTTCTAAAATTCTGCGAGTTAGGGACTCGCCTTTTCAGTCAAAATAAGGAATGCCTCGCACACCTAACTCCTGGTATGGTATTGAAACTTTTGAACAGTGTTGGACGATTTAAATGGATATTTCATACTATTTTATTTGAAGATACCAAAAAAAGCGAGTGCTATTTTCAGTTATTTGTCATAGAACAGCAATTTCTTAAATTAATGATCGAATAATATCGTAAAACTGCCTAGTTGGTCTAGTAGTCGCAAGCGCTACTGCTGAACGTGAGGTCCTGGGTTCGATTCACGGGTCGGGCAAAGTGTTTTTGTTATTAGATTTTTCCATCTGTTATTTATTAGTAGCAGCCTGGACTATTACGGGACTTTAATATAACTGTCGTAATGTGGGTATACTATAGGTACCTACACCTCTACCTAACCCTGTGTGGAATAACGGCGTGATGTTATGTTAATATCGTATAACTACAGTGATTTAATAACAAAAAACGAATTCAAAGACATATTTAACGCAATATCGATTCCGGGATTTTTCTTTAAGTTGTGTCATTTGAGTTTAAATACTGTAGTGCCAGGTATATCAATAAGGGGCTCAGCAAACTTAAAGTTATTTTTTTTTATATAAAATAAACAACTTGATATTTCTAACAGAGCTTTTACCACAAAATAATGAAAAACATAGAAAAGATTTCACGTTGAATAATGTATTCGTTTCAACATGAATTTGTCGTTATGTGCTCATAGATAGGCTTGCATTCACTGAGAAGGCTTCGCAAAAATTGAAAACATAAAAAGGATTATTACAACATATTATTAAAAGCATAAAAAGGTTTCTTTTCAATGTGACAAGGGAACGTTGCGGTTTTATAGAAGATATAGTGAACAAAATTGAAAAGAGTATGCTTAGATGATTTAGTTATGTTGACAGGATGAATGAAAGACAACTAACAAAGGTATTTACAAGGCAAATGTGAGTGGAAACACCGGAAAGGAACGCACTAGAAGGACCTTATTGGTGATGTTCTTCAGAAAGGACAAGTACATAGTACCTACTCTTAACCGGCGTGCGTGTACGACCAGATGTATGAACGTGAACGAAGCAAAAAGAGTGTGGCAGCATTTACATCGCCACATGCGAACTACTCATCCCGCCGACGACGTCGCGCAAAATCCTGAGTTACTGCGGAATTTACCGCGCGACAAGAATTTACAGGGTTATTTGTAAAACACTAAAACACTAGAGGGGCCCGTGGCTAAATAATAACAGCCGCACAGGTCGATCGATCAGGCTTGCCGCGGTTGGTATGTAGATGGGTGACCATCTTTACATACAGAGACCCCTCCCTGCCTCGGAAGGCACGTTAAGCCGTTGATCCCGGCTGTTGTTCGTGGATCTTTGACAGTCGTTACGGGAAGTCCCGGAGCCCGAAAGTCTGACAACCAGTAACTGGGTTGTGGAGGTCAGTCTTACTAGGGGGTATCGTATTACCCAATAACTTTGTTGTGGAGGTCAGATAGGCAGTCGCTCCCTGTAAAATACTGGGCTGGAAGCCAACCCCAACCTAGTCGGGAAAAGACTAGGGAGATGAGGCAGATGATCATTTGTAAAACACTAACAACCTCGCAGGACTATTAATACTCACATTATAAATAACAAAACTCCCTTTTCTATGGAGGATGAGTGAACTTTACACCCTATTCCGCATACCTCTATAAGTAAGGATCGTAGCAGGGTGGTACCGTTACCCAATAAAGCATCTGTGAATAGAAGAAAAAAGGCGAAACCTGCGACACACTCGCACGGAGGTTTCGCCTTTGCCTGCTTGTATCGATATCTGTATTTGAATAAGATAAGCGCTTGTGATGCAAGTTTATTTTTGGCGGCAATATCATCATTGTAGTACGAGCCTATTATTGTCCCATTGCAGGGCTTCTTCTCAAACTGAGAAGGCATGAGCATTGATCACCAGAACTTGCTCAAAGCGGAATGCCTATTTCGGACTCAAGCTAATTATAAGCCCAGGTTTCCTCACGATGTTTTCCTTCACCGATGTCAGTGATGTCCAGGATAAACTAAGAAAGTGCAGACGCCAGCACACCAAGCTGCCCGAAACTGTCAATTTTTTCTAATCAACTTTGAAGCTGATGCTTTAGCGATAAAGTTGAAAATCTATTAATGAAATTTGACAGATTGTAGTAGCTTGATGTGGTGGCGTTTGTACATATGAATTGAAAAAGTCACACTGGTTGGTGCCCGGATTTCAACCCATAATCGTGAGCATGAGGTCGGAGCAACAAGTCTACTTCCTCCGACATATCTATCAGCCGTTATGTCAGGTTTAGGCTCCTTTAAAACCGTCTAATTTTATTTTTTTCTTTTCATATATATTTCTACTCTTAGGGCGAGATTCACACATCACACTTTGACTTTACTTTGCTAAGTAAAGTTATCTATGCTAAACACGAATATGAACCGCATGAAAGCGAATAATGTTCATAATTGTAAAAGCAAATGTGAGCAATCATTTCATATCCTACTAATATTATAAACGCGAAAGTTTGTGAGGCTGGATAGATGGTTGGATGTTTGTTACTCTTTCACGCAAAAATTACTGCATGGATTTAGATGAAATTTGACACACAGATAGTTTATAGCCAGAATTAACACATAGGATACTTTTTATCTCGATGTTCTCAAGGGATCGAAACTTATGCGGGTGAAACCACGAGGCGCTGCTAGTACGAATATATTTTGATATCCTACTAATATTATAAACGCGAAAGTTTGTATGGATGGATGGATGGATGTTTGTTAATCTTTCACACCAAAACTACTGAACGGATTTGGATGAAATTTGGCACACAGATATTTTATAACCAGGATTAATACATAGGCTACTGTTTACGAAACTTATGCAGGTGAAACCGCCGGGCGCAGCTAGTTAAAAATAAAGTTCATATTCATATGAAGATCGAACTTAGAAAAGTTAAGTCTAAGTCCGATCTGTGAATCTTACCTTTCCACAGAGGCACAAAGTGATATAACGTTATTTGGTAGGTATTATTGAAAACATGATACCTAAGCCTAAAATTTAATTTCCAATATCATTATGGCTGTCAGAAAACCAGCAGATCAATAGACAGTTATTGTTTTTTAATTAACCCGCTGGGTTCGAATCGTTAGTTCATTTGTATTGTTGTTTATTTTACATTATTTTAAAGCTGGGCACAAAAGACCATTCTGTAGAGTGACGGGCATACAAAGGCACTGTTGGCGCAGTGGTTAAGCGATTGACTGCTGCGCTGCGTGTCGCAGGTTGATTCCCGCACGGAACAAATATTTGTATTTCCTACAAGTAGATGTTCCGGGTCTGGCTGTTTGTGTATATGAGTTTAAATGTTTGTAAACGCACCCACGATACAGGAGAAATTCCTAGTGTGGGGCAACGTTTAAAAAAAAAATGTTGGAGTCGCCTTCGATTGACGTTTTCGATAGCTCAAGAATAAATGTAAATTAGGTACTTATTTGCCTTTCTTTGGGTTTTATCAACTCACTCTTCACTTTCCCGTTCATATTCTAATATTTGGTACGTAGAATTTCGTGTAGTAACAACATTAGCTTAGGGTCGGTCCCTATATAAATACGTCATTTCTGTTTAAGACTATGTACACATCCTTCCTAACCCTAAAGTTTTTGGTCTTATTGTCCTTGTCCACTTTGCCTAATAATGCTTAGGTTTACCGTTTAGAAAAACCGTTGTCTAGATAGGACCTATTTGCAACAGTTGAGGAGAAAAAGCACGTAATTAAGCCTTCTGTAAACTGGGCTAGATTTAAAAACCACACAAGCATAAGTAGTATTTAAGTATATCATGAACTCGTTATGAATTCACAATCCGCGAATACAAAAACAAATACAATGGGTCTGTGGCTGCAACAATGCATGCATTCATCCAACCATACATTTTATTGTTCCCACTTCTTTCGCCACATATTCACAGACTCATTCAATTTATTTATTCATTAAAGCGTTTAGAGGTCTTAATGCTTTTTGAATGTGGCTTGAGGGCGTGCGTTATCAATATAGCCTCATATAAGCACAAAAGCTTTTATAATTAGTTATAAAAGCTTTTGTGCTTATAAATAACGTTGTATTGATTATACAGGCTGGCAGGGACATCGACGCGCAAACTGTAACCATGGATTCAGCACATGAGTTTAGACCACATAGCGTCGAAATTTTTCGTCGGTTAAAAAAAAACTTCTGTTTCATAGAAAAGTGCAATACCTACGCGGTCAAAATGTATGGAACAGCAATATTTTTTTTTACTAACCGACGAAAAATTTCGACGCTGTGGGGTCTAAGCTCATGTGCTGAATCCATGGTTACAGTTAGCATGTCCATGTCCCTGCCACCCTGTATTATGTATGTGACTGCTCCATTGGTCGCAAGCGAGACTGCAGAACGTGGGGTTCTGTGTTCGATTCCCAGGTCGGGCAAAGTGTTATTGCGTTTTTCAATTAGGAATTTCTTAGTAACAGGCCGGAGTTTGAAAGTTGTCGGTGTGGCACCCCGCCGTTGGTCCTGCGCCTGATCTCTCTCCGGTCGTGTCGGACAGCGTGCCGTCCCATCGGAGTATTAGAGTGAGGGAAGAGAGTGCACCTTTGTCTGCTCACACACTTGAGCACTATAATATATCCCACGCCCAAGGCTAGTCTATCTACTATATTGATTATGTAGGAATGTGTTGATTTTGTGTTTATGAGCACAGAAGATATAACAGGCTCATGGAAAATATCTTCAGTCAATAATTTGGGTTTTTAACTTAGTGGCGAGCTTTGATACGGAGAAGATAACACTTCTGCTACACGCGCATCAAAAGTTACTTAAGGACTGTCAAGTTCATGAAATGGCGACAACGTGAAATCGATATAATTCGAGTACTTTTCTGGGTAGCAGCTTTATAGCTACTAGGAACGAAGTAACGATGTTTCTAAGTAAGAATATCTGAAACAAAAAACTTAAAGCAATTCAATTTTCAACAAGCACTTTGGAATTGCCAATACCTATCTAATCATTGGATTCACGAGAAAACTGTCTCGAGTCTCATACTTAAGAAATGCTTTAAACTGCCTTTTAACGAGTAGGTAGGTATGCAACTAATAGCATCTACTGTAGTTAGAGAAAGTTTCGTGAAAGTGATTGTAAAAACGCTATATCAACGGACACAGGGGACACAGGGGATCGTCAATTGTTACGTAGTTCATAGTTAAAGGCAAATCCATATTCATATTCATATCTTTATTTACATTCCATAATGTTTAAGGATCTTACAATGGCTTTAAGCTAGGTTACATGTACGGAGAGCATAACAAGAAGTATAAAATTGATCCTACCCATACCTCATCATCACGAGCACCCTAATTGCGTAATTCACAATCAATCAGAATCGGTTTCATTTTGACAGTTCAACAACAGTTCATTTACGTGTTGAGCAGATGAAGGTAACCTTTTTTGAACTTATGAAGCAATGGATTAGTAATATCCTTCAAAATGATTCAGATTGAGATTGATTGTGTGTTTCGCAATTAGGGTGCTGCCTAGCAATTCCCAACTATGTTGGGGTCGGCTTCCAGTCTGACCGGATGCAGCTAATTACCAGTATTTTACATGAAGCGACTGCCTGTCTGACCTCCACAGCTCAGTTACTGGGTAATACAATACGATGATAATACTGGTTGTCAGACTTTCGGGGCTTCTGACGACCCTTAACGACTGTCAAAGATCCACGAATGACAGCCGGGATCAACGGCTTAATGTCCTTCCCATACTTATTCGTTTTAATATCGTCGTGTAATATTGCGACGACGAGACTACAACATGTCATGTACAGTGTAACAAGATTGATCTCTAAGTGTAAGGTTGTCCTCCATAGGAAGTTATAATTTCCGTCAGGCCCCGCGTAAAATGTCATTTTGTGAATACTGCGTATATTTTGTACAACAAAGTATCTGTAGACAGGGTTTTAAGTACGACATTAGGTTGTAAATTGAGTCTGTTATAGGACGATGTGATGGTTTTATGAAGTGGTAATGTCATGTAACACAGTAATATAGGGTATATTACTGTGTTACAAAGTACACGATTTTGTAGTAGGTCATTATGATTTTATACTAACTTCTGCCTGCGAAATGCAATGTTCGAAATTATCCCGCGGGAACGTGCTACCGGGACAAAAAGTAGCCTATGTTTTTCCTCAGGATGCCATTTATCTCCTAAAATACATATTATCTAATATGTATAAACTTCTCATATTAAATAAACTACAAATTTTTAAAATAAAAATATAATATCCTAACCTAACTAAAACTATTAAAAAACTAAAATATTGCGTCAAAATATTCGTCCGCATCGAGAGACTGGCGGAATTGCCACGTTGTTTGGCAATGCTTACCCTTTGGTCAAGGTAAAAGCCAGTCATTGGGTCACGGGAAGTGTCAACCATTTATCTCTTTTCCTTTGATCGAAATCCGTTCCGTGGTTTAGGCGTAAAAAGGTGACATTCAGATAGAGTTACTTTCGTGTTTGTATTGTTAAGTTAGATACGCTGAAATAGATGTACCCAGCAAGTGGGTTTGATAAATAGAAGATCCTAACAATGTAGGTACCTAAGGACAGGACCATTATTAAAAAAAAAACATGGGACGGGTTATATTGTTATAACCCGTCCGATGTTGCGGGTTATAAACAAAAAGAAAACTCTCATAAAGAGTAATAGATAAATCCCTTCCGTCAGAAACACCATTTATCATCAAATATTATCAAGTTATCGGACGTCCGGGAAAACGTTCATTGTTGAACACTTACGGGCCTTTTCCGAGATTCCCATGAGAGATGACTTCGCAACTGCAACCAACGGTTCGTGACCCTTTTCAGAATATATGAAGGTCCGTGAAATAAAGAGGTTATGTTACCATTATTCTAGAAAAAAAAAAATGTTTGAGTTTATGTGCCACCCTGATCAATGGGCCTATAAAACTTTTTTATGTTACCAGACCGACATACAAATCGTCCTATCATATTGTATGCGGTGTGACGTCGGAAACGAAATGATTGATTTCTAGAATTATGTTTCTATTATATTTTTTGGTAGACAGTAGTCGTATTTCATCTTGCTGCGTCAGCTTGGGGTTGACCAGTCCAAAGCTAAGCTGCGGATGGCTCGCATGATTTATTTGACATATGGTGAATTATTGTAGGTACATATAATATAAAATATAGCTGCAATCTGTCGATAAGTTTTAGTCTAGCGTTCTCTTTTTTAAATCACAACATATTTTCTGAACTGAAAATGCGGGGTATTTATAAAATTCTCGGTGAATTTTTCCGAATGTACTTTCGGAGAACTGAAGCACGAATTAAGGCTTGAGTAAGCGATATTGGGGCTGCGTAAGTATATGCTGTGACGACTGTTATTTCAATTCAAAACGGAAAACATCGTAAGATATGTTCTAGAACCTAAAAAATCAAAGACATGTGACGTCCACCAAACCACATTGAGCCCGCGTGGTAGATTATAATCGACCTCCTCTCACAGGCCTCCTCTGGCCGGTCTCTCAGCAGTGGGAACATTAAAAGCTGAATATGCTATGTTATGCAAATATTTTAATTAATGAAAAAACGCCTAAAACTCTTCTTTGCATTTTCTCCCAAGATGCAAGTATGCAAACTGCTGATGTATACCTACAGCTGTTGTGTATGTTTGTGTATGTTTAAAAACGTTTGCATAAGTTCAACTCTTGATTACTTGGGTTCTAAAGAACAAAATGCGGAAACCACAAGCACATTTTTATTGCAGTTGCAGTATGTTATATAACGGCCAGCGAAATACATTTCAGTGTCTCAAGTATTTCTGAGGGTTACACTCTCTTGAGGAGCATGTTATTTCGTTTTAAAGTTAAACGTTGCTTGAAGCAGTAAAAGTCGAGAAGTACACTCTTTCATGTAAAATGATGTGGATTTTTTTTTCTTATAAAAATGTTACGTACGACGTTATTCGTTTTTGTGGCCGCGGGTGCTCGTTTAGGAGTCAGATTTCACATTATATAGTTGTGAATCATGAGGAATAAATCCAATACGTACTATGCCTTGATTTTATTTTATTGTGTGAGCTGGAAATGTCGTTCTGTAATTTTTTATCTGCGTTTCTCGAGTAGAAATCCTTTCACGACATATACGTATGTATTGCATGACTGGATAGAGCTTCGAGCATCGATTTTAACATGCTTCTTTTGTTTCATGCCTCTTTTTACTTTCGCACTTGCCAAAGACTTTATTCCTGAGGCATTTAGTACCTATTTTGCCTTGGTAACTATTCTAGGTTTCTTTCGGTACTTTCTTGTTTTCCGCCTGTTTAATCATTCAACTTTATCAGGCACTTTACTTTCTGCACTGCTCTCAAAACGTTGAAGGAAAAAATCGTGAGGAAACCGACATGTACTAAGACCAAAAATTCGAATACCTGTGACATCTACCAACTCGCACTGGGCCCGCGTGGTGGATTACGGCTAACTACCTCTCGCCGAGAGGTCTGTGTCCCAGCAGTGGAAACATTTTAAACTGATTATGCTGTAATCATTCAACGGGATTATTATGATAGATACTAATGGCTGAAAGGAACCAACGGCGCGTGCTTTTTTGAATTTCCTTTGTTCACTAAAATTATCTTTGTAGTATTCAAGCTACTTACCTATAATTTCGTGAAATTAGGTTATTAATTATTCATTAAACTTCTAAAATATTCTGACAGTCTTTTGTTCATGATTATTGTTGGTACACATGGCAGACATAAAATGAGATATGTTCCTTGAAAATATTAAAGAATACGGGACTCTTTTCCATTTTAGACTCAGGTAAATGCTTGACGTTAACATTCAAATTACGCTTTACTAACTCAGTTATAAAAAATCCCGTAATTTTACTGTATGCCTAGCGTTATTTCGTTTTAATAAAGCTTTATAATGCTTCGGGCATTCTTCTTGACTTACGTTTAACGATTTATTTCCGACTGCTGTTAGTTGATGGAGAGAATATCAGATATCAGGATATCGGAGAACAGGCCTTTTGTTAGATTACGCCAAATTAATTAAGAAAATTACATTTTAGGCATACTTGTCGTTGACAGAAGGTGCGGTCCTGCCATTAGGTAATGGATCTGATTTGGGTTATTTGTCGTACGATTCCTTTAACCAAAGTTGATTACAACAACGCCCGAAAAGAAAGAAAAAAACTATCTATCTCTCTTTCGCACTTATCCTCGTGTGTAAGGCAGACTTATTAAGTTCGGTAACAATAGAAAAGGGGATTGCGTCTCAATTAGTGACAGTTGACCTCAGATTTGAACGGAACAGAACCGAGAAAGACAAATAGAATGTGAACTATATTCTATTATTAACATTTAAAACTATTTACACTAGTTACGAAATTAAATGATAAACTAACTAACTATACCTACAAATAAATACAAAAACAAAAGGACACTTAGGCGTCGAAGTACTCATCCGCATCGTTGTCATTCGGAAACGTGCCCCGAAGACTGGCAGCATTGCCACGTTGAATGGCAAATAGAATATGAACTCTGACTTCCACACAGCCGACAACATAGTCATGAGATATTTGTATGAGATTTAGGCAACTGCTCTTTATAAAAATACACATAAAATGCCTCATATCCGAGGCAATCTGTCACTCATGACGAATATTACGTCATTACTGTTGTCAGAACGTTTTGACGTGGGTGCATGAGGACGAAAGGGCACGCACAATCATTTGTATATTGTTGGATCAACATTTACCTTACATTATAAAACCCTTTCATTTTTCATTCGTTTTGTTCATTGTTCAGGCATTTTGGTTGTTCATTTGCTTCGAGTTTTCGGTAACCTCATCGTGGAAAAAATTAAGGAAATTCCTGAAAAAAATTAGTGTAGTTACGTAAATACTTTATCAAAATATACGTGTTTTAATAACGGTATGAATATTCGGAGCTTAGAACTTAGCACAAATTGTTGGGAAATTGCGAAATTCTACTCAAATTTGAAGTGAGAGTGTTGTAGTTTCCAGTGCGGAGAAGATATTTGAAGCTTATGCCTCAGGCGTGAGTAAGTGTGTATGCGGCAGCGTTCCCCTTAATCTAATATCTCATGGGGTTTATAACTGAAAAACGATATATTCTTACGTGAATTTCGAATTTCAGGACATTTTACGTTAACTTAACTTTTCGTTAAATACGTATAATGACATATAAAATTCTGCTTGTATGTATTGATCAGTAGGTAGGCGAGAATTTCTTTCTAGTGTGTTCTGTGTAACAAATGCTTCGTGAAGGTATCATGCAGAACTGCACCAGTTAACCATAACTGGCGAAATGTGGTCGTAGGTACCTACTCAAAGAGATTTAAAATACTATAGAGGAGGTAATACTGAGGTATCAGAAGTAATGATATAGGAAAATTGTGATCCATGACTCGTCATTCGGCATAATATTTACAAAATTACAAAATAGCCAAGTCCGACACAATGGTTTGACAGGCCTGTTGGTCTAGTGGTTAGTGACCCTGACTGCTATGCCGGAGGTCGTGGGTTCGATTCCCACCCAGGACAAATGTTTGTGTAATGAGCACGATCATTTGTTCTGTGTCTGGGTGTAATTTATCTATAGTATTTATATATTTAGAAATATATAAGTATGTTTATCAGTTGTCTAGTACCCATAACACAAGCTCTGCTTAGCTTGGGACTAGATGGCGTTGTGTGATAGTTGTGGAATATTTATTTATTTATTTATTTAATGCAGTGATAACGACTCCAACCTTTGATTACCAACTGTCAGATGGCTTGACACAGCAGATACTAACGAAATAAACCGTAAATATGTTCAGTTATTTTATCACTACGAGGTTTGCAATGCTTCGCATTACCACAATACACAATTTCAATTTTTTACCCATTGTGTGCAAAAGAAAATTATTTTCGAAGTAAATAATTTTCTTTTGCACATAATGAGACCTGTCATGTGGGGATATGACACGAGATATATAACTAAACTGAGCGAGGTGAGTCCGGTAGGTAATTCCAAGAAAATTGTAATGTTATCTGCTTTGTCCCGTATATCGTATATAAAAAATGTTTTTGTATACCAAACCTCTTCGGGCGTGATGTTAAGTTATCTTTAACTAAGTACCTGTAGAATCTTATTGATCCCGTATTTAAGGTTATATCGATAGCTCACCACTACAACGGGGCTCTCGAGCAGGCACGCTTCGATTTTCAACTATTTCCCGCCATTAGTGGTGAACTGACAGTTGATATTAGTGACAGCTACCTCACTTAAACAATAATGTGTATAATATGGTGTTTACATACAATATCTATTAAATAGATACATCACAAAAAGACAAAACACTATACCTACGTCATTATGCAAAAATACCTAGAAAGAAGAATGAAAGAAAGAAAATAAGTGTATTTGACCCAGGTTATGAATGACACACAATATTCACACTAAAACAGAAAAAAGTTAAAATAGTAATGTGTGCCTCACGGGTGCGCCAAAAGGCCCGGTTCAGCATAAATGCCAGACAACTAATGCCTGACGCTGGTTTTCAACTGGACCCTATGTTACTAGGACCTCTTAAGGTGCTCCCACACAGCAGTAATTATGAACAAAACGTTATGAAACATTGTGTAGCACGATAATATTTTATAACAGTGTGTAACATTTTGCTACAACATCACTGGTTCAACTCGTTGTAGTTGCTGCCACCCAAAATACAAGTTTTCGCTTAGTTTGGGAGACAGTATCAGTACCTAAAGCACAATACATTTACCTGTGTCCAATTATAAGTCACCTTGTGAACTGTATAATTTGCGACAATAAAGATTATTATTATTATTATTATTATTATACATTCTGTAACCATCAATTTGGGTCTGTCTTTCAAGGAAGCTGGTAGTGGCCCTAAATGAAGGAAGTGCTTATTAGTTCGGCTTTTATTTTTTGTTTGAGAAAACAAAAGAAAAGGCGCTCTTACTAGGATGCGTCGAACTCTGAAAGCGAGAGAACAGAAAACATTTTGTTACATGAAGTTGTATTATCACTAACAATTTATAACTTTTGTTACAATAATTTGGTAAAAAAAAAGTTAGACAACAAATGTTATGCAACATTCTGTAACGTTATATAACTACTGTGTGGGAGCACTTTTACGGATGTAAATCAGTTTATAATGGGTAGCAAATAATAAAAAATCGGCCAAGTGCGAGTCGGACTCGCGCACGAAGGGTTCCGTACCATTATCTATAAAAATCACGTCTGTTGTATGGGAGCCCCCATAAATATTTATTTTATTTTACTTTTATTATTTATTATTAAAATAAAAATACAACTGAGTATTTTGTGAATATTTCAAGTGCCTACCTGTTACCATTATTGATATCGAGCAAAAAAGGGCAAAAAAATCGCGTTTGTTCTATGGGAGCCCCCCTTAAATATTTATTTTATTTTATTTTTAGTATTTGTTGTTATAGCGGCAACAGAAATACATAATTTGTGAAAATTTCAACTGTCTAGCTATCGTGGTTCTTGAGATACAGCCTGGTGACAGACAGACGGACATACAGACGGACGGACAGACGGACGGACAGACAGCGAAGTCTTAGTAATAGGGTCCCGTTTTTACCCTTTGGGTACGGAACCCTAAAAAATCGATTAGATATTTGTTTAAAAATCATTATAGATAATAATAAAGTGGTGTTTAAGTATCGATCACTAATCGATGTGTTTAAGGAAATAAATAAAATGGTAAGGTTGCATAAGAAACAAAGGACTGTCGTCAATAAATAATAGATAACCATATATTATCTTAACTTCATATCAATGAAAAGCTCATTAGCTAGCTTCCGATCATGTTTACCTCTAAGATCAATACTACGTATATTTCTGATCATTCATCAATTTGGCTTCTCATATATTGGGTTAATATCTCATCCTTTCCGTCATCCAATACATTGTACTGACACAATTTGTCATCATCACGAGGTTATGCGTCAGCATTATTCAGAAAGGTTTTCGACCCTTTTTTGTATCTAAGCGGTTTATAAATGGCACATATCTATTGTGTATTGTTTTATATTTATAAAGGTTAGGTTAGACAACAGCGTTATTGTTTTCAAAGGATTAATAATGTTTATTTAAATAAATAAATAGTAGAAATAGATTAAGAGGGTGCATTACATTGTACAGAAGGTTGGCAGTCCTTACGGGTCGGCAGAAGCCCGAAAGTCTGCCTACCAGTCTTACCAAGGAGTATCGAATTACCCAGACACTGGGTTGTGGAGGTCAGATATGCAGTCGATCCATGTAAAAGATTGGTATTCAGCTGCATCCGGTTAGGCTGGAAGCCGACCCTAACAAAGTTGAGAAAAGGTTAGGTAGGTTGATTGATTCAAAAAGTTGGCAGCGTCAGAACGGTGGAAACTTTCTAAATCCTTTTTGTAGGCACTTGAAACTACATATTATGTTTTTAGGCTGATGGTGCACGACCTATGTTTAATAGTTAGATAGCTATTCTCGTATTATTTTATTTAATTTGAATTGAGTAGGTATTTTTGTTTTAGTAGTAGATTCATAATGTACATATCTAATACTAGCTTCTGCTCGCGGCTTCACCCGCGTGGATGTCGGAAATTATCCCACGGGAGCACGCTACCGAGACAAAATGTAGCCTATAAAGCCTATTAAGGTATTAAGTCCGCCTTTGTAGGTAGCTTTTTTGTGTGAGAAAAGTTCAAATAATTAAATATATGTTACTCCATAACATCGGCTATCTGCCAGTGAAAGTCCCGTCAAAACCGGTCCAACCGTTTCGAAGATTAGCCGGAACGATCAGACAAAAATTTTTAAAAATGTTTTTTTTTAAAAGTGTATATTTTCATACGCATTTAGTAAAATCTTTTATTTTGATATTACAAACAGACACTACAATTTTCTTAATTGTTTACATAGGTATGTACGATATCTATTTAAAAATTAGCATCCGGTTGAACTGGAAGCCGACCCCAGTATATTTGGGAAAAGGCTAGGCAGAAGTATTCTGTCCTATTCTATTTTTTTGTACATACTCGTACATAGCACTTCGCGCGACCCTTCGCCCGCGTGGATTTTGTACTTTCTTTTAAATTTTTTAAGACCACCCTTCAAAAGGTCGTTTTTGAAAATAATGATTAATTTCTTATAATTTATTCAGAAATGTTTATAAATAAAAGGAATAAGATTGTTCATATAAACTATGTCCTCCCTTTTCACCTCGATAGGCCTTGTTTTTAAAAAATCGTTTGGTACGTTTCAATTATTTGACTAAAACGTTATTTATACCCGTTTTCGCAGTATTTTTTTTCCGTTTAACTGTATTAACCCTTTCCACCCGGCCAGGTTGATTGAAAAACCCTAAAACACATGATCTTTTGCTTTATGTTAATTTGACATCAACCACAAGGACAAATATTTCCATAGAAACTTTGATACCCCTTAACCATTCTTGAGGGGTAGTTTAAAAAAACTTGTAAGTATAAACTTTATTATTTACTACCTCTACAAAGGGTAGTTTTTGAAAATTAATGTATAACTTAGATAGGCATTTGGGCTAAGTTACAAGCTTTAATTGATTTGTATAATTTTTTTGAGTAAGTCAAGCCACGCACTAAAATCCTTCCCTTAAAAATCGAATTATCCCTTTATGCCCCGTCAGGGGTAAATTTTCTAAAACCCTATTCAGGTTGATTTTTTAAAGACCAGCCAAATTTAAGGATGTGGTACAGACCATCAAACTGAACAACTTTCTCCATGGGACCAAAATCGTAATCGCGAATAAAAATTCAGCCGTCCCATACATTTAGGTCGAGTAGGTATTAAAGTTTTCTATGGGACAGTTGATAAAATTTTCGCGATTACGCTATTTGTCCCATGGAGAAAGTTGTTCAGTTTGATGGTGTGTACCACAGCCTTAAATTTGGCTGGTCTTTAAAAAATCAGCCTGTATACTTATTATTAATTTTCTTCTGTCAAAAGTATTAATACTAAGTTTCAAGTCAATCGGACCGCGCATTCAAATTCTTCCACACAAACTTTAACACCCCTATATCCCCCTTTGAGGGGTAGTTTTGAAAAACTTATAATGATTTAAACTTTATTACTTACTTAGGCAAGTATTCTGGCCAAGTTTCAAGTTTAATAACTAAATGAATAAGATTTTTCATATAAACTGTATCCCTGCTTTTTACCCCCACAAGGGTGGAATTTTGAAAAATCGTTTGGGATGTATTCATAACTTGACTCAAAGATTATTGATACCAATTTTCGAGTTAATTATGCCACGCATTATAATCCTCCCCTGTAAAATTAACTACCCCTTTTTTCCCGGTTAGGGGTAGATTTTCGAAAAACCCTGGTAAATGTTATACTTTATTTTTAAGTATAAGCACTGAATTTCAAGTGAACGCGCGTTCAAATTCTTCCACACAAACTTTAACACCCCTATATCCCCCTTTGAGGGGTAGTTTTGAAAAACTTATAATGATAAACTGTATTAGTTACGTAGGCGACTATTCTTGCCAATTTTCAATTTTATTAACCTAACGAATAAGATTTTTCATATAAATTGTATGGGTCGGGAGGCTTTTGGGACCGGGACCGCGGTCCCGGATGCCACCTATAAATGCAATAATTAGTTTTGAGACACGCTGTAAAATCCTCCCCTGTAAAATTGACTATCCCTGTTTAGCGCGTCAGGGGTAGATTTTCGAAAAACCCTGATACACATTATTCTTTACTTTCAATCCTAGGTATAAATACTGAGTTCCGAGTAAATCGGACCGTGCGCTAAAATTCTTCCATACAAACTTTGAATCCCCCCAATCCCCTTTTAGGGCGTAATTTAGAAAATCAAAAAATGGCAAACTTCATAATTTGCTTAGATAAATATTCATGCCAAGTTTCAAGTTTATTAACTCAAGGAATAAGATTTTTCATACAAACGAAATACCCCCATTACACTCTCTTAGGGGTGGAATTTCGAAAAATCCTTTCTTATTGGATGCCTACTCTTCACGAAGAACACATTCTCCAAAGGAGACTGAAACGATTACATAAAATCTTGGGCCTGGGTGTATTATGATGAAAGTGGTGTCAGTTAATAGTTTATATATTATCAACCTTTCACTGAAAATTCTGCGGATTTTGTCAATCTGAGAACAGAGATATAAGACATTAAGTAAAAGTGAGGTTATGTTACAATCTTTAACTAACAGCTGATTCCTGAAGCGCAAAATATATTCTTTTGCATTAATAGTTATTATATTTAGTAGAAAATGTTTGTAAAATCATATTAGCGGGAGCGTTTTTCCTACGCCCGTCCTTCAGATGCACCGTGCAGGTCGCATCTAAAAAGCCTTCTTAAGTCCCCTCCCCACTCCACCGACTTCTACTCCTACTCCTTCACAGTGCACGCGGTGCGATTGTGGAATTCACTACCGCCTGACATTAGGTACTGCCAAACTATTGCAGTTTTTAAAAGAAGAGTGAAAGAACACTATCTGTCCACTGCATCATAGTTGTGTATGTATTTATTATTTTGAGCATGATATAATTATTATGATTCTTGTAATATTTATTTTAGAAGTATTTATGTATGTTTATTTGTATGTATGTATTAATATATTCTCGTAATTTTTGTTTAGTTTTTAAGTGAATTGTTTTTTTTTGATTCTATGTATTATTTTTTTGTCTCCTTTGCTCTATCACACGCTGTCTACATCTCTGTATTTATTGTCCTATCTCAGGTATGCTGGAAGCGATTTCTTATGAAATAAGCATCACCTCTGTACCTACCAATTTTTTCTGTTCTATTTTTCATTGTCTGTTTATATAATATGAGTGTACATAAATGATAAAGAAGAAAATAAAAATAAAATAAATTAATGAACGTCAATGCCTTCAAGTCATAGGTAGGTAACAGGGTTTGGAGTTATGGAAAGGATGTCTAAAATAAAATCATTTAATATAGTGTTTTATTCGTCTTCTATTATAATTAAAATGTCGTCTAGGAATTGTGCAGGTGGTACTATATGATCTTGATCCCAGCTAAGGTACCATAATGCACATTATGCAATGCACTAATGCATTACTATAGCCTATCCTCTAAGAGAGCCGTCGACTAAAATATAAATAAAATAAGTTTTTTGACTTATATGTCGGGATTGTAAGCGACCCCTAAGTAACCAGGAGGTACTGGATCATCATGTAAGGGTCGTTGGCCGAGTGTATTGCAGCGACCCCAGTTGTTATCCCACAATTCACACAGCGATCCATAGTTTGAACAATATCCAATCCACAAGCCCCGCTGCCCTGGTACATAAAGGGCTAAGGAAGGAACACGGGTGGGTTTTAGTCAGTAAGAGTCTGACACTCCCTTCTGCTCCACCCAGAGCGGGGGGGGGGGGGGGGTCATTTGATGATTTCCAATCCTCAAAAAAAAATAAAAAAATCCACAAGCCGGCGGTAAGCGGTAAAATGCAAAATAACAATTCCAAGTCAAACGTGTGAGCGATCTTCGGTGTCCAGAGTGAAACCAAGGGTCGTACAAGGTAGGCAGGGTCGGAATCCGTAAAATACAAAGCAGTGGTCGTAAAAAATGCAGAATAATCGGGAAAGCATTCAAAACACATCGGAAAACACGAAACGAGGGAGCAAACAAGAGCAGTCGGCAACTGTCTAGTGTCAATGTCAGTCAGCTGTCGTGCCAGAGACATAAATAGACTAAAAATAGAAGACTGATTTAAAAAAAAATTATATCGATATGAAATCAATAATCATTAATACTGGTTTTTCAGTAATTAATTGATATTTTATTTATTAATATGACTGTAATTATATGCACTATATTTCATAAAAGTATAAATAGTGAATTTAATTACTTTGAGTTAGATAGATAGATAAAAACTTTTATTCAGTGCAACAAAAGACACAAAACAAGTAATAAAAAAAAAACATCAAAAAAAGGTGAAACATAAAAAAAAACAAAGATTAAAAAGCTAAATAAATAGTTAGTTAGTTAGTTAGTATAGTTAATTATTTAGTGCAGAGGTTTTATTTTCGTAATTGTGTATTCGATTACTCAATCGATAGTCTCAGGAAAACTATCTTTCTCATATTTCTCCGCTTCCAGATTGAGAATTGAGGTGATTTTTCATATTCTAAGATAAAAAAATATGACAAATTTTTTGGATCATATCTCAACTTATTACATTCGGGCCCACCGTTTTCCGTCTCCTTTCATTTTTCTAGGACCAGTGGTTTAGGCTGTGCGTTGAATGTATCAGTCAGTCAGTCAGTCAGGACTTTGAATTTTATATATACTCGTATATATAGATATAAAATAAAATTCTCGTGTCGCGGTGTTTGTTGCCAAACTCCTCTGGAACGGCTGGACCGATTTTAATAAAATTTTGTGTGCATATCGGGTAGGTCTGAGAATCGGCCAACATCTATTTTTCATTCCCCTAAATGTTAAGGGTGGTCCATCCCAATTTTTTTTTAAAAATATTTGGACATAAGAAGAACTTAGTAGCGCCGGGCAGCTAGAAATAATTTATATGGCAAAACAACGTTTGCCGGGTCAGCTAGTTTCGTTATAAATATATCATTTTCTATAAATAATATTAATTTAATAATAGTTGATAGCCACATTATCGGATTAGAACTAAGATCTGTAAGAGGTATATAAATAAATAGTTACGATATCAATTCGTAATCAATGTTTCATTGATTAATCTTTACGTATATAATAATTCTTCTGTGCATGTGTAAACATGTGTAAGTTACTGAATTCCTCCTCCAAAAGTTCTCAAAAAATAAAAGGCCCGTTTTGCCATTGACAGTTCTAGTAGTTAATAAAGATCAAATTCGCAAAACACTTATTCATTTGTATGAAACTGACAGGTGTCAAGAACGCATTCTCAAATGTCAAAGCGGGCCTTTTATTTTTTGACAACTTTAAACGGTTGCACCGATTTTGATGAAGGTTTTGTGTGCGTTTGAGTGGGTTCCTAGATGGTTTAGATTCACAATTGGACACGGTAGGTGGCGCTGCATTCAGGCAGAACAACGTCTGTCGGAACCGCTAGTTAATAATAAATAATAAAAGTTAATTCAAACAGCGTAATATTTGACAGCAATTTGCGACGATGTCAAATTCATAAGACAGGAAGAAAAACATAATTTTTTTCATGAAAATGTTGCCTAATTTTTACCGAAAAATGACCAAAGTGTCAGAAATTTAATTTATTTGGAACATTACTTATTTATCTTCAGAAAACGATTAAGTAAAAAAACAAACCTAATGGTTTACACGATTTCCTAATCTTTTCCAGCATTCTGCAACAGTAATTCTAGTAAAACTTGGATTGGTTTTAAAAGTTCACAGGAACGAATAAGTACTTTCAAGTTCCCGGCAATTGTTTTTGTATTGGTTTATATTGAGCTATGTTTTTTGTATTGGGATTCAGGACTCCAATTTCATGGAAATATCGAATTACTGTGTTTGAAATTACTTAGGCATGTAACTCATTTTCCTCTGGATCAGGTATCTCAACTTTTGATTGCTATGATGCTTATGTTTCACGGAAACCATATTAGTAAGGTATATATGATATAGGAAACCATTAAAAGATACGTTGTGCTTAAAATATTGTTAAGCAAGAAAGTATGTTGATATTTTGTATTCTATGTTTTTCTGTAGAAGTTGGGTTTTTACAGTGGATTATTATTATCCACCACCCTAATTGCGTAACACAATGGCGCCGATTCCCTTGTTCACAAACCAAACTAAATTTAAGTTCAGTGCATCTTTTTTTTTCTATTTCATCAAGAAAAGGACAGAAGATAAAATATTAGTTTAGTCCTGTCAAATTAAGATACTCTATAGACAGTTTAGACGTGATTAAAAACATGGCTACTAAAAATACGTCAATTTACGTCTGGCGCTGACTAATTTGACAGGACTAAACTAATATTTATCTTCTACCATATCCGACGAATAAATGTCTTTGTCTTACAGCTTCTCGTTATAGCCTGTTTTCAACTCACAAAGTTCTGTAGATATATTTTAAGTTTCTTCTAACTATTCGTTTGAACAAACGATATTGACCTTTAATTCTTTAAATACAGTAGGTAAAAGCAGAATTCCTAATGTAATTTCCATTCTCTTAACATTTGTAATAATTCTCTATATTATTGTTATAGGAAGAGAAAGACCAGCTGCTAACAACGAACTGCTGGATCACACAGATCTGGACAGACTACCACTTGAGGTGGAACACCAGCGACTTTGACGGCATCGGCGTCATCAGAATACCATTTGAAAGGGTCTGGAGACCCGACATCATACTTTACAACAAGTAAGAGTTATTTTATTAATCTATTTTAATAATAAAATCAAAATTGATAACCGTAATGGGTTGGTAAAGTTTTAATTAGTATATTATTTCTGTTTAAAACAAAGTTAGACTGGAATGAAGTGTTTACCAGGTTCGAAAATTTAATTGTGTTAATACCATTTATTTTTGATATTGAGTTAGTGCGGTTTTAGGTGTTATCCATAAATCTGTTGTAACCAAGCTTTGTGTCCGATTGGTTATCCATTCTGTTTGGACTTGGCTGTGCCAAAAGCAACCTTATCTTAGACAGTCGATTGATTGATTAAGGTACACCATGACTTTTGCTATTGAAAGAGGCGATACTGCCAGCCTTTTGGGCACTTTTTCCATTGACAGTGATGCGTAAGATTTTTTTTTATTCCCAATGAGTTTTTCATATTCCCTTGTCTGTTAGGCAAGCTTATTCAGTTCGGTAACAATAGAAAAATTGTGTCTCATTAGTGATAGTTGAACATTATAATATACAGGCTGATTTTTTAAAGACCAGCCAAATTTAAGGATGTGGTACAGACCATCAAACTGAACAACTTTCTCCATGGGACAATTTAAATAGCGTAATCGCGAAAATTTTATCAACTGTCCCATAGAAAACTTCAATACCTACTCGACCTAAATGTATGGGACGGCTGAATTTTTATTCGCGATCACGATGTTGGTCCCATGGAGAAAGTTGTTCAGTTTGATGGTCTGTACCACATCCTTAAATTTGGCTGGTCTTTAAAAAATCAACCTGTATATCATATTTTAGTGTAAATTTGTATAATGTGCTCCCAAAATGGCGAAGGAAAACATCGTGAGGAAACCCGCATGTCCTAGAACCAAAAATTCGAAGACATGTGACATCCATCAATCCACACTGGGCCCGCTTGGTGGCTAATATCCACTCCCTCCTGAAGAGAGGAGGCTTGTGTCCCAGCAGTGGGAACATTATAGGGTGATTATGCTTGTACAATGTGTTTAAGTATATTTCACTATAAATAATTAAACTTAATAAAAGTTATAGCGGTGACTAAATCCTTTCCAAATAATTTAAATTAGGGAAAGTTTGCTCAAGTTTGTTATTGTTTACACCATTCAAGGTGCTCCAATAAACCTATATAACCCAGTTTCAAACTTCGATAGCTACGCTACTAATTAGCTTGTCGTGTATTAAGATAATATGCTTTGTTGTTACAATGTATGCATTAGCATACACAATGGATTCTAGATCAATATTTCCTCATTTATCTAAATTAGTCTAATTAAATCTTAATCCATAGTATTACTTAGGAATTAACTCGCTTGTAGTTGTGTGAATCTGTCAAAATCAAGTCAAATAAAAAAAACATTTATTCAAATGAATAATGTAAAAAGTGCTGAATAGAATCAGCAGTTTTTGACCGCCAAAATTACATAATACGCTACGCCCGTCCCACTTCCTAGTGGTTTAGCTGAGAAGAAAAAGTGGCAAACAAACTCCCCAGTGTCAAATTACTTACCATAATCTTAAAATTGTTAAAAAGAATTTGAAAGAATCAATGCCCACGGAACTAAAAAAGAAAAATCCAAACTGCAATTAGTTATTTTAACTGCAGAAACTTTCTATTAACGTTGGTGCAAAATTACAAAAGGGAGGGAAAGAAAAATGTCGTCACTAATGACGCGAAAAACATTAAGTGTTCTTTGTGCGTTCTGTGAATTGTGGATCATAATCATTACGTATCAGGGCTTAACAGCTCGCCGCGCTGTCCCGGCACTAGGGGTTCGCGATTAATTGAACATATTTATACAAGTAATGGCACCGCCCACGCCTAGGAATCACGACGAATTATTATTGAGTATTTGTTGGTAAATGTCAAATGTCTTCGAATTTATGCCGGTTAGGGTTACCTTACGACGTTTTCCTTCACCGTTTTGAGAGCAGTGGTGCTGAAATTATTTACACAAAGTAAAGTGCCTGCCTGGATCGAACCCACGACCTACTCGTATGTCGGGGCCGATATCACTATGTCAGTACTGCTCCATCTCCAAGAGAGGAAGCCCAGCAGTAAGAACATTGTAAGCTGATTATGCCATGTAATATTTTTCTTATTGGATTCGCTTGAAAAGCGTATTGATTATGGTACAGGCTGATTGGTAATCTGAACTTTACCTTAAAAAGCTTTATAGTAGAACTTAGTTGAAAAAAATCATCTCACACTTTATCTACACTTGGGGTCGAAAATAACGTTTTCGGTTTTTTTTACTGAGAGCTAAATGTATTAATGAAGCCTTCTAAAAACAAGTTCTTCCAAACCTAACCATATCTTTGGAAATAAGGTCCGTGGAAGAGCGAAAGTTATGCAGATTTGTAAAGGGCACTGCCCGCTGCTTAGGCTGTCTCAAACTCGAAGTATTTATTTAAATTGAACCAATTACCTACAGGCACTAGCAAATTGCCAAGGAGTCGGTGAGAAAGATGAAGCTAGTCGCCTATTCCAAAGTGTGTTAGGTACCCTTAGAGAAGAATGGATAAGAAACTCCTCACTCTTTTAAAAATAATAAAATCGGTCAAGTGCGAGTTGGATTCGCGCACCGAGTTATTCTTTTTTGTAATGTATTATTATGATTCTAGTTCAACGGGAAGTACCCCATATGTTTTGATTTCGGAACATATACGCCCGTATTTTGATTGCGTTGACTTAGAAGTTTGATTTTTGCACTGCTTCAAGGGATTGCAGCCCTGAGTATTTGGTATTAATTTCAACTTGATAAGTCCACGCGTTTCTGAGAAAAAGGTTCTTGACTGACGGACAGACAGACGGACAACGAAGTGATCTTATAAGGGTTCCGTTTTTCCTTTTGAGGTACGGGACCCGCCGACCTCCCTGATGGCGTCAGCGTAGTTTGCTACGCTGACGACACGCTGGTCCTGGCGCAGGGGAGGTCGCATCAGGCGGCGGCCGACGCGATGACACGCGGGGTTGCGATAGTCGTGGAAAGGATCCGGCAGTTGGGTCTCGAGGTGGCATTGCACAAGTCCGAGGCCATGTCTTTTCATGGGCCCCGGTACGGGCCACCTTCGGGATCCCAACTGATGGTAGGAGGGGTTCACATCGGCGTCGAGAAGACGATGAGATACCTGGGTCTCGTCCTCGACAGCCGGTGGAACTTCGTCGAGCATTTCCGACGTTTGGCCCCCAAACTGGAACGGACCGGGGCCGCCTTAAAGCGGCTCCTGCCCAACCTGAGGGGGCCAAACGCCTCCTGCCGGAGGCTTTACGCGGGGGTCGTGCGGTCCATGGCCCTATATGGGGCCCCGGTATGGGCGCGTTCACTGCGGCTTCGAGCCGCACACTACCTGAACGCGCCCCAAAAGGTGGTAGCCGTAAGGCTGATCCGGGGGTACCGCACGATCTCGCGCGAGGCAGCAAGCCTCCTTGCCGGACTGCCACCATGGGATCTGGAGGCGATAGTCCTCGCGCGCCTGTATGACTGGCGCGCGGAGGCACTACGTCGGGGGGAAACTCTGCACCCGCGGCAAATCGCTGCGGAGCGGACGGACCTCCGGCGCGGTCTCATGGTGGAATGGAAGGCGCGACTATCGCAACCCAGCGCAGGGCACGCCACGATAGCGGCGGTAAGACCCCTCTTTGAGGAGTGGCTAGAGAGGCGTCACGGCGCTCTCACCTACCGCCTGACGCAGGTCCTCTCCGGACACGGATGTTTCGGGAGGTTCCTGCACATAATCAGGCGGGAGGAGACGCCCGGGTGTCACCACTGCGAGGATCGCCCAGAGGACACGATGGAGCATACGGTGGAGGTCTGCCCCGCTTGGGCAGAGCACCGCCGTGTCCTCGTAGAGGCGATCGGCAGCGGCGGCGACCTCTCGCGCCCGGCCCTGGTGCAAGCCATGGTCCGGGGCGAGAGGGAGTGGGAGGCGGTCACCTCCTTCTGCGAAGCAGTCATGCTAGCGAAGGAGATGGCGGGATGGGCGAGGGAGAGATCCTCACGCCTCAGCCGCCGAGGGAGACGCTCCGGGCGTCGGGAGCCGCGTGACGACTCCCGGCCACCGTAGGCGCGGGCCTGCGGGCGGAGAGCAATGGGTAGCTCTCCGTCCGATCAGGACCAGGCCCGTGCCGGACGACGCGTAAGTGTTCCACGTGCGCCTCAAAGAGATGTCAGCATAGATGACGGGGCCCGACAGGGCCGAAGCCTGCCGGGGTAGCGGGATCGTCCGAAAGGGTTACCGCTGCCCTGGTACATAAAGGGCTAAGGAAGGAACACGGGTGGGTTTTAGTCAGTAAGAGTCTGACACTCCCTTCTGCTCCACCCAGAGCGGGAGGAGTCATTTGATGATTTCCCATCCACAAAAAAAAAAAAAAAAAAAGGTACGGGACCCTAAACATAGTTACACAATATTGGTTACATTCTCCAAGGTACTGACTGAGCTGATAGATTGATCAACAAACACTACCTATTAATAGTAGCTATGCAACTGTTTACGATAGATGAGGCTTAGTAGTGAATGAAAAGGGTTTAATAGTTGACTGTCGCCTTCGGGATGATAAATGATGATGATGATTTTGCATTCAAAACAAGTACAAGATTATGTTGTTAAAATGGACATCCTGAGCCTTCCTGATCCCAAATAACAAATGTACTACTATGACGGACTAGCCATTTGCTAAGAGTGGTGAAAATGTGTAGTCTTATAATTTCTAACTCCAAGAAACGGCATCACGATTACATAGGGAAGTAAAATGTATGGAAATATATGAATACGTGTACGTATTTCCATACATTTTATTTTTCATTTTTAATATCTACGATAATATCGTAGAAATTATAAAAGAGCATAATATTTTCTATCGAACATTCATTGTTTTTTGTTGCATAGTAATTTGTTTAACTTACCAATTTTATGGTAAGCTTCCTCTTGCAAAGAGGGTGTTTGGGATTCGAAACAGATGTTTGCAGTCCTTTCTAAACAAAGTGACGTATCTTATAGTTACTGAAGCCGAATACTTTAACTTTTACGGAGATTATGTACCTACTATTATCGTACTTTTTGTTGCCTTGAGCTCTAACTCTTGTAAAGGGGTTTGAAGATTTTGATATGAAGCCTAGTATCGCGTATATAAATTGACGTTCAAAGTTAATCACGTGACTCAATCATTAACTTTCAACGTAAATATCTCGGAAACATGACACTTTAAGGGGTTTGGTTTTATTATGTTTTCTGTTTGATTGATGGCAGCTATCGATATAAAGTGGTTTGACGCGTAGCCGTCATTTTGAAAAAAAGGGCGGACCGGTAGGTATGCCACTGGCCTTCAAAGCCCTTTAAATATAATATTTTACATGATTACGCGTTCTGTCAGCTCACTGAGCTGTTTTTTTTTCTATCTCCTAAATACGAAATAGTGTTAGTCTCATAATATTATGCCATTAA
This sequence comes from Apamea epomidion, assembly GCA_947507525.1. Lineage (NCBI taxonomy): Eukaryota > Metazoa > Arthropoda > Insecta > Lepidoptera > Noctuidae > Apamea > Apamea epomidion. Next base: position 9,519,837 of record OX382225.1, read on the forward strand.
CTTATAAAATATTCATGAAGGTTGCATAGTAAAACCAAGCAGGCCAAAGGCTCAAAGTACATATTAACTTAATCTAGTCAGTACCAGTAGTACCTACCTTATAAAATTAACACAAATTTCTCCCAAGAGGTGTAAAACTAATACAAGAAAACATTTACTAAAGTTTCTATTAGTAATATGTTTTCTGTTTGATTGATGGCAGCTATCGATATAAAGTGGTTTGACGCGTAGCCGCCATTTTGAAAAAAAGGGCGGACCGGTAGGTATGCCACTGGCCTTCAAAGCCCTTTAAATACCTATAATATTTTACATGATTACGCGTTCTGTCAGCTCACTGAGCTGTTTTTTTTTTCTATCTCCTAAATACGAAATAGTGTTAATCTCATAATATTATGCCATTAACTTATAAAATATTCATGAAGGTTGCATGGTAAAACCAAGCAGGCTAAAGGCTCAAAGTACATATTAACTTAATCTAGTCAGTAGTACCTACCTTATAAAATTAACTCAAATTTCTCCCAAGAGGTGTAAAACTAATACAACAAAACATTTACTAAAGTTTCTATTAGTATGCGTAAGCGATTGAACGGCTGTGCAAATGGCGCGTATATTAGCGTTTCGCTCCACTACTAGCTATTAGGTTGTGACGGGAGTAAATGCATAATGTAAAATGTGCCATTACCAAAACAAAGTGCCGAAACATTTTGCAGTTAGGTTCAGCACTGCGATTCTGTAACCATCTCACCGTGAAAACTTAGGTGAAGTGAGCGTGGAGTGAGCTGTCATTCCAAATAATGCTAGGGATTGACACTACTGACAACTCACATCAAGCTCACTTCACTTGAGTTTTCACGGTGATATTTTTACAGAATCGACCGGCTGTTTCTTGCCAAATACGGTCCATCATCCACTCAAAAATAACCAGTTAGGAAGGTTAGGTAATAACGTGTAAAGCCGCGTCATATACGGACCAGCTTTGAAATACCAGTGTTTGATGATTTGAAGGATTATTTTACTTTGACCAACAAACCTGTCCACTTTATCCTACTAGGGCTGGCTCTGTTGGATGTAACAAAATATTATGGTAAAAATAAAATAAAAAAATACGAATAGTTTATACTTGACATATTAACTATGTCAAGTATAAACTATTCATACGAGATTAGGATGGCTCTCAACGCCGTGGAAGTGGCAACATTTTGGGAAAATAAGATTTAAAATACAGTCGTGCCAGTTACACGAAGAAGAAGAAGGATAGCTAATATTTACGGGAATTGGCCTTCAGACCTCAGCAATAATCAATGTCAAAAACTTGTCAAAAATGTGAAAACATTAGCGGTGTTCTTGACAGATTGAGACTGCGATTAGACTAAGAACGTTATATGTATACAAGAGTGGCCCTTCAGGTTATCTTTAAGTAGCGTCGTGCACGAACGGGCTTAAGGTTTGAGGAACGGGGTTTAGTCAAATTGAACTGTCAGTTGAATTTATTAGTCGTCAAGGGGTAGGTGCACCTGAACGTACCTTTCGCCTCGGACCGTTGTTTGCCACATTGAGATTGATTTCGCCTCGTTCCGAACTATTAGGTAGGGTAGTTGAAGTGGAATTATGTTTCTGTATGTGGTTCTAAGTGACTTGATTTATGGGTAGGTTTCCTCAGATGTAATGCCTCATAACACGGGAATAGTTTATGATGAAATCGTTACAATACAGCATGTATCAGAAATGTGTGGTCATATTTAAGGATGTGATACAGGTACAGACCATCAAACTATTCAAACCATCAAAGTCAAAGTCAAATCATTTATTTCAAATAGGCACATAAAAGGCACTTTTAAACGTCAAAAATAAAATTAAAATTAAATTGTTTCTAGTCGCCCCTTCCAAAAGGTAGTTTTCGTATGGAGAAGAATGGGCAAGAAACTCCACCGTTACTCTTTTAAAATGTTTTACAATATATTGCATACATTATTTATATAATTATATGTGAAGACGATGCACCCAAAAATAAACTTACTATACCACAATAGGTAAAAGAATTAAAATGGATAAATGTAACCATGACATATAGATCAACTATGTGATAGATACATGGTGCTCACATATTCACAAACATTCCAAACGTAGACGATTTTCATAAATAAATAAGGAGTAATAAGTCCGGGTGTGACCCCAAGTAATTACAGAATGTAAATCAATGTCAAAGAAAAAAAAAAAAGAATAAATTATACAATTACATTAACAACCAGTTTGATTTTGTCTAGACTCTAGAGATTGTCCTATGGAGCAAGACCAGCATGTTTCCAAGCATTCTTATCTTGGATATAATCCTCTAATTTGTAATATCCTTGCTTACAAAGTGTAATTTTAATATAAGTTTTAAATTTTCTTTCATTTACTTGCAATATTTCACAAGGTATTTTGTTGTAACATTTAACACAGTACCCCATAAAAGATGTATGAACTTGTATGAACTTTCATCAAAATGTGGTCATATTTAAGTGTGTGTACAGACCATCAAACAGAACAACTTTCTCCATGGGGCCAACATCGTAATTGCGAAAAAATTTCTAGCTGTCCCATACATTTGGGTCGAGTACGTACTCGTATTGAAGTTTTGTACGGGGTAGTAGATAATTTTTTCGCGATTACGATCTTGGTCCCATAGAGAAAGTTGTCCAGTTTGATGGTCTGTATGTACTACACACTTAAATTTGACCACATTTTTTTGATACATGCTGTATGTATTCCAAACAAGATATTTATGGAAGATTAATAATATTAAAGTGTTCATAATTCATGGAGGACCATCGAAGTTTCACAGCCTTTTTCGACTAACAAGCGTCTATAAGATGTACTGCTCCATCCACTCACCTTACCTACTGTTAGGGATAAGGACATATTTTATTACCCAGTCAATTAGAAATAGTGTAGAGTCTTCGTGTGATAGGAACTTACTATCACAATAACTACATGTAGCGGTATCTACTACGCCACATGCAAACAACGCGTCATACTGACGTCACGCAAAACCTGCATCTCGCAAGCAGAGTTTACCGCGCAATTAGCATACATACAAACTTCCCGACATCAGTTGTGGGGCAATTGCCCGCCAGACACAACACCCGTCTGGTCGGAGGATCCTCCCTTTTCTATAGAGTATGAGTGAACTTTACACCCTGTTCTTCATACCTATCTAAATACATATTTCTAACATGAACCCTGCGTGCACGAAACAATGTTACTAAAGTTGTGGTTTCCTAAGAAAACGATCACATAATAACGCCGTCCAAATACTGGTACTGTACTTACCCTAATTGTGTAACACACAAGCAATCTCAAACTGAATCATTTTGAAGGATATTAAATGAATAAAATAAAAATAAATATTCCACAACTATCACACAACGCCATCTAGTCCCAAGCTAAGCAGAGCTTGTGTTATGGGTACTAGACAACTGATAAACATACTTATATATTTCTAAATATATAAATATTATAGATAAATTACACCCTATTATATATTGCTAATCCATTGTTTCATAAGTTGGAAAAATTTGTCTGCTCAACAACGTAAATAACGCAATGAATGTTGTTGAACTGTCAAAATTAAACCCATTGCTACTAATAGTGTTTTACGCAATTCCCGCTGGTGAACGTACCAGATTTTCATGACAGCCGTTGTAATATGACGGCCACCGCTCTTCTAAGAAACCGTTGTTTTACAACAGGCACATGACGATTACAACTTTGTCTATAACTTTACCAACGAAACGATTATTTTAGTGACTGGTGACGCGTTTGAGAACCTATACCTATCACTTACAAATCTAAGGGCTGATTTTTCAAACGACAGATAATTTTTATTCGTGGAATAAATTGTTCGTCCGACTGATTTTGTATGGAAGAATTTTCAAAAATTCAATATACCTGGTGTTGGAAAATCTGTCCTATGTACGCTGAACGTCAGTGACATTTGACCTTGAGTTGGCCTAGCGTAGTTCGGAACCACATTGGACCAACATACAATACATACAGAAACTGAGTGCGTAGTCACTAGTCAGCCTATAATGTTCCCACTGCTGGGACACAGGCCTCCTCTCTGTGAGAGGGGTTGGGCCGTAATTCACCACGCGGGTTGGTAGATGTCACATGTCTTCGAATTTTTGGTTCTAGGACATGCCGGTTTCCTCTCGATGTTTTCCTTCACCGTTTTGACAGCAGTGGTGATGAGATAATTTACACAAAGTAAAGCGCGCCTGTCAGGGTTCGAACCTACGAAAATCGCGGCTGTTTCCACTGCGCCACCATTGCTCATATAATTTTCCAAATCGCCTACGCAAAAAGCTAACAGAAATATAATTAATAATTAAATCGTGTAATACTAGATATCTTTAAAGACAAACATATTTATAGGAGGCAAGTAATTTCCCGTTTCATAGAAAATGTTAATTTAAATGCTTTTCAATTAAAACAAACCTTAACTTAGTACAAGAATATAAATAGAACTCCATCCTGTATCTCACAATTTATTAGCTCAACGAACAAAAGTGAATGTTATCTGCCTAAACTCTATATAAATTGAGATTTGAGGGCCAACTCCTTGCCTGGGGCATCCACCGACCCTTTTTCAGTAGGCACACTCAAATTAAAAGCTTCCTAAAGTAAGTATATATTGAAAACGTAATATATAACTTGTGTGTAATAAACCGATCTGCAAACACGGAAAAAATATGGATTTGAATGTTACCTTCAGAAGAATATAGGGCTTATACACACGTATCTCATATCAGTAAAATAACAAAAACTTATTTCATATGTTTGTTTATGAATTCATTAAGTATTCATATATTTACATTATGAATTGAAATATATTTTCTTTATGTAACGTTTTATGCCCAGCTGTGTCAATTATTTTTAAAAGAGTACCCGTGGAGTTTCTTCCTGGCTCCATAGGAAACGACCAATTGGAACCGTGCCTATGTAGGTTTATGTGGAGTAAATGGTTTTGATTTTGAGTAGGATATTACGCGGCTAATAAATAATATATTATGTGTAACCGAATTAATGCACATTATGAAAGTAGTTTGTTCAGAATCGTTTACTGAATCGATTTCTGTAATTTTTAATATAGGTAATATTTTATCCCAAAAATAATTAAAACTACGTAAATTATTGTCACACTTCCGCTGTACAGTCAAAACAAACCAAAATGGATGAAATACCCACTAAGCTAGACCCTTATACGAGTGCGAATGTGTGCACGCGTAGATTTGTAATATGACCATAATTTTCTCGCACAATCAGTATAACCAATTTGTTAAAAAACAATGTTTTTTACATAATAATAAAGATTATAACATAATATTCTAATAAGGGTGTCTGGTGGTGTGCGTTAATTCCGGGACATGTTGTATATGTATATGTAACCTACTATATGTTTTATTTCTGGCTCGCACAAAAGACGACTGGTTGTAAATGCCTCTGGAATTAAATCCGCTTCTGTGTTAATATTAATTTGTGTAGCATTCATAAATAATAATTCATTCTGGCTTTGAATGCTATAGATATAGAATTGAAAGCCTGATTCAGAAATATATTAATGATTGGTGACGTACCTAGTTATTCTAAGTTATTCAAGTCATCATCATCAGTCATGTTAATTTCGCAATTTATGCAGTCCCTGCAATTATATTCAGTTTATATCTCTAACAAATGCATATTTATTGAATACATGAATTTGCTAAATCTCTGATGAAGAGACTAGTAATAATTATGAGTCTCTTCATCAATATTACGTCGTAATTATTTTGCAGTAACAGAGAGTTAGAATACTAACAAAATATGGATCACTGTTGTCCGAAATAAATGAATTTTAATTTTAGTAACGACTAAAGTCACGCATAGAAAAACATGTAACATTATTAGGTCTAAATATTTTTAGTGCAGCTAAATTAAACTCTTAATAATTAGAGAAATCTTATTTAAATTATGAAATAAAATATGAATCACACATTTTAAGGTCACTCAGCGCGCTATGGAGCGAGCTATGCTTGAAGTTTCTTTTTAAGGAAAAAATCAGAAATGAAATTATCCAGAAAAGAACTGAAGTTACCGACATAGTTTGCGCAGTAAGCAAGTTGAAGTGGCATGTTTGTCGAAGGACTGATGGCCGGTGAAGCAGACGAGAGAGTGGAGACCCCATATCGGAGAGCGTAGCATGGAATGCCCTCAAACTAGATGGACCGACGACATTAAAAAGGTGACTGGAACAGACTGGATGCAGAAGGCGGCGGCGATGTGGCGCAGCCTGGGACAAGCCTATGTCCAGCATAATTCTGCGATAGGCTGAGTTGATTGATTGTTTGATAAAACACACAGCTTTGTAAAACACCCTTACAACTTAGCGGTTACAACCTCAAATCAGTCACAGTCCCAAGCGAAAAAAAGGGTACATACAGATTTGATTGAGTTATTTTGTTCGAAAAATTAAATTTAACTTTGTTGTTGTTGTTTTTGTCATCAAAACATTTTTGAAATTTCTGCTAATGGCATTGTTTGGAAACAAATTAACCGCCCTGAAAATACTCAAAAATAAAATATTACAAGCTCTATATTTAGGTACGTGCACCTCAGTACGTACTACCTATATTTTATACGAAAACCTAAGTATCGGGGACCGGTAATATAGCAGTTTAATAACTTTTTATATCTACCTATTGGGATTTTCACGCTTCGTTTGGTTAAGACCCCTCTGACCTTCTCCTTATACCCCGTATGGCTAAAATTAACCTAATTTGGAGGTGGTATGGCTGGAGGGAATCTTGTTATAATAGTTAAGGCTCTTTTCCGAGTTGCATTATACTTGATCATTATAATGTTCTCGGAAGCATGTACGTGATTTTGACAGTAAAAAATGTACATAATGATGGTATCTTAGCGTAATTACGATTATTATGTGCTGTTAATTATTCATTTAAATGCATTACCTACAGGTTAGTAAGTTCATATACAGGGTTGCATCCCAGTCGACTCGCAAACGGCAACTATGAATTCAGCACATAATTCTAGCCCAGAAATTTATCCTCGTTTATAAAAGAAAACAGCTGTTTCATAGAAAAGTGCAATACCTACGCGGTTAAAATGTATGGATCAGCTTTTTTTAAAATAAACGATTAATCATTTCGACGCAGGGGTGTCAGAATCATGAACTAAGTCCATGGTAACACGTTGCGTATCGATGGGACTGCCACCCTGTCTGTTATGTTACACGCTTTTCTTTATTTTTACCTGTCCTGGTGTCTGTAATGAAATCTTTATAGTAACCAACAATAAATCTAGCGGTACCTGTAGCGACGAATAGGAAGTAAGAATAGAAAAGCTACGGATTAGGTTCACTATTTAGAAAAAGTTACAACGACCTTGTCAAGTTCGTATGTGAAAATTGATTTTAGGTAAGGTGAATTATCCAGATAAAGTAAGCGCCTAAATCTGAGCTGAATAATGAAGGCAACTTAAGATTCACATTACTACCACGTCTCTTGGATTACCTACCTTCAGTTCTGCGTAACAATTCGCCTTTTCTAACGAATTCACGTACTTCAGTTACTGGTATCGAGAACAGTTTCATTTGTTCAAATCGATTTATTTGCTTACAGTTTAAATTACATTTACATAACGGTGATACTATTTTACGTTTGGTGTTTACCGCATCATTTATTTGGTGTCAGAATTTACATATTTCATGTTGTTTCGGAGGTTGAGGAGGGGTACATACATAAATTAACGCTTATGATGTTTAATGGGGTGAGCAGAGCTGTAAATAGTGCCACATACTACTTGAAGTTACGCCTGGTGTACATTTGTACATTTTCATGTGTGTGCTTTGGCACGCAAGCTCTGATGGAGCTGGCTTTACGGGTAGGAATTCGCGTCATTCTGTGGTTGTATGTGCTCTTATTTAAATTAATCTAGGTCCAAATCACAATCCGTTTTCTTTTTGTGTTGCTTATAGACAGAGTTAGTATTATGAACTACACCAAGCGAAATTCAGAAGTGATTCAGGTACAGGTTTCCGTTGAGGTACGGTCCAGACTACATAAATATAAAAAAGAAAGAAATTAAATACATTTATTTATTCATTATCATCATCACTCATCACGTCTATTTTTTTTTTTTTCATTTATTCTAATATCTTCTAATCTTTATAAAAACAAAATAACGAATCTTTTTATGTAACACTATTTCGCGAAAATGCAATGATATTGTCAAGTTCATTTAGAAATCTCTCGTCGAGTTTGCTATGTTGCAAGTAATAGGACTGTAGATAACCTAAGTTTTTATAAAAGCTTTATCGACGAAAAGAACAAAAAGAGTTATCTGTAAAGAGGGTATCATCTATTAAGTTCAATCGAGTATGAATTGTCCAAGTGTACTTACCCAGATACCAATGTGTTTTTAGAGATTTCCTTATTTGATTGACATACGAGAAAATTCACCATGTAGATACAAAACTCTACAAAAAAAGTATAAATAAATAGATACACCATAAGTTAAGTAAAGATAGGGTTATTCATAGGAAATGCTATAAAATAAAGATTTTGCACTTATGTTCCCGCAAAATGTGCCATTTTGTGTCCGAAGTACCCTTTCATTTTTTTATAAGGTCATAACACACTGACCCCGTTATCATAAAAATATCATCATTGATTTAGAACGACAGTACGAGGGGTTCGACTCTTTTTCCCATTTCCATATTAACTTTGGAAGTAATATAAGCTCTTGGGTAATATAATGAATGAATGAATAAATTTTTTGAATAAATATTATTATTATTATTAAATATTATTAATGGAATGATTTTGTTAGTATTCATTAGAAATTAATGTTTGTTTAATTAGAAATTGATGTTATTTCAAGTTAAACAAATATCAACTTTATTCTAATGGAAATTAAGTTGATTTCAGAGTGACTAGCACTATTGAAAAAGTTATAAAAATGTTTGAAGTTGTAGCGTAAACTGAACTTTATTTTGTAGTAAATAAAGCTATTTTTCCATAAACTCATATTTGTTTACGTTTTTGGCAAATAAATCGCGAATACAGATTACCTAAGTTGATAGTTAAGTAATTAAGTTAATATTCAAGATATTTTGTAAGTCCAACGTAAATCATTAACAAACATGTACTTACATATTATTATTTTAAGTCTGTTAGCTTATATATTATGTAAATATTAATGATATTGATAATCATTTTTATTAGAAATTAGGACAATAGAGGAAACCTTTTGCTTAATAAATGGAGATAATTTTAATTTAATCATTCATAAGTTTAAGTTTGCATAACAAAGGCAACAATAAAAAATATGCCATTATAAGTTACACGTGTATCGTTCAATTTGCAAAACTATTTACAGGTGGAAATACCGCCAACAAAGAGGTTTTTATTCACAAACAGGACAAGGGCAGTTCGTTAGGAACTTGTAAAAAAACACCTAGTTTTGTAACGAAAAAGGATTTAGGTGCGGGTGTTGGGAGTTGGCCATTTTTTTTCCACCCATTGCCGTCCCCCTGCTGCCTAAAGGCCTCCCGAAAATCCTTCCAGGAACTGTTTTCCCGCGCCGTCGAATAATTTCCCAGAAACAGCCGATAGCGGAAAAGTAATTTTCGTCACGCAAACTTTTAGAACATGCTGACCTGATCAGAGACCTCTGTCAGACCAAATACAATAAAATGCCATTTATCCCAGAAAAAGCTTTGGCTCCTGACAACCCTGATCGAGTAACATCAACCTGATTGCAGAACTATTGCTCAAATCTTCTGTTTAACCCGCGGATGACAGGTAATGCGTTTGGGATTTCTAAAGGGTTAAACGAAGATTACCTTGTGGCTTTTGGTTGGCCTGAGAACCAATTTGTATTTAGATTCATTCGTGTTATGTATTCAGGGTTAGTGGTCATCTGTTTGTTTCGAATTAGGTTTCGATTGTCATGCTTAGGTAATATAGGCGCCAGGAATCCTCCATTAGTGAATGGTCTGACTGTGTGTAGCTGTTTTGAATAAAATGCGCATAAGTAGGTAGGGAATCATTTTTTTATGAGAAAACAAGTTTTATCACTTGTGAAAGTAATGGAAATAATAATAATAATAATGTTTATTTACCAAAAAAAGGATTGTACAAAAACAACTTAAAAACTGCATAAATACAATACAAAATAGTAGCATCTGCAGCCGAACTAAGTGTCACCTGTATCTCGGCAAGAGCGCCAAACCTCTCAGTATGTTATTTATCTAAGAAATTAAACTAACGAGTACAGCCTTATGTAGATTAATGAAAAACAAGTAAAAATAAAATAAAGTAAACTAAGCTAAAAACTAAGTGAGTTGGTGTGTAAGTATGTATGGTATATATGGTGTGTAGATATGGATCATGTAAGGGGGAGTGTTAGAATGTGTGTGTCCGTGTGGTGATGTGTGGAATGATGAGTGTAAGCAGGTGTGTGTGTTTGAGTGATATGTAAATGAAGAGTAATAAATACATTAAAACAAAGGCACAAAGGACCCTGTTTACTCTGGTACGACTAATAGTCTTTCTGTGTCATCATAAGTTAGGGTCAGTAAGTACTTTTTCACCCTGTCTTTGCAACGAAATGTGTGATAAGTGACCTTAATACCTACTAGACACAGCACAATTTCAATAAGGCACAAATTGACCGACTTTTTCTTCGTATTTCGACTATAGAAGAATAGGCTGCAATCTCTGTCTTACTAGATCCTCATAAAATTACAGTAAGATCACTAATCCTAACGAGATTTGGTCTTAATTATCTCACTCGGTCCTTGTTTACCGTAATCATTACGGTAAGATCTCTTTAATCGTTTATTTTGGAGGTCCAAATGAGAGACTCAAGTTCATCAGTGTATATTTACAAGATAAAACCGAACAAACAGTTACGGTTAGCCTTTCTGGTTTACGTGGACAATAAGAATAAAAAGCAAGACATTATACAGTCAATAATGTGTTCCTTTTTATGAACCCTTTCTTAATCATGTCTTAAACAATATGTACCTTTATACTTTATAAGTGACAGTAATCATGTCTTTAACAGAATGTACGGATACTCAGTAACAGTAATCATGTCCTAAACAGTATGTACGGACAATCAGTAACAGTAATGATGTCTTTAACAGTATCTACGGACAATCTGTAACAGTAATCATGTCTTTAACAGTATGTACGGACAATCAGTAAAAATAATCATATCTTTAAACCGTATAATGGACTATCAATAACAGAAGTCGTGTCTTTAACAGTATGTATGGATTATCAATAACAGTAGTCATGTTGTAAACAGTATGTGTGGACTATCAATAACAGTAATCATGTCTTTATCAGTAAGTATGGACAGTCAGAAACAGTAAGATGTCATGTCTTTAACAGTATCAATTAACTGTCAGAAACAGTAATAATGTCTTTCATTAATGTATGGACTACTGCATTGTCTACCTCGTTTATTTAAACAGCAAAAATAACGTCATTTATAAACACAAATCAGTTAATTCCAGCGCAATATGGAGTTCATAAAGGGGTTTCAGAATTATGCATATTTGCTCATGCACGCGGACTAGTTGAGTTTGATTCGCTTGTGTTAAATTCACTTGCCTTGCTCATATTGCACCGTTTTCAGTATACGAGTAAGCATGGTAAGATTCAGTGCACACATACGGGTTTAGCAAATAGGTATCGCTCTAAAACCGCCTGGTACTACTGCCTACCTGGTACTTACTAACCATATCTTTATAGTGTGAATCTTTGTAGTGAATAGTTCATACGGTTAGGTGAATGCCAAATCATTGTTTGAAATAGGTATATTGGCATCCTTCCAGGTGTTGAAAATAGGTGAATAAACTACTTTTCCTATCAGGACCAATCCTTAAATCTTGAATAAAAACTCTGCGGTTTCATACAAAAATGCAACCCAATTAAAACGAATGCGTTTTAGTATAAGTACACTGGTGAGACTACATAGCTTGTGACGTTTGTCCGTTTTCTGTATTTCCATTAGGTAATATTGAATTCTAATCAGATGCCAAACTACGATACAAACAACGTACCGGTGATACTGTAATTTATCGCATAGATAAACTGTGTTTTTAACCGACTTCAAAAAAGGAGAGACTTTTTGTATACACCGTTAAATTTTGATCGTTTTTATCCTTAAAAGGGGTCATTGTACTATCATTATGAACAACTTTTACTACGGGACCAACCCTGAAATCGTGAAATAAAAATCAGTTGATCCATAGATTTATGTTCACATAACTCGACATAATGTATGGATCAACAGATTTTTTTTTTTAACCGATCTAAATTTAACTGTGTATGTTACGCGATATCTGCGGCAATAGTGGATTTCAAAAATTATTTTTTAATGAATAGGATATGCCTCAGGGGTAGTCCATATAATTTTTATTAACTTCGCTTAAGTAGTTTATGAGTTAGCTTCAATAATAGGTACGTATTTAATTCACTTTGTGTACCTTGATGATCTTAATACTTCCTTTCACTCTTGTTTACATAGCGTAGTGGTATACGAATTGGTGAAAATAAAGTTTTTTTTTTTATAATAGAAAAAAACAACTGACTTTACAAAAAAGAACACTACAAAGTAAAAAATGTTTTTTTTTTGTAAAAAAGTTTTTATTATAGTTTGTAAGTTTTCATGGGAGTCATCATACAGTGCTGCTGATCTAGTATCACTGAAATGTTTTTTTTTAAATTCTAAAATAAAACTTCTTTTCCAGTGCGGACCCCAATTACCGGTCAGCGGTGATCAACACGAACGTGATAGTCAAACACACGGGAGAAGTGACGTGGCTTAGTCACGGGATATACGTGTCAGTGTGTGACATCAATGTGGAACAGTTCCCGTTTGATGTCCAGCTGTGCACCATGAAGTGGGCTTCGTGGACCTATGATGGGTTTCAGGTGAGGAATATTAAATTACATAACATCGCGCCTATTTTTCCCGAAGGGTATGGCAGAGGTGGACATATTACAGTCAACAAAAGAGATAAGTATGCAGGGTCGTCGGATATAGTTGAAGTTTCGTAAGAAACCGATGGATGTTTTCGAATGAAATTTAGTTTGATGAATGAACTGTTTGTTTTCTATTAATTAAATTGTCCCTGCCACCCTGTATACTTATTAAGAAACGCTTTTGTTTTTATTGCCAGCTGTTAGCAGTTCCTAAATCAATGATGAAATCAAAACAAGAGAATGGTCACATTTCAATGTTATTCAAAGCGAAATGAATATTGGTTTTATCAAATACTAGCTGACCCGGCAAACGTTGTTTTGCCATATAAATTATTTCTAGCTGCCCGGCGCTACTTCGTTCGCGTGGTGTTCTATCCCCTACCCTACCCCTACCCTACTCCTACCCTACTCCTACACTACTCCTACCCTACTCCTACCCTACTCCTACCCTACTTCTACCCTACTCCTAACCTACTCCTACCCTACTCCTACCCTACTCCTACCCTACTCTACTCCTAACCTACTGATTGATAGAACCTAGCGGACCCGGCAGACGTCGTTCTGCCCGGTTGAGTCATCATATATCGACAGCAGCGCCACCTTCCGGGTCCAATTGTATATACAAACCTTGTCCTGATAATAACAAACACAAAAAAAAAGAATTATCCAATTTGGTGCCGTCATTCGAAAGTTATGGGCGTAAATACATTTCGAAGATCCATTTTTATTTATATAGATACTCGTAGATATAGAATCATATCATTCAACAGTGGCGGCTCTTTATAAAGACTTTTGGTTTCCCTTAAATAATCGATCTGCTAGCTATCCTAATCCTTTTCCCAACTATCGGTTTCCACTCTAGCCAGAAGCAGCTGGATACCAGTATTTTACATGGAACAACTGCCTATCTGACCTCCACGACCCAGTTACTGGGTAGAGATAAACCATTATAAAACTGCACGCTATCTGACCTCCACGACCCAGTTACTGGGTAGAGATAAACCATTATAAAACTGCACGCCCCTCCACTAAATTTCTATACAAACATTTGAAATGTGTATGCAATAACCAGTGGAGGGGCGTTAATTTTTATTAAAATGGTTTATCTCTAACACGAAACCCCTTTGGCAAGACTGGTTATCAGACTTTCGGGCTTCTGACTACCCATAATTGCCGTCAAAGATCTACGGGATCAACTGCCTAACGTGCTTTCCGAGGTACGGAGGGGTCTCGGTGTGTTATGGATGGTCACCCATCCACGGACCGACCTGAGCAGGCGTTGCTTGACCTAGAAGATTGATCCGTGTGGCTGTTATTATTTAGCAGTGAGCCCCTCATTAGTATTCCCTTCTTTTTAAACATGGTAATTAATTGGAAACCGCCAGGGAAACTCGTGAACCCTATTGGATGACTATTTCATGAAATATCAATCAACAGGGTTCCTTATGAACTTAGAGGATTGAATTTGTATTGATGATTTGGATAATGGTTTAAATGATTATTTCCTTAAGCATAATGTTCCCACTGCTGGGACACAGGCCTCCTCCTTGTAAGAGGGAGTGGGCCATAATCCACCATACGGGCCTAGTGCGGGTTGGTGGATGTCACATGTCTTCGAATTTTTGGTTCTAGGACATACCGGTTTCTTCTCGATGTTTTCCTTAACCGTTTTGAAGGCAGTGGTGATGATTTAAATGACTATAATTCTTTAAATAAAAAATAAAATTTTTTACGGTCGCGAATCTTATTTTGTTCAACATACAACCTAACCTGCAAATTGCAAAAAACTTAAGAAAATGTAAATGTCGCGGCTTTGTCTGGCGCTTTCCCCTCAAATAGGTACATTATTTTGGCCCGGACTATTCTAGGAAAACTCGCACACTTATTAACTGCCGTACATATACTATACCATAAGCTCGTTCACTATCGTTAGCCAGGCACAATCACTTTGTGCTATGTTAAAATCATCTACAAAAGCGAAGTGAGGACCTCCTCAAATCCTCTTATGATTCGGGACTCTGACATCTAGCACCCTATTGCTTACGTTTTATTACCATATTTAAATCAGGGTTCTTGGTCCTAGAGCAGCCTAGATAGTTCTGGTCGCTGCATTTAAGAATATCACCTACCTAGGCTAATCTAGGTACAGTGATGGGATCGTTCAATTTAAGGCTTATTTAGTTTAAGCAATTTCTTTTCAGAATGATTTTTCCATCAATATTTTTGATTATAATTTCTTTTTGAGCAATATATATATATTTTTAATTGCAATAAAAGGATATTCAAATGTTTGAAAAGCGACGCCATTGTTCGCAGCGAATGTGACGTGAAAGTCTATGAAAACAATAAATGTGTTTCATAGGAGTGTTTGCGATTCAGTCCGTAGTCAATGTCATAGACTATGACGTCACACCAAGCGCGCCAAAATGCATTACGTTTAAGGTCCCCAAGGTACCCATGGTAGCGTGTAAGGAAAGACAGGTGTCGGTTGGCTGTTTTTAACTTTTTTTTAAAGTACTTGCAATTACTTTTTCGGCGTTAATTTTTTTACTATTAAATGGCGATGTAAATAATCGAATAAAAATATTCAAAAATACATGCATATTCCCTATTATTTCAGAAAATTAATATACTACATTTAACATAAAGGCGCGCAACTGTCAGCTCTTCTAGGTCAGACTCCCTTATTTTCTATCTTCTAAATACGAAATAGTGTTTGTCTCATAATATTATGCCATCATCTAATACCGTATTCATGAAGGTTGTATGGTAAAACCAAGCAGGCTAAAGGCTCTACAGTACCTAAATACCTGTGTTTATTCGAAAATACAATGACACATATAAAAATTATCGTACCGCTTCTAGAAACGTTTGCGTTCCTTCCCACATTTCTTACGTCTGCCTTCAAAGCAAGAGTGAATCAGCATCTTCTAGGCACGCTCGTTCTGTCATAGAACTCATTCATCGCTTTCCATCAGGCGTGATCGAGGTCAAGAGCAGGTCCATTCAGAAAAAAAAAAAATGTGAGTAGGTATTTTAGTTCCACGAAGAAAATTCCTCTTTTAATGTCGAAATGAAACCATTACTCAAATGATAATGCTATTAGGTCTCAATTACACCAAAAATGTAATAAAAACGCTAAGTAGCCAAGCGAACTGTTTCGTTATTAAAACCTAGGTATTTCTTTGATTAATGGTACCTTCGAAGTTATTAATGTTGCGAATCAAAGGGCTATAATAACCCATTAGTTTGTTGTAAATAGCGTTACAGACTTTGTAGAAATACTATTAAGTAAACTAACCAGAAGTTTTGCCCGGCTTAGAATTACATAATCGAATTACGAACTTTATTTTCCTAATAGTTATTATGTTTATATTTGCAGAATTTCTCCCGAGATCAATTGAAACGGTAGGTAAAAGTAAATGGAAATATTTATTTTGTTACTAAATAACTTGTTTCATAACGATAATAATCGAGTTTATTTGTAGACACAGAAAGGATCTACAAGTTCAGTCAGTGTTACTTAGTCTTAAAATACATAACTTTGTTGTATAGAAACAGGCAAAACATCCAAAGAAATAATACTCAGTCTCTTGAGTAATAAGTTTTTTACTTCGATATATCACCGAAATATTCCGTCGGAAAGCCAGATGACATATGAAAATGATACAATTATGGCTGTGTCACGTGAAACGCGAACAGGCTAGCAAAACGAAACTAAGTGTGCTTATATAAAGAAACGGGTTTCGGGCCCAACCCCCGGTACAGTCAAGTCAACCGAGCAAATTATTCCTGAACCTCGCGTATGTGAGGGTCTGATTGCAGAAGACCAGATTTTTTTCAGTATTTTATCTAGGACATCTGAACACTTTCTAAACAATTACTATTATTAAGTTTTTACTCCCTGTTGCAAAGGGCTAAGTGAAGTGAGCTTGAAGTAATTGTAAAGAAAAGAAAGGAAAAAAAAGAAAGAAAGAAAAAACATTTATTTAGCACAGACTAAGGGACACAATGCAAGGCAATTCTCGTAATTTTAAGAACGTTCACAGTCTGATCTCAGTCTCAATCTGTCAAAATAATACTTCTAATTTCCATACATTTTGACAAGTTTTTGACGTTTGTTTGTCGCCGAGATGAGACTGCGACTAAATTTTGAACGTTTTAAATTACGAGAATTGGCCTTCAGACATACATCCGAGGGGCAATTCTCGTAATTTTAAGAACGTTCACAGTCTGATCTCAGTCTCAATCTGTCAAAAAACTCTTCTAATTTCCCTACATTTTGACAAGTTTTTGACATTTGTTTGTCGCAAAAATTACGAGAATTGGTCTGCTGATAGCAACTAATAAAAAAAAAACAAATAGAAAGCAGAAACACCGCCGCGCCGCTGCGCGATTGTCGCTATCTATCGAGGGACAGCTCACTTCACCTAAGTTTTCACGCTGAGATTTTTGGAGAATAGTCCGGCTGATGAAAAGATTGCTCACTTCACCATAGTTTCAAATCAGACAGATTGCTGCAGGTTAATCTTGGGAAATAAACGGTTAAATGTTTTAGCTGTCTGTTTCTTTATGTGTGAGCGCATAAGTTACCCCGCACCGATGGGTACTGGTTTACCTGCTTCTTTAAGTAAGCCCCCTAACTGAATAGTCCAGTTTATCCAGTGCCGGAGCAAGCCACACTTATGTAGATTATCCACGTTACCTTTATTGACCAAGCTGTTACTGACGGATTAACTCGTAGAAGACAGTTTAATTTCACTGGAGTGTAAATGTTTGCGACTGCAAAATCATCATCTTCCTAGCCTTTTCCCAACTATGTTGAGGTCGGCTTCCAGTCTAACCGGATGCAGCTGAGCACCAGTATTTTGCGACTGCATAATCTTTACTAATAATAAAGCTGAAGTCTGTTTGTTTGTTTGCTTGAACGCGCTAATCTCTGGAACAGTCGGATTCAAATTTTATTTTTGCATTTTATCGCCCAATTCGTGAGAAAATATTAACATTACGCTAGGAGCCGAGCAAAATATAAGAAAGAAGGCAAGGTGATGCGATGCGCCGGGGTAGGTCGGGAGTACAAGAAATTTCACGCGGACAAAGTCGCAGGTAAAAGCTAGTCTTTGAATAAACTCAGTTAGAGATTGCGCTGCCATTCATAACGAGTTTTCTAAGATCGCTGTACTGGCATAGATTTTATACAATTTTCTAGTAGTAGTTGTGTAGAACAATGCTAGTTTGAATAGTAAAAAAACTTTCGGTTTCAGTTAATTGCTCAACAAAACTAGCACCTTAATTGCGTAACACACTTTCTATAAAAAACTACAACATTTTGAAAGATATTGCCGTTCATCCATTGCTTCATATGTTTGACGTCAGCTCAACAACGTAAATACCGTAATGAATGTTGTTGAACTGTCAAAATGAAACTGCTGTTGCTACTGTTAGTGTTCCCCGTAGTTTACTATAAGATAGGATTAATTACTGGCCAAAACTACAAGTTTATAAATAAAAACAGCACTTTTAAAAAAATGTAGAATTCTATTGTTGGCACGAAAACTAAGAGATTTCATCTAGCCAAAAAAATAACAATTCAACCAAAGGTTTTAATAGTAAAATTTTAACATTTTCCCGTTCCGGAAGCACGTCTCGCATAAACAATGAGCTAACAAAACAAAAGATGTAATGAGCTTTTTCGACGCGAAAACATGACGTCAGCTTAACAATAAATAATATTATGTTTTTACTATTGAACAAAAGAAATCTTCTCATTACTTGAGACAGGGGTTATTTATACATTTGTATAGTAAAATCACTTCGGTACCGCGGTACGGTAAATTCCAACAACGGGTTGGTTTTTTCAGACTTGCATTAAAACAAAAGGTATTCGGGTATTAAGATTTTCTTGGTTTCTGAATTTCCTAAAAGCTTTTTTGTAAAGTTTTTCGTTCGTATCGAGTACGGATTTGAAGTTTTAAGTGCTGTGATGATTAATAGTTTTATGAATTACTTTTACAAAAGCCTTTTTCTCATTACTGTTTGGTTAGTTTCTACCCTACCTACGCGATAACGAGACATGGTCTAATGCTGCTTTTCAAATGGCAGAGGTTTGGTGACTGGCTTGGAAATAATACCTATCTTTCATGATCTTCTGCCGTCACTATACCAATAGGCTAATTGGCGGTTTTTCAAAAACCAATTCATAATGTTCCAATTAATAAAACCAATTAATGGTTTATTTACCTCAAAATATGAATATTTCAGCGAATTATTTACATCCCTCATCATCATTCATCATCTCTGTAATTTAATTTCGATTGTTATTCGGGGCATTCTGTCATGACGGCTCGATTGACTTCAATACTTTCATTCTGTCAAATCTGCAAAATTTTTTGCAGTGATGATTTTTGATATTTTGAATTCACAACCGTATCGTAGACGTGGGAAGTACCGATTTTGGGTGCAATCAGTCTCCGCCAAAACAGAATTTCTAAGAAAAAGTGTAATATGCATGGCCCCATTAATATACAATAAAATCCCTGATTCCCTTAAGAAAATGTATATAATTATTCAAGAAAAAACTAAAAAAAATGCTAATTAGTAAGGGATACTGTAATAGGTAATTAGGTATTTGAATTGATTGAATTTTGACTATAATTTAATTATTTCCTAATTTATAATTCCAATTATATTATAAACTATTTTGTACACCGAATATGGCAAAACATGTTGAACCAGCAATATTAAACTCGTTTCCATCCATACTATGTGCATATATATGTATCATTTTACACAGGTTTATACAAATAAATGCATCTTTATCTTTAGCTTTAACCATCGTTGTTTTTCTTTTTTTTTGTGTTCTTGTTATGCGTTATATTGACCGCAAATTACCGTATTTTCTTTGTATTCTACAATGCAAACTTCATATCTAACGTAGGTATTTGTCTTACTGACAACCAGCCATGATTGAAAAAAAAGTAATAAAACAAGATATAAACACTGTTTAATTCATAAAAATCAATCTGGTAACTCTCCGTAACAACAGATTTCAAAACAAAGCTAAAAAATATTTGATCAATTGTAATTTGTACACATATTAAACTAAGTTTAGTTTACTAACTAGGTATAATAAAGTCTATTAAGACAAAACAGAAACATTTGCTTACTCAAGAAATACTAACAGAATAAAAGCTTACCATAAAAAAGCTAATTTACGTTAACAAAAGAAATTAATTTCCTTTAGAAATGAGAGAAGTTAATTTGCCAGCTTCCAGCGGTGAGGACACAGTAAAATTGACAGTAAATTTTGTTTTTTATTTAATATAATACTTGGAGGTAAGGTGTGAGTTGCGAGAAATGAGACCACGTCATCTCGTAGACAGCTGTTAGGCATTATTCATACGAATAGAATGGAAAACACATTATTTTGAAAAAAAAAAAGTAATACATTGTTTCACCATTCGGCATGCAAGAATTTATATAAATCCAGAGTAATTCAGGCAATTCTTTTCTCTGATAAAAACTCAGTAGTGGTACGTTTTATCCATAAAAAAATTACGAAGACGTTACATTGAACGCAATGGACTTAGGGTTTCATCCATTAAACCATGATATTTCTTACACAAATAAAATAAACGGTTATTCCCCATTGTTAAAAATAACATGAAAGCAATGGAAAAAAACCTCATGTTTGTGCCGTTGTCCCGGATCGGGACGTCCCGATAAAGTGAAATGTTCTTCGAGTGGCAACTAAGACATTGTTTGATAATTATCTTCATAGTTATTCGACACGCTTCCGTGCCGAATCGAACATCAATCAATGTTTTCGACGGGGTCCTCTAAACGCTGTTCACAAATCCGAAACTCGAAAATTTTGACAGTTTAAATTAAATCTTCTTCTTCATGTCACTGCCACGACTTTTCTCAGAACCAAAATAGAATAGACGATCACTATTCTTCCGATGCTTACTTGCGGTCGGACTAGGCAAAAATCAATTTTCGACTCTGAAGTCTGTCGAATGATTGTGAATAGCTATGGTGGTCTAGCTTCTTTAATCTTACCACATCACAGTCTTGGTATTCCTACTCGTATTTACTATACAGGTACCAAAGATCAGATTAAATAGGCCCAATGTTTATGAATACAACCGCAAGTCTTAGGATATTTGGGAAAATCTGAAATTATTATGATTACGATCATCCATTCGACTCCCCCTTTCATTGTGGCGATACCCAGGTACCCCAATGAGCGTTAATGGACGCTTAGCGGTAATTAAGACCAACATTACATTTTCTTTGCTAATATTTATTTAGCAAATAAATAAAACCTCGACCTTTATGTTTAAGAGAACGTTTACGTATTTCTAAGGGTCTGGGGCCACTATAAGCAATCGATTTTTGACCGAAGAACGGGACAATATCTTAGCCGTTTCATACAGGCTTGGTTTTTATGACTTTGCACACGATCGGCGCTGCCATTGTGTCTACAAAAGAACTGTTGATACATCATATTTTGATGTTCTACTTGATGTTTGATATAGAAAGAGAGTAGGTGAGAGATCGGTCTATAGGACAGCATATTTACTTTCCGGTCGTCACCAATCATAGGTGAACTAAAGCGCTCGCTGCGTGTGGTTGTAGTGATGTGCTCTATTTTGTTTGTAAATACTCTCATTCTCCTCCTCCTTCACTCGTTTAATCCTTACTGAGCTTTGTATTTGACATATCAACCTTTTATGAAAGCACAAATGAATTTACTACGCACGAGTTTGGTAAAGTGGAAAGTAATAAATAGTAATAATAATAAAAGTTTTGGCTTTTTACAAAATGACTTTTGATAGATCATATTTTCAAAATATAATGTATTAGCAGGTGAGAGATCGGTATAGATTTGGACAGCATACTCACTTTGTGGTCATCAAACACAGCGGGGAGTGGTTGGCGTAGTGATGTGCTCTTTTTTGTAAATATTTCTGATCCTGCACTTCTTCTGTTGTTTCCTCAATGCTGAGCGTCGTCGATGATCGATCGACGAATCCGTCGGTCCATCGACCGATCGATGAAGCAAACACCATAATCTCAGGATTATGGTTTCTGCTTCACTTGGTCAGACCATCGTATAAGGTTACGTCCCCTTGGTCCCTTGGGTATTTCTCACATAATTGTTGAATTATCTTTATAACAGCCGAATAAACATTTCCATATGAAATAATTGTATTCATTCGGGATAACATTAGTTCCCAATTCTAAATCCAAACTTGTCAGAAGCCATTATACCATCACTGGCCAAATTAGGACTTCATTTGTAATGTACAGATACAATTGAATTCTCAGCCTCTCTGTAGTTATCTTTTCACAACAGAAATACTGAGAAAAACACCATTTATTATGTATTTATCATTGTTTGTTTAGGTACACAAAGTATTTCAAAAATAATTTGCTAGTCGTTTGTAATATCTCTCCGAATCAAATAGCTAATTGCATTACGGTTGTGCATTTATTCATTCGTGTTTAAAAATATTGTTGATTGTTGTTTTTTATTGGGTATTTCCATTACGAATTTCTATAGTAACAGCCCGGAGTTTGAAAGTTGGCGATGTAATACCTACCCCCGTGCCTCGGAAACCGTGGGTCCTGCGCCTTATCTCTCTCTGGTCGTGTCGGATTGCCGTCCCAACGGGAACTGAAGGGACTGAGACTGAGACTGGAGACTGTGCACTTGTGTCTGCAAATACACTTGTGCACTATAATATCTAAAGAGGAAGGCTGCTCTCTGCTGAGATTTGTCGCCATGGCTGAAATTCGATCTGGAGGACTATTATTATTAAAATATTGAAACACGTGCTATGATAAAATCATATTTGTGTGTGTGCGTATTTAAGGTGATTGTGTTATCTAAACATATTATAAAAAAAAGCCACCTTTCGTGTCTGCATGAGTGACCACGTTGGACTTCTAAACTACGCCACAAATTTTGATGCGGTTTTCACCATCATTTAGAGAATTTATTCCTGAAGTTTTCAGAGTAAAATACATTAATATTAAACTTATATAACTAGCTGTGCCCCATGATTTCATAAGACTCGATCCCGTGAGCATATCGGGATAAAAAAAAGGTATCCTCTGTCCTAATCCAGGTCATGAACTACCATGTGCCAAATTTCATCCAAATTCGTTCAGCTGTTTTAGCGTGAAAGTGTGACAAACAGAACCAAAAAAATAAAATTTTCCTCTTTATTATATTAGTTTAGATAACGATTAATGTATTGTCAATTTGTAAAAACCATGCGAAGCAGGGGCGGGTCACTAGTTGACAACTAAAACTATTTGATCTAAAACCAGGTTCATATTTAAAAACTAAATCCTCCCAAAAAATACTTGAATTCCCGGCAGACATGACACAACGAAAACCAGCAAGTCGGAGTTCCACAGAAGTACAGATTTTAATTTACGGCTCCGAAGGAAACGGCACATTTTGTAAACGCAAAAACAGATTGGAAATCAAGATAGCAATCCGGTAATTTACGCCGTCGCCGCGTCGTCACCAAATTCACGAATCTTTTGTAGGAATACAAAAAAGTCTTATACGGAGAACGTTTATCGTGAAAAAATGTCATTGTGTTAATGTAAAAGCTTGCCGGGGCTATATAGAGAGTATTTTGGAACACAATAGCTTGCGTATCTCGTGTAATAACCTATTACTTTTTTAATTAGGTATTCACAATTAAAAAAGTAGATGTGTGTTCTACACACACACTACACAGTAATTGAGGGGGATGCGCTAGGTAGCAATAGGATGCGTACATCTTGTTACTTTGATGTTTGATATAATCACTTTAAAAGTTTTAAGTAATCAAACATCTATGCAACAAGAGGTACTTAAGCAAATTAAAAAAATTGAATGTCACGTGATCGACTTTGAACGTTAATATCTCGGAAATGTGACTTTATGGGGTTTGATATTGTTTTCAGTTTGAATTGATGTTGAGAATGTTGGTTCTATTGGCAACTGTATAATCCCATGACTGTTATCTACTGTTATTTGATATTTTGTACACAAAAGCTGTTGGTGTACCTTTATAAATAAATGTCAGCTACCGATTTATATAGGTTACAACCGTGGCCGCGATATAAAAAAAAAAAAAAACAAAATGGCGCGACAGTAGGTATGCCAGGCTCCATATAAAAATCATCAATCGCCTCTAAATTTCCCGGGCTACCTAGCGCATTCCCCTTAAGCTGTTTTATTACTCGTTCGCCAGTAGCACATAATTCAAAAGTAACTGTAAATGAGAGCTTACTCGCGTATGTTGAACATTTATTTGTTTTTGATATTTTAATAATTTCAAAGGGCCATCGCCCTTCACAATATCATAATCAAAGCGCATGATTTATAATTATTATTTAGAATTAAATGTCTCTTTGAAAAACATTTTAATTTAATAGTCTTGATATAATTTAGAGCTAAACAAAGATGGTAAGACAAAGAGATTATTTGATAAAAAGTTAAACTGAGTCTTACACGTGGAATTTTCTTTTTTTCTTCTTATGAAAATGATTTTAGTTAAAAATAACACGGAACTTTGTAAATTAGTCATTTCCCAGAATCACATTTAATTTGGCATCACAACACAAGCAGTTCAAAGGCATCACTTCAAGGTACGAAGTCCTACGCTTCATAATTCGTTTTAATAGTCCACAACCCCTGCGTTGGCATCTCCAGCAATTGTACTTCGTGACGTATATATATAATCACACATACGTCACGAAGGCAACTTCAAATTATAGGGCAAGAGGTACGATCGCTCAGAATTTTATTTGACATACCAAACTTTTATGATAGCACAAATGAATTTACTACGCGCGAATTTGGGAATGCGAACAGTAATACGTATTAACGTTATTAAATAAGATTGACCTAGGTCTTCGCCGTCAGATTTTAGCTTTTATCATATCTTGCTAAGAAAGAGTGACAAACTCAAACTCAAACTCAAATCATTTAATTCAAGTAAACCAATTACAGGCACTTTTGAATTGTCAAAGGGTCGATCAGTCAGAAAGATGAAGCTAGTTCCCCATTCCAAAGCGTAGTAGGTACCTATGGAGAAGAACGGGCAAGAAACTCCATGAACACTCTTTTAAATCATAAAATTGTTAAAAAATATTTGATTACATCATTCGTGTTGAAATAAACCATGTGAGAAAGATGTAGAAAGACGTGCACGTCCCAAAAAATACGCCAAGCGTCCGTTATAGAAAACATAAAAACAATTCAGAAATAAAAAATTAAAATAAGCCGTGGCAGCTAAGAGATGACCAGTCCCTACTGACGGCGCCCGTTCACGAACATGACGTATGGATCAGCACCATTCAGCTCAACCATTTTGGAGGGAACTTAATGATCCAACACACACGCCACCACCAGCGAGACATTAGAGCGAGCAAGACATCCTCACAGCCGCCAGGGCACATTCAAGTCAATGAAAGACGTACCCAGTAAATGGTAGCTTTATATAAAGTACATAGTGCTCACACGTGTGCTATACAATTATACAATACTAAGCAATTGAATCTATACAATGCAAAGATAGTTTTTTTCCAATGTTCAGCAGCTCCAACAATGTTTCCGAATGCTAATTAGTTTATACGCCTCTATGGAGCAGGACCAGCATTGAGCCAAGCGTTTTTGTCAGCGATGTAATCCTCTAACTTATAAAATGCTTGGCTACATAGTGTGCGTTTAAACAAGAT
This sequence comes from Apamea epomidion, assembly GCA_947507525.1. Lineage (NCBI taxonomy): Eukaryota > Metazoa > Arthropoda > Insecta > Lepidoptera > Noctuidae > Apamea > Apamea epomidion. The sequence continues at coordinate 9,545,627 of OX382225.1, forward strand.
TTAAATTTCGTTTCATTCAGTTGGAGTATGTGGGGAGGAATTATATTGTAACATTTAGAACAGTACCCCATGAAGGATGAGTCTACTTTAGCCAGTCTGAAACCTGTTTGAATTAATTGGTCCCTATTTCTAGTCATATAGTTGTGTCTTTCACCTCTTTCATTGAAAAGACGTGACGAAACAGAGGCTAATTTTATTCTTAATTAATTTCAACTGAAATTCTAAGAAATCTACTTCTCATAAAACAGATGATGGTTCTGAATTCACATTATTCCCAAATATCTTTCGTTTTCCTGTTAGCTCATTGATATTCATCACCATTATCTGCCTATAGCAGTCCACTGCTCCAGCAATTGAATGCCAACTTGATTTTCGGCGACTCTCATCCAGCTGCTATCAGCCATCCTGCGAAGATCGTCGCTCCACCTAGCATGAGGGCGTCCCACATTACGTTTACCGATTCGTGGTCTCCACTCAAGAATACGTCTACCCCAACGGTTATCGGTTCTACGGCTAATATGGCCGATCCATTGCTACTTTAGCTTGCTTATTCTGTGAGCTATGTTGACAACTTTGGTTCTCTGTCGGATTACCTCGTTGCGGATTCGATCCCTCTGAGAGACTCCAAGCATAGCCCGTGAAGCATACATAACTCATTGATATTAACCTAAGCAATAACAGTCTTATACAATTCCAAAAAGAATAATGTATTTATGAGCCTAATATCTGCCTTATGTAAACATACCAAAAGACAGTTATGAAAATGTCTGATTCAACAATCGGACCGCGATAAGCTGTCGGATTTATAACCTCCATTAATTTAAGAAACCTTCACTTAAGGTGCTCCGAAATTCTTAGCCTTTTTCAATAAAATATTTTCACAACAGACCCCAGGAATTTGAATAAATGATTCAAGATAAGAACGCGGTCAATTTCATACCGAAATATTCTCCTGAAAAAAACTTTTCAGGCTCCTGTCTATAAAACCTATCGCTTTAAAATTTGATGTCTCTCGAGTCGGTGTTATTTGACTTTTAAATTAGGATGCTATCTCCTTTCAAATCGGTTTTCGTCTTATATCTGCGATCTAACATTCCTAAAGACGGGATTGGTACATATTTAAGGTTTTGCTACTATCGGAGTTCTGAAGTTTACTCCTTTGAATAATTTGGCCTGAATTACCTTTAATTTAACTTCGACATTCTTGCCTAAGAGGCTTTTAAGAGGTACCCCACTTGATTGTGTGGGTAAAGTTCCAAACGGCGTACCTTTCATCTTTTTCTGGAATTAGGATGACATACCTTCAGCTGTATACTCCACGTTATTTATTTATTTATTTATATATACTTTATTGTACACCACAAAAATACCACGTTTATCCTTGTATACCTGATAGGTCACAAACATCCAGCCCTCATACTAATTATTTTAGGTCGGCTTAGCTTGCTTTCTTGCATACGTCTTTATCAGTTGTCATCTCCCCTTTCTGACCATATCCTATTTCACACAAAATCCATCCAAATTGTTGTTTCTCTTTTGAGTATTATAGTATTCGTAATCGATAAAAGGAGGAGTCGCGTTATGTCCGTTACGCGTAACGTCCGTTTATGAACCTATTGTATTTTTGAACGTGATTATTTCTCAGATCACTCGCGTTACAGCCGTTCTACCTAAAAGTACACTCAACGCCAGAAGTGCTTGTGATTAGAAAAAATCACACAGACCAAATTAATATTTTGTGAAGCATGGTACTAGGTGAGCAGACTTATCAGGAGATACTTTTGGTCACCCACACACACACACATTTTTATAGGTGTTTTTCTACGCTTTTCTCCGAAACTATTAATCGGATTGTGACCATTTTGTTTGTAATGAGTAGTTAATAGTTTTGTTGTAAATATTGCGTTAAAATTTGACCAAGGTTTTGAGATGTTTTCCCTTTTACACGTATTAGTCCATATTTTAAAAACTACAGAGCCGATTTTGATGAAACCAATAAAATTTAAAAAAATATTAAATCGCGTTTCTTTTTTCCATAGCTGGATCTAAAGAAACAGTTCGACGAAGGAGACACAACGAATTACCAGACGAACGGCGAGTTCGACCTGGTGAGCTTCGAAGCCATCCGCCACGACCAGTACTACTCCTGCTGCGTGGAGCCCTACCCTGACATCACATACATCATCAAGTTAAGGAGAAGACCCATGTTCTACGTGTTTAATCTTATACTTCCCTGCCTCCTTATCAACGGCATTGGTAAGTGGAGTTTCGTTTATATCTGTGTCGATATTTCATATTTTTCTACGTCTAAAATCTAGTTAGATCGAAGCATGTAAACTCTCAATAGAGACTTAGAACTGCATTGCTATTCTGTAAAAACTCACGGTGAAAACTTAGGAGAAGTGAGCTGTCATTCCACGTGATGCTGTTAATAGTGGATCGTCACTATTAACAGCTTTCTTCACGCTCACTTCACCTAAGTTTTCGCGGTGAGATATTTACAGAATAGGCAACGGCTGTTCGATAATTTTGAAGGTAATTCACGAAACGGAACGGGAAACGTTATTGGTGGAACTGATCCATCAATAATGTGATGTGGTAATGAACAATATTCTCAGATACCCGCAACAATCTGATATAGGAATATTAACAACTGTAAAATTAATTACCTAAGTACTCTTTGTAATTAATTTGCGTTACTTGAGACCTACGCCATGGAATCTCTACCTCAAGACCATACTGATAGGCGGGAGGAGACGCCCGGGTGTCACCACTGCGAGGATCGCCCAGAGGACACGGTGGAGCATACGGTGGAGGTCTGCCCCGCTTGGGCAGAGCACCGCCGTGTCCTCGTAGAGGCGATCGGCAGCGGCGGCGACCGGCCCTGGTTCAAGCTATGGTCCGGGGCGAGAGGGAGTGGGAGGCGGTCACCTCCTTCTGCGATGCAGTCATGCTAGCGAAGGAGGTGGCGGGATGGGCGAGGGAGAGATCCTCACGCCTCAGCCGCCGAGGGAGACGCTCCGGGCGTCGGGAGCCGCGTGACGACTCCCGGCCACCGTAGGCGCGGGCCTGCGGGCGGAGAGCAATGGGTAGCTCTCCGTCCGATCAGGACCAGGCCCGTGCCGGACGGCGTGTATGTGTTCCACGCGCGCCTCAAAGAGATGTCAGCGTAGTTGACGGGGCCCGACAGGGCCGAAGCCTGCCGGGGTAGCGGGATCGTCCGAAAGGGTTACCGCTGCCCTGGTACATAAAGGGCTAAGGAAGGAACACGGGTGGGTTTTAGTCAGTAAGAGTCTGACACTCCCTTCTGCTCCACCCAGAGCGGGAGGAGTCATTTGATGATTTCCCATCCACAAAAAAAAAAAGTACTCTTTGTAAATTCAATCCGTTTTAACATTAATAAAACTTCAGAAATCGTACAAGAGCTAACGTTAATTGTTGTTAGTATTTGCTGTTAATTGTGAGGTTGAACTCCAAATTGAGGCAAATTGTATCATGAATAATAAACATAATATCTAAGGTAAACAATGTCGGTTCTAATTAGAAAACATTAGCAGTGCTAATTTTGCGTTTGTAACTAAATAGGTACATGACAATATAATATTCCGTGTGAAATGCTATTCTAGAAATATGTTTAATTTTATATTATATTATTTGTGTAATATACAATAACAGCTAGGTACCTATTTATTTGGGGATAGCAATAATTAATAACTAATTTAAAACAACAAGCTTATTCAATATTTCAATTGTACTAAAATGAATTGGAATGCCATCTTTGGGAGTCCACACTATTGAATTTTGGATGATATCACTTAACTAATCGTGTATTGTCATCTACACAACTCGTGTATGCAAAACTTCAGTTTAATCGGTTGGGGATACTTTTATAAAATTCAGTTGCAAGATTTTACCCATACCTAACGAACAAGGCAAGTTAAATAAAAGCTTGTAATGATAATATACATCAAAAAAACTACTACTACTGTTCAAAATTATGTGAGTCTCTGATAACAGTTTTATTCTATTTTCCATTATGATATTGTCAAGTAAAAATGGTTTATCTTTATATGATCACGTTCTTAAAGTTTAACGAGTCTCAACATTCTTGCGAAACTAAAACTAAACTCAAAGAAGTCTTAATCCTTTTGAAGATGAATCGAGCCGTGTTTCAGCTCCGTAACATCGTTCACAACAAGAGGCTTTACGTGGTTTGGCTGCATTACATATTTTATTACGACAAACCACTGATTGCCGAGAAGTTCAAGGAAGTTTCGTCTTTACGAACGAGCTCCTATTACCATAGTATAAATATGATGATGGACGTAAATCACGTAATGTGCCAAGCGAAACCAAAGAATACGCGAGATAATCATACACACGGTTAAGTAGAATAATATAATAAACAAACAAACACAAAGACACCCTCATGGTAATCATATTTACTGAAGGTTTATTTCGCGCTTTTGTTGGTCATAATTGCATAAATCACTCAACAAACATTTGTGTGTATTTGTACAACGTGTATCAGAAATGTGTGGTAATAATATATAACATCGAAAAATTATCAACCGTCCCTTATAAATCTTCAATACCTACTCGACCCGAATGTATTGGATGGCTGAATGTTTTTCACGATTACGATGTTGGCCCCATGAAGAAGTTGTTCAGTTTATTGGTCTGTACCACACCCTTAAATATGACCATACATTTCTGATACACGGTGTATAAATACACAACTTTCTCCATAGGACCAACATCGTAATCGCGAAAAAATTATCAACTGTCCCATACAAAACTTCAATACCTTCTCGAATCAAATGCTGCTGAATGTTTTTTGTTGAAGAAAAATATAAATATTTGTATATACCTATATGTTGCCATGAACAAGATAACGTAAGTGAGATTTCTCAGCGAAGCTAAATAAAACTTTTTTTATTTTTCCACTAGCTCTTCTAGTGTTCTACGTGCCGTCGGAGTCAGGTGAAAAGGTGACCCTGGGCATAAGTGCACTTCTGTCTATGACCGTCTTCTTGATGACTATAAGGGACACATTGCCACCTACGGAGAAGACGCCTCTTATTAGTAAGTTATATCTGTTTCTGCGTTAGGAAGTTTATTATTAAGTTATTTTTTCGTATTTCATGTTTAGTTTGTCGAAACAAACAATTGACAATTCTAATGTCACTTGTCAATAGGGTAGTTGCCTGGGTAAAAAAAAAATATTAATATTTAGTCCGTCAGTTAGATTATCGAAAAATAATGGACACGTATTTTTTCTTTTGTCAATCAAACAAAAAATGACAAAGATAAAGCGCGTCAAAATTTGGGAACGGGGGTCGTGACGTCACTTGCTTGCAAAAATGTCGCAAGCAAGTGACGTCACGTGGAACTTTAACGGGCGATATCTTCCATCATTTTTTATATAATAGACAAAAGAAAAAATACGGTTTCAATATTTTTTGATAATCTAACTGACGGACTAATTAGATTTTTTTAGGAAAATAGCCTATTGTTTGTTTGGACAAACAATTGACAAGTCTAATATCAAGTTTTGGAGTCTAAAGTAAAAGTTCAGCGACAGTTTGACACTTGTCCTCGTCTCGAACGCAAACTCAAACTCAAAGTATTTATTTCAATTATACCAATTACAGGCACTTTTGAATTGTCAAGGGGTCAGTCAGAAAGATGAAGCTAGTTGCCCATTCCAAAGCGTTAGGTACGGTTAGGAACGCTAGGCGCTCTAAGATGGTGTCTATTCGAGTCTGAAACTGAACCGGTAATCCCGAAATAACCACGTTAGTAAAACTGTATTCCTACGTTAATGAATGTTGACACTGAATTAGATAATGAAGCAATCCATAAATCTATGCTATACGATATGGAGACAACAATACAACAATAATTGAAAACACTAGAAATACTAATGAATGAGAGTATTTTTGGAACTATCTAAAAAAACCTAACATCAAAATAACAAAAGTGTTTTTCCAAATAAACTAAATACTTGTGATGGGTCGACTATGGGTTTTGCCAATCTTTGACTAGCTATAGTGACTCAACTATGGGATATATATTTTGATTTAATTTTCGTCTGCAGACTGGGTAGGGCATTAGACTGCTGGCTGGCTAGGGGATTGTGGACTGCAAATAATGTATTGAGTATTGACATACGCAGTTCAATTTATTGTTCTATTGTCATCTCCACCTTGTATACTAATAAGAGGGCGGAGTGATGTCTGGTAAAAATCTATTTTGGAAAAAAATGATCGCAAATTGCATGGAACCTCCTTGTTCACAACTCTTCTGAAGGACTAAATTAAAATTTTCAGCCAGTACTGTCGGTTAGATTTTTTTTAACAGCCCTTAAAGAAAAACAACTGAACACGTTTTTGCAAAGATGGTGAGTTTGCATGTCTCCTCCACATGCAAACTCACTGGGAGTGGGATAAACTTCGAAACTATATAAAAAAACTCATCCGAATTCTTGCACTAATGGGAAGCTACATTATCCCTGAGTGTGATATTAAGTAAAACGAGTAATTTCACGCGAATGAAGTCACGGCCGTAAGCTAGTTAAACAATGTAGAAAATATTAGGTATATTTTCTTTATTATTTATTTATGGATTGCTTTACTTCCTTAGTAACTAGAGCGTGGTTTCCTGGATAAGTACTTCTTAATAAGGGTAGTGTCGCTACACGTCCTATTATTCGCTTTGACAAGGGAATGTCTAGCGTAAGCAATACATTATACTTTACTGAAAGGTTTTTTGTTATGTCGCTTCGAGGATACTTCAGTGCGGTATAATATAATACAAACAATAGAATATAATTTATCTGAAAGTGTTCTTTGTGTTATAAACTTAAGATCAGGTACGTTGTACTGCTCAGTATTATAGGTTACCAGCTGTGACCTGCGACTTCGTCTGCGATCCAGGAAGAAAAGTAGGCCCATGCCCTAACTCAGGCTAAATCCGTACACTTTCGTATTTATAACATTAGTATGGTTTAGGATTTTTATTCAGTTATACTTAGTTACTTTATATGTAACGTAGAGAAGTAGATAACGCAAGATTTTTTCCATGTGTTTATTTATAGTTATTCGTAGTTTCACTTAGGGCTGATTTTTCAATCATCTGATAACTTTATTAATTTTGAAACTTTTATATAAAAACTGTCAAACGTCAATTTTATTCCTCGAATAAAAGTTATCTGGCGATGGAAAAATCAGTCCTTAACTGGACTTTTAAACACACCACAACCAACAGTTAATTTCCTTTCAGGTTTATATTACGGAGTCAGCACGTGCCTAGTATCGTTTTCAGCGTCCCTTTCAGTCGTCACGCTCAACATATCTTACAGGCGAGTTAAATTACCATTATTGAACATTACCTATTATTTTAATAACTAATTAATAATTACCCTAATTATTAATTGATTGTTTAGTCAAACAAAACGGCCATGCAATTTCAATGTACGATACGAAATAAATTGCTCAATTTGAACGCTCACAGTATGAATTTTATGATGAAATAATATTCGCGTTTGTATAACAGATTGAACGAATTGAATTAATTAAAGCTCGTTTTTCAACCACCAAATTAGATATGCAAATAAAGGCGATGTTGGAGGCTGAAAATATGTTTTGTATTGGGTAAAAATAGATTTTTGATTATTTCTGAATTCAGCTCGTCTGAAATTAAAGGAGTCTTAGTCGTGTTTTTTTTTTTTTTTCTGCGTGTGGGTTTCATTTTACCCGACTATACGAGAGAGCAATGTTTTTACAATAAGCGGATTTATCTCGATGAGTTTTATACTTTTTCTTGGGTTTACCCTTTAAATGGGTCTTGAAATCTTGAAAAACTCATTTGAGTTTTAAATGAAAATATATCCAAGTCGCATGTGAGTTTTTAAATTTTTTACACGTTTTTACGTTTAGGTAGGTACAGAATTCCAAAAAAAAGTATGCGCTTCGAGAATCATCGTCGATCTTCGGAAATACAAACGCGCGGTGAAGCTGTTACAAGCATGGAAGTACTTTGACGGGGCCCGACAGGGCCGAAGCCTGCCGGGGTAGCGGGATTGTCCGAAAGGGTTACCGCTGCCCTGGTACGTAAAGGGCTAAGGAAGGAACACGGGTGGGTTTTAGTCAGTAAGAGTCTGACACTCCCTTCTGCTCCACCCAGAGCGGGAGGAGTCATTTGATGATTTCCCATCCACAAAAAAAAAAAAAAAAAAAAAAAGCATGGAAGTACTAGCCTTTTTTTAATTAACATGATTACAATATTATAGGTTAACAAATCTATGAAACTCCAATTTTTTGTTTTTTATAAACACAATAATGACAATCTGCGATCAGAGTAAGTAAGTAATCCCGACAGAGATTTTTTTAATATAAACGCGAAGCTATAGGTGTACTATTGCAAAGCGCGGCAGTACAAAACTTACCACTAGCTTTACCTCTGTGGCTCGAGTGTCGTGCTAATATGGAAACACAAATATTACCGAAGCGCATATCTTTTCTGGTTTACCTTTAGTAACGTCTATGATCGATTCTGTATTTGTAATAATAATATGTGTGTTTGTAATGTTATAATTATTATGTGTTGTGTGAACGTGTGGTGTTGCTCGTAGAGGAGTGAGAGGGCAGCCGGTGCCGGCGGTGCTGCGCGAGCTGGTGCTGCAGCGCCTCGCGCGCCTGCTGTTCATCAACCTTGACAGCGACGCTCCAAAGGTAACACTTATTCCTGTAAAGATGACTCATGCCGCGCCAGGACGTGGGTTCACTCATGCTACGATGCTTAGGAATTAGGTTAGTACGGCGCTCTCTTGCTGACTGGCAATTTATGACGATGATATGAGATAATATCTGTGTAGTTATGGGAAGCAAAGTGCTTTAAGTATCATTTTGTCGCGTTTGGGTTGGTCGTTTTTCCACCCCAACAACAACAAAGTCCCAGCTCGACGCTTGTGCCCCTCAATTTGTATCAAATTGACTGATGGTGGCGTTGATACCTTTCACAGCCATTCACAGTTCTACAACATCACGGGCGTACTTTAGACCAAACTCAAGTTGGTGTTCTGATTATTTGGAAACACGATCAAAACAAAATTGTAAATCAAAGAAACAAAGTCTTGCACCAAAAGCATTTATAAAATACGGCTCGACCAGCATTGAGTTTTACTAACTCGAGCTTTTTAGAGTACACTCAAAAGCAATGAACCTATGTATTACTACGGGTTAGAAACTTAGGTTACCCTATTAACAGTGCCTGCGGCCGCCCGCAGCCATCATGCGGTGATTGCTAATTAATTTGATGGACGCGTCTTGTTTACGAACCGATCAAACATTAGCCTACCTCATTTGAGCCGATACTTAGGTACGAGAGCTTTGACGTAGTTTATTTTAAACACACTTTTATGAGGTTTTATAATTAGCGTTAGTAGTCAGCACAGCATACACACACACACTTCCGACTTTGCCTTTGTCTGGGACGGTACCGAGGTCCTACACTTTGTGAGTAAAAGGTAAAATAAAAAATCGAAGATAGACAGCATTCGACCAGCGCGAAACCAAACAAAATTACTCGTATCATCATCTGCTTAGCCTTTTCCCAACTATGTTGGGGTCGGCTTCCAGTCTAACCGAATGCAGCTGAATACCAGTAACAAAATTACTCGTATGAGGTTTCAAAAGTGATTTAAAGCAGTCATCCACTATAACAATACTGTCCAATTTGTCTAAAAACCAACTATGTATGCATATTTTTGGAAGTTGAATGTTCATGTTGATTGTAAACTTCTATGAAAACAACACAATCCAGCTTGATTAGAATCCAACATTTTAATATCAGTCATAGAACAAATATCTTCATTTACAAATCCCGATCCATAAATTCTTTACTCACACCCAGTGATGTATGAGACAAACAACCCAAAAATAGTTGCCTAGCCAGTTGATTTACTGCCTGTAAATATCAAATGCCTGTTATTCTCAAAGGAGTCGCCAGAGGCATTGCACACCCATATTTTTTTTTTTAGAGTTATTTTTTCGAGTTTTTGCTATATTTTCATCGATGCTCCGCTCCTATTGGTCGTAGCGTGATGTTATATAACACGCGGTACGAAGTGCGAATGGGACGAAATACGAATAACCCCCGAATACGACGGTATTAAATCTCAATGCAAAGCGGCTCACACAAAAAAAGAAAGACAGGTACTGAGAGGTAGTCCCGAGGTTCGTGTGCTGTTTTACACAGAAAATAGCACCAACCAATAATGGGCTTAAGGGGGTGCGCTAAGGTAGCTCGGGAAATTAAAATTTACGCTACGTTTTTTGCAATTTGCAAAAAACAAAAGTAAATTTTAATTCAGTCATTCAATCAGTCATTTCAGGTCAGTGTCAGGATGTATGCTGATTAAAATATTATTCGCGACCGTAACAAATATGGCTTTACAGAATTATAATTATTAGAATCAGAAATACAACTCCTGTTAGAATTGGCCTCAAATGTCATGATTTCATGAAATAGTCATTCAATAGGGTAATATGAACTAAGACAGTTGTGTTGATGATTTTTATGATTAAGGATTCCTTTCAAAACCCTACGGATTGTGTGGAAAAGTGAAGTACTTCATTGGGGTGCAGCGGATCTATTCTGTAAAAAACTCACCGTGAAAAATATGTTCAAGTGATCTTGACGTGGGTTGTCTATATTGTCAATTCCTAGCATCAGCTGGAATGACAACTCACTTCACGCTCACTTCGCCTAAGTTATCAGGGTGATATTTTTACAGAATACCACTGCAGGTTTAGCAATGTACTAGAATAGGCCGAATATAAAATGATGACGAAGACATAAAGATAGGCAGCAACACTTCTTATTAGATTTCCAATATACTGCAATCTTCTAGTGATGTATCACCCTACGGTTTATTACAATAGCGGAATTTAAAAGTCTTAATAAGTTCAGAATATTATGATGTTAACAGGTAGGTACTTAACTAACTTTAAAGTTATTTTAACCTCAATACCAAAGTGGCACTGGCTCATTGGATGTGCAAAGCCCGAAGTTCATTGAATATTATGATGAATTAATTAATAATATCATTGAGTGCCAGGATTACGGATAGTGATTATGCAAATTTCAAAGCCAATATTTGTTCATAATAATTTATTATGAATTTTTGATTGGTAATTTGAGTTCGTTATATGAATCAGGTAACTTTAAAGACTAAACGGTGTAGTCATGTTTTTTAGGGTATACATCATCCATTAATTAACAACTTTTTAATATGAAAACAAATCTAAATTCGTGGAAAACTTTTTCCATGCGTTTTAATTGAATAGGCGTCGGGGTTTATTTTTCATATACTGATGACCGATTTTGTTCAAAGGCTATCTCCCAATATCAAACATAGACGCAATTTTGGTTACACGTGGTAAACCAAAAGCGACTACACAAAACACACATCAGATAGGTCCAACTAATAAATTCTCAAAAAAACCCAAAGCATTTATTTCAATGAAGTGGGTCCAAGTACCTACTGTATGTTCCTTGTTCTTACCTACGCATTACTTCATCCATTACGAGAAACTTTAACTAATTACATTTCTAAAAAATGTTCATAGAAAGTTCCATTTTCTTTAGACGACGAAGACTTTCGGACCTTCGTAAGGATCAAGAAAAGTTAATCATTGATTAAGAGCTAGCTAATTGGTAAGCTGAATAGTGGCTTATCAGTGATTAACCAGATTTTTATAAACAGGGCTGCAACATTTTAATATTTTTATATTCGTAAATCACGCCTTGGTGTTTGGAACAGTGTTTATTTTCTATTGTGGAGGCCCTCTCCCTGACCAATTCTTTCAAAACAATCTAAGAAATATAAGCAAAAGCAAGCATCAATCAATTAATCAATCATCATCAGAAACTGTTGTCAAAACAAAACATAGTTTGAACACATACTAGCTGTAACAGAACACACCTTATCCTCCTCCAACCAATTTTCACTGGAACTAGTCTTTTATTGGAACTCGTCTCCGGTCTTAATTCCATTTCTTTTAAATACAAATAATATTACTCAAAAGCTTCCCACGCTTGATAGTTACAATATCAAATTCATTGACTTAAATAACCATGAAACTGTAGTCAATTAAATAGTTTACAACACGTAATAATGTCTATGGTCGCAATTATTCGGTGCGTAGACAGATATTGTCGTGACAAATCGATGTGTTGGCCAATTTGTTGGATAACTTCATTATAATGGCAACATTTTGATTTATATATGAAGTTAAACGACATATTACTTATACGACGTTTATGGGACGTTAATCGATAGTTTTATAGGCTTATCGAGGACTTTTACTAATGAATATCTTAAACCTTCTATAAGCTTTTTTTATAAATAAGACCGTTAAGATCTAGATTGTGAGGGCTCGTGGCAAAATAATAACAGCCACACGGGTCGATTCTAAGATAAATTACGCTTGCCGCGGTCGGTTCGTGGATGGGTGACCATCCATAATATATCGAGACCGTTCCGTGGCTCGGAAAGCACGGTACCGGCTGTCATTCATAGATCTTTGACAGTTGTTACGAGTAGTCTGAAGCCCGAGTCTGACCAAGGGGTATCTTCTATAGTGTTAGCCAGTAACTGGGTTGTTGTTGTTAATTTACCTGCATCCGGTTAGACTGAAAGCCGACCTCAATATTGTTGGGAAAAAGCCAGGCAGATGATAATGATTCACAAGATCTAAAAAGTGATTTATCCTAGAAACATCTCTGCATGTAAAAGTTGTCACAGGACATGAACTATGTAATTCCTGAAAATCCCTTAGGTACGACTAGTTACAAAAGTGTACTGACATATATTTTGTCTATTTTAATCCCGGTGGTGGCCTTAGGCGTCGACTTTTTGACAAAGCTACCTACATAGTACAACATAGTCAACAGCAGAAGTAGATGATCAAAATCAGAAATTCAATACTAATGAACGGAGTTCGCGTCAGAACTGTGTGGCGTCGAAGTGATTCAAAAGTATGTGATTTTAAATTATACCAAACATTTACTACTAGTACAGCCACACAGTTCTGACGCGAACTCCGTTCATTAGTATTGAATTTCTGATTTTGATCATCTACTTTTGCTGTTGACTGTACACCTCTGCTATCTATCACTGTTGTAAACGCTACCGAGGGACCAAAATACCGTGTAAAAATAACATTTTGTTGGTAACAATTGTCCTTTGAAGAATAGTTTTCGCTTTGCCTGAAATAGGCCTGTTTTCGGTTTTGTTATCTAATTTATTGGTGTTATTTTTAACTGAAGGAAAAGATGTGAAGCTGGATTATACGTGTTTTGTGTTAGCGGAACACCCCACAAAATATGGACTACCTACCTACAAAATATGGACTGGCGAATAACTTTTAATTGAATTATTTCTTCCAGTTTTATTCTATTTATTTTTATCACGAAAAAGAAGTTGAAAAAATTGATGAGTAAAAGAATAGGAAGTGCAACTTTGTTTGCCCCATACTTCTGCTCTATAATACCTCCTGCGTACCTGGCTAACCTCCGTTGAGATTGGCCACCGTGACCGAAATCGGTCGAGAGGATTATTATTATCTGTACAAATCTTCTATATCTGTACAAGTAAATAATACAGTTTATTTCTCTCATAAAGGTACATTGTTACAGTAGTGTGTATATACAATTTTGCCTTAAGCTAGTTGAAGTGGTGTCTGTTTGTAATGTCAAAATAACAGCTGTTTATTAAATGCATATGAAAGCATATACGAAACGGCTGGACCTTGATGAAATTTGGTATGGGGATACTTTAAACCCCTGAGAAAGAACATAGGCATATCGATATACTCACCACGCGAGCGTAGCCGCATTAGACAAAATGCTCTTAAAGGAATAATTATTTGAACATTATTGTGGCAACTCTAAATAAATAAATAAACCTAACTCTGAGACCGGAACTAATTGAGTGACAGATGTAAATGTATGTATGAAATACGGGTCCATGTTATGTTTAACAGAACGAAGAACTCAAAAGGCTAGTACAGCCTTATGTGTTCGCCATCACTGCAATCAATACAGGATTTTAATTCTAAAACTCGAACAAAAGGGCTTCTGAAATAACAGCGTTCATCAGCAATTTGTTAGCAATCAATTAAGCATAGCGGATTCGATACGTAGGCTCACTTGTTTTGGAATCAAATACTCCATGTTATTGCTGTTTTCGGCAGAAAAATCTCATTTTATCGATACCCTAGGGGAATAAGCATATCGTAATTTTTCGCTTGTATGTACAATTATATTTCAGCCGGAATGAACTATGAACTCGCACTAGGCTTGTTTGGCTTTGCGATATAATTAACTATGTAACGTTACCTTTAGGTTCACCGACACACAATTAAGATGTTACGGAATATTTTTTGGGAAAGTTTTCGTAGCTTGATATACTATATTTAGATAGGCCTCCATAACCTTCCATGTCAGTTACCGATTCTCTTTCGTGTTAGGTAATCTAGTTAGTCTATTGTAACTTCAAACATTTTGTTCAGTTACATTTTACCTTTTTGGTTTTCGCACGGGTCTATCAAACAGGTTAAGCTACGCTTGCCGCGGTTGGTCCGTGGATGGGTGACCATTTTTCTTTCTTTTTTCTCTATCTTTCATAATCAAGACGCCTCTGTGCCTCGAAACGCTCGTTAAGTCGTTGTCCCGGCTGTCATTCATGGATCTTTGGCAGTCGTTACGAGTCGTCAGAAGCCCAAAAGTTTGGCAACCAGTCTTACCTAGGGGTACTTATCGTATTACCCAGTAACTGGGGGTGGATGTCAGATAGGCAGTCGCTTCATGTAAAATACAGGAAATGAATTCAGGTGCATCCGGTCTGGTATTCAGCTGCATCTGGTAAGACTGGAAGCCAGCCCCAACATAGTTGGGAAAAGGCTTGGCAAATGTTGATGATGGTTTTGTAGGGACATTCTCATGAGTTTCCCTGTGCGGCCTTCTGTAGCTGCATAACCCTAATACTTTCTCAAGTTAGTAGTAGAGACAGAACAATCTTCACTGACGGAAAATTGTGGTCCCTAGCTAAAATCTATTTTAATTTCTGATCTTCAAAACTCCAAAGTAGGTACCATTAAGATACATAAGAACATTTAATTTACGTGCCTGTCTGTATCGAAATATGGAAATAACTTCCAAACTCGATTTATAAAAAACTTCGATAGCCGTGGGGACTTTGATTTTCTAATTTGAAGTCTCGAACTCGTAACCATTAAAAGTTTTTCATAAGCTCAGTGTCAAAGCTGATTTGTTGTTGAAATTACATTTAGCTAAGTTTGAAAATATTCGTGCTTGTGTGAAATTCTGAAATATAAATAAGGTATCTAAAGCTGTTTTGAAAAATAAAAGTAGGTAGTCATGGAAAAATATTACTGCCTATAACTAGCTTTTGCTTGCGTCTTCGCCCGCGTGGGGGTCGGAAATTCTCCCACGGGATCGTGCTACCGGGATAAAAAGTATCCTCTATGTTTATCCAGGTTATAAACTATCTGTGTGCCAAATTTCTTCCAAATCCATTCAGCCATTTTTGCGCCAATTCGGAACATACATCCAGACAAACGGACAAAAATTCCTAAATTACTTACTATTTTATTATACTCGTATGTATACAGAGTGGCATCGCTGCCACTCTGTATACAGTATAAGTACATATTATAATCAAATAAAAATCAAACTGTTACCCTGGACTGAGTACATGATTCTGAACACGATGAAAAATGCCAGTAAGTAATAAATTCTGGAAACTTTCAATACTAAGCATCAACTTTGTTTACAGAGAATTCAAAACCAAACGGATATTACCTTCTTCTATACCAACAACAACCACTATGCTATGCCATTTTTTGCGTTCCAATATGACATTTGGCAACGTTATTGCTTTGGTCAAAAGCTGTTCAAGTTCGAATACGAAACAAATCGAACAATTTCAAATGGAGAGTTGTTTTATTGCGTACATAAATCTGTCTTTTTATAAAGTCTTGAGTGCAGTTTTGGACAGGAATTTCTATTATTCTGTCTGTGGCATGCGAATTGAATATTTGAATTGTACATAAGTACTGTATTCAATTCGGATGCAGCCATTTTCGTACATAAGCTTTGAAGAGAACATCATTGAGTAATGATGCGTCTTGGCAAACTATATTGGATACTCTATCCAATATAGTTTGGCTAGACAAATGAACATTTGAGTCCACGTTTAATAGGGTGGCCAGTCAGCAAACTTTTGAGCCGGTTTTCTGCCAACGGTGTACCACTCGTGCTTTATTACCTTTCCAATGACATCTAATTTCTTATGAGACTCTTTTCTTGCCACCTGGGCAAGGGTTTGGCTAGTTCTTACTGTAGTTATAGACGCTACAGTCCTTAATGCCATATTATTCCTAGTTTATCTACCAGGGTGACGGCGGCACGATGACGTCGGCCGGGGTGCAGGTGAACCCCCGCACAGGCTCCCGCCTCAAGGCGGAAGTGCGATGCGACGGTGCCCCGGTCACACCCGCCTCGCCGCGCTTCGCACGGCACAACCACAACCATCTAGGTAAGAACATACATCTTAAAACGAATAAAAGATCTGCTGAAAAACCTTCGCGAAAAGTAGTCTGTACGAAAGCAGATACTGGTCAGAAATTTTAGCTAGACCCGTATTTTTTTGGTTTGTATTTTACATATTTAGGGAACGATAAAGCCCGTCTGTCGCCAAAATCGTTATCCAAAATAGATTTTGAACCAGAAACAGTTTACCATCTAAATTGGCCTTTCTGCTCTCTAGATGGTTCAGTAAATACCTACCAACTGAAAAGATGCTTAGGTTACTAATGAATACTTAAATTCGATACCTTTCCTGAAGAAGATTTCGATTTAATTTCCCGAGATTTGTGATGTTTCTATTGAGAAATTATATTTAGAAATGCAGGTAAACGTCCCACAGAAGTGAAACAAACACACAGATTGCTTGCCACATAAAGAACCGCATCGTTTTGAATATTGTTTTACTATTATATTTATTTCTTTGTGTTAATTATTATAACACTGAGAACCTACACTGCGATACTGGCTTATTAGTCGATTCGCACAAATCAACTCGCCCGAAACGGGAGAATCGACTAATCAGATTAGTAAGCATTTCGTGCGTGACTCGCACGAAGTTAATTTAAGTCACCTATAGAAAAAATAATATTATTTAAAAGGGATGATTCGTTCGTTTCGACGAGTAAATTCGTGCGCATCAACGAATAAACCGATATGCTTCCAAGCATTCCTGTGATAAGTGGCCCGAATTTTTTTAATGACCTATATGAGAGAATCTGTGATACATTGTCTTGCCGTTGAAGCGCCAACTAGGCCCATTTTATTGAAAAAATATGATAAACCAATCTCAAGTCCGCCCAAGTCGTATCCACTATCAACTGAGAAAATTTACGCGGATGGCTTGAACGTCAACTTATCACTTGTTGACTTATATTTTTTATGATTATTTATTTCTTTTAGAATAATTTAACACATTGTTAAATGTTCTGTCTCTGGAATGGAGCAGTGGTTGCCTAGTCATAAAGGGGACTTACGAGTTAGTCGAATCTCGAGAGTAGTAGGTCGAGGGTTGGAACCCAAGCAGCCGCTTTGCTTTGTGTAAATAATTTCATCAGCACGGTTTTCAAACGGCGAGAGAAAACGTCGTGAGGAAACTAGCATGTCCTAGAACAAAAATTTTATATAACTACCAATTAACGATTTTCGGACATTTTCCTTTATGCTATGCGACCTTGTTTCTTGCCAAATTTCATGAATCTAGGTCAACGGGAAATACCCTATAAGTTTTCATTTATTTGCGTATTCATTTTCTTTAAAACACCTGCTTCCCGTAACATTAGTTTTCGAAAGTAGTAGCGGACTATTCATTTCCTTTGGCAAAGCACCGAACACATTTCTGCCTATCTACCTGTTGATTATGCTTCCTTATTGCAAATTTAGTACTCTCACGTTGTAAGGGATTTGTGAGAAAGTAGGACGTGCTTTAGGCTGAACACATAGCTAAACGTGTTCAGAATGTTATCAAAACGGACTTTTATTCTTTTAATATTTTAACGTTGTAATGATTTTGTTGTTTTGTTTCTTTTGTGTTTTAGTCAGAGGAACGTCAATTCCGCGATTGAATCCCACAGGGATGCAATTTATAAAAATCATGTTGTAGTTTCCTACATAAATCAGAACCCTACCTACCAAAGCCTTGGGAGCTTTAAGAGCATTGCTGATCCTTGTCAAATTAAAAACAATAAATAATTTATTTTGACTAAATGGATATGTAGAAATAATGGCGAGATCGAGTCAATGGAATTTCGCCTTTAAGCGTATCATAAAAGATACACATAAAGGCGAAATTCGTGCATGACATGCACCAATTAAGAATTTTCTGTGTTTCTGTCGCAGCTGGATACAATTTCAATATTTCTCGGATATCGACGCGCGTTCCTCCAAATCATATTTCATCGTTCTTGGGGGAATTACGAATCCGTGTATCTTAGATGGGAATAAAATATTTTTTTGAAGACATTAGTTTATTTAGGAGAAATATTCAGCCTGCGATTTATTGTTCCCTTAGGAAGTCCATGAACCAGGTATTCATGTACGTTTGTTGCAGTTTTCGTGTTATTAATTTAGTAACCCATCTCGTGAGGATACCCGTTTGTGATATACACGCTGTTGTGACCCTTGTGGGAAGCGTATAGATTTTTATTAACATACTGTACCTTTGGAGAGACAGCTATAGAACATATTATAAGTCAGAACTAGAAATTACACGTGGACGAAGTTGCGGGGCAAAAGCTAGTAAAACTATAATTTCAAATAACTTGACATTTTAATTTGATGACGGTTTTAAATCAATATCAACCCCCATAAATCGTAAAATAAAGATCACTTTCCCGAAAGTGTACGTGACTTTCAATTATTAGGATATAATCGTGACTTCGTGAGAAAGACTACATAAATATGCATCTTGGTCGGCGTTTATAATCAAAACGTGACTCGATTTTAGGCTTGGAAAAGCTAATATTATTTAGGTATTTACTACAAAGTCTTTAGGTTTAGTTTAACACTGTATAATACTGTTGTTATTTCTATTTTCAACGGTAAATATAGCACGACACATTTAGGTCTTTCGCAAAACTCGACTAATCCCTGTCTACTCTTGTCTATCCTTTGTAATCCTTTCATCACGGACTCTGAAAACACTTCTCGCCTAACATAAATTAGCATACGAGGGACGTCTCCGCTTACGAACTTCTAAGAAGGGACTCTAGAAAAGCAAATATTTTCCCTACCTATGTTTGGGGTTACCTACCAGAATATGCTGTATAGATAACATTTCTTTATTGTTTTCTGTTTTTATACCAGTATTTCATTTATTATAACATAATTTAACAAAGATATATTTTTGTTTGTACTGTTTTTTTGCATGCTATGCTATACTTACACATTTTTGTTTCTTCCTTACAGAACTCGTGATTCTCAGCACAAACCGACAAGTTTTTTTAAGCAATACATTATTAGTCCGGCTAGTTTTGTCTGTTACCAGGAGACCAGAATAACAGAGTGGTCTTTGTATTGTGCAGGTGGAGCAGCAGCAAATATGGCAACTGTACCCGGCAACGGCCCCCAGCCTGCTGCCAACGCGGTCGCCGAGTCGGGCTGCATCAACGCATGCCCGCGGTGCTCCTGCTGCGGCTGCACGCTGCGCGAAGCCGCGGCCCGGCACGAGCAGCGGGTAGCCGCCAACGAACGACTGGAGCGCGCTAATATAGAGTGGAAACAGGTAACAAGTACAGTTACATTCTCAATAATAATTTTCGATAGACAAGCAAAACACTGTGATGAGAGGATCATCGTCAGCCTACAGCAGTCCACTGCTGGACATAGGCCTCTCCTACTACACGCTATTCAACTCGATTTTCGGCAACTCTCATGCAACTGCTACCAGCCATCCTGCGAAGATCGTCGCTCTATCTAGCCTGAGGTCGTCTTATCTAACGCTTGCCGATTCACGGTCTCCACTCAAGAACATGTCTACCCCAACGGTCATCGGTTAAACGGCTAATATGGCCGGCCCATTGCCATTTCAGGTTGCTTATTCTGAGAGCTATGTCGGCAACTTTGGTTCTCTGCCGTATCACCTCGTCTGAGGGATTTAATCCGCAACGATGAGAGGACGACCAACGGAAATATAAGAAAGAAAGAAAAAGACGAACGATAGCTGGATTGTGTGATCAAGATATTGAAAAGGTAGTGAATCCAAACGTGACAACTGACGGAGACAAGTATCCAAAAGGTAAACACTGATTCCAAGTAACATAGGAAGAAATAACTCTGAGTGAACTACTTAATAGGGATGATGGAAGATACATTATTAATGCGATGACCTGAAATAAATTGGCATAAGGGCACGATAATCAATTTTATGTGCCTTGAATAACGAAGATTTGGCAGCCTATAAATGGTGATCAAGAAAATGGGTTAATACACAATACGTACAAAGAAGATACTTAATACAGACTTACTATCCTAATGAAGAATCACTCCAGCCTTATTATGTCCGACAGATAGTGTTGTATTATACAAATAGTAATTTACCGAGATACATAACCTAAACTTAATCATAATATTGTAACAGTATATTATTGTCAGACACAGTGTACTGTAGATATAGTATATTAGTTTGGGGGGGTAATTGCGTAACACGGTATTAGTAGCAATGGCTTACATGTAGACAGGTCTACTACATTCATTGCGTTATTTACATTGTTGAGCAGACAAATTTTTCGGACAAATGAAGCAGTGTATTAGCAATATCCTTCAAAATGATTCACATTGAGATTATTATTATTATTATTAATAGTGTGTAACGCAATTACGGTGCGGTTCGTTAGTATTATCATAACACAGATAAGTACTTAGGTACTTAGGTAAAAAACAATAAGTTTTACGATACCTAAAATCTACAGTTACTGTGAAAATTAACTATCTTCTCGGTCAGTTTTACAGCTGTCGTAACAATATAATCTGAATATCGTGGAAATTTCGTGAGTTCCAGAAGGTTTCACCGTAAAATATTGTAGACGGATTTTGGTTCAGGTCAATATCATAACCTCTTTACTGGCTTAACCCGTGAACTGCTTATGCCTCTGGCATTTTTGTTGACATTAACTAAAAAGTCAACCAGAGGACGTTTATAAAAAAAATGAAATGGTATAGACGTCAAGCCTGTGTCTGATGTTTTCATTTTTGAATTAGAAAATAAATCAATATTCTAGAGTTTTTATTCTGAATTCTTAACTTAAAAAAAAATAAACTCAGTCATTTCAGATGTAAAAGTCGGTCTAGCTCTAGAGACTGCCACTTGTAAATTACGAACTATACCCTGTCAATTAGGTAATCCGTTTTTTGACAGATGGAACTAGTGATTGCAGCAACACACAATACTCGTACATTGATTGATACACGTACGGTATTATAATGTATGTAAGAAGCCATAAATAAGATAATTCAATAAGATGAGGCAGTTTATATATTTATTTTATTACTCACTAGCTGCGCCCCGCGGTTTCTCGGTCCCGCGGTATCCTGTGTGTTAATCCTGGTTGTAAACTATCTGTGTGCCAAATTTCATCCAAATCCGTTCAGTAGTTTTGGCGTGAAAGAGTAACAAACATCCATCCATCCATCCATACAAACTTTCGCGTTTAAAATATTAGTAGGATTTTAAAGTTATCTTTTACATAATCTGGAATATATACGTTCTAAGACAGCTGTCAAAAAACGGTTAACCTAATGAACAGGGTATAAACAATAAGCAGTATAGATATAAACAAAAGACAATACAAACTACAGACAACTAGACAATAAGATTATTGTTATTTGCTCAATAGTAAGGGCATGATTCATATGGGGAGTGGCTATCCTCTGGAGAAAGGGCATTTTTAACGATGTTACAGTATTAGAGTGCACTAGCTCGCGTCTCGCTGCTATCAGAGCTACTGTCGGTGATCGCTCGATTATTGTTATCTCTGTTTATATGCCAACAGACTCAACCGTCAACTTGCCTTTGTTTGCAGAGGTTCTAGGTGAGATTAGTGCAATTGTTGCGAGTGCAGATCTTGAAAGTATTTTCATATTAGGTGATTTTAATGCACATCCACATGAATTGTTTTTTAAGGAATTAAACAATTTCTGCAATGACCAAGCATGGATTTGTGCTCATATAGAAAAACTGGGCTGCGTGACTGATAACTACACTTTTGTGAGCGAAGCCTACGGGTGTAGAAGGTGGCTAGATCACTGTGTTGTGTCTTGGTCAGCTTGGCAAACTATTGTAAATATAGGAATAAAAGAAGACGTATATATGTCCGATCACTTGCCATTGTATGTTGAGTGTATCCTGAATATAGTGAGGTCTAAATTAATAACACAGAATACGCCGCGCTCTAGAGTTATTTGGGGTGAAAGGGACGAGTCTCAGATTAAGTATTACAAGGATTTATGTAATGATAGGTTTCGTAACATTGATTTTCCACCTGAATTCTCAGAGTGTGGCTATGGGTTATGCAGCTCAGTTGAACATAAACACACCGTAGACGACCTATACGGTGAAATTATAAGTATGTGACGTTGCCGAGCAAACATATGTGGTAGGAGGGTGCAGGCCAAGGAGAGGCAAAGTGGTGTGTGGATGGAACAGTCATGTTCGTGACGCTCACCGTGAGGCCAGGCTTAAATTCAAATAATGGGTTAGACAAAAGAGACCAAAGAGTGGAGTAGTTTTAGATTGAGATGTGTGAGACCCGTAAAATGTTCAAGGGTCGCCTGAAATGGTGCCAAAAAAACGAAGAGCAGGTCAAAATAGACAACATAGCAAAGCAAGGAGCCACGAAAAGTTTCAGTAAATTTTGGAAGTCGACACGTAAGTTCTACCGGCGAGTAAGGTCTACCGGCGAGCGTAGGAGGGGCCAATGATCCGGTGGGAATGTTTATGAAACATTTTAAAGTGCAATCTCCACTCTCACACACACACTCACACACACGACCGACGGGTCAGTTGAAATGGCCAATGCTGAATCTGACAGTGGTGGGGCGGAACCACTCACTCTTTTCTCGGGTAAACAAGTCATTCAAGGCATGAGCAGCGGTAAATCGCCCGGCCACGACGGACTCGGCATCGAGCATTTCAAATATGCGGGAGTTCACCTGCCGAGCGTCCTGTCCTTGTTTTAAACAATGTGCATCAGTCACTCTCATTTACCTGCTGAGCTGGTGCAAGCTATTGTAGTACCTATACACAGTATGGCCATAAATACTGTTACAATAAAAAATAAGAAATATATTCCATTTGAATTTGGAATCTGTCATTTTTATACGATTGTTCATTGAGTTTTCTAATTTTGGCGCCAATACATTGTACAATATTTTGCGATATTAAAATGGAGTGGGGTGATAAAGAGAACTGAATCGCTGTGATTGCATTACACAAAGTTGGTATGGAGCCAAATGCAATTTTTAGAACTCTCTATACGCTTGGTATTAGTCAAATGTTTGTGTAACGGGCTATTAATAGGTACAATGAGACCTCTTCTGTTTGTGACAGAAAAAGATCTGGCCGTCTACGTAGTGTTCGTACGAAAAAGGTGGTCAAAGCAGTAAGGGAAAGAATTCGAAGAAATCCTGTCCGAAAGCAAAAGATTTTATTTCGGGAGATGAAGATAGCACCCAGAACCATGTCGCGTATTTTAAAATATGACTTAGGACTTGCAGCCTATAAGAGACGTACTGGTCATCTTTTAACTGACAATTTAAAAAAACAATAGGGTGGTAAAATCGAAACAACTACTGAAGCGGTACACAAAGGAAGGTCACAGAAAAAATTTGTTTACAGATGAGAAAATCTTTACAATTGAGCAACATTTTAACAAACAAAATGACCATATTTATGCTCAAAGCTCAAGGAAGCTTCCCAATTAGTCGACAGAGTGCAGCGTGGGCATTATCCGACTTCAGTGATGGTTTGGTGGGGTGTTAGCTATGAAGGAGTGACTGAGCCATATTTTTGTGAAAAAGGTATCAAAACATCGGCACAAGTGTATCAAGACACCATTCTTGAGAAGGTAGTTAAGCCCCTTAACAACACCATGTTCGATAACCAAGTATGGTCTTTCCAACAAGACTCGGCGCCTGGTCATAAAGCTCGGTCCACGCAGTCTTTTTTTTTTTTTTTTTTTTTTTTTCTGGGTGGGAAATCATCAAATGACTCCTCCCGCTCTGGGCGGAGCAGAAGGGAGTGTCAGACTTTTACTGACTAAAACCCACCCGTGTTCCTTCAGTTGCCTGTGCCAGGGGCCACGGTATCTCTTTCGAACAACCCGCAGCCCCGGCGGCATCGGTCCTGGCGGACCCCGTCAGTTCGTGCTGACAGCTCTTTGAGGCGCGCGTGGAACACAACGCGCCGTCGACCCGGGCCTGGTCCTTACCGGGCGGCGAGCTGCCCATAGCTCGCCGCCCGCAGGCCCGCGCCTACGGTGGCCGGGAGTCGGCTGTTGACTCCCGTCCAGGGCGTCTCCTGCGGCGGCTAGGCGCGCGAGGGTGCAGCGATTGCCTCTCCCTCACGCGCTCCGCCTCCTCCTTCGCGAGCATTACTGCTTCGCAGAAGGAGGTGACGGCCTCCCATTCACTCTCGCTCCGTACCATGGCCTGTATGAGGGCCGGACGCGAGAGGTCGCCGCCGCCGATCGCCGCCACGAGGACACGGCGGGGCTCCGCCCAAGCCGGGCAGACCTCCACCGTATGCTCCACCGTGTCCTCCGGGCGATCCCCACAGTGGTGACACCCTGGCGTTTCCTCCCGCTTTATTCTGAACAGGAACCTCCCGAAACAACCGTGTCCGGTGAGGACCTGCGTCAGGCGGAAGGTGAGGGCGCCGTGGCGCCTCTCTAGCCACTCCTCAAAGAGGGGACTTATCGCCGCAATTGTGGCGTGCCCAGCGCTGGGTTGCGACAATCGCACTCTCCATGCCGCTATGAGATCCCGCCGGAGCTCTGTCCGCTGTGCCGTGATTTCTCGCGGCAGCGGAGCCGGCGTTTTGCCTCCTCTCGCCACTCCCATATGTGGGCGAGGACTTTGGCCTCCAGATCCCATGGCGGCAATCCGGCAAGGAGGCTCGCCGCCTCAGCGGAGACCGTCCGGTATCCTCTAATGAGCCGGATAGCCATGACCCTTTGGGACGCGATCAACCGGCGGGCTGGTCGCCGCCTCAAGGATCGCGCCCATACCGGTGCCCCGTAAAGGGCCATGGACCGCACGACCCCCGCATAGAGCCTCCGGCAGGAGGCGTTTGGTCCCCCTAGATTGGGAAGGAGCCGCCTCAAGGCAGCCCCGGCCCGCTCCAGTCTGGGAGCCAAACGTCGGAAGTGCTCCACGAAATTCCACCGGCTGTCGAGGACGAGTCCCAGGTACTTCATCGTCAGCTCGACGCCGATGTGAACCCCTCCCGCCGTTATTTGTGAACCCGACGGTGGCGCGTCCCGAGGACCATGAAAACACATGGCCTCAGATTTGTGCAATGCCACCTCGAGTCCCAATTGCCGGATCCTCTCGACGATTGTCGCAACCCCGCGTGTCGCTGCTTCGGCCGCCGCCTGGTGCGACCTCCCCTGCGCCAGGACCAGCGTGTCGTCAGCGTAGCAAACTACGCTGACGCCATCAGGGAGGTCGACGCGCAGCACCCAGTCGTACCCGATATCCCACAGATGCGGCCCTAGAACCGATCCCTGTGGGACACCGCACGACAGTCCACGCAGTCTTGGTTGGAAGTAAACGTTTCGGACTTCATTAGAGCAGAAGACTGGCCGTCGTCTAGTCCCGATCTTAATCCGCTGGATTGTGATTTATGGTCAGTTTTAGAGAATACGGCTTGCTCTAAACGCCATGATAATTTGGAGTCCCTAAAACAATCCATACGATTGGCAGTGAAGAATTTTCCCATGGAAAGAGTGCGTGCTTCTATTGATAACTGGCCTCAACGTTTAAAGGACTGTATTGCAGCCAATGGAGACCACTTCAAATAAGCTTTTTATATTTTAAATTGTTTTATATTTATGTATTAAACTAACACACTGTAAAAGTAATATATATTATTTGCAATAAAAAAAAATTTTTTTTCTTCGTGACAATATTTATGGCAAGACTAGGTAGTAAAAAACAGGACAGGGGATATCTCGGACAAGGGAAACTACCGTCCAATCTCCCTTGCAACCACAGCGGCTAAAATATTGGACAGTATGCTTGATTCGTGCCTGAAAAAGTATTTGTGTTTGCACGATGCACAGTTTGGTTTCCAACCTAAACTTTCAACCGAGAGTGCTGTGCTGAGTTTGAAGAATACTGTCCAATATTCAGACCAAAAAACGCCGGTGTATGCCTGCTTCCTAGATCACTCTAGAGCCTTTGACCGGGTGTCATATGATGTGCTCTGGAGAAAACTAGCTCATGCAGTATTGGTATGCGAACCAAACCAATTATGTCAAGTGGGCCGCAACGTTCTCTGAGTCATATGGGTTGGAGTACGGTGTGAGGCAGGGGGGGTTGACGTCTCCACGGCTCTTCAACCTTTATGTTAATGATCTCATAGTCGAGCTCAGTAGTATGCGTGTCGACTGCCGGGTTGGTAGCGTTAGTATAAACAGCATCAGCTACGCGGACGACATGGTGCTGCTGGGCCCGACTGAGGGATCTATCGGAGAAATGCTGAAGGTCTGCGAGAAATATGCTGCCTTGCACGGCCTTCTGTACAATGTCCATAAATGTGAATACATGGTCTTTCAACCTAGCTTTTTTCTGAATGGTGTAAACATAAATTAAGTCTACCAATTTAACTACTTAGGGCACATACTTACCGACGACCGTATAGATGATGTAGATATTGAAAGGGAACGTAGGGCACTGGCGGTCCGAGGTAATATGTTAGCCCGTCGATTCTCGCGTTGTGCCGACCAAGTCAAAATAATCTTGTTCAAGGCGTTTTATCAAGGTCTGTACTTGGGGATCTGTGGTTCAGCTGTACCAAAAGGTCGTTAGATGTCTTACGCGTCTAGTACAACAATGTTTTTAGGATGTTGTTGAAACTGCCCCGTTTTTGTAGCCCATCGGAGATGTTTGCTCAGAACCGAACTGACGGCTTTTTTAGGACTTTTTTTTAGGATGCTATTGTCACTACAATAGCATCCTAAAAACAGTTGTGGAGAGTCCTAACTCCCCTATTCTGAGGCACTATATGGGGATAATGATCAGGTAGGTAGCTCATTCCTGATTTAATCGTTCTCTGCACATTCTGCCTCAGACACCTACTTTGTTGTTTAATTCATTGTTGTTTACTACTAACACTAGTTATAAGATATTTTACTAAGAAAATGGACCATGTTGTTGTCTGAATCTGATATATAAATAAATAAATTAATTAATAACGCACTAAGACTTGTCGAAACCGAGCCGATGAAAACCAGAAGGCGCCCTCTGTCACCGCGACCACACGTTCCGGTTGAACAAAAAGTGACATTATGAACGCGACCCTCGCGTATTTGCCCGACGATCGCTCTCTATTAGGACGCTGGGTCCACATTATAATTTAGGTATAAAGAGAATTTATTCCTCATAAGAACTGAAATAGCAGCGGATCTATTCTGTAAAACCCTCACAGTGAAAATTTTGGTCAAGTGAGCTTGAAGTAAGATGGCAATAGTGTCATTCCCTAGCACCAAGTGGAATTATACAGCTCACTTCACCTGCTTTTTCACGGTGAGTTTTTTTTACCGGCAGTTCACAGTAGTATACGTGTTCTGTGGTCCACTTAAAATGAGCTACAAAGTGCTTACATATAAATAATAATAATTTCACGTTCATATTCGAGGCAAAATTATCGCTTGATCGTTTCTGATGATGTGAAACTTAATTTACTTATCAAGAATTTAATCACTGTTTTCGAAATCATTCCGTCGGTCGTGGTCGTAATTACTGAAAAATAATTATCTTAATTTTAGTACGTTAATGGTTCAGGTAATGGAAAAACATTTTCGGGTTAATTCAGCTTTATTCAATTTCGTTTCAATTGATTTACTTCTTTGCATGATAAAACATAAATTATAGGAAAAATTACATAGCTCACAGCATAAGCGCAAGCTGAAGTGGCAATGGGCCGGCCATATTAGCCGTTGAACCAATAACCGTTGGGGTAGACGAGTTCTTGAGTGGAGACCGCGAATCAGTGAACGTAAGGTGGGACGCCGTCACGCTCGGTGGAGCTACGATCTTCGCAGGATGGCTGGTAGCAGCTGGATGAGAGTTGCCGAAAATCAAGTTGAATGGCGTGCAATAGGAGAGGCCTATGTCCAGCAGTGGACGGACTGCTATAGGCTGATGATGATGATGAGGTCAAATCAAAGTGTGCATCGTGAGCAGTCTGGACTGTTTGTGTGTGAATCGCTACTGCTAACTTTTCACATCGGTGTTGAGTTTGTAGTAGGCACTCATCCTACGGCTAGTGTACTGGCTGGATCTCCGCCCTCGGACCTTGAGGCGAAACTACTCGCGTCATTGTATCGGTGGCGCAAGGAAGCGAGGGCGTGGGGTGAGCGACCGATGCAGCGACACATGGAACTGCGTCGGTCTCAGCTTCACGAGGTCCTGGTGGCGGAATGGCGGGACAGGCTTACTCGCCCTACCGGTGGCCTCGTCAGCATCGAAGCTGTCCGGCCGGTGCTCGAGCGCTGGCTCGGGAGGAGGCACGGCTCCCTGTCGTTTCAGGTGACGCAGGTGCTCTCGGAGCATGGTTGCTTCGGGAAGTCCCTGTGTCCCATAAACAGGGAGCCGGACGCCCGGTGTCACCACTGCGTTGCCTGCCGGGAGGACACGGCGTGGCACACGCTGGCAGAATGTGCTGCCTGGAGGGGCCGCGCCGTGCCCTTATCTCAGAAGAAGGCAGTGACCTGTCGCTGGCGGCCGTGGTCGAGTCGATGGGCGGCAGCGAAGAGTCCTGGGACGCAGTGGGCTGCGGTGAGGCTGCGGAAAGGCAGAGGGAAATCTCGTCCACTCACCCGGCCCGCAGCAGGCGCACCGGGCGTCGACGGAGGGCGGACAACGCCCTCTTCCGGCTTCCTCTTCCCCTAAATGGGTCCAGGGGCGACGGACTCGGGGACCTCCATCACCCCCCACACATCAGGACCCGACGTGGCGGCGCGTAGTGTTCCATGCGCGCCCCTCTTAGACGTCGCGGGGGGTCTGTCTAACACCTCACTCCCCCCCCTGACCCGAGGAGGCCCGCGGTGGCGGGCCGGCACCAGTCGGGGATTGCGGAAGGATCTTACGTTCCCGCGACCCCCGGCGTAGGTGTGAGATGGAACACCGGGGTGGTTTTTAGTCAGTAAGAGTTTGACAGACCACGCCGCCCGCCCCAGGGCGGCGGATATCCATGAGCAATTTCCACCGCGAAAAAAAAAAAATACACTCATCCTACTAATATTATAAACGTGAAAGTTTGTATGAATGGATGGATGTTTGTTACTTACTCTTTCACGCAAAAACTACTGAACGGATTTGGATGAAATTTGGCACACAGATGGTTTATAACCAGGATTAACATATAGGATACCTTTCATCCCGATCTTCTCACGGGATCGAAACTTATGTGGGTGAAACTGCGGGGCGCAGCTAGTTAACTATATGGCAGTATTAGGTTAAGTATATAGGTTAATTTTACTAACATAGTGCTTATGAAATATTGTAACAAACATATTTGAGTCCATGGTTATTAGTTTTTTTTTTTTTTCGTAAATATAATAAATTATTTATTTATTTAAATTACAATTATGACAAACTATTTACACTAGGCACTAAATTAAAACACTAACTAACTAACTATATAAATAAATACAAACACAAAAGGATATTTAGGCGTCGAAGTACCTACTCGTTCGCGTCGCTATCATCCGGAAACGTGCTCAGAAGACTGGCAGCATTGCCACGTTGAATGGCAATGCTAATTCTTTGGCCAAAGAACGACCCAGCCCTCTGGTCACGCGAAGTGTCGATCAATTGTTACTTGTATGTTAAATATAAAAAAAATAAAGGTGTGACACGTTACTGTAAAAACATAAATTGCACAATCCAATTAAGCCTACATTAAAATTTATGCTGGTGAAACTGTGAAAAACAAAAACACAAAAAACATAGCTAAATAATAAATCGTAACTTTTTGCCTACACCGTTTCCAATCAGCAGTTAATAATTGAAAAAAAAAAGATTAATGATTCTTGATAATTACTCGGATAGGGATAATTTTGGCGACAAATTAAAAACTGGCGTTAGGGGCCGAAGTTGTTCGACGTGACTATATTTTATCGTAGTCGTGCAAGCCATTGAGACGAGAGGGTTACAGAAATGAAAGGCCCTCGGAAACAAAGGAAAGTGAGGGGTTTTGTGTAAAATTGAATGTAAGTGTACCGTTTTGAAATTCTATATTATGGTAAACTCCGTGTTACCTAACTGAACAGATCCCTAATTGCTTAATACACTATCAATTACAATCTGAATTATTTTGAAGGATATTGCCAATCCATTGCTTCATATGTTCGAAAAATATGTCTGCTCACCAACGTAAATAACGCAATGAATATTGTTGAACTGTCAAAATGAAAGTCATTGCTACTGTTAATGTGCTACGCCGCAGTATTGATAAAGAAGTTACAATTATAGGTGGTAATAGCCTAAATCCTATACCTATAAGTAGGTATAGGAAAGATAGTGGTGATAGTGGTGCAATGGAAACTTTGTCTACGTATGTGTGAAGATAAATTTCTTGTATAATAGTCTAATATTAGAAAGAGGTAACATTTTTGAGTTTGTGTGTCCCCTACACACAAACTCAAAAATGTTAATCTTCGGAACTACTCGTACTTATCCGATTCTGAAAGTTCTTTCACTAATGGGAAGCCACTGTATTGGTAAGTTTCATGGAATATATTTTATGTTAAAACAAGAAATTTCTTGCGAAGTCGCAGGCAGAAGGTAGTGCTCCATAAAGGGGTTTTCTTCAATAAGGCTTTCGTAGATATTTAATATTTAGCATTAAACATAACCCATGTTTAATTTATTCAAAAAAAAACCTTTAATAAGTTGGAATTTGAATTCGATATTTTTCATAAATTTTCAAATTACCATAAATATCGTAAATTATACTTGCAAAACACTTTTCCATCAATTTAACGCAGAAAATGTCACGATCAGGCACACTGGTAAAAGTTTTAATTTTCCGTGAGCCATTTATCATAATAAAATAATATTGCACAGTCGTAAGTCATAATAATATTTATTAGTAGGGGGAGAGGTACCGTGTCACCCAGTAACTGTGTTGTGGAGGTCAGATAGGCAGTCATTCCATGTAATACTGGTATTCAGCTGCATCCTGCTAGACTGGCAGTCGACAAAAAACGCTTTCAATGTGAAGAGAAAATTGCCTAAATAACCTGGACTGTAATCATTCCTGCGGAGTAATTGCGTATCATACTAACAGTAGCAATGCCTTTAATCTGACAGTTCAACAACATTCATTGCGTTATTTACGTTGTTGAGCAGACAATGTTTTCTAACATATGAAGCTATGGATTAGCAATATCCTTCAACATAATTTAGGTTGTGATTGAAAGTGTATTACGCAATAGGGGGCCTGGGTAAAAAAAAAATAATTATATTTAGTCCGTCAGTTAGACTATCGAAAGATATCAATAAAAATACGGGTTCAATATTTTTTGATAATCTAACTGACGGACTAATTAGATTTTTTTAGAAAAATAGCCTATTTGGGTGCTGGCCATCCCTGTCAAACGTGGTACATTTTAAACATGGCAGTATTCTTTTTCGTAAGTACCATGCAATAGTCATTCTATTGCATGATACTTACGAAAAACGATAATCTACTTCATAATGGTGTAGGTTCTTCCATTTGCCCTTAGTATAAAACGCCCATTGCCGTTACGGTACATCGCGAAGGAAGAGTCGGTTATCTTATGTAATTAATCTTTACGATAGCAATGCTCAAAACTGTCTCTTGAAAGTAGAAGAAGGAGAAAGCCGTTAATGTGACAAAATGAAAAATAACTCCAAGGACCTTTCCTTTGATTTATTTAGGTATCTCGAATATTTAAACGTGCCATTTCCGACTAGAATAAAACTAGCGAAGACCATTGTCTTCGCAAGTTCCGAAATGTGCTTTTTAGTATTGACACAGTTTATTCATTAATAAACTGTGTCAATACTAAAAGGCACATTTTATTAATAGTCAGAGAATTTTAATCGGAAGAATAATTTTTATGCCATCAAAACTATGTTTTGTTACCTACATTCTTTGCAAATAAATGATTTCTGATTCTGAATATTTATGACAGTTTAAAAGAAAGAAAACAAAAGAAAGAAAGAAAAAATATTTATTCTGCTCAAACAAAACGCACATTAGAAAAAGAAAATACATACAATACACTCGTACAAAATAGCCAAAAGCCTCACACTCAAGCAATAAAAGGTCGTCAATTTTCCATAAAGAAGCTATGAAACCGCAATATAATTATGTATATTTCTCAGATAAAAGTTATCTGACTGTTGAAAATACAGCCCTTGGAGCTGATTTTTCAATCGACAGATAATAATTATTCGTGGAATAAAATTGACGTCTGATAGTATTTGTATGGAACAACTGTCAAAAATTCAAAATTATTCCTCCGATAAAATTATCTGGCGTTGCAAAAATCAGCCCTAATAAATCTAAAATCTTCATGAAGATATTGCACAAACCAGGTATGACTTCACCTTCGAACTCAGAAAGCTTTAACACGGTAAATATCTACCTAAGGTCTACTCAAATTTACGTTTCCAATTGATGTAATTTCAAGTTAAACAGATATCAACTTTAGTTTAGTAGTAATGATGAATGATGATGAATTTTATATAATAGGGGTTAAAGTATGAAATTGCCGTTTCATTGTAACAGGTACTTCGAATTGACATAGAACCTTCATGGTTTGAGATTTTTGGGTGAAACTTTTTTCACATGGTACCTATGAAGTTCTTCTTTTAAAAAATGTGCAACATTTGATTATCGATTTTCAGTTGTTTTTTTTTATTCAGCTTAGACAAGAAAGATGGATACTTCGAAAATTCGAGTTATTTTTTAATACGAGTTCCGACGCGGAACTAACGCGGCAGAAACAGCTTACAATATCAATATTGCGTTTGGAGAGGGGACTGCTAATGAACGCACCGTGCGATTTTGGTTGAAACGCTTTCGTGATGGAAAAGCAAAGCTTACCAATAAAAAGGTAATGGTAACTGTTTGGTGGTCTCAGCATGGTGTTATTCACTATAGCTTTCTCCGATCTGGTCAAGCAATAACGGCAGATGTCTACTGTGCCGAACTCCGAACAATGATAGCAAAACTAGCAGTGAAACAGCCCCGACTCATGAATCGATCTTCACCATTATTGCTCCATGATAACGCGAGACCTCATACAGCACGAGAAACCGTTTTAACTCTACAGGAACTGCAATTAGAAACTATTCGTCACCCTCCGTATTCGCCAGACCTTGCTCCAGCAGACTACCATTTTTTTCGTGATTTGGACAATTTTCTACGTGATAAAAAGTTTTCTTCTCAGGAGGCAGTACAAAATGCTTTCACACAGTTTGTCGAATCTAGATCACGAGAGTTCTATCGCAAAGGCATAAATGACCTTTCTATTAGATGGCAGCAATGTATAGATAATAATGGTAATTATTTTGATTAAATAAATATGTTAAATTAAAAAAAAAACGAATTTCAATTTTCCAGTACAAATCGGCAATTTCATACTTTAACCCCTAACATTTATGTTTCTGTAATTTGTATGTATTTACAATAAAGAGTATTCTATCTATCTATCTATCTAATGAAGTTGATTTCAGAGTAACTAGCATTATTTCAAAAGTCTTAAAAATGTTTGAAGTTGTAGCGTTTCAGATTATCTAAAGTACATCCATCTTTTATGGGGTACTGTGTTAAATGTTACAACAAAATACCTTGTGAAATATTGCAATTAAATGAAAGAAAATTTAAAACTTATATTAAAATTACACTTTGTAAGCAAGGATATTACAAATTAGAGGATTATATCCAAGATAAGAATGCTTGGAAACATGCTGGTCCTGCTCCATAGGACAATCTCTAGAGTTTAGACAAAATCAAACTGGTCGCTAATGAAATTGTATAATTTATTTTTATTTTATTTTTTCTTTGACATTGATTGACATACATTATGTAATTACTTAAAGTCACACCCGGACTTATTACTCCTTATTAATTTATGAAAATCGTCTACTTTTGGAATGTTTGTAAATATGTGAGCACCATGTATCTATCACATAGTTAATTTGTAAGTCATGGATTCATTAATCCATTTTAATTATTTTACTTATTGTGGTAAAGTAATTTTATTTTTAGGTGCTTCGTCTTCACATATAATTATATAATTAATGTATGCAAAATATTGTAAAACATTTTAAAAGAGTAACGGTGGAGTTTCTTGCCCATTCTTCTCCATACGAAAACTACCTTTTGGAAGGGGCGACTGGAATCAATTTTATTTTAATTTTATTTTTGACGTTCAAAAGTGCCTTTTATGTGCCTATTTGAAATAAATGATTTGACTTTGACTTGACTTTGCGTAAACTGAATTTTATTGTGTAGGAATTAAAGTTATTTTTCCAATTACTCATATTTCTTTACATGTTTGGAAAGTAAATCGCGAACGCAGATTACATAAATGTTTGCTCTTCGTCTGAACCTTTCAATATTTTTTTTCTAAGTAAACAAATAAGAATGATGATATTTTGATGACAAAGGAAGGAAAACAGAAATTTATATGAGCTAAAAAGCGATATTAAACCAAATCCACCGTTATAATACCATTTATATTTATTATTTACCTTTTTATATTGGAACACCATAAATGCTTTTACGCATATTTTAATAATAGCCAACACGCCTCCGCACTGAGCATTCTCATACGGGGTAACTCCAAGTTATTTGTGGCGTTCCTTTAATATGTTTGCAAGCAAATAATATAAAGGAGCATATTATTATTATATTGCTAGTTTTGTTGTGTAAGAAAAATACTATTGTGTTCACGTTTTACCAAAGGATTGCATACATAATTAAATTGTTTGTATGTCTTGTACATGAAATGGAGATCCAGTTTGTCCACTTCGACAATTTGCACCAATTCTGTAAATTTAGCTCGTAGTGAAAAGAGTTTCGCATTAATTTTGCCTGCCAATTACTTAGAGGATAATAAGGGTATAAATTATCTAAAATAAAGGCTAAATAATCTCTAACATTAATATAACAACAATTTATTTATCAAACTGTGTTATTAATAGTCTTATATTCCCTAGATAACATGCGGGTATAACAAGCGCTGAACTCATATTTGAACGCCGATTTAGACGTGTATCACTCGAGTTTCTTAATTGGCCAATTTACTATGTGCGAACTTGATACAGTTAAATCAGGCGAAAGCAGAACATGTTTTATCGATTTGCAGGCGTTCGTTGGACAATAAATAAAACGTGATGGAAATCGTTCGCTTAGAACTGATGTTCTAGTAATCCCTAGCATTTGTATTTGATGCGCGGCTTGAAACGGATTTTCGAGCAGGCTCTCAGCTGCCGAGATGCCTGCTACATCTCGGCTCATCGTATTTCTTTTTTTCCAAATTAACATCTTGTGTTTTTACAACTGAATGTTAGTGCTGCTATAAAGAAATGTAAGTTGACAAGATAAACCCTTGTTGATTAGAAATCCATGCAGTTGGACGAAAACCTTTTCCCAGCGAGCGAAATTAATGTTTCAGGATGTTTTCAAACTTTGGGAGTGCCTGGGAATTTATGCATACTGAGTTTTAAGCGACCTTATTAACTGAATGGCAATTCGCAGGTGGCAGTGGTTGCTGACCGAGCCCTCCTGGCTGTCTTCGTGCTCGTCACGGCAATATCAACGGCGGCCATCTTATTGCCCCAGCTCAACAACCTGCACGTCGGCAACACGCCTCTCAAACCCCCCATTTAGAGGCACAGCAGCAATCTAGGGTAACATGAAACAAAGTCTTCTGCCAACGAATGTGTTAAATGAAAATATGTGCCAAACTCAAACTGTGCCGCACTTTTTTAGACGATAAAATCTTCTATATAAAATCTTTATGAATAGGCCCTTATCACATAAGAGATTGCGAAAGCAAGAAATTGGTAAATATATGGATAGGACTTTATTTTTGGATAAGGCTCTATTGGAAATGGATAGTGGATAAAGTAATAAATATACGTAAGCTACCGAATGTTGAAGTTTGAAGTATGGAAAGCGCAGGGAACTGACTTATGCCGCTACAGATAACGTAAAGTTTAAACTTTAAATGAGCCGACTTTTTGAATGCAACGACGACAGGCTTTTGAGATAGGTAAAACTATTTTTGCCGTGAATTAACTTTTAGAGATATCACTACTGCTTGCACAAACTTTAAAGTTTTAAAGAAAGTTGGTGGCTGCTGTTCGTGCTCACTTTTAGTATGGATGTTGACTGTCATTGTCAGTGAAATCACGCATAAGGTAGGTACTGAAGTTACTTAGGTTTAAGTACATTTTATAACATAAGAAATGCCTCTGGTATTTTGAAATTAAACGAGTATTTGAAGGCACTTAGCATTTACGTGTCCATTTTGACGTTCATCCTGTTTCGCTAGAAATTAGCACTGGGAGATTGTCTTTCGTTTTATTTATAAAAACGTAACCTCTGTATGTAAATACATATTTAATGGATAGCGATTGAACGGAAATATAAATAATAGATCTTCTCTGACATAATTATTGTTTTTTTTTTCTGCTCAAAAGGGCTTCATGTTTTAGAAACACAATAGCCTTGTGTAATTTAGTGAGTTTGTGGAGTATCTTTACCAAAGCTGATATCTTCTGTTTTCGTAACCTTTGCGTAAATGTTTCTTTTGGCCTTTTATAAAAGGATGGAATCTTTAAAGATTTCATTAAAAATATGTACCTGAGGTCTATTCAAATTCATGTTTTCAATTGATGTTATTTCTAGTTAAAATATCAACTTAATTTCCCTATAGTTGCAATAAGTTGATATTTTAGAATACTATTGAAAAAATCATAAAAATCGTTGAAGCTGTAGCGTAAACTGAACTTTATTGTGTAGGTATTAAAGTTATTTTTCCAAAAAATCATACTTGTTTACAATTTACATGTTTGGAAACAAAATCGCGAACGCAGTTATTTATAATCTAGTAATATGATTGTGCCAAACATTTGAAAATGTCAATTAAGATGTTGAATATTAAAGACGGCGTATATACATTATAATATTATGTTTGTTAACGAGTAGATGATACGTTGAATGTTCACATGTGAAACAGTATTATCACAACTAGTATTATAAATTAATCTGTCTTGTTCATGCAGTATTTTTCCATTACCGATGATATTAATTTGTATTGACAGATTATTCTCTCAGGATAAACAGCTTTTCTCTCTATAAACGGACTCAGTTCTGCCGAAAGGAGCCAACCCAGAATGTCTCATTAATTATAACTGAATTAATGAGACATTATGGTTTGCGTCAAACAAATCTAATATTCCAAATGTGGTATATTATCTGCAATCCATCAAAATCAGTGCGATATACATCCAAAGGGCAATGGTGGCCCAGTGGTACTCGTAACAGCCGCAACTAAGGAACGACGTGTTTATTATATCTAAATCATCTCCACTGTCCTTTTTTTTTTTTTTTTTCTGGTTGGGAAATCATCAAATGACTCCTCCCGCTCTGGGCGGAGCAGAAGGGAGTGTCAGACTTTTACTGACTAAAACCCACCCGTGTTCCTTCAGTTGCCTGTGCCAGGGGCCACGGTATCTCTTTCGAACAACCCGCAGCCCCGGCGGCATCGGCCCTAGCGGACCCCGTCAGTTCGTGCTGACAGCTCTTTGAGGCGCGCGTGGAACAAAACGCGCCGTCGACCCGGGCCTGGTCCTTACCGGGTGGCGAGCTGCCCATAGCTCGCCGCCCGCAAGCCCGCGCCTACGGTGGCCGGGAATCGGTTGTGGACTCCCGTCCAGGGCGTCTCCTGCGGCGGCTAGGAGCGCGAGGGTGCAGCGATTGCCTCTCCCTCGCGCGCTCCGCCTCCTCCTTCGCGAGCATTACTGCTTCGCAGAAGGAGGTGACGGCCTCCCATTCACTCTCGCTCCGGACCATGGCCTGTATGAGGGCCGGACGCGAGAGGTCGCCGCCGCCGATCGCCGCCAAGAGGACATGGCGGGGCCCCGCCCAAGCCGGGCAGACCTCCACCGTATGCTCCACCGTGTCCTCCGGGCGATCCCCACAGTGGTGACACCCTGGCGTTTCCTCCCGCTTTATCCTGAACAGGAACCTCCCGAAACAACCGTGTCCGGTGAGGACCTGCGTCAGGCGGAAGGTGAGGGCGCCGTGGCGCCTCTCTAGCCACTCCTCAAAGAGGGGACTTATCGCCACAATTGTGGCGTGCCCAGCGCTGGGTTGCGACAATCGCACTCTCCATGCCGCTATGAGATCCCGCCGGAGCTCTGTCCGCTGTGCCGTGATTTCTCGCGGCAGCGGAGCAACGCCCCGGCGTTTTGCCTCCTCTCGCCACTCCCATATGTGGGCGAGGACTTTGGCCTCCAGATCCCATGGCGGCAATCCGGCAAGGAGGCTCGCCGCCTCAGCGGAGACCGTGCGGTATCCTCGAATGAGCCGGACAGCCATGACCCTTTGGGACGCGATCAACCGGCGGGCTAGTCGCCGCCTCAAAGATCGTCCGCTCCGCAGCAATTTGCCGCGGGCGCGGAGTTTCCCCCCGACGTAGTGCCTCTGCGCGCCAGTCATACAGGCGCGCGAGGACTATCGCCTCCAGATCCCATGGTGGCAGTCCGGCAAGGAGGCTTGCTGCCTCGCCCGAGATCGTGCGGTATCCCCGGATAAGCCTTATGGCTACCACCTTTTGGGGCGCGTTCAGGTAGTGTGCGGCTCTCAGCCGCAATGAACGCGCCCATACCGGGGCCCCATATAGGGCCGAGGACCGCACGACCCCCGCATAGAGCCTCCGGCAGGAGGCGTTTGGTCCCCCTAGATTGGGAAGGAGCCGCCTCAAGGCAGCCCCGGCCCGCTCCAGTCTGGGAGCCAAACGTCGGAAGTGCTCCACGAAATTCCACCGGCTGTCGAGGACGAGTCCCAGGTATTTCATCGTCAGCTCGACGCCGATGTGAACCCCTCCCGCCGTTATTTGGCCCCGACGGTGGCGCGTCCCGAGGACCATGAAAACCACTGTCCACTGTCCTCAAACGGTGAAGGAAAACATCAGGATGAAACCGGCACGGCCTAGAACCACAAATTCGAAGACAAGTGATTTCTACCAACCGGCACTGGGCCCGCGTGGTGGATTATGGCCCACTCCCTTTTACTGAGAGGAGGCCTGTGTCCCGGCAGTGAAAACATTTTAGGTGGATTATGTATATACAACCAAAACTGGCTAAGAAAATATGAAAAAAAATCTGCGTCAATTATCCAAAATACTAGCAAAGCAGCACTTCGGAAAGAGAGAGAAATATTGAAGTGGATTGGTTCCTTTTGGCAGATCATAGCTCAAATATAAAAATGTGAAAAATTCAAAATAAATTCATTAAAATTTAACCGATTTTCTAACCTGTCTACCATATTTATCCGATACTGTTTTAAAGCAAATATCTGATATTCTATTGTCGTAGCTTATTTAGGTACAAATATATATGTTAACAATAATATAAGATTAAATTAAAATAAGCTCAAGGTTGTTGGAAATGAGTTAAAATGTTGTAAATATCGTAGCTAAATTATAATGATTAGTGGCAAAGTTGTTAAATTATAAGAATATATTGATTATATTGTACAAAATTAAGAATAAAGTTTGCGAAACTGACTTCTGTCTTTTTCTAATTGGAATTAACAATGATTTCTAGTGCTGAAATTTTACTTATTTTTTAATGCACCTGTCCCTCACGTTATTATCGGTCGATAATATCGAATGCGTTATTGATATAATGCGATCCGATTCCATGCTGCGTTTTTACCGTCCGATATTTCTAACGTGTGCATGTAACCAACACTACAGACCCGCCGCCTGCACTACACGTTACTACAATATTAACACAGGTCTGTGTAAGATCGTATGTGTCCTAATACAAAATGTTCTAAGAACTCTTACCGGAATATTGCAGGACTGAGGAACAGGAGTGTGTAACTTCGTGGCCGTCCTAATACCAAATGTACTGAAAACAGATATCGTAATAACGCATCCGATATTATCGACCGATAATAATGCGCCTGTGAGGAAGATCCTTTATTCCCACAAGTATATTTATCGACGGCTACGCGAAAAATTGGGCCTATTACTTCCCAGGAAAGCTCTAGAGATAGTGACTTTAGCAATCACTCATAAACCTAGGTACCGACGTAATTACAATAAGCCGACATCCCTATTCTTTATTTTCAGACGAAGTAATATATATTTTTACGTTCAGAGTCATATTTCGCAAAGGCGTTCGCAAGAATGTCACTTAAATATATTTATAAATATTTAATGGGCGCTCCTCGAAAAAATAGCATAATTTCCGGAATGAAGCAGCTAAGTAAAAAAAGATTCAGAAGCTTAGGAATTCTGTCAAAGATCACAAATATTTCGTAAATATCTAGTAAGCTGATACAGTCCATTTGTCGTAAGTAAATAAATCGTTGGTTATCTATTTGATCATCTATTTACACTACCCAATATCCCGAATTATGCCGTCAAATATATCCTACGATCACATATCACAAGATTGTTATTACATCATCCTATTTCTAGTCCTGAATAAATATGATCCCAACCTGATTTCAGATAGGTCTTAAATCAGCGGTGAGGAGCCTGTAACTTCTATAGGTAGCTATGCCAGTTTTCCTTTGTACACATACCTACTTATTATGAATTTATAGAATCATTATACTCTTTTTACTACTAATGGTAGGCATCTTCTGGAGATGGCAAGTATTCCTTACTTTTATGAAAATGGGATTGACAAATCGTTAAAGACATTACAACAGAATACAAACACAATTAAACTCATTTTCATACTAAAATTCTGTTCGGAAAAGTAGAATCAAAATGGCACAAGAAACAAGGACGCTCACTTTCCCTTTTACCCATACAATGAATATTATAGAGAGGCTTGCACCAACAAGCACTAAACGTTCCATGAAAATATGAACCCAAGCTACACTATGGGTACTACCTACCTACCGTGATTTCTGTTAACTCATGGTGTATAATGGAAAGTGTACATGAGGCGGATAATTGGATTTCACGCATATCCTGCGTAAAGATGTTCAGTGGACCGTCTTGAGGTAGTGTTCAATTATTCACGGCCAAACTGTTCGCGCGGAAAACCATTCGTGATTCACCTGCTTGAATGGAAAGAGAGAAAATTGTGGGACTTGAGATGAGTAGGTATAGTATCTAGCTGTAAGGGTAAGTATGTGAATGTCAAGTCAAGAGGATGAGAAGTTCCA
This sequence comes from Apamea epomidion, assembly GCA_947507525.1. NCBI lineage: Eukaryota > Metazoa > Arthropoda > Insecta > Lepidoptera > Noctuidae > Apamea > Apamea epomidion. The sequence continues at coordinate 9,587,427 of OX382225.1, forward strand.
TTAGTTTTTATCTGCAGATTATGATAAGATACTGCGTTCTCGAGAAGGGATGCCAATAAGCTTGATAAATAGCTAATCGGTGAGACCGTCTTTTAATTAATGTTTTATACAGGGTTATTTTTCAAAGACCAGCTAAATTTAAGGATGTGGTACAGACCATCAAACTGAACAACTTTCTCCATGGGACCAACATCGTAATCGCGAATAAAAATTCAGCCGTCCCATACATTTAGGTCGAGTAGGATTTGAGGTATCCCTATATCTATATAAACCTGCCGCCTAATTGCGTTACACACTATCAATCAAAATCCAAGGGGAGAAAGAAAATTCCTAATCCATTTCTTCATAGGTTTGAAAAAATCACCTGCTCTACAACGTAAATACGAACGAACGTGGCTGAACTGTCAATGTCGTTCAATTGTCATCTGTCGATCTATTGTCATTTTATCTGTGTTACGCAATTCCACTGCTGCTTTCATCCTGTGTAAAGTGTAGGGAATCACACCATAGAATTCAAATGGTTTTCCTATAGCGTATTCAGCCAAACAAAATAGAATACCTACAGTACCAAACAATTCCAGACGAAGCTGTGCTCGAAACTCAGTCTCCAGGAAAGCAATATTCCTACTGGGCTGTTGACAAAACAGTAAGTGTAAACAAAACCTTACCAATGCCAACCACTACGTTTACATTCGCGCATCAACCCATTGTCTCCCGCCTAAGGCCAAGGCCACACAACTCTATCGACCCAATTTGGGCCACTCGAAACTAACAAGGGTGTCTGTCTTACTTAAGCCCGCATTCAATTTGTCTGAAGGGAAACAATCGGAAATCTGGACATTATTGTTCTTAATGAGAGTAATTAGTAACTTAGGCATTCAGTAACCATTTGAAGGAACTAGACATTATAATAGGGTTATGGAAATTTATTTTGGAAACGAATCGGCAATGATATACGGATTCAATAAAGGATAGCGATGAAGCAGTTTAAAATTTATTTCAGTCCATAATGTTCACAGACCTGAACAAAAGGAGAATCTTTGAAAGGTAAGTCAAAGTTAAAGATGACGAACACCAAATCATAAAAGCTTGAAATTCTTGGTTATCAATCTGACTCTCATATGTGGGTCGTTCTGTCATCAACTATCTTAATGCATCATGCTTCATGCTCATGCTGTAGCCTGTAAATTAAGAAATCTAATTTATGATGTATACCATAGGTTCTTAACGTGGGCGATAACGCCCCCTCCTGGGTGTTTGAGACTTTCAGGGGGCAGTAGAAGATCCATATATACACGTTTAAATATAATCGTGGCAATAGCTGTTTCAGATTCGTAATTCGGTAAGTAAACCAAATTGGGGGGCTCTAAAAAAAATATATATTCTCAAAGTGTAGGCTAAATAGGGTTGAGAACCTATGGTGTTTACTAACATCATTTTAAAATGCAAACTCGAATCGTCCCATTTTAGGTGGCCAAGCGAGAGAACCAAAAATAAAATCACTTGGATTTGTTTTTAAAGATTTTCCAAAAAATTACCAAACTGATAGTATAAAATTAAACTAGTTTAACCAGAGGTTTACATTGAGATTTTAAGACCATCTGTTCGAGAAAAAGGATGCTCACTTTAAATTAAAAAGTTAGAAACCAAGTTAACTACAGCTAATGCTGCACGTTGTTTTTAACGGTGCCTTTCGATCAATTGGGATCGGTTTCATTTTGACAGTTCAACAACATTCATTGTGTTATTTACGTGTTGAGCAAATACATTTCTCGAACTTATGAAGCAATGGATTAGCAATTTGCTTCAAAATTATTCAGATTCCGATTGATCGTGTGTTACGCAATTAGGGTGCAGCTCTTAGCTAACACGGGTTCCGTCGCGTTGTGTTAAATGGGCAGACCAACGTCTGAAATAACATTTCCGAACAACGACCTGAGCAAACGTGCAGTTTTTATACTTGTGTGTGTCTTCTTATTTGGTATCGAAGGACTACGTACTACCTAAGATGGAGGTATATTAAAATAAATAAATAAAATAAAATAAATATTCCACAACTATCACACAACGCCATCTAGTCCCAAGCTAAGCAGAGCTTGTGTTATGGGTACTAGACAACTGATAAACATACTTATATATTTCTAAATACATAAATATTATAGATAAATTACACCCAGACACAGAACAAATGATCGTGCTCATTACACAAACATTTGTCCTGGGTGGGAATCGAACCCACGACCTCCGGCATAGCAGTCAGGGTCACTAACCACTAGACCAACAGGCCTGTCCCATATTGAAAATGATGTATAAATTGGACCGCAATTTCAAAACTGTATTTCCAAATTGGTATATTTTTTCCAACTTAAATGTGACTTTAAGTTTTTTAGACGGTTTTATCAATTTCATCAAGACATCGGAAATTGAGTTTATTATTACGGGTTTAGGTACCTATTACGTTTTCTTCGAAAAGCATTTACTTTTAAATGGATGAAGGACCACGTAATGGAAAGAGGTAGCCGGTATCAATTGTTATCGTGAATACGGATTTTATAAATCATACGATGTTAACGTTATTTATTTTCATTTAATTTTTTTATTCATTTTAAATTATTTAATTCAATGTCGTCTAATTAATTTATTTTTAATTATTTATTTAAATATGATTTTAATTTATTTTCAAACAGTTGGGTCGATTTTTATGTACTAACATAGTTTTAAGATAATGTAATTCTAACAAAATATGGACATTTAAATTGACTGAATTAATTTTTTTTTTTAAATTAAGTGTAATTTAACATTTTTGATTGCTAGGCCGTTCCATACCTAATTAGAGTTTCGTGCTTATTCGCCTATCTCTGTTTCACTCAATTTTCTAGGTGACTTAGTCTTAACAACGGAGTAGCAACCCAAGCCTCCGTTCTAAGATTTCAATTCAATTTGCAAAATGGTCACTAGAAGAAATCCTCATTGTTCCGTCTGACCTATTTTATTATTATTCGTAAAATAATACATTAAATGTTACGAAAGACTTTTCTTTATCTGTCTGTATATGTACACAAAGGTAAAGGAGGTCAGCAAAAACCCATACAACTTTGCCCAAATATGTACCTCGAGGTACAGGTGCACCAAATCAAAAAAATTGAGGAAATAGAGGAAAAAATAGAGGAATTCGAAAATAATTGTGTTTTTATCCATAAATCATTTAAAACTACATAATAAATTATTTAAAGTTTTAATAACCTGTAACACAATTAAATCATGTGGCAACTTTGCATATATGGGTTGACATTAGGAGTATATGTGTTCTGTGGACATTATTTCGTGGGTAAATGTCATTCACGTGTCATTCCGTTCGTTCCTGGCTTGATCTATGTTAAGCTGGGATATGACGAAGATGAGGAGATCAGTCCTTTTTTTTTTTTTTTTTTTTTTTTTTTTTTTTTTTTTTTTTTTTTTTTTTTTTTTTTTTTTTTCAGGATGGGAAATCATCAAATGACTCCTCCCGCTCTGGGTGGAGCAGAAGGGAGTGTCAGACTCTTACTGACTAAAACCCACCCGTGTTCCTTCCTTAGCCCTTTACGTACCAGGGCAGCGGTAACCCTTTCGGACGATCCCGCTACCCCGGCAGGAAGGAGATCAGTCCTGCCGCGCTAATTAGAAACGCAGTAAAGAAAGTTTTTTGGAAAATTGAGTTACTTATTGATTCTGAATGCTCGTAATAAGCTTTATATGGTGATTTGATCCTTATTTTGATAGCTGTTCGGGAAGTGGTATTTTTAATAAGCAAAAACGCAGCATGTTTTTGCTGAGAACTAAATTACTGCACAACTGCAATAAGACACATTACTGCAGTTTGCCTTACAGTATTTGTTTAAACTTATTTTTTTTACTAGTAAGAAACGCAGTAAGAAACACTTGCTGCTGTTATGATTTGTAAATTATGTTTAATGAATAATTTAAGGATACTACTTATAAATGCAGTAATATTGGATACTGCTCTTTTTCTAAGTACTCCATTTCAATTGAAAGAAGAGAAAATACGTATTTAAAATGCATTAAGATAATTTCAATATTATGTTTTATTTGCTATTTAAAATAACGTAATTCATTTAATATACGTTGTTTTATTTAATTAAGAAGTGGTTAGGATGAATACAACCAAGTAATTCACATATAAATACTAGTTTTAACAGCTATAAGTCACTATTGCACTGCGCTTATAGTTTGTAGTCGCAGTGACAACAATAATTGAATAAAATAAAATAAATGCAGTAAACTGCGTTTGCTAGTAGAAAGCGCAGTAACTCCAAACTTACTGCTGGTACAGCTTGTAATACTGGAGTTAGTTTTGAAGACCCTGCTAAGCATAATATTTTTTTTTGTTTTAAATTAGTTGTATTAAACATATAGAGAATTGGGTTAGTTCATAAGAAACAGTGCATATTCAGCTATACATGTAAATCAAAACATATTTGCAAAACTTCAAAATTACATCTAAAACAACAAAATAAAAGTAAACATTTTTTGGCGCCATTTACTCGAAACTACGAATAACCTCTTTACTGCACTACTAATTAGCGCGGCAGAGTCCCCAATATACACTTTAGTTTGTGATCAGTCCCATCAAGTTAAACCTTTGGATGTCGACGCTAACTCATTTATTCATCGAGTTTGTTGATCGCGACTTCTAACACTGCTTATAATATTAAGTAGGTACTGTTCATCAACATTCACACCTTGTATTCAGCTACTTTTGGGTATAAGCATCCTTTCTTAAGTTAGGTAGATACATAACTTTGCCCAACGAAAATCGATTATACAATGAGAGTTATTATTGAATTCAGATTGAATTATACTATAAAAATGTTTGAAATGAAACAAAAACAACAGCAGCTGAAGCCGACAGCAGACAACTGTCAACTTGACAGTTTTTTTTTTAATAGATAAGGTAATGGACCAAGGTAGTATAATTGTGCCCAAAATGGCGAGCTTTTAATTACGTTAAAAGTTATTTTGTTCTCGTCCCCGGGTAACCATAAGAAAAATATATAAATGCAATATTATTCAGTGTAATCTAGTGTATTTTATGCCACTAAGTGTACCTCGGTACTTCGTTTGGGCATATTTTGGTGACATCCTTTATCATTGAACAATTTATGTAAATTCTTCCATTTATTACCCAAAGTCACACATTATTTGGAGATTTTTTATTTATATTAGTTGCCTTTGTTAGATGTACTTATTCCAGAATGCGCCTTTGTTAATTAGCGTGCCTTCTCTATTTGGATAGTTTATCCAATAGAGCACGCATCTCGATCATGTATACTAGCGAGTTGGAACGCATATTACCTATCAAGAGGTCGGTTAAAGCCACCAATGTACGCAAATGCAGATAGCGTAGATAGACAAAATGACATTCTATCAGCGATGACGATGATGGTAATGTATTGGATTAACATAAGCTACTGAATATTTTAGAATTATGTTCATTGTGTTTCATTTGAAGGTCAGGGGAGCACTGGTGGCCCACTGGTAACGGCTCCAACTTACGAGTTGTAGGACATAGGTTCGAACCCAGACAGGCGATTTACTTTGGGTAAATAATTTCATTACCACTGCTCTTGAAACGATGAAGGAAAACATCGTGAGGAAAACGGCATGTCCTAGAGCTAAAAATTCGAAGACATGTGGCATCTACTAGCCTGCCTTGGGCCTGTATGGTGGATTGCAACCGAGAGGAGGCCTGTGTCCCAGCAGTGGGAACATTATAGGCTGATTATTTGAAAGTCTTTGAAGAAACGCTTTGAAAGTGAATAAATCATCGCAGACGAAAAATATACAAATCCTTCAAATTTTTTGAGCAGAAAATCTGTTACGAACTACTGCAGAAAATGCAAAATTGCCTATTAAGTATACTACAATATACACTACTATATATAATCGTCGCACCGCCTCTGGGGTGCAAGGAAAGCATTTATCGTGGAATTGATAGATCCTATCTATCTATCACTGATTTTAATCAAATTCAGAATGACAGCATCCTATTTCCTACTAGAAATACCACTCTGTCATCCACAGACGGACAAGCGTGATGAATTGTGAGAGACCTAGCCTGCAGGTCGGTATTGTGTACGCTAAGTCCCGGTCTATAGGTATTGGTATAACATACATACCTAGCACAGATAATAAAAGTCAACCTTATGTAGTGCAGGCAGGCAATAGAATAACTCTGATGCATTCAAAATCAACATCAAAATCAAAAGTCATTTATTCAAATTAGGCTGAGAATCAGCACTTTTCGAACGTCAAAATTACCAAAGACAGTCCCACAAAAACGCCCGCCCTTCACCACTTTCTAGTCCTATCCCTGGGAAGAAGAAGTGGCGCAACAAACTCCCCAGCAGCACAGATGTCTGTTCTGTTAGAAAATAGTTGATTGTATACAATACTAGGAACCTACGAGTATATTCATAATTAACATTATAAGACCAGAACCTAAAATTAAATTTTTTGCCAGATGTCAGCTAGCCACGCCAATATACCAACAAATATAATAAAAACTATACGTACTCAAGCTAAAAAAGAATTAATTAAAATGTAAATAAAAACTTACTACCCAAATAAAAGCCCCCAGGCATAAAGGGCGTGACAGCTTACATATTAATAGCTGGATATGCATTGCTGGGTTCTGTTCACATAGCTGTCACTTGAAGTCACAAATGATAAACTAAGACCATCGAAGTAAAATAAATAAATAAGTTAATAACAATAACCTGTCAGTAAGCTAATTCTGGAGAAAGAACATAAACACTGTCTTGCGTTAAATTAGGGCGACCAACTATTCTTATCGTGTAAGTAGTCGTTGTTGAATAGTATGCCTTTAACCAAAGGTTGGATTTTACTTGAGCTTTAAATGCATTAAAAGGCAAGTCTAGCAAAGAAGAGGGTATCTTGTTACAAAAGGTTATACCAACCCCAACAAATGAGTTATGAACCTTTTTTCTAGTGTTTTCCTTATTTCTAGTGTTAACACTATGAATATCACTGTTTTTAGTGTACAAGTGTAAATTTCGCCTAATATATAAGATGTTGGCAAAGATGAATTGTGATGCAACCGTGAGAATACCAATATCTTTTAAAAAATCTCTTAGAGAAACTCTGGCACCTAGATGGTAAATTGCTCGAACAGCTCGTTTTTGAAGGACAAACATATTTTGTATATCAGCGGCTTTGCGCTACAGCAGAATACCGTAGGACATAACGCTGTGAAAATAACTAAAATAGACTAAACGAACGGATCGAACAGTCAAGCGAGTTTTGAATGAGGTGTCAAATATTTGTATTAGGTTTTTTGTTTGAAAGAAAACAGTGATAATATTATAGCAGGAGTGATGTAAAGACGTGCGCTTGGAATAAAAGTAGAGAAATCATCACTTTTCTTCCAGTACCCACTGATTTATATCTCGTGATTGGTCAAGAAAAGACAGCTGACTTCATTTGTTTTGAACATTGTTTTATGGCGGCTCCTACATCTACAATAACTTTGCGCAATATTTGTATTGCGTATGTAATATGATTGAATTAGCCTTTGCACTCAAACGATCCATTATTTTCACGCAATAACATTGACGGCCCATAAGCTTCAATGTTTTCGCGTGACCTGCGCAATGCTTATCCTACACGGTGCAATAAAATGTAAACTTGCTCAAATTTCTCTTCAACCACTGCACAATATTCAATATTAGATAGATAGATAGAATACTCTTTATTGTACACCATACAAATTACAGAAACATAAATATATAACATTTTACAAAGTTATATATTTTATTAATTCGCAATTATTCGTATTGTGCCATATAATTGAACGTGTAGCCTTCCTTATGTTAGGCCGATAATCAGATGGGCAGTTCTCGAATTTTAAGAACGTTTACACTTTACAGTCTGCACCCTAATTGCGAAACACACAATCAATCTCAATCTGAATCATTTTGAAGGATATTGCTAATCCATTGCTTCATAAGTTCGAAAAAGGTTACCTTCATAAAGTCTGCTCAACACGTAAATAACGCAATGAATGTTGTTGAACTGTCAAAATGAAACCGATTCTGATTGATTGTGAGTTACGCAATTATGGTGCTGATCTCAGTCTCAAACAGCCAAAAATACTACCGTCTAATTTACCTACATTTTTGACTAGTTTTTGACATTGATTGTCGCTGAGATGAGATTGCGACTAGATTTTGAACGTTTTTAATCACAAAATTCAATTCACTTTATCGATTTCGCCTTCTGACTCGAGTCATTTTTGTTCGACAAAATTAAATAGAAATGAACGATTATCTGCTTCTTTCATTTTCATTTTTTGAATTTTTTCGAGTGCAGCAACGTTAGATCGGTTCATTAATGAATTCAGTTTGTCTCTAGACACGTTTTACTTTAAGTGAAAGTTGAAGAATAAAAGACAAAAATTAACAAAAAGTCGCGTCTGATATCGAATTTAATGAAGTTTGTAAGTACCTACATTCATATTCTTCTTAAATTGTGTAAAATTAGCCTTAGGTTCATTATGTGGTGAATTAGGCCTTAGGTACATTATGGAAAGGTTTTCAACATTACATAGAAACTTAGGCGATTCAATATTGCCAAGATGGTTACTGCGGAGCTCAAACTGGTTTTTTTTACATAATCTCGTCACTATGCGGATAAAGCGCTACGTAAGCGTAGTCAGGAATCCATTAAACACCCGACCCGACCGACAACTAAAAGTTAACTTGTATACATATACGTACTTTATGTACATACGTACGAGTACAGCATACGGTAGGGATAGGTAATTTATATACAAATCATTTCGGGGAGTTTCCGCTCGGTTAACGGGTAGTTTAATCATAGTTTGTTGATATTAGGAGTCAAAGGAAAGCTGCTGACAATTATGAACCGATATTCATGAATTCACTACAAAATTGCAAATTACAAAAATGGGGAGGGAAAAAGCCATGCTTGCACCACAATTTATTAAATGCATTTAGTGCTAAACATATTAAAACATTATTATGTCTCTGTCAGCTCCAAATGATTAACAGAAACAGAACGATGTTTTAAGGTCGTCTAGCGGTAAATGTAATTTGTGATTTTTGGTGCAAACGGGTCTAAGAATAAGAATTTAATAATACGATTTTCAACTGAAACTGAAGGCTATTTGCTCGACATTTGAAAATCAAACGCAAAGACGCGCGTCTCTCTAACGTCTATATCAGGGTTGAGCTTATTGTTGGTCGAAAGAATATTTGCCTTATTGTGATTTCAAAACGACAAAAAGGTATCTATGTCCTAACAAAAACAGTGCAGCCATTTCTTTTGAAAACTTCAAGGTGTTTGCTACTTCACCACGGTGGCAACGATGACGTGGCGCTATCATTACCCAGCAGTCGGTAATGCATAGGCACAATATAGAGGTGCTGCTAGTTTCAAGCCTGCAGCAGACGCCTATAGAACGTATTCTGGAACAAACGGAGCCCACGGCCGCCCACACTCAACATCTGTCTAGACATGTATGTTAGCATAAGTGATGGGGTGAATATGTCGATAAAATTGTATGCAAGTACAATTTTATCGACACATTCACCCCATCATCAAAATGTTGGGACATTAAAATCATCATCATCATCAGCCTACAGCACTCCACAGCTGGCATAGGCCTCTCCAATTGCTCGATTCTCAGCAACGACACACACATAAGTTAATACTTATTATTTTTGATTTTTTTATCGCAACTACAAAGAAGAGTTATTTTAAATATTTTTACACATCACACACATCATAATTATATATTCATTTTTAGTTTGTGTTTAAAATCATGAAGCACAATACAACAATCAAAATCAACAATACAATACATACAATCAATACATCTACAATATCATTAACAAGGCTTCTCTACTATACATAAATAGGTGGGGGTATTTTATTCTCGTTACAATAAGGTTGCTGCTTATTAAGAATAAGGTTGCTGTTTACATGCATATTAACAAATCTTAAATACAATTTCTCCTTAATTATAGTTCCAGCAAAATATGAAGGATTTGTTTAATGTGGCTACGTCACGATCAACGACATGGCGCTAACCGCATACAGCTGCTACGAATAAGATATCATTTTCTTAATTAAAACAGTTTATAATGAAACTTGCTACATTGATATTATTACGTTCTTTTGCCTTTCGTTTAAATTTGATGAACTTAAATTTTAAATGATACATCGATATTTATCCCCCGATATCTGCAAGCACATCACTAAACCGTAGTACAATTGCAAGGCCACACGCTTTGTGCCAGCGACGAAGCTCGTCGTAAGTACATTTTGCTGACATTCCTTTGGACAGTTCATAATACATGAGAACACGGACTTTTGAACCTACAATAAACATGTTCCCGTTGGAATAAAACCGCCGTCAAAATTCCACAGATGATTATTTGGAAAGAGGTTTTGGAGAGGTAGGTATAACTATACATTCTCATTATCATCTTCCTGCTCTTGTCGCAGTGCTGCCTGGCGCGCCCGCGATAATATCACCATGTTGTCGCATCACGTGACGAATTATTTCTGTGTCGCAACGCCTGTCGCGTTGCGACACAGAAATAAGTCGCTCCTGTATGTAGGGTTGCGTGCATTTTCTTACAAATTTGTCTACTATACTACTATATTGCAGAATCGAGTCGCACTGTCGCGTCGCACCAGTCTGCGGGAGTCTCCTTTACTTGGGGTTGGCGCAACACTTTTTATTCTTCCATTCGCGACCGTAAACCGGAACGCTAGCATTCACATACTTATAGCTATACATTTTACCGCTGATTGTTTAAAGGGATGTTGATTGAGGTAATTACTCGTCTCATTGTCTTATTTTCTCAAAGTCAAAGCATCATGGATGATGTAGACTCTATAGGTCCAGACGCCAGCAGGTCAAGTTACCCGAAACTGTCATATTTTCCCAATCAACCTTGAACCTTAATGCTTTTAGCGATAAAGTTGAAAATGTACTAGAGAAATTTGACAGATTGTAGTAACTTGATGTGCTGGCATCTCTACTTTGCACGGGATGGTATACTGAAAAATGAAACAAAATAATTGCGCCGCTTGTTTTGAAAAGAATTTCCCGGACAAAAATTCATTGAATACCAACGCATGAGGCGAACTAATTTTTCTAAAGGTACACCTTCCTTTGTTATTTATTTATATAACGTAGGGTTGTTTAACACTGTACAAAGAAATTTGACGTGTGCTCTTCATTTAGGTCTCTGTTTCAGAAACTAATTTATTGTTTCATACCTTACCTAATTTTATGTTTATTACCAGTCATATGAGCTCTTAGCACAGTGGCGGCCCAGTGGTAACAACGGCCGTGACTTAAGAGTTGCAGATTGTAGGTCGCAGATTCGAACCGAGAGAGGCGCTCTACTTTGTGTATAATATTTCATCACCACTGTTCTCAAAACGGTGAAGAAATACATCGTGAGGAAACCGGCATATGTCCTAGAACCAAAAATTCGAAGACATGTGACATATACTAACCCGCATTGGGCCCGCGTGGTGGATTACGGCCCGCTCCATGTTTCTGAGAATAGGCCTGTGTCCCAGCAGTGGGAACATTATAGGCTGATTATGTATGGGCTCATAGCACGCATTGGTAATATAAGTGCATGAGTATATGATAATATGAGTTGGGTATAATTATGATAATATATTTGTCGACAGAAGATCAACAAACGCCGACCGAGCTGGCCGTCGGCGTCGTCCGTCGATCGCATGAGTTTCGTTGTTCTTTGTTACCTAATTACAGGCAATATTAAAATAACTCTAATAAAAGATATAACATTTTGCAATAACGTTATGCTTTGTTTTAAATGGAGTGAATCCCCTGAAAATAAACTTTTTTATTAATAGAAAGGACTCGCATAAACTAAAATGAAACATGGCCGCATAATGACTACGTTTTGATGCTAAAATGTGCTCGCTTTTTTACGACATATGAGTTTATTATTAATTTAGAATACTTACGCGGTTTACTGCCACCAAAGTTAGGAAAAATAAAATTACTTAAATGTGTTATTTTCTTCATGAGTTGTGTGGTGGGTTATGGTATTTATTCATGTGACTGGTAGTAAAACTCACGTAGATTAAATAACAGATAAAAGGGAAACCTCTAGAATTAAGATCCATCTGTACTCAGGTTCTTAATTTGCATTTCTTACATAACTTCAATTGTGTGCCTTACTTGGGAAGAGACTGGATCCCACGACACAGGGAATCCTAGTGTGGGATCCAGGGAATTTGTTAAATCCTAGCACCTAAGGCTCATTGCAATTTACTACTAGTCTTGTTTTGTTTCTATGTACCGTGCTTCTTTTCTGAACTGAATAAAGAAAGCTTTAAGTTTAAGTTTATCTGAACGGGAAATATTTAACTTCATCATCATCTCCAGCCTTTTTCCAACTATGTTGGGGTTGGCTTCTAGTCTAACCGGTCATCTGAAATCCACAACTCAGTTACTGGGTACTACGATACCCCTTGGTAAGACTAGTTATCAGACTTTCGGGCTTCTGACTTAGTGACCTTCTACGTAATGATGAAACCTTTTTTGAATTAATGATCCTCTTGAAACTTTTTACGCTTCTAATGATGCACATTTTTTTAAATAATGGAGACTCTTTACTTCTGGCCTGTCCTCACAGTTGGTACCTAAACTAGGATACCCAGATCAAACTGGTTAGGTTAGAACTGTGACAAATCACAAGCGACCTGAATGGATCGCAGTGACTAAGTTAGGGCACCCCAACCAAATGAGTTACGTTAGGTTAGAATGAACGCTGAGGAACAGCGGGTCGAGGCCTGCCGGGGGAGCGGTGAATGCTTATGTGCATCGCGCACCCCCGGCCATAGGCAGAGGTGGAACACCGCGGTGATTTTAACCGGTAAGAGTCTGGCATACCCCTCTATCACCTTCACGATGGAGGGAGTCCATGAGGATTTCCACCGAACAAAAAAAAAAGATTAAAACAAAAAGAGGTTAGAATTCTGCCTACCAGCGCGCAAACTGAGCGAGCGAAGCGAGACTTACCACGGAAGCGGCCGCTCAGTGCTACATCCAAGTTGGTCGCAGTTCCTTGGCTATTTAGTATTTCTAGGACCCCCAAAATACGAATTATTAGAGGTTCACAATGAAGCTTATTCATTATTATATATATATAGGTCATATAATTATGTTCAGTAATATTTTTAGGAAAGCAAAATGAGAATTATTTGGGATTCGATTAAATGTAAGCCTAAACCTATTTGACGATCTTTGTGACAGCTCAGACATTATGATAAATTTTCAGTATAGATTTCCAAAGCAAATATTATATTAAAGTGGTCGCCATAACCGCAGGTGTCAGCCTCTGTCATCTTAAGACTGTTAATATTTCAACAAGATTGATTGGTCGGCTTCTCAAGACTAAAGTTCACCTTCAAATAAACGGTCCTTCAACCACAATCTAAAAACTCATGTAAGTATAATAATGCTTTAAATAATTCAATAGATAACGCACGTTATAAAAAGTGCAATAAAAGTTTTGATGTAAGTGAATCTTGAATCGAAAGAAAACAATTGAAAACGATTTATGAAAATGATTGAAGAACGTATTCTCTAGTCAATTGATTGATAGATAAAATTGAATACATTAAAAATACAGGGTGGCACCATCGACGCGCAACCCGGACCATGGATTCAGTACATGATTTTGGACCCCTCTGCGTTGACATTTTTCGTTGATTATTATAAACAAAAAAAGGTGTTCCATACATTTTGACCGCATAGGTAGTGTAGGAAAAAACGATTTTTTTTTAAATCGACGAGTCATTTCAACCCATGGTTGGCAACAGGTTTTGCGTCGATGTCCTTGCCAGCCTGTATAGAGTGAGTATTTATTTGAATTTATTGTTCAAAGTATATCGTTGAAGGTTTTACCTGACGTGTTGTGGTAGAGTAAATCAAAGCCGGTTGTGGGTAAATCTTCTATAGAGATTTCCATAAATATCGACCTCGCCTCCTCCATCCATTGCAGTTGTTATAGAATATTTATTTTAGCAGGTACATAATAAATCAAGGCTCTGTACCATTGGCCAATAATGTGTTTAGTTTTTAGTATATATATTATACATATATAACTGGTACCGAGAAATTCTTTTGAAACATCAAAAAAGGGCTTAAGAAAGGCATGATCTATGACTTTTTTAATATCATGAATATTAAAAAATAAACAAACTGAATCAATCAAAAGTCAAAACAAGTCCTAACGCACACAACCGTTTTCTTTAACAAACAATCAAAATAAAATTTTAAATTAATTATTAGTACCTACCTATAATATCGCACAAGACAGGGAGCTTTGGAAGGAAAAATCTTTCTTACACACAAAATAGGCTAAAGAAAAAAAAATGCATGGTTCACATGAGTTGAACTTTTCGTCTAAGTAACTATCATCTTAAGAGAGCTCGCATGAATAAATTTTAATACCAAAGTAACGTCGTTGGCTTTTTAATCTAAACATGAATATGTATTAATAGTAAACTTAGATTTCTTTTTTAACATTATTTGCATTTTCAGTTTTATCGTTGAAGAAAAATTCGCCACTAAAAAGTACCTATGTACTTTTTAGTGGCTATTTCTTAGGCTACAAGAAAAAAATCGAATAAATCTTAGATAAGTACTTATCTAGAATGACGCAGTCAATCGACCACATGTGGGAATTGCAGTTTTTTTTTGTTTAACCATGTATTATGAATAAATTAAAAAAAAATAGCCATTGAATCAGGTCAGGTCATTGTGGGGTTATCCAAAATTATATTTAAAAAAGTAGATAAAAATTAGATATGCACCATCAACATCATATCTTTTGATTTTGCCACATAATTATGCATTTAACCGATTTAAATGCATAATTATGTGGCAAAATCTAAATCCAGCTATCTTAATTTAATTGCATAATTATGTGGCAAAATCTAAATCCAGCTATCTTAATTTACAGCACCTAAACCCAAGTTGCAAATAGGTCGAAATATCTTATATTAATCTTGTATCATTAGAATTTGTTTAGAAAAACCAAAATATCGGAGTGTATAAAGAAATATCGATATGTAATTAAACCGAGGGACCAATAGCTAACTTTCGAGCTCACTCCTCAGCCAATTTATTGTGACGTGATTGAATTTTACATTTAATTTCTTGATAAACATTTAAACAAACCAGCGTACAGATTCATACAAATCGTAGATAATCATCATAAATCATAAAGATTTATTTAAATACAGGCCAAGTTATAGTCAAGCTATCAGAAGATAATATTACGGAGTAGGAAAGAGTGCCGTATGCCAAATAAGCTGTGGGCCAAAATAACCACCACGTGGAGCCCTGACATAGCTAGAAGGCATCGCGGCAGACCCCGTAGAAGATGGCGGAACGAGCTGATAAAAAAAAACGACTGGATCGAAAGAGCATGGAGAGATGCAGGCTAATAGTAACAGTAACTAGAAAAGAGTATTTACTGTCATCCACAAATACTGAATAATGTAACAAAAATATTTGTGTTATTTACTTAAATTATTTTTATGTGATCAAAAATAATGCTCCAAAGAAGTCAACTGAACAAGTAAACCTGGACGGAAACTTCTCTTATTATATATTATGAATATTATATTAAGGGGAATATAATAATATGAATAATCTCATAGTATATTGGAAGCAATACTGACCATTTTACACAAAGAACCACTTAAAACCATTCCCATAACTATCTGAGAACACGTGAGTGAAAAAATGCCTCTCTAGCTCCCTATCGAATAAAATACCAGTGAAAACGGAACGAAAGGAACCGTTTACCCCAAAACTGGAAACAACAGCGTCTCCACTCTAGTTCGATTGCTTTTTTTCCGTCACAGACGAAATATTTAACGCAAGAAATCAGAACATCGCTAAAAGCAGCAAGCTTATCGTATTTCTGTTAATCATATAATTATCAACATAATGTGTTTCCCTGTCGAGGAAGTAGGAAAATAAGAAAATTTATTATCTTTCCTTGCGACTGAATATTAAATGTACGAAAAAGCTGAACCTATATGTTACCTAAAGTTGTCAAAAAATGAAAGGCCCGTTTTGATATTTGAGAATGCGTTCTTGACACCTGCCAGTTTCATACAAACGAATACGTGTTTTGCACATTTGATCTTTATTAACTACTACAACTGTTAATGTCAAAACGGGCCTTTTATTTTTTGACAGCTTTAGGTAACATATAGGTTCAGCTTTTTCGTACATCTAATATTTAGTCACAAGGAAAGATAATGAATTTTCTTATTTTCCTACTTCCTCGACCTCCTTCCTCTACCTATTATGCAGAATACGCCCTTGGGCTTTGAGTTGCGGACACCAGCCTAATATCATAATAAAATACCTAAGTATTATGGGAATACCGAATTCTCCTTTTTTATTTGGGCGATTAGGTTTCTTACTTCACTTGGCATAGTTATAAAATAATAAATGTTGAGGGCTTACCAACTTACTTACAAAAATAAAATCATTTATCATTATCATTTACCCAAACCCCTTCATTCGTTCGTCGTGGCAGCCTTTGGGGAAGCTCCATCTGACATCTGACATATACGTACGAGGACATAATATTATATTTACAGTATTTTTTTTGAGCCTTAGAACCACAGTTTACGTTTTATACACAGGAATTGAAATACGTATAACACAACTATAGGTATACTGTGTTCCACGAATTTGCACGACAATCACAACGGTACGTTTAGCGATTCAAAATTATTTACCAATCATTAATATTGCTCACCAAAATTAATAGTCGGGCACCATAGATTAATTTGAATGTCCACAGTTAAATATTTCTTCGACTATTAATAATAACAAAACCAACAGAATCCACAGACTAACAGAATTTCGGACTTGTGGTGGTGCTATGCCAGCTGTGGGATAAAGTGCGCTGACCGGGGTCAGCTGCAGGCAGCCTGTAATAATACAGCAGGTTTCGTTTAGAGCAACATCTACTTCCTTGGCGTGAGCGGAACGGTGCCATACTGGGCACGCAAATTTGCTCGCGGAGAATCAGAGTGTACTAGGCCAGTACTCCGGAGTACCTGAGGTGAAGCACCCTAGGCGGCCGAGGTTAGGCGCCTGAGCAAGTTGTTATGGGAACCGACTTTTTACGGCTAAAAAGCAGGCACAGCTTCTTTAAATCGACAGCGTCTCTGTTAAGAAATTCGGCCAACGCCTGTTGTAAACTGTGGCAGGATACCCTTCCCCCTCCTACTTACTACTTATCCACCACCAAAGGAGCATCCCTGCAGGGTGTCCTTCCTTACCTTCCGTGGTCAACTTGAAAGTCCCTGAACCGTCTCCGGACACAAGTGGGAAGATGCAAGTCGAACCTGATAAAGTGGGGCTACCTTGACGGAACGGCGGCGGTAGGGTGTGATTATATCGCAAACCATGCTCCACCTTCTATAGCCCTTTGTGTCCCAAAACATGCAATCAAAGTGACCTCTGCGCTGCCACTGATGACGCCATGGAAGTGGAAAGGTTTTCGGCCAACAAGATATAGAGTTCAGTCATGCCAGCGACACGAAGAAGAGGAAGAACAGAATTTTTCAAAAAACTGGCAAAGGGCTATTTTTACCCGAAAAAGTACGGGGATACTTTCAATTCTGGAGAAATACAAATTTTACACGCGGACGGAGTCGCGAGTACCTAAAGCTAGTTGAAATAAGCATAATGGATTTTTAATAGATTTATATGAATATAATAAGGACAAATCGAAGTCGAGTGGAATATCAATTTCCTGGCCAGAGTTTTTAACGAACAATACACAGTTGAGTGGGAGGCTTTCTTCAAATTTATAATCTCATCTCCGGCTGTTAAAAGATCTCTTGTCGAGGAGCTAGTGGTACAATTTGATCGCTCAAAATAACCTCGTGTAAATTCTGATTGGATGAGTTTGCAATCAGGTTGTGACCGTTTTTATAGGGATTATGATTAAGTTAACAATAATGTCACGTCATGAAAAATAAAACCGTAAAGTGATGGATTTTTAATGCAAAGAAACCTCGGCCTTTTGTTCACTTTTCCTGTTGACAGCAATGCGGGTGAAATTTTTGATGCCTTGTGATCCCCCCCCCCCCCCCCTTCCCACCTTTTTATATACTTGTACATATTATTATTTTCTTCAATAATATGAAAAAGTGTCTTCTTTATAAACGCAATTGTATCCTGTTACATATTTGGTGTAATTAATGTCAATATAGGGGAATATTCTACAGATAACAACAGGAAACCCACTGTTAGGAGTAAATACTATTAATTTATAACTGTTTATTTTTCCGAATAAATAAAATAAAATTCTACTGTCCAAACGATTGATTTAACTGTCCCACGCTTGCATTTGACAGCTTGCGTAACTAACTATTAACGAAACAGTTTAATCACTCGTCGTTGTCTGTCGGGAAAAACCTTGTCTACACTGATTTTGTATCGCTGCGGCACAATACTGGCATAGCATACATATAGCATGATCAGCCTATAATGTTCCCACTGCTGGGACACAGGCCTCCTCTCGATGAGATAGTAGGCCATAATCCACCACGCGGGCCCCCGATTATGGCCTACTGCGGGTGCGGGTAGGTAGATGTCACATGTCTTAGAATTTTTTGGTACTAGAACATGCCGGTTTCCTCACGATGTTTTCCTTCTCCGTTTTGAGAGCAGTGGTGATGAATTAATTTACACAAAGTAAAGCGCCTATCTGGGTTCGAACCTACGGCCTACAACTCATACTTAAGTCCCAGCCGTTACCACTGGGTCACCAGTATACTGATATTGGCATAGGTACATGGTGTATTTTCCAGGCAAGCCTTTGTACCTAAATCACATGCCAAGGCATGCGCCAATATGCACCAATTCATAAGTGCCTAAGGCCGAGTCCTGATCGATAGTAACTGCAGCGCGAGTACGCGATCGTCGTGATCGTTTATATGAGTTTAAAATTCCTACTCGTGCGATCAATCTAGTTGCATACATTTACACCGTTAAATTTTTATCGTTTTAATACTTAAAAGGGGTTATTGTACTCATCATTATGAAAAACTTTTACTACGGGACCAACTCTGAAATAGTGAAAAAAAAATCAGTTGATCTATACAGGCTGATTTTTTAAAGACCAACCAAATTTAAGGATGTGGTACAGACCATCAAACTGAACAACTTTCTCCATGGGACCAACATCGTAATCGCGAATAAAAATTCAGCCGTCCCATACATTTAGGTCGAGTAGGTATTGAAGTTTTCTATGGGACAGTTGATAAAATTTTGGCGATTACGCTATTTGTCCCATGGAGAAAGTTGTTCAGTTTGATGGTCTGTACCACATCCTTAAATTTGGCTGGTCTTTAAAAAATCAGCCTGTATACATTATGTCGAGTTATGCGAACATAAATCTATGGATCAACTGATTTTTTTTTTCACGATCAAAATTTAACGGTGTATACGTCTTTATTCAGGTAATATTACTAGCTTCGGCCCGCGACTTCGTTCGCGTGTAATTTTCGTTCCCCCAATCCGCTCCGTCGCATCGCCTGCCCGCCTTAACACTTCTTTTTCGCTTAGCGTTCTTTCTGACTTCTTTTGTTTTTGCTCGGCTCTTAAGGGTCCTGGCGTGTGATGTTATCTATATACAGGGTTATTTTTCAAAGACCAGTCAAATTTAAGGATGCGGTACAGACCATCAAACTGAACAACTTTCTCCATGACTGACTGATATATCAACCCACAGCCTAAACCGCTGGTCCTAGAGACATGAAATTTGGAGAGTGTATTCTTCGTGAAGAGTAGGTATCCACTAAGAAAGGGTTTTTCGAAATTCCACCCCTAAGAGGGAGAAATGGGGCATTTTCGTTTGTATGAAAAATCTTATTCCTTGAGTTAATAAAATTAAAACATGGCACGAATACTTATCTAAGTAAATTATGAAGATTGCCAGTTTTTGTTTTTCTAATGTACCCTCTCAAAGGTGATTGAGGGGTTTCAAAGTTTGTATGGAAGAATTTTAGCGCGCGATCCGATTTACTCGAGACTCAGTATTTATACCTAGGATCGAAAGCAAATAATAATGTTCTCGTGGGATCATGTCCGACATCCACGCGGGCGAAGCCGCGGGCAGAAGCTAGTAGCTTATATACCTTCCTCAAGAATATCAGGCTACCAATTGCAAAAAGATTTTTTCAAATCCGACCGGTAGTTCCAGATAATAGATAGATAGATATAGATATTATTAGTAAAGTTATACGAGTAGATTCAGGTAAACGATGACAATCGGTTTCAGTTCGGTCTCGACCTTAAGCACTTAAAGATTTTGGTCTGGTACCTAATTTCAATAATGTTAGTAGAAATGACGGATGGACTGTGTGAAAGATGATATGGCTGGAAACGGGGTGACTACCGACATGGCGACTAATAGAGAAGTATGGAAGACGAAGACATTTTGTGCCGAACATAAATACATTGGGATAAAGGCAAGACAATCGTGATTACCTGATGTCACTATTGTTTGAAAAATTGTTTGGGCCCAGGGTCGCAACGACTTATCGAGCTGTGATGTCATGTCGATCTGCCGATCTATTCTATTAAAATCTCACCATGAAAACTTAGGTGAAGTAAGCCTCAAGTGAGCTGTCGTTCCAACTTATGCTAGGTACACTATTGACAGTCGATCGATTCTGTAAAAATCTCACCGTGAAAAGTTAAGTGAGCTTAGAGTGAGCTGTCATATAGTCAATAGTGGCAATCCCTGGCATTAGTTGGAATGACAGCTCACTCCACGCTCACTTCACCTAAGTTTTCACGGTGAGATGGTTACAGAATCGCACTGCTCACTTCAATCTCACTTCACCTAAGTTTTCACTGTGAGATTTTTAGAGAATACACCGGGTGGTGTGTACTAGCCTCAATTGTAGCTATTCAGCTCTATTCTAACGCCCGTCATTCATTAGACTTGTCGTTTTGATACGGAAAGTTTATATCTAAATTGAAGATACACGTCTGTCCCAAACAGTGATATGATTCACGCGTGCGTGAAATTGTGCGGAAGCGAATAGCGATGTTGTTTGATGTTTATGTTATTGTTAGTAAATAGGAACGGACGGTTTGACGCCATCATGATTCCAGTGTAAGAGAGAGACAGAGCTGTACGTGACCGATAGCACCATCTCTTTTTCGCAATGGAATCATGATGGTATTAATAATTCGTAATAACAAATAACACTATGCCAACGCATTCTTTTTGTATTTTACTTGCAAAGTTTACAAAACTTACTTAGAAAAACATACCATCACACCTGTAATCCCTGAAGGGTTTGGCAGAGGTGCACGTATCGTACCACCCAAATTTCGGCACTTGTGTTTAAGCCCTATTGCCATCAACTGGGGACAAATCCAGACTCTGGCCTGCTTAGGATAAGGAAAAGTCCCTGTTAACGATTGAATGGATGTGCTTCCCTAACAAACTGCTGTTTTGGGCAGGGAAAAGCTGTTGGTGTGATGAAAAGGTTACAGAGAGATCCTATCAAGTAGTCAGCAACATCCTCTATCGGAGAATACGATTACAAATCGTTGTCCAAGCGTGATGAATGTAGCAGTGAATATGCGCTTAGAATTAAGTAGAAGATGATGATGACAATATAAAGATCTAAAACGCTAGCCAATAACCCGAGAATAAATTATAACATAACATCACACCTGTTTCCCCGAAGGGTTAACCAGACGAGTACCTAGTATACCCATCTTAAGTCCCTCGTAATGAGGGTCGAGCTGGACACAAATTCAGACTAGGCTGCTATAGAGAAATTCCAAATGGAAAAAACCGGTAACACTTTGCCCGACCTGGAAATCATACCTAGGACTCTATGCTACTATACCATGGGGTTTTGTCTACATCGTTAATTAGCATTACCTGTACTTAGGTATTTGCGTTTCATTGTAATAAATACTTCCGTAGATACACTAGTCTTTATATACCTACTGTTATTGTGGACAGATGAATTCAGAATTCAGATTAAAACTAAGTCATGTGCACACTGTGCAAGTTTCCGAACATTTTAATTAACAAGAGAAAGCGGGTATCTTGTTGGCACAAACCACACAATCATTCCACTGTTCTCAATTTCTGTACACATATCTTTAGGCTTAATGGGCATGGGAGCGCAAACACTATGGTAACAGGAAATTAGTTCCGCTTGTTGACACTGGCGGATTTGACAGGTAGTTTGTTGTTTCTTTGGCGATGTTGAACTCTACTCCTTGTGCCTATGTCACACGGTTCACTTTCACCTTACAATACAATTTTCGATAAAGCAACTGAATTTATTAGCGTAAATAAAAAACTGAATCATTCAAAGTCGGCCATACTATTTTTTTCTGCCTTTTAGGGCTGGTTTCACCAAAGTCAGATATCTTTTATCCGTGGAATAAAATTGACGTCTGTCAATTTTAGTATGGAACAACTGTCAAAATTCCAAAATTTATTGTCGGGATAACATTTAATAATAATTTTTTAAAATGTTTGGTAGAATTCGCCCTTAGGCAAAGTGCATTAGAATAGATAATTTAGCATGAGCATTTGATGTGTCTATGCATTTTGGTTAGGTGGAACTATTAATACGAGTATGTATCATTGCCATAATAATGTGTCATACATTGTTATGAGATAAACTCATTCAATAGCTGTTCAACTATTATTGTTTTCTAAATATAATCATTGATTCGTTAAATAAGTTTTATTAGTAAATGATTTATTGTTATTAGTTATCAATTGTTATTGTTTGTATGGACTACAAACTACCTACTATAACATAAATAAATAATGTTGAAGTATTAGTGTGTCTCCAAATAATATAAGGCAAAGCAGATGATGAGTGTGTCTCCAAAGTCCAAGTGTCCATCTTCTTTTTTTTTTTTTTAAGTCAACTAATGTCAGCCTTCTATAAGTCATCTACCATTATACCAACTACGAGTATGTCCCTATTCCCAAAGTGTTATAAGTACAGACGCCAGCAAGTCAAGCTACCCAAAACTGTCAAATTTTCCCAATCAACCTTGAACCTTAATGCTTCAGCGATAAAGTTGAAAATCTATTAAAGAAACTTAACAGATTGTAGTAGCTTAATGTGCTGGCGTCTGTACATTAATGGTAGCCAAGATACAGGCTGTGCCTATTATGCCTCCATATTGTAATTTTGAATGTTGAAATAAACGATTTTTGTTACTTTTAGTTTAGTTATGTTGGGGTCGGGTTCCAGTATCCGGATATAGCTAAATAGCAGTATTTTACATAGAGCGACTGCCTATCTTACTTCCTTAACCCAATGGTTAGTAATCCGATACCCTTTGGTAAGACTGGTTTTCAGACTTTCGGGCTTCTGACTAACCGTAACGACTGACAAATCTATGAATGACAGCCGGGACCGTGGTCGTATTTTCCGAGCCATGGAGGGGTCTCGATATGTAATGGCTGGTCACCCATCCACGAAACAACCTCGGCAAGTGTAGTTTAACCTTCAAGCGAGCCGTGCGGCTGTTACTAAGCCACGAGCCCCGACGTGTCAATTTATAAATATCTACAAAAAACTGCCCCGTGTGTCAATAAAATACATACTTAGTTGCGTTACTTTTATTGCTTTGGGGATTTCACTTCGTGACTTTAACTTCGAAGTGCAAAACGTGCTCATATAATATGTAGTTACTGTCAATATGTACCTTGTTCCCAATTTAATGTGCCTACAAACAGAGGTGACAATTTTTTTTTTTTCAAATTTTGTCTATGGGTCTACTCAGAAATAAATAAATAAACAACACCAACACACAACATAAACAAGATATTTTTTTTAACCAGTGCACAAACTGTTACCATGAATTCAGCACATGATTCTAGACGTAGAAATTTTTCATGGGTCATCAAAATGGAAATCAGCTGTTTCATAGAAAAGTGCAATACCTACGCGGTCAAAATGTATGGCAGTGCAAATTTTTTTTTATCAACAGACGAAATATCTCAACGCAGAGGATGCAAACTGTGACTATGAATTCAGAATCATGTACTGAATTCATAGTCACAGTTTGCGCACTGGTTAATAAAATATCCTGTATACAGTGACCTCCAAAGGTTAGTTAACATTTTTCCACTACAGCTGTGATGCCTCATTATGAACACGTTGACTGCCAGGCAACAGACACAATAGAAAATCTATTGTTGGCGGACACCGGTGACCGCGGTGGCAGTCAAAGCCTTAAAATTAAAAAAAAAATCAGAAATTACTTGATTATTTTTTATGATAAGTCAAAGGTAGTTAAATGAGTCAATAACAACGTTTTTATAGCAGTACAAATATTTGGATCACTAGAATTATAAATCATAATGTGGTGTGTCAAAGCTGAAGTGGAAAAGTGTCAACTATCTTTTGGAGGCCACTGTACATATATATACAGCGTGTTTTTATTCGTTTTTGGGTTACCCAAAGTTTTTACCTTCTAATACTTACTAAGGCTTTAGGCTTAAGTAGGTACTCTTGACTAAAAAAAAAAGATTTTTTCACGAGAAACCAGCAAAATATTCTACGTAACACTTTTACTACATAAAAATTTGAACTGGAATATATTTGCTGGTTCATCGTGAAAAAAACCTTTTCACTGTTTTATTATCAATTTTAATGCGCAACCGAACGGTTGTGGAACGAATGAAATAAATATAATTAATTATCAATGTGAGTTTAATTGTTGGTCATAATTAATAACCTAATTATGACCATGCACAGGAGTATTTATTTATAACTAGATGTGCCCACGACTTCGTTCGCGTAGCTGTTGGAAAACAATAATGTGTCTTTTTATTAAGTCTGCGCCGTTGGCCGTTTGGCCCTTTTGCGTGAATGTGACGCATGTTTACCCCCAACTTGTTTTTTTTGTGAGTTATGTCCTTTTTTCATGCGTCATGTTTGCCGCAAATAAATTCATTTTGTTTCTTTCTTTATTTATTTATTTATTTTATTATTTATGTACACACAGTAAAATACAAATTGATATGACAGAATTATAACATGAGTACAAAGGTACTGCTTATTTCTTAAGAAATTTCTTCCAGCAGACCTGCGAAAGGAGAAGTAAAAAAAAGAAATGTAGACGATAGTGTGTGAGAACAAGAAGAGAAAAATATGAATGTGTGAATTCTAAAACAAAAATATTAAATATATCTACACATATAGCGCAAAAAAAAAAACAAAATATATTTAATTAAATACATAATACAAAAATATATATACAAATACTCACAGTATAGAGGAAAGGTAATGCTCTTTTACTCGACGTTTAAAAAGAGAAATAGTTTTTAAATCACGAATGCTAGGTGGAAGTGAGTTCCACAATCTTACAGCATGGACAGAGAAGGAATAAGAATAGTAGCTCGTTTTATGAGGATGAGATTTAA
Source organism: Apamea epomidion (assembly GCA_947507525.1). NCBI lineage: Eukaryota > Metazoa > Arthropoda > Insecta > Lepidoptera > Noctuidae > Apamea > Apamea epomidion. Next base: position 9,613,007 of record OX382225.1, read on the forward strand.
GGATGGATCTTGTTCCTGATTCATGTGAGCCTTATTTCAAAGAATTTAAAATATTGACCTTTCCTGCAATTTACATTTATGAAGTAGCCGTATTTATAAAGACAAATGAAAACCAAACAATAAAGACATATATTTAAAATTTCTAATGTACCACACAAAACGGCTCTATTTAACAAAAGCTTCTTTGGCATGGCATCAAAAATATACAACAAAATACCTACTGACATTCTGAGCACTAAGGAACTTCAAGTATTTAAAAATAAATTACGTAACTTTTTAATTGATAAAGCATACTACACGATCCAAGATTTCTTGAATTATTGATTAAATTGTTGACCATGTAATTTGACTGTATAATGATATTTTGACATGTATAATAACTAAATTAGACATGTAAAATTATTTTAAATCTAATGACACTAAATAATTATTGTATGCCTATTAGGTAGGACATATTGGAACTTTAATTTATTGTCAAGACCTGTAACTAACATATGCCCACAATAAAGATATTTTGAATTTTGAATTTTGAATTTTGAATTTTGAATCTTAGGTGTGATCTACACGGTGCGGCGCTAGAGCGAGCGTAAGAAAAACGCTCACGCAGGTAGGAAGGATAAGACGGGTTGTGTAAGATGTTGAAGAGTAGACATAAAATCCGAGTGTTCCTGCGAAGGCGGATTGGGAGCCACTTGAGTTCCTTGCGAAGGTGTGAAACATGGTCATACTTTCGAAGACCGAAAACAAAGCGAATGCACAGGTTTTGCAAGCGCTCAAGCTTGTTTAATAGCTCCTCAGTAGCATCCAGGTAGCAGGCGTCGGCATAATCTATAATCGGCTGAATAACTGTTTGTGCCAAAGAAATTTCTTCGTCTTTCTTTCTTTATCTAAATGAAAAGTAGCCTGAGTTACTCCTTATAACATCAGTTATCTGCGAGTGAAAGTCCCATCAAAATCGGATCACCCAAAAAATAGACATACAGTCAGACAAAAAACAATAAAATTGTTTTTTTTTTTTTGCTATAAGTACCGTAACCGGAACCGGTGGGCACCTTTGCGCCGCGAACAGTTAGGGGCGGATTGTTTGAGTAGTTGTTTAACGTGTTGTTGTGACTATTATCATTGAAGATTTTAGTGAATTCGATTTTAATTATTTTTATGTTGTATGCACCAAACTAACATTTACTGTGCAATTACACCGCAATTAAGGAAAATAAAAAACTGTTTGATTTTGACATTACAAACAGACACTTCAATTTAATTTGTTTGTATAGAATTGGTGTATTGATGCAGAAACTAAACTAGTTTTAAGCAACTAAGCTAGGAAAGCCTTCGGCCAAAGCTTCCGCCTAAGCTTTAAGTCGATAGTCGCTAGTCGCTTGTCTACAAGACCACAAAGCAAACAATATCAGAACAACAATAGGCTTCAGAAATGAAACTACAGCATCGTTCACCGGCAGAATCTTTAACCCGACGCAATGCACCAGGTATTGAGTCGGGGCTCCACACAGAAAATATTTTAAAAAAGGAAGAAACACGAAGGGTTCCGTACTGGGATCTAACGAAAAACGCCGAAAAAACACGTTTCTTTTATTGGGGGTTGGCTTTGGTTTTTGACTTCATTTTATTTTAATTATTTGTTGTCATAGTGGTCACAAGATACTATTTTTCATTACCAAAGGTGACAGCCAGCAAAATATTGCAAAGAAATTTAAATTTTCACTCACTGACTGATTCTATACATTCTACACACATCAACACAATACAACTTGGACCTAAAACACTGAAGCACAGTTTCCCCTTACGATGTAGACACGGAATAAAGCATTTTTCGAAATTTCTACGGGATCGGGAAAAAGGAGGATTGCGGGCGAGGTCGATGGCAAGGTGCTAAGTTAGTAGAAAATGCCCAAATATTTGAAAGGAGATTATAATAGGCTATTTTCCTAAAAAATTCTAATTAGTCCCTCAGTTAGATTATCAAAAAATATTGAACCCGTATTTTTTCTTTTGTAGATATCGCCCGTTACTTTCTTGCGACATTTTTGCAAGCAAGTGACGTCACGATACCCCACTACCAAATTTTGACGCGCTTTATCTTTGTCATTTTTTGTTTGATTGGCAAAAGAAAAAATACGTGTCCATTATTTTTCGATAATCTAACTGACGGACTAAATATAATTATTATTTTTTTACCCAGGCAACTACCCTATTCCACCCCACTCGGTAGTATTTCTTACATGGGTATCAATCATACTCGTGTACAAAAGCTCACCTACTTTGCTATTTGTTCTGGTGCTTTCTGAGGTAGAAACAGTCTACTATATCATCTACGATGACAAAATATATCTACTAGTGCTCTTCAGCGGGAATATAATAGCTGTCAGTGGAGCTCGTGAGATATGGTCGCGACTCGCGCAGACAGTGGTCGTAATCTATTCAATTGGTGGAAGAAATTGTATACATCGTGCTACTAAGATCATGATTTATCTCTAAATATATGTATTTATGTGTTTATCTAGGCTTAATACTTCCTTGGAAAGTATTTCTAACTACACATTGTTAATGTTGTCTCGTGGCTAAATAATAACAGCCGCACGGGTCGATCTACGCTTGCCCAGTTCGGTTTGTGGATAGGTGACCATCAAGATCCTCCGTGCCTTGGAAAGCACGTTAAGCCGTTGGTCCCGGCTATCATTCGCAGATCTTTGCCAGTCGTTATGGGTAATCAGCAGCTCAAAAGTCATGACAACCAGTCATGACAACCAGTCTTGCCAAGGAGTATCGCGCTACCCAGTCACTGGGTTGTGGAGGTCAGATAGGCAGTCGTTCTATGTAAAACACTGGTATTCAGCTGCATCAAGTTCGACTGGAAGCTGACCCCAACATGGTTGGGAAAAGGCTGGGCATATTGATTGATTGACACTGTCAGTTTTTAAGAGAGTGAAAGGACTCGTGAGCGTACAGCTTTTAATTTCATTGTACGAATATTTCATTATTTTAGGAAATAGCAGAGATTTTAATTAAAGTGCCTACCATAAAAAACTTCCAAATAAAATATTTTTCTTTCTTTTCTACTCATTCCAAGATATTAAAATGGAATTTTGCCCCGAAATACGTTGTACATCTACGAATTAAATTTCTGCGCGGAAGTAATTCTGTTAAAAAAGTTTGTAAGTCAATATAATGTTATAATAAGTTTGATTTGCAATTAGGTGAACTTTTCACAAGGAAATGTACCGGGTACGTAGATACTCGATGACATATTTTATAAAGTTACAAAAGACGATACCTGCAAAGTTTTAGATACATTCCTAGAAACATAGTATAGTTACATAAACATCATGCCTTTTTTCTCTGAAGGGTAAGGCAGAGTAGTACCTACATTTTGCCAGTTATGTTTAAATTTTCGAACATATGAAGCAATGGATTAGCAATATCCTTCAAAATTATTCATATTATGATTGATAGTGTGATAAGCAATTAGGGTGCAGTTCTTCTTCATTTCAATTTCAAACCATATTTTATGCAAAATAAAGATACTCTATTAGTTACTAGTTAGTCCATTCGGAACTGTATAAGCTCGTATTTACTAATTCTTCTTTATTAGGATTATACTCTTAGGGTTGATTTTTCAATAGACAGATAGCTTTTAACTGAGGAATAAATATTGCGGTTTGACAATTTTTGTATAGAAAAATGTCAAATTATAAAAAAGCCATCAAAGAAAAATCAGCCCTTAATAAAATATTCAGGTTTATGAAATCGAATGAGTGGAACTAATGTTCCTCATCACAGCACCGAGGTTCCAAAATACATTCCAAGGGCGTTTTAAAAACAACCTAACAAAGTTTTGACAAATCTCGACAGATCATTTAAAAATACGTGGAAAATCCACGTATTTTTAGATTATAACAGGCTCAAAGGCATTTTGACAAAGTTGTCAGTGAGTCTTGGATTTTCGGATGTATTAGGTAAACTTCAACGTTCATTTTTTTCTGTAAATCACTTTATTTCAAAAGATCGTGGAACGCATTGGAGTCTAGTCGAGTGTTAGGGGGGAGTGTTACCGCTACCCTGGAACATAAAGGGCTAAGGAAGGAACACGGGTGGGTTTTAGTCAGTAAGAGTCTAACACTCCCTTCCGCTCCACCCAGAGCGGGAGGGGCCATTTAATGATTTCCCATCCTCAAAAAAAAAAAAAAAAGCGGGCAGCTTATTGCTATTTGTTCATTAAATATCGTATAGTGATAATTATATCGCCACTTTTTACAAAGCCAGATGGATATATCATCATCAGCCTACAGCAGTCCACTGCTGGACATAGGCTTCTCCTATTGCACGCCATTCAACTCGATTTTCGGCAACTGTCATCCAGATGCTACCAGCCATCCTGCAAAGATCGTCGCTCCATCTAGCCTGAGGGCGTCCTACCTTACGTTTACTGACGCATGGTCTCCACTCAAGAACACGTGTAACCCAACGGTCATCAGTTCTACGGCTAATATGGCCGGCCCATTGGCACTTCAGCTAGCTAATTCTGTGGGCTATGTCGACAACTTTGGCTCTCTGTCGGATCACCTCGTTGCGGATTCGATTCCTCAGAGAGACTCCAAGCATAGTCCGCTCCATAGCTGTATATAGCAGATGGATATGCAGGTGTATAATAGATACAACAAACACTATCCCTGGTTTGACGACCAGGCACTTACTGCGCGAGTTAGAAGTGAGGAAAGATTGACTATGTAGCAAGCAGGCCTAAGAGGTAGGACATGAGGTTTTACCCTACGATGTCCTCACTGACAAATTTTTAGTGCAGCCATCTAACGGACCACAAATTTGGTTGAAGAATTTATTGATATTTACATTGTAATGTCGCATCATTTATTATAAATCCATTGTTAATTAATATATTGAATGTGTACGGCCACTATAATTAGTGGCTTGATGAGTAGGCATTGAAGCTTTTTCCACTACCTAAAACTATGTTTTACATAAAACTGTGTGTGCATACACACGAACGGCTCGCGTTCATCGACAACGTAACACTCGTGTATTTCACGTTTCAAATACATGGCTTATTCACCAACTCGACACGAGAGACTGGACACACGTATGTCCAGTTGGTGAAACCCAAAATCAGTATCACTTATTATTTCGTTATCACGAGCGGCACATTGTCGACGGCAGCCGTAGACATGTTGACAGCTGCAGTTTCCTCTGCCGTTGACGCGTGCTAATGAGCCCTAACTCGATGGGTTTAGGTACTATAATAGGCTGTCAAGGACAAGCTTACCCGCCTTCCGACTACGTTATCAGACCTCGATACTAGGTAACTTAATAATGTACTGTCATCGAAACAACTTATAGTACAGGGAGCTGTACCTACTTAAAGTACAGAAGTTGAAATGCACTGCTTAGTTTGTACTTAGTCATAGAACAAAAAAACAGTGCAGTTCAACTTCAACCCTGCTATAACAGCTGGTGGTAAGCCTCTTGTACATTATGTAAAAAGGCTAATGTGTTTAATGGTTTAATCAGAATCTATGTCGTTATGGTAAGGTGTATGTCATAATATAAAAATTGGTTGACTCATACAAACACTTAAACACACGCCTTTTTCTCATGGGGGTAGGCAGAGACTATAGAACGCCACCTGCCACTCTACCCCGTTGCCTTTATCCACGTTCATGCATATGGTCTGGTGGTCTGGCGTATATTGATTCATGTTGTTTTTGTTATTAATCATGTATTTGGTATATAAACATGTGTTTGTGATGACTGTAAATAAACTGGTAGTATTTAAGTGACAGCGGATTCGAGTAGAAGTGCAGATCGTGCTCTCCTTTCAAGCAACATGCAGTATTCAAGTCACCTCTTAGTGAAAACGTACATACTTATTTTTACAGGTAAGTCTTTATTTTGTTACGCCCGCCGCACATGCTTACTTTTTTTTGTTATGGCTGAAAAGCCTGCTCTTGCTCTGCGTGCCCAGAAGATGCCTGTTCACTCTTGCTTTGAAGGCAGACGGGTTAAATGTGGAATGGAACATAGACGCTGGCAGAGAGCTCTACACTTTGGCTGTGCACATAATAAAAGTGGAGGAGAAGTGCAGAGCACGACTGGTCTGGGATATCAACCAAGTGTGGATGGTACCCTCCAGTACGTCTGGTAGTCCGGTAGTAAAAGGGCGATGGTGAGATCAGGTCGTTGAGCTCCTGCGCACACTCTCCGAAGTACAGTCTGTAAAAGACCGACTGGCAAGCAACATTACGCCGATGAGCCAGGCTGTGAACCCTAACCATCAACGTCTCGTCGCCTGTAAGCCTTTAAAACTGCACTACACTCGCAAGTGTGTTACACTCGCACACTGACACTGACATTGGTCGATACGTGTGCAACCGTATTCGTCAACAGGAGTCGTACATCGGTGACATTGGTGATGTGAACCAAACAAGTTTGACACCATAGATTAAAGTTTAGAATCCGCCACTGAGACTCTAAAAACGTGTCTCAGTCTCAGCTGCCTAGGGCCACTCGCACGATACGCGGGTCCATGCTCAGGTACGTCTGTGAATGTGTATGTGAGAGCAAATGCGTACTACGCCTATCCCTATTACGGCATAGGTTTCAAACGCTGCCAGTCGCCCGCGGCTCGTGATGACTAATGCGAGCGTGTGTGAGCATGTGCGGCGGGAGTTAATCTCGGTCCTGGTTCGATTCCCATGTCGGACAAAGTGTTATTGGGTTTTTTCATTAGTAATTTTATAGTAACAGCCCGAGTTTGGAAGTTGGCGGTGTGATAGCCCCGTGGCTCTGAAAGCACATTAAGCCGTTGGTCCTGCGCCTGATCTCTCTCCGATCATGTTGAATTGCCGTCCCATCGGGCTATGAGAGTGAGGGAAGAGTGAGTGCACCTGTCTGCGCACACACTTGTACACTATAATATCACGTAGATGGCTAGTTTCCTCTGAGATTGGTTGCCATGGCCTAAATGCGGTTTTGAGGATATACACCACAAAGTAATAAGAATACAATACAATAAGTTCGGTGCTCAACGGAAAGAACCGGCACAGTCAATAATATTAATGTGTTCATTGTTTTTTTTTTTTCTAGCTACTTGGGGCTCCTGTTGGCAGTTTTTTACGGTGTTGACAGATCTCCAATTGGACAACTCAATAGCTGATCCCAGTATGATTTTTAAAAATATTTTATTAGAAATAATCAGAATTTTTTCTTGCTTACCGAAGTGACGTCTGATTATATTACTTATATATTTATTGGTTAAAAAGCTGTCAATACAACAAAAAAAAAAACTTATGAAGCATGAAAATCTCTTTCCAGAGGGAATTCACAGTGAATATCAATTTGGTAATTGCGCTACTGAGAACAAGATATTTTATGCACACGTCCATTTGAACCACTTGGACGTACTGGGAAAAATTATAGTCAGAGTAAGTGTCCAATCGTATAGTCGTAATTAATAAACTGCTTTGTCTTCTTTCGTTTCGTGGGCCCAGTTCAGTCTACGTTCGGGAGCGACAGCGCATGTGATGCCGTTTGGCGGTCTCAAAGGTGGCGGTGACAAGGGAATGGGATGCTACAACGTCTCATCCTATGCGTAGCAACCTCGAAGGCGCCCAATAATCTCCATCCGCCATTAGGTGACCAGCAGCCGAAGGACTTGGTGGAGTCTGTAGCTTCAAAAGAAGCAGGCTCAAAACAGCGGCGTACTGTGTCCCGCGTACGTTTCTCAGGAAGAAACGGGCGTACGTAGGTAAAGTCTTCTCCATGATAGCTACGGTGACGGCCGTTTGTTACTGACTCTATTGACTCTTATTCTCTTATTAGCTTTCGGAACATTTGTAGTACCTTCTAGCAAATGTTTGTTAGTTTTTGACTGATGCCTTTACAGATATGACAAGTAGGTACACCACACGAATTAAAAATTACGTGAAAATCAAATTAATTAACTGGTTAATGTCATTCCAAAAATTTCTAACCACCCAGCAATACTTCACGATGTCCTCATCTGGCTACCTAGCCAAATCATAATGAACATTATATTTCATCAAATCATTTATTTGTATGAACAAATTAACGCAAGTAATTTTCATATTCTAAAGGTAGAAAATAGGTCCCTCCTAAATATGATCTATACGTGCAAAAACATTCAGTATTTTATATTTTTAATATTAGGCTGTCTGGCGGGTTTGAGTCAGTGCCTCTCACGGCGCACAAAACAAAACCGCGAGCCATTCTATACAAATATAATCAGCCTATAATATTCCCACTGCTGGGACACAGGCCATTCGAGAGCAAATGAGCTGTGATCTACCACGCGGGCCAAGTGCATATTGGTAGATGTCACATGTCTTTAAATTTTTGGTTCTAGGACATGCCGGTTTCCTCACGATGTTTTCCTTCACCGTTTTGTTCACACTGGTGTTAAAATTATTTACACAAAGTAAAGCGCCTGCCTGGGTTCGAACCCACGACCTACAACTCGTAAGTCAAGGGCGTAACCACTGGGCCACCACTGCTCCTCTTTGCAAATAAGTCTTTGATAGAAAATATTGTAATGTTTTTCATAAACATAACAATATTTTCTATCAAAGACTTATTTTATTTATTTTTTTTGTCCTCGTAAGTGTGTTGAAAACCGTCGTATAAAACCCGTGACCATTGTACTATTTCACATTATGGCTGTTCAAATCAATTGTTTTTCTTTTCTTTTTCAGGGCTGGATCGATGTAATGAGAATACCAACATGTATCATACTTAGAGGATATTCATACGATTATGATCTCCTACAAAGTACTACGTACGCCTTCCAGATTTGTGTGCCACGCATTACCTACTGTCACTCGCATCGCAGATTTAAATTGCACTACTACGAATGGTACATACCTCCGGATGTGTCTGGTGGTATAGATTGGGATATTTTTTTCTTTGGACCGAACAGCATGAGTTGGCAATAATTTCTTTAACATCTCTTTCAGTAGCTATTTTATAAAATTCGTTTCGGATCTCATTCAAGTGAACCATGTAGAAACCATGGCGGCTTCTGCTAGTGGCGGCATTCAATATCAGAATCAGAATCAGAATATTTATTTGTGAAACATAGGTATTTATATAAAGGTCTTAGGTTAATTATATAGGCGCTATGTTTTGCCGTGAAGGCGTTCAAATATTGTAGAAAATAAAAGCAAACAATAAAAAAATAAAAAACTAACAGATATAAATAAAATTAAATACAAGAAAAAAAACTATTTTAAATTTAATTAAATATCCTAATAAAATCTACAATTAAAGATAACCTAAAACGAGAAACATATATCTTAAAAATATTTTAAAAAATTACATCATATGTTTATTAATTGCACACGACATATTAAAAATTATCATTTATAAAATCGTCTACTAACATTTTTCAGTAGAGACTTTTCTTAAACTTTAAACTTGTCAACGCTTTCCATACAAACCAGGATCTTTTGGCGCTTGAATGAGGGAGGCATAGATGGTAAACATTTGCGAAATTGTTTTGTGAAATAACAAGATGGCGGCTTTAGTTCCAATTTTCCCCACGCGCCAACTATAAATATTTTATTGTTTAGTACACATGGCTACACATAAAGCTATATATAACCAGTATAAGCTGACTTCTGATTGTACGAAAAACCTATACAGCTAAAAATGGAAATGTTTAGCTTGATGTGTAGCTGTGTGTACCAACGAATGCAGTTTAATGTTTAATTAAGCAAAGCTCAGGAAAATAAGAGATTTTCTGCGATAAAAATTCTAGCGAAGAATTCTCACCGAGTTTTTTTTTGTCATTAGATATAACTACTGATAGAAATATGCCAAAACAAAGTTCTGGAAAGATCCCGAAAATGTTTTTATTGCAAAAATCTCGTAAAGCAGTAGTTTTAATGTACATAATATTAATAATAATATTAATAATAATAATATTCTAATAATAAAGCTGAAGAGTTTGTTTGTTTGAAAGCACTAATCTCTGACTCTCTCAGACGGATTAAAAAAAAATCTCTAGTTTGCATTTGATATCCCAATTCTTGAGGAAGGCTATAGGCTATTTAACATCACGCTATAACTCTAAGGATCTGAGCAAAAAAGAAAAAAAACAGTATAAGAGTACGCTAAGCGAAAGCGAAGCGAAAGCACAATCAGACGATGCTATGCAACGGGGTGGATCCTGGTAGCAAGAAATTTTACGCGGACTTAGGCGCAGGCAGAAGCTAGTACTCAATATATGTACTGCATTCCACAATGTAGACTTAAGTGGTAAGTTTTACCTTTGTAAAACCTTCCACCTTCCTTCTTCCTTTGTAATGATCATGTCTTTACATGATCATTACAATAAACAGTTTGGCTCTACTGATATTATGTTTCTCAGCAAAGCTATATTTAAGAGTGAAATGCGACTATTTTAAGAGATCATAACCCTGGTAATTAGCTATTATGTGCTTTTTAATTTGTTCTGCTAACAGCTAGCTATTCTATACAGTATAAATTATAATTAATTATTATTATCAATTACGTTATCTGTGGATAACGTCTTGAGTAGTGTATTTGTTACTTTTATTATAAGTATTTATATTGCGTGCCTAATGCTGTTTGTTATTCCTTTCAAATAAAATAAAATAAAATCATTGTGGACGGGCTCAGCAAAGTAGGAAAGAGCAAGAGGGCTTTAATTTGATTAATTAGTTGGTATACTGTAAATATTGAAAGCAGTGGTGGCCCAGGCCCAGAGGTAACGGCCGCCACTAACGAGATGTAGCTTGTAGGTTCGAACCCAGGCAGGCACTTTGCTTTGTGTATTTAATTTCATCACCACTGCTCTCAAAACGGTGATGGAAAACATCGTGAGGAAACCGGCATGTCCTAGAAGAGAGGAGGCCTGTGTTCCAGCAGTGGAAACATATGTAGGCTGATCATGCTACTGTAAATTATATATGTAATGTAATTATTTTATAAAACATGTAATTGAAATATTATAATTTTATAATAGCATTAAGATAGTATACATTTTTAGTTAATTTATGATGTATTAAATTTTTGTTCCTCGTTAGAATTATTTCCGGTTTTTATTAATAATTTAATTAACATGACTAGAGTAAGTAGGTACTTGTTGTGCACCCTTTTAACTCAGGCTTAATCTATTTTTATGACGTAATATTTTGACGATATTTTCGCTTGACGCGTAAAACTGATGGTGCTTTCAAACCAATTTGCATATATTTCTGGAAAGGATAGGCAGGGGAGGGTTGGGATTTCACGTTATTCATACTACGAGCATCTTGTTCATGACTTTTATATGCAGAATTAATTAAGAAAGAAACATTTTATAACAGGATATGACGTAATAATAGGGGTTAAAGTATGAAATTGCCGTTTTATTGTAATAGGTACTTCGAATTGACATAGAACCTTCATGGTTTGAGATTTTTGAGTGAAACTTTTTTCACATGGTACCTATGTAGTTCTTCTTTTAAAAAATGTGCAACATTTGATTATCGACTTTCAGTTGTTTTTTTTATTCAGCTTAGACAAGAAAGATGGATACTTCGAAAATTCGAGTTATTTTTGAATACGAGTTCCGACGCGGAACTAACGCGGCAGAAACAGCTCGCAATATCAATGTTGGGATTGGAGAGAGGACTGCTAATGAACGCACCGTGCGATTTTGGTTTAAACGCTTTAGTGGTGGAAACTTTGATTTGAAGAACGAACCACGTGGAAGACCGCCCACACCGGTGAATAACAATGAATTGAAAGAGATGGTGGAAGCCGATCCGAGCCAAACTACCCAGGAATTCGCGGCATGGTTTAAGGTTACCTTACCAACAATATTGACTCATTTTAGTCAATTCAATAAAATAAAAAAATATGAGAAATGGGTGCCTCATGATTTGACTGATCTGCAGAAAGAAACGCGTGTTGAAACTTGTGTTGCCTTGTTGAATCGATACAGAAATGTAGGAATATTGGATCGAATTGTAACATGGTGATAAAAAGTGGATTCTTTACGATAACCGTAAGCGAAAAATGCAATGGCTGACCCCAGGTCAAACGCCGCAACAGTGTCCTAAAGCAAAGCGTACCAATAAAAAGGTAATGACAACTGTTTGGTGGTCTCAGCATGGTGTTATTCACTATAGCTTTCTCCGATCTGGTCAAGCAATAACGGCAGATGTCTACTGTGCCGAACTCCGAACAATGATAGCAAAACTAGCAGTGAAACAGCCCCGACTCATGAATCGATCTTCACCATTATTGCTCCATTATAACGCGAGACCTCATACAGCACGAGAAACCGTTTTAACTCTACAGGAACTGCAATTAGAAACCGTTCGTCACCCTCCGTATTCGCCAGACCTTGCTCCAACGGACTACCATTTTTTTCGTGATTTAGACAATTTTCTACGAGATAAAAAGTTTTCTTCTCAGGAGGCAGTACAAAATGCTTTCACACAGTTTGTCGAATCTAGATCACGACAGTTCTATCGCAAAGGCATAAATGACCTTCCTATTAGACGGCAGCAATGTATAGATAATAATGGTAATTATTTTGATTAAATAAATATGTTAAATTAAAAAAAAAACGAATTTCAATTTTCCAGTACAAATCGGCAATTTCATACTTTAACCCCTAATACCAATAAGGGCTGATTTTTCAATCGACCGATGATTTGTATTCGTGGAACAAAATTATTATTTAGATAATAATAATTATTATTTACGTTCTTGTGTGCATGAACTGTCAAAAATTCAAAATGATTCCTCCGATAAAGTTGGAAAAATCAGCCCTAAAGAAATTAAATTCCAATAAATATTCGCAAAAACCTGAGGGGCAATTCACGTAATTTTAAGAACGTTCACAGTCTGATCTCAGTCTCAATCTGTCAAAAATAACTCTAATTTCCCTACATTTTGACAAATTTTTGACATTTGTTTGTCGCCGAGATGAGACTGCGACTTGATTTTGATCGTTTTAAATTACGAGAAATGACCTGCTGACTTTCAGGACCAACGATCAATTGGTTTTCTGAGAAGATATCGTAATTGTCTTTATGCACAGTAGGAATATAAATATTTTCGGTGATTTCATCGAGTGTATTTTATTGGATTAACCAACAATTGGTTTCGCTAATACAAACACATAATACATTTGTATACAAAGTAAAATAACAGTGAATCGGTTACTTGTAGGTAAACACCACATGCATAAAACAAATAATCAGAAAAATAAGCGATAAAGCGCTTTACTTTCTAAATAGTTTCAAAACCGCTGCTCTCAAAACGGTGACGGCAAACATCGTAAAGAAACCGGCATGCCCTAAAACCGTCGAAGACATCTAACTAACATCTACCAACCCACACTGGGCCCGCGTGGTAGATTACAGCCCACTTCCTCTCGAAGAGAGGAGGCCTACTTATGTCCCAAAAGTAGGAACATTATAGGCTGATTATGGAAATTATTATTGCATAATCAATATTTTAGACTTATGTGAAATTGGTAAAATTTTACAACATGGGTAAAGTTGATAAGGTACAAATTAAAATTGATAAATCATTATAAAATTGATTGATCATCGGCAAGTACTTACACAGAGATGAAATATGGATAAATATCATCTGCCTAGCCTTTTGCCAACTATGTTGAGGTCGGTTTCCAGTCTAACCGAATTGATAATATAATTAAAAATGATTAACAAAACAAATTAAGTTCATTGAATTGATAAAATTGGTACAAAATAAAAGATAAAATGATAAATTACTAGGATTATAAATCTTTACTAGACTTTGTTTCGCAGTTTTGCTTTTAATTTAAAAGACCATGTTGCGTCGACCCTAAATAAATTGAGTTATGGTCAGAAGAATGATGATGAATTACCGTTAATTTCACTAATATTTCTGGCCTGTTACATAATAATACGTAACAGCCAATAATTTTTAATATTCATGTATTTAATCAAACGTCTATAGTTTGACCGAAACTGCTGTACAGCGCCTTAGGAATGCGCGGCGAGGCGGGAGGAATGCGCGGCGAGGCGTGGGGCGGGACGCCGTGAGCGATGACGAATGAGCGGCCTGCACTGCCCCCCGTCTCGCCGCGCACCTACCGAAGGCGCGGTACAGCGGTTTTGGTCAAACTATAGTAATTTCCATTTTACCCCTAAATACAAGCTGTTGTTTTGCATCCTTGTCAAATTTCAGGAGGCTGTTATGAAAGACATAAATAATCAAATAAAATTACGATCCCTGGTAAATATTGAATACACACTTGTTTTTTTAGTTATTTAAGTTTGTCAGTATTTCAGAATACACCACTTTCAAAGAACAGAATCGCGTTATGGTATCGTATAAGCGGCCGCGTTTTTATGCGTGTGTAAAAGGGCAGTTACAGTGCGGTCTCATGTGCAGTCAAATGCGTGTCCCACACAAGCCGATTTCCGAAAATTAGAAAAAAACACCTACTTATTTTATTATTAATTCGTGTCGAGAATCAGTAGCATAGTTACCTCCTTGAATTTGACGAGGATGCAAAACGGCCTTGTATAAATCGAACACTGCATTATAATGATTGTGCCTCTTTTTGTGAACCTTAAATAATATCCAATTTGGATTCCCAAAAATACTAAATAGCCTAGTTACTGTGACCAACTTGGATGTAGCGCGGCTAGTTTCGTTACTGCGACCAATTTGGCTCGCACGTGATTGGTCACAGTTCTAACCTAACCTAAACCGTTTGGTCGGGGTCAGTTACTGCGACCAACTATAAGAAAAGGTCAGAAAGATAAAAAGAGGCTCAATCATTAAAAAAAAGTGTGTAATTAGAAGCGTAAAAAGTTTTTAGAGGTTCATTAATTTTAAAAGTGTCCATCATTATGTTAGAAACTCTTTGTTCGATAGTCTGATTTCCGGAATTGATGCATTATTATTTTAGATATTTAAGTTGATCATATTATTATGTTGATATTATTAGCTGTATTTTAATTTAATACAATATTTAAATACTGTTTAGAATTAATTAATAAACTTAGGTGTTATCGCACGCACTACTTCCGGTTGCATTCCATATTTTATTTAAAATGTCAATCGAGGCGGTATCCGGTAAAAAAGTAACGTGTGGTGGGAAGTAGTGCGCACGATCGGTAGTCAGTCGTCGTCGAACAGTTGAAGTGTTAACAAGTTGAGTTTAATAAAAGTTGTGACGTAAAAGTTAATAAACACTAATATTTCGACAAATTGTTTTAATTTCCCTGGACTTTAATAGTTCAGAAGTGAGATATAATCGAGATAGCGATCAGTAATCGCCCTCGGTGAAGGACTGAACGCCCATAAAAAGGTACGTACGTAACAACGTTAAAAGCTAAATTAGGGCATATTTAAAAATAATTTAGTAACCCTATGTTTAGTTTTATTTTATTCATTTTTTTTTCGTTTCTCTTCTTTTGTTTAATATTTAAAGATATGTTAGAAATACTAAAGGGATTATACTTGCATAACAATTTTCTTAGGTAAATAATAATTTAAAGAACATTAACTTTTTGTCATTTTTGTATTTTTAGTGATCATGACTCGCAAGAGAAAGTCTAGACAACACAGAAGGGAGTCATACGACTCTTCAACAAGTGGTTCTGAGCCTGCTGTGCGGAGCCGTCGCCAAACTCGTCGCAACCGTGATGAGTCGAGTGAATCGAGAACCAGCAAAGAGTCGACTGATCACAATGCAACTCGCGGTGGTCGTGGCTCAAGGCGCCGTGGTGCGACGCGTGTTGCAACGCGTGACGATACGCGTGATGCGTCGCGATCGCGCCATGCGTCGCGGGTGTGTGATGCGTCACGATCGCGCCATGCTTCGCGGGTGCTTGATATGTCGCGGACGCATGATGCGTCGCGGCCACGTGATATGTCGAGGGCGCGTGATGCGTCGCGGGCGCGTGATGCGTCACGACCGCGCCATGCATCACGGATGCGTGATGCGTCGCGACCGCGCCATGCATCACGGATGCGTGATGCGTCGCGATCGCGCCATGCATCGAGGGCGCGTGAGGCGTCGCGATCGCGCTATGCGTCGCGGGAGCGCGATGCTTCACTGTCACGCCACGCTTCGCGGATGCGTGATGCGGAGTATGACGCGACGCAATCGCGAGATACCTCACGTATGCAAGACGCGCCAGAAATACTGAAGACATCGTATACTCAAGATATAACAAGAGTATCGCGTTCAGATACTACACCAGCAGTCGCCCCAGCAGCGGTGAGTCCCTTTGATTCTATGAAAGTCGCAGATACTAATACTAACATTTTAGTTTCGGTTTTTAAAGAATTCATGCAGACCATGAAGGCAGACGGGAGTAATGAACGTTTTTCGGTTTTGAATGTGATACCAGAGTTTGATCCCAGTAAACGAACTCAAACAATAGAAACATGGTTAAGTAAAGTTGACGAATGTGCTCAAATTTATAATTGGACTGAAAGGCAGACTGTCCACTATGCTCTTCCTAAATTAGCGGGATTGGCTCAGAAATGGTATCAGGGTCTACCTACCCTTCTGTTTTCACGGGCTGAATGGCAGAATAAATTAAAATTGGCATTTCCAAGTGACCAGAACTATGGTCAGTTGTTAACGGAAATGCTTGCCTGTAGGGCTGATTTTGGAGAGTCTTTAGAAGAATATTTTTACCAAAAGGTAACATTATTGAATCGCTGTAATATACATGGTAAAAATGCAATAGATTGTATCTTGTATGGGATTGAGGACAGGTCTGTCAGAACAAGTGCAGAAGCCACACAGTTCACAGAACCTGATAAATTATTAGTTTATCTCAGAAATATAAGAATGACTAAAAAGTTTAACAAGCCAAATTCAAACCTGCGGGCGAGCAATGCTGATAACAAATAGCCTAAGACATTAAAAGGATCCCAAAATGATCATGATAATAGGAACAATAGAAACTATAGGCTTACAAAGTGTTATAATTGTGGTGAAGAGGGACACCCATATTTCAAATGCAAACAACCAATCAAGCGTTGTGATAAATGTCATCAAGTAGGGCACTTAGTTGATAGTTGTCCAGGCACCAAAGAATCTAGTAATAACAAAACAGTTTTAAGAATTTCAAAAGAACCGGATAGTGACTCTAAATATTTTAAAACCGCTGTCGTGGATGGTCTAAATTTTGATTGCTTCATAGACTTCGGAAGTCAATGTTCTATGTTACAAGAATCTGCGGCTAAGAAATTAATGAACTCATGGTCAGTATCAGAGTTGCCTGTATTGAGAGGTTTTGGAGACAGCGCTGTCAATTGCATAGGTAAATGCAATGTCAAGATAAAAGTAGACTCCGTCATTGCAACGGTAGAAACCCTTATTGTCCCTGATAAATTTTTAAAAGTTCCTTTATTACTAGGACAAACATTTACAGAACAAGATCATGTCATGGTTCTTAAAACTAATAACCAGCTTAAAATAACCACGAATATAACTACAAGCATATTAGTGTACGTTGACAAGTCGCTTATTATACATGGGTATACCCCAGTCAATATTTATACAAAACCAAGCTATACAGGTGAATTATTTGTTGAACTTAGTTTTTGTCAAGATGCTCATAAACAATATGAGATTATCCAAAGTGTAGTACAAGTAAATCATGGACAGGGAACAATTGTTGTCAAGGGCTTAAACTCGGAGTTTGAGATGCAAAAAGACACTTTACTGCTCCGGGCCCTTTCTTTAAGTGAAGTACAGCCACTAAATGTTGGCAGAATAGAACACTGTCCAGATAATACAGTAAAACCCGTAATTGAAGCTTGCATGATACAGGTGGATGACGATATAGAATTTGATCATAAAACCAAATTAACTGAGTTGCTTAATAAGTTTAGGGACTGTTTTGCCTTTTCAGTCAAAGAGTTAGGGTGTATAAGTGGTACAGAAATGAACATAAATCTTAGTGATACCACGCCTGTAGTATACAGACCTTATCGATTATCCCATTCAGAAAGACACGTAGTTCGCGAAATGATAAAAGACTTGACTGACTCGGGAATAATTAGACAGTCATCATCAAATTACGCATCCCCAATTGTATTAGTACGTAAAAAGACCGGCGATTATCGTCTTTGCATTGACTTCAGAGCACTAAACAAAAGGACTGTTAAAGAGCACTATCCTCTACCCCTCATAGATGATCAGTTAGATAATCTGTCAGGTCATAAGTATTTTACTTCCCTGGATCTCGCATCCGGTTATTATCAGATTCCCATGGCAGAACCGGCGAAGCACATGACCGCTTTCGTGACCCCAGATGGTCATTATGAATTTAACCGTATGCCATTCGGGTTAGTTAATGCGCCATCAACATTTCAAAGAGCTGTTAATAGTGTTTTGGGGAATGCGAGATTCAAGGAGGCATTCGCATACATGGATGACGTAATTATACCATCCAGAACAATAGAAGAAGGGTTGCAAAGGCTAAATGATATACTAAGCCTTTTCCGATCTTCCGGTATCACACTTAATTTATCGAAATGTTACTTTCTGAAACAATCTATAGATTATTTAGGTTTTGAAGTTTGTGAGTCCGGTGTTAAACCGGGTAAAAAGAAAACCGAAGCCGTAGACCAATTTCCCAGACCAACAGATCAACATAAGATTAGACAGTTTGTGGGATTAGCGAGTTTCTTTCGAAAGTTTATACGAGGTTTTTCAATTATCGCGAAACCACAAACACAACTGTTGAAAAAGGATTCTAAATGGCGTTGGGGTGACGCAGAAGAATCTGCATTTTTTAATTTAAAAACTGAACTTGTTAAACGACCCATTCTCTCATTTTATAATCCCGAATTTGAAACACAGTTGCATACAGACGCGTCTAAAGTTGGGGTCGCTGGGATTTTGATGCAAAGACCAAATAAAGAAGTTCCTTTTAGTGCCGTAGCATTTTACAGTAGACAGACATCGCCTGAAGAATCCAAATTCACATCTTACGATTTAGAAACGCTAGCTGTAGTGACGTCGCTTCAGAGATTTAGAGTATACTTGTTAGGGATTCATTTCACAATTGTTACCGATTGCAATTCTCTCCGTGCCACCTTTGAGAAGAGAGATGTACTGCCAAGAGTTGCACGATGGTGGAGCATCATACAAGAATTCGACTTCCAAATAATTTATAAACCAGGCACAGGTATGGCTCACGTAGATGCTCTGAGCCGTAATCCCATTACATCGGAAGTAATAGAGTTACAAGTAAGACAAATTGATACAGATTGGGTAGCCACGGTACAACTAAACGATCCTGAGTTACAAAGAATTATTGCTATTTTAAATGATAAAGAAAATGACAATGTTATAGAGATTAAAAATAATTTTATTGTTAAAAAGGGACTCTTATACAGGAAAACGGATAGTGGTGGTCGTTGGGTTGTACCGAAAGGCGTTCGATGGCAGATTTTGAAGTCAAACCATGATGAAATCGGACATTTTGGTCTTGATAAAACGTTAGAAATAATTAAAAATAATTACTGGTTTGCTAAGATGAGACGATTCACTAAAAAGTATGTTCAGTCTTGTTTAGAATGTGCTCACTCTAAAGCACCAACTGGGAAAAAGTCAGGCAAATTGCATCCCATTGAAAAAGTTGAACAGCCATTCCATACTGTCCATATTGATCATTTAGGTCCTTTTGTTCGAAGCAAGCGCAAAAATGCGTATCTGTTATTAATTATTGATGCTTTTACAAAGTTTGTGATAATTGTTCCCGTTAAAAGTACTAAGTCTGTCCATTCCATCAGAGCCATGAAAAACTATTTTCACACATTTAGTGTTCCGAAACGTATTATTTCAGATAGAGGTACGTCATTCACTTCTAAAAGTTTTCAAGATTACTTAAGTTCATTAGGTATCAAACATATTATGAATGCTGTAGCGACTCCGCGGGCCAATGGCCAAGTCGAGCGATATAATCGAACTGTTTTATCAGCATTGACAGCTATCAATTATGGCAAATCTGAAAATGAATGGGATAAACATGTCTCAGAAATACAGTGGGGACTTAATAACACCCTGAACAAAGGTACCGGGAAAAGCCCTGCTCAGGCACTGTTTGGTCTCAATTTAGTGAGTACATCAAATGCATTATTACAGCTTAACGTTACAAACGACACAGAAAGTTTTGCCACTCCGTTAGAGGACACTAGACAAGAAATTTCAGAATATATTAAAGAAAATCAAGACATACAAAAGAAACGTTTCGATAAAACTAGGAAAGAAGTCTGTTATAAGATAGGAGAACTTGTAAGGTTAGAAAGAGAAGTTCCATCAGTAGGAAAACGTAGAAAATTAGTTCCTAAACTTAGAGGACCGTATCGTATTGCAGAAGTTCTTGATAACGACCGATACGTAATTGAAGACACACCACTATCTAGAAAAGGAAATAGAAAATTTAGCGGTATCTTTTCTGTAGACAAAATCCACCCTTGGGTAGTGTTTAATAGATCGGACTCAGACTCTGAGGTGCCGGATAATGACAACACAGATTAATATACTTATGAGATGATTGATTTAATAAAGATGATGACGATGATGATGTGATTTATTAATGATGTTAAGTCTAATATCTTAGCTGAGAATATGTCTGAGGTCTCAGCTAGGACAGGTGTTAAGGATATGTCTGAGGCCTTAACATCTTAAGTTAAGTTAAGTGGCTTAGCTGAGAATATGTCTGAGGTCTCAGTTAGGACAGGTGTTAAGGATATGTCTGAGGCCTTGACATCTTAAGTTAAGTGGCTTAGCTGAGAATATGTCTGAGGTCTCAGCTAGGACAGGTGTTAAGGATATGTCTGAGGCCTTAACATCTTAAGTTAAGTTAAGTGGCTTAGCTGAGAATATGTCTGAGGTCTCAGTTAGGACAGGTGTTAAGGATATGTCTGAGGCCTTGACATCTTAAGTTAAGTGGCTTAGCTGAGAATATGTCTGAGGTCTCAGCTAGGACAGGTGTTAAGGATATGTCTGAGGCCTTAACATCTTAAGTTAAGTGGCTTAGCTGAGAATATGTCTGAGGTCTCAGTTAGGACAGGTGTTAAGGATATGTCTGAGGCCTTAACATCTTAAGTTAAGTTAAGTGGCTTAGCTGAGAATATGTCTGAGGTCTCAGCTGGGACAGTTGTTAAGGATATGTCTGAGGTCTTAACATCTTAAGTTAATTGCTTTTGAGGCCTTAATATCACAATTTATAGTCTAAAGTATAATATACGAATAAGTTTATTTTATTGTAATATTTTTTTTTTTTGTTATTGTGAATTAATTTTCCCGGGACGGGAAATGTATCAGGAAAGGCCGACTGTTAGAAACTCTTTGTTCGATAGTCTGATTTCCGGAATTGATGCATTATTATTTTAGATATTTAAGTTGATCATATTATTATGTTGATATTATTAGCTGTATTTTAATTTAATACAATATTTAAATACTGTTTAGAATTAATTAATAAACTTAGGTGTTATCGCACGCACTACTTCCGGTTGCATTCCATATTTTATTTAAAATGTCAATCGAGGCGGTATCCGGTAAAAAAGTAACGTGTGGTGGGAAGTAGTGCGCACGATCGGTAGTCAGTCGTCGTCGAACAGTTGAAGTGTTAACAAGTTGAGTTTAATAAAAGTTGTGACGTAAAACTTAATAAACACTAATATTTCGACAAATTGTTTTAATTTCCCTGGACTTTAATAATTACAAGCGCAAAAAGTTTTTAGGGAGTCAATTTCCGATAAGTGAGCTCGGTACTTATTTCAAAAAGTTAATTTTAACGATAAGTTTGATGTGGGTAATTTATAATGAATAAAACTGATACGGATAGCGGTTTCGAAAATTGTGCCTGTATATACTACATGGGTACATGAGGCTGCTTTACATAATAATATGTTTTACATAATTATAACACTGACCACCCACAGAGTGACAGCTATTTTGCATTAAAATATTGTGTTCCAATATTGAAATATGTTTACTTAGGGCTGAACTTTCTATCGCCAGATAACTTTTATTAGTGGAATAAATTGACGTTTGACAGTTTTTTTATGAAATAACTGTCAAAATTTCAAAAGTTTTCCTCAAATAAAGTTATCAGATGATTGAAAAATCAGCCCTTACTTAACAATAAACGTTCTCTAGTTTGTAACTGGTATTGTTTTCTATTTAATGTTACTTTTTACATTTATATTTCACCTCGACCAGCCCAGTGCTGAGGGCAATAATGAGGTGGCATACCACCTCATTATCGCCTTATCCATCTTGTGGGGTAATTGCAAAACAGACATAAAATAATAATTTGACAGCAAAGCTATCATTTTGACATCCATTGCTTCACAAGTTTGAAAAATTCGTCTGCTCAACAACGTAAATAACGCAATGAACGTGGCTGAACTGTCAAAATGAAAGACATTGCAATCGATATCGATTGCCATTTTATATCACCTGCCTGGCCTTCTCCCAATTATGTTGATATCGGCTTCCAGTCTAACCGGATGCAGCTGAATACCAGTATTTAACATGGAGCGACTGCCTATCTGATCTCCACAACCCAGTTACTGTGTAATGCGATACCCCTTTTTATCATCAAATGACCCCTCCCGCTCTGGGTGGAGCAGAAGGGAGTGTCAGACTCTTACTGACTAAAACCCACCCGTGTTCCTTCCCTAGCCCTTTATGTACCAGGGCAGCGGTAACCCTTTCGGACGATCCCGCTACCCATGCGATACCCCCTGGTAAGAGTTTCGGTTATGGTTCGGGACTAACGGCTTAACGTGCTTGGTATATGAAGACGGTCACCCATCTACGGACCTAACCGCGGCAACCGTAGCTTCACCTGATCGATCGACCCGTGCGGCTTTTACTACTTAGCCACAAGTTGCCATTTTATATGTGTTACACAATTACCCCGTTGACATTAAGTAGGTAAGTAATTAATCCATAAATCGTCGGCAATATTTTCTCACCGAGCAATAGAACCAATAATCAAAAAGTTCAACCCATAATCCAACCAATAATCAGCCGTCATATCTACGGAAACAAGTTCCTATTCAAAAAACCCGATACCTAAGCACAACGTTGATTGTTACACTCGCGCAATCAGTGGCGATTAAATCTCCAGAGCACTGAATTGCTTCCGCGGAACATTGCTCGCAAGACCGAATAGGCGCAGCTGGCACATTCCATATAACAGGAAATACTATGAATTATTCATAATTCCCTGTCGTATTGGTGGTTTAATGAGTATCAAATGTTTAAAAGTGAATTATTCTTATAATATGTAACGTTCTGACTTCTGTGATTAGAAAGAAAGAAAGAAAGAAAATGTATTTATTTGCGGCAAACAGAAGAAGGAAAGATTAGAAGTTATCATATAATTAAACTTAACTTTAAAGGAATTTATGAAAGCTAGTTAACTTTATAGGAATTTATGAAAACAGCAAATTATTTTGTTGTTAGGTACTTATATATTTCTAACAAATTAGATAAAACTGTAGCCATTAAGCCAACCAAAAGTGAAAAGGTCGAGAAAACCTCAGATTCCACCTCATATTTTATACCTACGTATTCTGGGTGATTGTACTATAATACTAGAGCTAAGTTTATTATTTATATGCATGTTCTGAAATCTCGCATGTGACGTGGATTAGCCTCGTTTCATATTTTCTCGCTTAAAGTTTAGAGCTGTGTGCCACAGCTTTTTTAATAATACGTAGGTTCTTCGTATAACGTAGGCGTTCACAGCAGACGTAATTAAAATTTCCTGTACTTTTAGCATAATACCTGAGGGGCAATTCTGGTAAATTTAAGAACGTTCACAGTCTGATCTCAGTCTCAATCTGTCAAAAATACATCAAATTTCCCTACATTTTGACAAGTTTTTGACATTTGTTTGTCACCGAGATGAGACTACGACTAGATTTTGAACGTTTTAAATTACGAGAATTGGCCTTCTGCTCATACACCTCTGCATGGAGATTTTCAAATTGAACAGAAGCCATTTTCGTGTATAGTTTTCAGATGCGTTGAATAGCTACACTAAAATAATTATGACTGTGTCAAGATTACTTCAGAAATAATAAAGAATTTGAAATTTAAATATGCTATGCTATTGGATGCTATTTTTATCAAAATTAAGTTGGGTCAAAATCAAGCGCTATCAGTGTCAATATTCCCGAACAATGATGAAACTAACAGATCATGAACGTCGTTTAGATGTGCTGACCTTGTTTAGTATCATTGGTGAAATTCGCCCTTAATGACGTATAGTGGGAGATTAAATAAAGATCTCAAGTGGTGATAAAATATCCATGAGATAACTGAAAGTTACCCTACTTTATGTGAGCTATACCTAATAGATAAATAGGTTCAATTTAATTGAGTAATCAGACAGGAAAAAATATAGTGCACCCGTCCTAATATAATGTCAAGAATCCATCCGGGTAGGTATAGCGACACATTTACAGCATCGCAATGTACTCGTATCGCTTTCTGTACAATGAGAAATCAGCTTATACTGGTAATATACCTACAGCATGAATATATATTTGGGTCGAGAAGGTATTAAAGTTTTATTTGGGGCAGCTTACAATTTTTTCGCGATTGCGATGTTGATCCCATGGAGGAAATAGATGATAGACCACACCCATAAATTTAACCACACCTTTCTGATACATGCTGTATAGCTTGATGAACCGTTCGTACCACTGATCTAAATTATACAAGTACGCTGTACATCATACTATCGATAACAAAACGAAGACAATTGATTTTTGTCATTTTGGCGCTGATAAAAACGTGAGCGTCTGTGGAACTAATATTTTTGTTATGTTATATAAAATGGGCATACTCTCATGATAAAAAGAAAAGGTCTTATTCCACGATTTAGACTTAAACTATCAGAGACGTACTAAAACAACCCGACGACCATTTGCAACAGTGCAAGTGTGTGAAGTGGGCTTTGAATCGGAACAAAAAACAACTGTCATTTCCTATAGTATATTCAGTCTAGTACTTGTTTAGTAGAGGTCACTGGTCCTTACCTATTGCACTTCGCGCACCCAAAACAAAACACAATTAAGGTAAGCCACGAATGACAGCCGGGCCCAACGGCTTAACGTGCTTTCCGAGGTACGGAGGGGTCTCGGTATGTAGAGATGATCACCCATGCATAGACCAACCGCGGCAAGCGAAGCTTAATCTGATCGATCGACCTGTGCAGCTGTTATTATTTAGCCACGGGCCCCTCTAAATATTAGGTACCTACCTATATTATCATATCCTCTATCAAAGCTAAATTGGTGTTCATGGCAGGTCAATAGCACCAAGTAGTGGCATCTCGGCTGCCACAAAGGGACACTTGATGCCTCTTCGATGCCAGATAGCCGTGTCAGATACCCACTTTTTCCATCGATTTTCTATTAGAACAATAGCAACTTGAATAGATAGATACAACGCGTTCTTGTGTAGCTTAAAAATAGCACATACATTATGTATTTTTATTTGTTTTTGTATAAAAACTGCCGATCTATTCTGTAAATATCTCACCGTGAAAACTTAAGTGAAGTGAGCTGCTAATTCCGCCAATCTCTAGCATAGGTACAGTCACGAGCACTATGTTCTATGTTACGGGTTTGGTTTCCGCACTTAGTCCTTCAGGTGGACCATTGTGCGTGGTTGGTGAGCGTCACGAACACTAATAGGTCAACACTTGGAAACTTTCGATAGCGATTTTTGCGTGAAATAACAAAAACAACAATGAAATAGGACACATTGCAAAAACATATGGCTTCGAAAATACTATGTTCGTAGCAACATAAAATTTCATTAAAAAAATAAAGGAGTAACTCGCTTTTGAATAAAGCCAAGTGTATACATACTTTTGCACGTGACTGTACATGGTGGAATGACTGCTGACCTCAAGCTCACTTCGCCTATGTTTTTACGTTGAGATATTTACAGAATTGATCGGCTTTACGTAGCTGTACTGCACTTAACGATTATTTAATTACCCATATTAGACGAGGAGAGTGAAAAAAAAATCCACCCAAACGTTCTGCAAACTTCAGGCGGTCTTAATACCCGCTGCGTGACAGTAATATGTTTTTCAGGCGTTTCTAGGTAGATATGTATATCTTTGTTTATGAGAGTCTTCATACCTTCGAAGCATCCTATCAGCTGGATACATTTGAATAGACGAGGTTTCCATCGACTCATCAAGGTCGTGCAATTTGTTATAGACTAGGTTTTGTTGTTATAAAATCAAAATGGCAGAATAAAAAAACCAGGACTATATCGTTACGGGTAGTCATAAGCATGAAAGTCTGACAACCAGTCTTACGAAGGAGTATCGTATTATCCAGAAACTGGGTTGTGCAGGTCAGATAGGCTGTCAATTCAGTCTATTGCAGTCCACTGCTGGACAATGGCCTCCCCCAGGCTGCGCCACAACACCCTGCCCTCCAGCTTCTGCATAGTCTGTCCCAGCCACGCTTGGGGTCGACTTGCAGTCTAACGGGATGCAGCTGAATACCACTATGTATTTTACATGGACCAGCTATCGGTCTGCCCTCCATAACACAGTTACTGGGTTACAAGAAACCCCTTGTTGTATCTGGTAGCCCAACTGTCGGGCTTCTGACTGTTTTCTTAAGACCACTTATCGATATGACGTTTTGTGGTACGTCGCAGCTCTACACACCTGTGAACAGTAAGGTACTGTGAGACGAGGTATATTTATCTTTATCTTCACCATACGCCAATAATACGATAGTGTAGTTCGTAGGCTATTTAGATAAAGATTTGTTAACCTTCATTTATCCAGGTGACATTCGTGACAATTCTATATGCAGGTAACTGTGATACGGATAATCCAATCTATACTTTACCAGCAGTAACGTGACTACATAATAAGCGAAGATGTTCTTATTTTGTAAACATTTCTGGATCGCTGAATAAGGTATCTATTTAATAAGGTATATATCTCAGTAGAGATACGAGTATTATAGACTTTTATGATGGAGGTAGGCAGAAACTACAGAACGGCACCTGCTGCGATCCTTACATAGACCTTTTGCTTCATATACGTGCATACATTTTCGCACACCACTCGACGTCTCGCTGTACAACGGAGAGCGCGCGAAGCGTAGTTCGCGTTATCGCGACAATGTAGCCGTAGCATAATTGCATAACAATCTCATCATCTGCCTAGCCTTTTCCCAACTATGTTGGGGTCGGCTTCGAGTCTAACCGGATGCAGCTGAATACCAGTATTTTAGTAGTAGACTTTCGGGCTTCTGACAACACGTAACGAATGTCAAAGATCCACGAATGACAGCCGAGACCAACGACTTAACGTGCTTTCTGAGACACGGAGGGGTTTTGGTATGTAAATATGGTCACCCACGGTCATCCACGGACCAACCGCGGCAAGTGTAGCTTAACCTGATTGATCGACCCGTGCGGCTGTTATTACTTAGTCATAAGCAATTGCGTAACAAACCATCAATCTAAATCATTTTGAAGGACCCGTTGCTTCATATGTTCGAAAAATGTTGTCTGGTCAACAACGCAAATAACGCAATGAATGTTGTTGAACTGTCAAAACGAAAGCCATTGCTACAGATAGTGTGTTACGCAATTACCCCGCTAGTTATACACGCACACTAGTAACACTGGTAATACGCACTTGACCTTTCTGAAGAACATCACCAATAAGGCATTATATGTCCTTCTAGGGCGCCACACCCCACGTTTCTACTCACACCTGGCTTGTAAATGCCTGTTGTTAGTAGGGGGCGTCCATTAATTACGTGAGGTTTCCTAGGGGGAGAGGGGGTCGAGCCGAATCTCATCTAATCTTACTTTGGGGTGACGGGGGCTCGGTTCTCGGCGAATATCGCGTATTTTTTTTTCCTCAAGTAACTGAGTAAATCTTACGATTTAAGTATTGTTCAGTTCTTACTGTGACTCCAACCTGTTTTCTAAGTAAACTTAAATAGTAGTCTAATAAATGTATTAAGCAAATTATTGTTTTTTTTTTGTTTAGAATAAATCCAACGCATTTACACTACAAATTCACATTTTGAAAAATCTCACGGGAGATTCTAACTAAATCTCACGACATCTCACAAGGCGGGAGGAGGGGGTCGGAAAATCGCCAATAATGCCTGACGTAATTAATGGACGCTCCCTAACCTTTCGTTCAATATTGCAATTGAAAGATCTCGCCAAACATGACAGTTGCCTGTGAAAATTATTCGTATAGGTTTCCCTTGATGATACATCATTTACCTAAGTAGATTATATAGATAGATTTATAGATTGTATAGATGCATAAAGGAGGCTCTAATCATCAACTTGTTGTCTTGATTTGGTTAAGAAATAAACAAATAATCACCAAAGGAAACAGGAAATACTTCCAAGAATTTTTCCCGCTCATTGTTTTTAAATATTTTGTGTAAATAAATATAATAGGTACAAACATAGAAACAAATAATTCAGATAACATTACATGGCACTAAGGTTATCACAGTATTTCGCGCATTTCCACAGTTGGCTAATAAATAATATAAGCCAATTAATATATCAACACTTCGTGGAAAGATTTTTTGTCATTGGGGCTTCATGAAAACCGTTAGCTATCGGCTAGGAAGCTCAAACCCATCCCACGAAGTCCATACAATCGTAAAGATCTATGAGTTTCATAACAACAATGTAAATGATAAATGATTTTATTTTTGTAAGTAGGTTTGTACAAACACTTATAAACGTCAATCATGTTTTAAAAACTAGATGAGGCCGGCGTTTCCTTTCTGACTACTCTGAGAAAGGCCGAAATCAACTCAGTCTCTCATAGAGCCCAGACATAATCTTGGTCAGATCATGTGAAGACCATGCAGATTGTCTTTTGAAGACGTATAAATTACTCAAACTGCTCGACCAAGTAAGTAAGTCCATCTTTCATCCAGGTAATTTTGTATGAAATAGGCTGATGTAGATCAAATCTTGTAGTTACTAATAAGAAAAATCGTTAAGCATTCATTGATAACTAAGGACAATTGCTGATTAAATTAACTGGCCAAGTGTCTTTTTTAGGCCAAGGTAAGTTGTTAACTTTCAGCTATTAAAACAATTATTATAATGCTATTAATAGAAGCCTGTCATAATAGTTACTGATAATTAATAATAACGGCTTGCAGATAATACTAGAGGGGTGTCCTACCTAAAAACTGAATATGAAAAAATGTTGCACGTATATTTTATCACGACTTAATTAGTTGTTAACAACTAGCGAGAAAAACTGCGTGTATGCCAGATCTTGAAAATGTAAACAAATCTAAGTATCCAAGGTTTGCCCAGAAGTAGCTCAGCACAGGTTAACGTAGAATGTGTAAGAGTCACCAGATAAAACTATATAATTTATCAGTCTGTTATCACAGAAATCAGAAAATTTAAAATAAAAGAGGCCTCAACAATTAATGATTACGATCAGTTTAATGTGCTACTCTACTCAATAAGGTAAATAAATCATCATAATCATTGTTCTCCTCCCTTGTCCCAATTTTGGGGTTTGGAGTCCGCGCAACATGTCTTTGTCTTTGTCTTCCATACTTCTCTGTTACTCCTCATCTCGGCCGCCCCCCTTTCTAGCCATATCATCTTTCAATTTAAGCAAACACACATACGTATGCCAAATTGACAAATATTTTGATCCAGTTTCGCAAAATGGCCGCCACGGCCTGATGGACTTCGTGTTAGACAATGGAGAGATCCATTGTTTAACACGAAGTCCATCATTCATCACACGAAAAAGGAAGCCTTGAATGCAGTGATTGGCTCGACATCTGTCGTCCCCTGGCATATTGAAACGTTTTGCCAATCCACATTTTTCTAAAACCTATGCAGATTTGCATGAGTGCAGCGATATATTTTCCTTTTTCGTCTAGCCGCCTTTCAAATACTTTTTGTTTAAATTTTCATTGGTTTGTAACAGCAAATGTCGAATATAATGGAATCTACTTCATCTAGTATTATACAGGCTGTAAGGGATATCGAGGCGCAAACTGTAACCATGAATTCAGGATATGCTTCTCGACCCACCTGCGAAGACATTGTGACGCCAGTTATTTATAAAAAATCTGCTTTTTTATACAAATAAACGTTTTATCTATGTAAACTATTATTTATTTTTTCCAAATTCCACGCTAAGTCTGTCCCTGACAATCGCGAAAACACGACTAATTGCGATTAAAATGTTTTCGTTTTGTGACAAACGAAAATGATGATTGTGAGTGACTGTCTTTAAAATCACTTTTTTTTCTTGTTAGGTACTACCATACCTATTTATAAATATAGAAAATTTTAAACAAAAATATGCAGGGTGGCTTGATTCAGCTAGGTGTCTGGGAGCATATTAATCTTTATTTTTTGTCAGTTTCACTTTACCTACAGTAGAAGCCGCCCCGTTGGATCCTAAACCCGCGGAACCACTTGACGCTTCCAACGATACCTTGTTTGTCAAAATACGACGAATAGTTTAGGAGTTAGGAGGGAACAGATACATACAAACATACATAGCAAGTTATAATATCATAACCCTTCTTTCGCTTTGCCATAGTCGGATAACTTAGCACTGTGAAAATCACGCTTACTGCTACGACATAAAAGTGTATGTATGTTAAATAGTAACCACTTATATAAGGTTGGCTGTAAGTAGGTGTAAGTGTGTTATAATAATATAGAAAATGAATAATTAATTTTGTTTCTATTTGAATGTCAATGCGCCACGTTTAACAAAACTGCTACACACGCTTGGATGTAATGCAGAATGGCTTTTCTGCAGTCACAATAAGCGTTTACCATGGTGAAATAAAAAAAATAAAAGGCAATTACTGTTACAAACAAATATATTGAACTATACCATTATTATAGTATAGAATATAATAGAATAGAATAATTTATTTCAGATAATTAAAATCCATATCTTGTTAGTATATATTAGCAACAATGTTAGCTTACAATTATGTTAGTATTGTTAGTACTTATCTATACAAAACCATTCACTACCCTCACCCAGTGTTTTTGAATGGGGCAGTTAAATCGAGCCGCAATGACTTTCAGAATGCTATTTTTAGCACCCCGCAGACGCTGCAGCAAAGAAGCCGATTTCTTGCGAATTATGGCCTTAATGCCGTCCGTGTGGGCTTCTGCAAACATTCCGGAGGCAATGCAGCGCCACGGTAGCCTTAACAACATTCTGAAAGCATTGTTATATTGAACCCGCCGGGTGTCATAGGATCGTCGCGTATAGCTTACCCACAGGCCACTCGAGTAAAAAGATTGACAATACGCTTTAAAGAGCGTTATCTTTACTTGAATTGTACATAGAGCGAACCTGCGAGCAAGCATGTTACTTCTCACCGCCAACGCCCTGCGTTCCCGCTCTATATCCTCATCATCCTTGAGGTCATCCGTCACAATATGCCCCAGATATTAAAATTTGTCAACCAGCCTTAGTGCAATGCCATTGAGGTATACTGCAGGCACATGGGTAGGACGATGTTTGCCTGCTTTGAAGATCAGCAGCTCGCTTTTTTTGGAATTGTATTTAAGTCCATGTGCTTCTGCATATCGCTCGCAGATATAAAGCAGTTTCCTCAATGCATTTATCGAGGGACCCAGCAGGACCATGTCATCTGCATAACTAATATTGTTGACACAGGTACCGTCGATATAGCATCCGACATGAGTGCTGCTGAGTCTCTCAAGTAGCTGGTTGACGTACAAATTAAACAAAAGAGGTGAACTCAACCCACCCTGTCTGACGCCACATTCCGACCTGTATTCGTCCGACAATGTACCGGCCCATCTCACCTGGCAAAAAAAGGTAGGTGGCGGTGGTGGTTATAAAGGTAGGTGTTTACTTATGTAAATCATCGATACAAAATTTCAATGACAATGGGTTGACTTAAATATAATAAAGTTAACCTAAAACAACTCAAACTCAAACTCAAACTCAAACTATTTATTTCAAATAAACCAATTACAGGCACTTTTGAATTGTCAAGGTCGGTCAGTCAAAAAGATGAAGCTAGTTGCCCATTCCAAAGCGTAGTAGGTACCTATGGAGAAGAACGGGCAAGAAACTCCAAGGACACTCTTTTAAATCATAATAATATTGTTACAAAGTATTGGTTACATCATTCATGTTCAAAATTATGCATGTGAGAACGATGCAGAACGTTAAAAGCGTCCGTAATGAAAAGATAAAAAAAAAAAAAACAATTCAAATATTAATTTAAATCAAAATAAGCCATGGCAGCAAAGAGTTGTCCAGTCCCTACTGACGGCCCCCGTTCACGAACATGACGCATAGATTAGCACCAGTCAGCTCAACCATTTTGAAGGGAGCTAAATGATCCAACACATGTGCCACCATCAGCGAGACATTAGAGTGAGCATGACATACTCTCATCCGCCAAGGCACATTCAGGTCAATGAAAGACGTACCCAGTAAATGGTAGCTTTATAGTATGTAACATAGTACTCACATACGTTCTATGCAATTATACAATACTAGGAGATTGAATTTATATAATGCAAACATAGTATTTTAGAATCTTCAGCAGCTCCAACAGTATGTAGGTTGGGTAGGCGTGTGTGAAGTATTTTCAAATGCCAATCAATTTATTTATGCGTCCTGTGGAGCAGGACCAGCGTTTAGCCAAGCATTTTTGTCAGCGATGTAATCCCCCAACTTATAATATGCTTGGCTGCATAGTGTGCGTTTTATGCAAGATTTGAATTTCGTTTCATTGAGTTGGAGTATGTGGGGAGGTATTTTATTATAACATTTTAAACAGTACCCCATGAAGGAAGAGTCTACTTTAGCCAACTTTAACCTTGTTATATTATACTTCTTAATAAATCAACCGCTGACAATAGAAAACAATATTTTTCGTAGTCTAATTAAATATTTATTTCAGTTAATATAATTAGGTATTTTCGTTTCACTTTTTTTAAATAAGAAAACTATACCTCTAAGGGGCCGTCCCCACGAGCGAAAGAATCGAGGCGATATTATCGTCGTGTCACGTTTTTCTATACACTCTCTTAGAACGTGTCTACAGAGGACGATATCATCGCGGCGAGAATTAGATGGCATGGCACTATCGCTGCGATTTTCTCGCCCGTGGAGATAGCGCCTAAGGGCTGATTTTTCCAACGCCAGATAATTTTATCGGAGGAATAATTTTGAGTTTTTGACAGTTCTTCCACACTAGGACACGGTTGGCGCAGTGGCTGAGCGATCGACTGCTGCGTTGCGTGACGCGGGTTCGATTCCCGTTCGTCTGGCCGTTTGTGTATGTGGGTTTAAATGTTGGAAGCGCACCAATGATACACGAGTAATTCCTAGTGTGGGGCAACAGTTTTTTTTTTAATAAATAAAAAAATACCAGAACTGTCAGACGAAAAATATCTGTCGATTGAAAAGTCAGCCCTCAATAAAACAACAATCCTGCGTGTTAAAGTTCAGTAATTATGTAAAAATGCTAAATCGTTCAGTTGTATTACATAACGGAGCTGTTTTGTAATACGACTAGCGGTTTTTTAATCCATTGGATTCTACAATCCATCTGCGACATATACACATACTTATCTGGTGACGCTGTGGAAATGGCGAAGCTTTGGACCGACCAAATTTGGTATGTTCTCAGTAGTTCGATTCATTAGTTCGATCGTCGAACTACTGAGATTTTTTTTTCTCATTTGTTCGACCGTCGAATTTATTTTAATCAAAAAACAAAATAAATAATTATAATATGTGTAATAAATGATCATTAGACAAAAATCAAATTTGAAACGACTTATATTTTTTTATAAAAACACAGCTCCTAATTAAAAAAAAAAAAGTTATAACAACATTCAGAAACTAAATTTACACGCCGACAATTTTTTTTTTTTTTTTTTTTCTGGGTGGGAAATCATCAAATGACTCCTCCCGCTCTGGGCGGAGCAGAAGGGAGTGTCAGACTTTTACTGACTAAAACCCACCCGTGTTCCTTCAGTTGCCTGTGCCAGGGGCCACGGTATCTCTTTGAACGACCCGCAGCCCCGGCGGCATCGGCCCTAGCGGACCCCGTCAGTTCGTGCTGACAGCTCTTTAAGGCGCGCGTGGAACACAACGCGCCGTCGACACGGGCCTGGTCCTTACCGGGCGGCGAGCTGCCCATAGCTCGCCGCCCGCAAGCCCGCGCCTACGGTGGCCGGGAGTCGGCTGTTGACTCCCGTCCAGGGCGTCTCCTGCGGCGGCTAGGAGCGCGAGGGTGCAGCGATTGCCTCTCCCTCGCACGCTCCGCCTCCTCCTTCGCGAGCATAACTGCTTCGCAGAAGGAGGTGACGGCCTCCCATTCACTCTCGCTCCGGACCATGGCCTGTATGAGGGCCGGACGCGAGAGGTCGCCGCCGCCGATCGCTGCCAAGAGGACACGGCGGGGTCCTGCCCAAGCCGGGCAGACCTCCACCGTATGCTCCACCGTGTCCTCCGGGCGATCCCCACAGTGGTGACACCCTGGCGTTTCCTCCCGCTTTATCCTGAACAGGAACCTCCCGAAACAACCGTATCCGGTGAGGACCTGCGTCAGGCGGAAGGTGAGGGCGCCGTGGCGCCTCTCTAGCCACTCCTCAAAGAGGGGACTTATCGCCGCAATTGTGGCGTGCCCAGCGCTGGGTTGCGACAATCGCACTCTCTATGCCGCTATGAGATCCCGCCGGAGCTCTGTCCGCTGTGCCGTGATTTCTCGCGGCAGCGGAGCAACGCCCCGGCGTTTTGCCTCCTCTCGCCACTCCCATATGTGGGCGAGGACTTTGGCCTCCAGATCCCATGGCGGCAATCCGGCAAGGAGGCTCGCCGCCTCAGCGGAGACCGTGCGGTATCCTCGAATGAGCCGGACAGCCATGACCCTTTGGGACGCGATTAACCGGCGGGCTGGTCGCCGCCTCAAAGATCGCGCCCATATCGGTGCCCCGTAAAGGGCCATGGCCCGCACGACCCCCGCATAGAGCCTCCGGCAGGAGGCGTTTGGTCCCCCTAGATTGGGAAGGAGCCGCCTCAAGGCAGCCCCGGCCCGCTCCAGTCTGGGAGCCAAACGTCGGAAGTGCTCCACGAAATTCCACCGGCTGTCGAGGACGAGTCCCAGGTACTTCATCGTCAGCTCGACGCCGATGTGAACCCCTCCCGCCGTTATTTGTGAACCCGACGGTGGCGCGTCCCGAGGACCATGAAAACACATGGCCTCAGATTTGTGCAATGCCACCTCGAGTCCCAATTGCCGGATCCTCTCGACGATTGTCGCAACCCCGCGTGTCGCTGCTTCGGCCGCCGCCTGGTGCGACCTCCCCTGCGCCAGGACCAGCGTGTCGTCAGCGTAGCAAATTACGCTGACGCCATCAGGGAGGTCGGCGCGCAGCACCCAGTCGTACCCGATATCCCACAGATGCGGCCCTAGGACCGATCCCTGTGGGACACCGCACGACATCTCTCGCCGGTTCCACTCTCCCCGGTGACCGGGGTAGATGACGGCCCTGTCCGTCAAATAGGCCTCGACAATGCGACGGAGGTAGGTCGGCATCCGGTGATATCCGAGTGCCTCCCTGATGCAACTCCAGGGCAGGGTATTGAAGGCATTGGCGATGTCTAGAGACACCGCCAAGACAACCCCACCCCGGGCCACAGCATCCCCCGTCGTGAGGGCTCGCACGCGCATGATGGCATCCACCGTAGAGCGCCCCCTGCGGAAACCAAACTGGCTGTCCGCCAAATCCGGCCCCACCCGCACCAGCTGCCCGGCAAGGCGGTCTGCAATTACTCTTTCAAAGAGCTTGCCCACCTCGTCGAGCAGCACGATGGGCCGGTAAGCGGACGGAGAGTCCGCAGGGCGCCCCGGCTTTTTGATGAGGACCAGTTTCCCCGTCTTCCAACGAAGTGGGAACCGGCCCCTCTCCAAGCATGCGCTTAGTAGCCCCCTTAGTCGAGGCCCGAGAGCCTCCAAGGCCAGGACCCAGGCTTTTCCAGGTAAGCCGTCGGGTCCTGGGGCGGTGTTTCTGGCATTCAGCCTACGTACCGCCACTCTCAACTCTACCTCGGTCACCTCCGGAGCATCGTCGTCGTCGTCGGTGTGGTCCGCATCTGGCATCGCAGGAGGCGGAGCCATGGACGGGGGAGTATGTTCCCCTCGCGAAGGGAACAGAGCGCTCACCACGTCCTCCACGAGCTGGGGCCGGAGACTCTGCGTCAGCGGGGGAGCCCATGGGCGGAGTTTATCCCGCACCATCTTGTAGGGGCGTCCCCACGGGTCCCTGTTCAGAGTCCCCAGCGACTCCTCGCGGGCCAGCCCCCTGGCCCGCTGGATCTCCGCTCGGAGGGCGGTCTTCGCCGCTCTGTACCCCTCGTACAGCTCCGCCTGCACGGCTTCCGTATCCGGAGGGCGGATACGGAGCCTGCGGTGCCTGGTGTACCGGCGTCGCGCAGTCACGCACGCCTCGCGCAGAGACGTCAGTTCCAGCGACCACCAGTACACCTGGCGCCGGGCGCGTCCGGGCCGGACCCGGGGCATTGCCACGTCACATATTTCGGACATGGCCTCCCGGAACCACTCTGCCTCGTCGTTGATGTCAGCAGGCCTGTCCGGTGGTGACACCCAGGCCTGCACGATCGAGGCTTCCAGGAGGAGCTCCCGGTCCAGCTGCTTCAGCGCCCACCGCGGACCACCCAGGGCCGGTCGGACCGGCGCGCTCGAGGTCTGGGCGGAGACGTCGAACCGGATATACCGGTGGTCGGAATAGGTCTCCACCTCCTCCAAGACACGCCAGTTGACGACATGCGGCGACAGAGCGGGGCTGGCGAACGAGATGTCCACCACTGATTCACCCCGCATCCGCACGCATGTTGGGACCGATCCCCGGTTTAGGACGACCAGGCCTGTCTCCAGAGCCCAGTCCTCCACCATTCTGCCCCGTGTGTCCGTATGCCGGGAACCCCAAGCCACGTTCTTGGCATTGAAGTCCCTGAGGACGAGCACGGGGAGGGAACGGAACCCGACGACGACGACTCTCAACTCCGCAAGGGAGTTGTGGAACTCGGCGAGAGTTCGGCTCGGGGAGAAGTATACCCCTACCACGACTATCTCCCCGAACCGTGCTGCCACGCAACCCCGTCCTCTTTTGACAGCCTCGAGGGACGGGGTACCGGCGGCGGCCGACGAAATTAGGGTCACTGA
The DNA here is from genome assembly GCA_947507525.1 of Apamea epomidion. Lineage (NCBI taxonomy): Eukaryota > Metazoa > Arthropoda > Insecta > Lepidoptera > Noctuidae > Apamea > Apamea epomidion. The sequence continues at coordinate 9,650,351 of OX382225.1, forward strand.
GCCGCTCAGGTCCTCCACCCAGTCGTCTCTGGGCGGGACAAAGTACGGCTCAGCGACCACGGCGATGTTAATCGACCACTGCGCCATGCTCTGGAGCAACAGATCCTGAGCGGAGGCGCAGTGGTTGATGTTCGCCTGGAGGAGGCGTAATGGGGCCATTATTGGCACTCCATATCAGCCTCCCGATCCCTCTGTAAGGGCCCAGCCACGGCGGATGCGGCGGCGGTCACGGTGGAGGCGGCAGCGGCGACGGCGGTGGTGATGGCGGCTGCGGTGGCGACGGCGGTGGTGGAGGGCTTGCCCCTGCCCCTAGCTTTGGCGGGTGGAGCGCACGCCTTGCTCCCAGCCCGGTGATCGGCCGGCTTGCCGGCTGCCGCACATGCATAGCAGTGCGGCATGGCGTTGCACGAGCCGGCCTTGTGTCCGGGCTGACCACAGCGGAAACATAGATTGCTGCGGTCCACCTCCGAGGTGCATTTAGCCCCCACGTGGCTGCCCACATGGCAGCGGAAGCACCTCAGAGGTCTGGGCTCCAGCAGTTTCACCTGCGCGGAAACCCAGCCCACCAGGAGCCTTCGGCCCTCCCCGGCTAGCTTTTGGGCCACCGACACGGGGCAGCTCACCGTGATGGCTTGCATCCCCGTGGAGTCAGGACGGAGAGTGCCCGCCCTCACCTGCTCGGCAGAGCATCCCCCAGTCCTAACGATGGCGGCCACCACCTCTTCCACCGTCGCAGAGTCATCCAGACCCAGAATGCGCACGTCAGCGCTCTTGGTGGGTCTGGACACTCGGGCCTCGTCCGCATTTAAGGACGCTCTAAGCCTTTCGGCCAGAGCGTCAGCAGTCGGGCCGCTAGCCGCACCAGGGACCTCCAGCATCCGGGCCCCAGTCGCAGTGACCCTTAGCCGGATGCCCTCAGCAACGCCGAGCTCCTGCAGGTTCACCGCCGCCCTAGCCTTGGCAAGCACGTCGCGGTAGGACATGCCCTTCTTCTCCGCTTCCGGCTGTAGTGTGATCACTACAGCTGCGGTCTTTGGGGCACGAAGCCTAGCCGCGACGCCTCGCTCCTTGCGCCGTTGCCGCCTCTCTCTTCTTTTGGCCGCCCTTGCAGCCTTGCTCGCCTTCCTCTTCTGCCCGGCCACCTGCCAATCGGCGTCGGCCGGAGGCGATGCAGGAGGCGGTTGGGGCGGCCGTTTCGCCACCGGGGCAGGGGCTGGGGCTGGGGCTGGGGCTGTGGCCTTAGCGGGTTTCGGGGCGGTCCGTTTTGCTGCTTGCCCCGTGGCCGTGGCTGTGACAGCCGCGGCGGCAGCATACGACACCGCCTTCCGCTGGCCCGAGGCCGGCCGGTCCGCCGCCAGCGGGGGGCGCAGGACGATGGCCTCCAGGGCGGAGAACCGGCTCTGAAAGGCAGCCAGCTCCTGCCGCACCAGGTTCAGGACCCGGTCCTCAGCAGGTACTGGCCGCCCCTGTTGCGGCCCCTCCTGCGGCACTTCCCGGGGGCCGGCTGCTCGCAGCCCGGCCAAGTCCGCTCGGAGCTCCTCGTTCTCCTTTCGGAGGAGCTCCATGGCAGCCGTCAAGCGGGCCACCTCCGCCCGCATTTCGGACATGCCGTCCGGCGGAGGCCCGAAGTGGATGGCCTCCGCTGCCGCCAAGATGGAGGCCTTTGCCGAGACTATGGCCCTGTTTTTCGAAGTTTGCAACTTCTTAAGGGCCACGTCCCGGATCGCGGCCTCCACGACCGCCGCAAACCTCTTTATGCGGTCCGCTTCAGGGCCACCGCTTACCTTAGCCGCCTCGTCGCTTGAGGGCCCTGATTCGACCACGCGACCGGTCCCCCCCTCCTTTTTTGCGGGCTCCTTCGCTTTTTCAGCCGCCTCCCGAGCAGTGAGCCCCCTCCCTAAGCCTCGCTCTCGGGCTCCTCCGCGCCTGCTGGTGGGGATCTTCCTGGCCGAAGCCAGCTCCCAGTCAGAGGACGACCCCTGGCCGTCCACTGACCTTGGCCGCTTGCTCTGTGCCTTTCTCTTGGCAGCGGCCGTCTCCTGGGCACGGCAAGGGCTCACTGAGCCTCCCGTGCTCCCTCCTCCAGATGCGGCGTCGGACTCCGACCCCGCATCACTCCTCTCTTCGTCGATTGTGGTTTTAGGTTTTAAAAAATGTTCCATATTGTTCCCACGAGTTTTAAACTTTGTTTACCTGCTCAAATTTCGGTGGTTCGCACTAGCGACTAAATCAAGCTACCCATTAGCCAAGCTTACTACCTCCCTCACGGTGCGCCGCCGCTTGGAGGTTTGGGGAATTTTTTATAGAGGTTAATCTTCCTCGCGGTCCGGGCGGTTAAGCCAAGACCCTCGACCCCCGTCAAAAGTCAGAGACATGACCTTGACAATTTTCGGGGCTACGATATTAACGGTGGCAGGAGGGGGGGTTATCCCCTCCTGCCTGCCCGGCGGCAGGGTAAGTGCACACCAGGCCCGCTCTTACTCCACACAGTAGCCGCTCTGCTCCTCATAGCGGCTTGTGTGGAGCGTTCCTCTTGGCAGAACATTAGCATGCGGGCAGCGAGATCTCATTGGGAAAAAATCCCACTGAGAAATAGCTGCCCGCACCCCAGGATGCACCGGCCCGAAAACTGGTCTTCCCCCCGGACGTATCCAGAAGGGAACTCCAGTCCCCAGGCACACGTGGAGGTTTTCTGCCCTGGCACCCCTACACGCCGACACTGATGCTCAAATGCAATTAACATGCAGATAAATTGGCGTTGGGCATTTTTTTTGAAAAATTGCGGTAATTATATTTGATCACGTGACGGTCGAACAATTGAGAAAAAAAAAAATCTCACTAGTTCGACGATCGAACTAATGAATCGAACTAGTGAGAACAAACGCCAAATTTGACATAGCGACACAAAAAAGAAGAGGAACTTATATTATTTTACATTTTTAAATATTTCTTAAAAAGAGGAAATTTAAATTATAAAAAAATAGGGATCCACCATGTCGATAGCAGGGTCCAAGCTACTAGTATTAAGGGCTCCAGAAACAGGAACCTGCTCACAATGCGAGTCTAGTGACCTGTCTAATGAATGAGTCTGCCTTCTGAACTTCGAGGCTTTCGGTACGACTGTCGGCACAATGATAGCCGAGTTCACATTCCACATACCAACCAAGTTGAAATATTTGGTTTGTTGTTCTTTCTCAACTTTCACATGTTTTTATTATTATTGGTGTTATTTCACATGAAAACAAGTGTTTTTGTGATTACTGTAAATAAACTGGTAGTATATAAGCGACGATGGATTCGAGTTGGGATGCAGATCGTGCTCTGATCGCAATTGCAACATGAAGTATTCAAGTCACCTCTTAGTGAAAACGTACATTATTATTTTAACAGGTAAGTCTTTATTTTTACAATATTTTGTGACGTCTGTCGCACGTGGTTACACTCGCACTCTTTCACGATGCTGTGCTGATGTGGCACTGACATTAGTCGACACGTGGGCATCCGCATCTGTCGCCACGATTCGTACATCGCGGCATCGGCGGCATTGGTGATGTGAACCAAACAAGATTAACGACATAGATTTAAGTTTGAAATCTCATGTCCCAGCAGTAGGAACGTTACAGGCTGATTATGTTATTATATTAATAAAGCAGAATGCACCCGGAGAGATGGGCAAATACCCTAACTCACTGGATATCTGACAGAGTCCAGTGAGTGACGGTGTTTGCCCATCTCTCCGGGTCTGACAGAGGACATCGCCATCGAGGTAGACCATGGCGAAGGTGATATGATGATCATGTTGGCCAACATGACCAGAGATCGCACAAGACAGGGAGGCGTGGAAGGAAACAGGGGAGGCCTTTGCCCAGCAGTGGGAAACGACATAGGCAAGTAAAAAAAAAATATTATAAAGCAGCCACTGCGCCTGTTGAGCTAACGAATTTTATTAATATTAGCTAAATAAGTGAGCTACTGAACGAAAAGAACTTGCACAGTAAGTAATAATAATGCGTTTAAAATATATTTGTTTCAGCTACTTGGGGTTCATGTTGGCAGTTTTTTACGTCGATAGCAGACTTAACTCTCTTCAACTCCCCGAATGAAACCAGTATGAGTTTTTAAACTATTTAATCATAAATAGTTATATTTTAACTAAGCAGTAGATAAATAATTTAACTGAAATTTTGATTTCTTAATAGTTATGCCTGATTCGAACTACCTTAAGCAAATGCGTGGAACAAACTGGTTGCGGAAGAGGGAGGACTGGGTGTTGTGGCGCAGTCTGGGAGAGGTATATGTCTAGCAGTGGACCGCGATGGGCTGAGTTGATTGGAGGCCTGATTCCACTAGCTACAGACGCCATCAGGTTAAGCTACCCGAAACTGTCAAATTTTCCCAATCAACCGTGAACCTTAATACTTTAGCGATAGAGTTGAAAATCTATTAAAGAAATTTGACAGATTGGTGTGCTGACGTCTGTACTTAGGTAGTGATCGTCTAATTTAAAATTGCACACCCCTCCACAAAAATTTCTATACAAACATTTGTAATGTGTATGCAACAATCAATTTGCAGTGTGTATGTCAAGACAAAAAAATAACTTATTCAAGAACTGAACATCTTTTTCCAGAATTAATTCACAGTGAGTATTTTTTTGGTGACTGCCAAAGGACGTCCAAGATATTTTATACGCACACCTATCTAGATCACATGAGTGTACTGGGAAAAGTGATCGTCAGAGTAAGTGTCTGTTTTCAGCATAGAAAAACATTTTTTTTTATTATATCTATGGTTTTCAGTCATAGATAGATAGTTAGATAGAATACTCTTTATTGTACACCATACAAATTACAGAAACCTAAATATATAAAATTTTACAAAGGGTGACACAATGGGCAGTCTTATCGCCAAGAGCGATCTTTTAAAGACAACCTTTGGATGGATTAAAATGAAGGAGAGACAAATAATTGTCATAATTAACATCTTGGTTTTTTCAACTATTGTTTCGGTACGAACAAAACAATAGACACGGTTTTTAACTAAGGTGCACTGCAGCGCTGTGGATAACCTTTCATTTCGTGGTCGTGGTTCAGTAGGCTGTCGCGTCATGTCATGACTGTTATGTTCATAACAGTAAAGTTCAACTTTAAAGAGTAGTGGTGACCCTGTTGTGTCAGCAACGCCTTACGGGTTGTAGGTCGTGAGTTCGAATCCAGACAGGCGGTTTACTTCGTGTAAATAATGCATCATCACTGCTCTCAAAACGGCGAAGAAAAAAATTGTGAGGAAAATGACATGTCCTAGAACAAAAATTCGAAGATATGTGACATCTACCAATCAGCACTAGGCCCGCGTGGTGGATTACAACCCACTCCCTCTCGAAGAGAGGATGTCTGTGTTATAGCAGTTAAAATTATTGGCTGATTGTGCAAAGTTCAATTTTAGGTGCTAAACCGTAGTCTTGTTATGTTTGTACCTACGGCACGTAGCAGTAAAATGCGCTCTCATTGCGCGACGCGATCGCAAGACGGATATATAGAGGGAGAATGACTGTATTTTAAACTAAATGGTCATATTAATTAAATTGGTAAGATCACCTGTGCCTGACATTTTTTTTTTTTTGCAAAAAGTCGACAAGTGTAACAACCCTACCAGTCATGAGGTTTGTTTTACCATCGTTGAGGTTATTCCGGTAGCAATTGTGATCATTTATGATTCAGTAATCGAAAATGTATTTACTGGTGTCAATATCCACCATTTATTAAAAACTAGCTTCTGCCCGCGGCTTCGCCCGCGTGGGTGTCGGGAATTATCCCACGGGAACATGTTACCAGGATAAAAAGTATGTCCTTCCCCAGGATGCCATCTGTCTCTTTGTCAAATCAGAAGTTCAGTGGTTTTGGTGTGAAAATGTAACATACAGTTTCAAGTTCAGATACTCCCCTTATAAATCGAATTACCCCTTTTTCCCCCGTCAGTGGTCAATTTTCGATAACTTTACATACTTATTATTAAATATTTTCTGTCAAAAGTAATAATACTGAGTTTCGAGTTAATTGGACCGCGCATTCAATTACAAAGTGACAATTCAAAAGTGCCTGTTATTGGTTTAATTGAAATAAATACTTTGAGTTTGAGTTTGAATTACTTCCACACAAAGTTCAAAACCCATATGAGGGGCATTTTTGAAAAAATTATAATAATAAACTTTATTAGTTACTTAGGCGAGTATTCTTGCCAAGTTTCAAGTTTATTAACTAAATGAATAAGATTTTTCATATAAACTGTATCCCCGCTTTTCATCCCCACAGGGGTGGAGTTTAAAAATATCGTTCGGGATGTATTCATAACATAACTCAAAGATTAGTTATACTAATTTTCGAGTTAATCAAGCCATGCAGTAAAATCCTCCTCTGTAAAATTGACTACCCCTTTTCAACCCGTTAGGGGTAGATTTTCGAAAAACCCTGATACATGTTATTCTTTATTTTTGGTCTTATGTATAAACACTGAGTTTCGAGTTAATCAGACCGCGCATTCAAATTCTTCCGCAAAAACTTCAACACCCCTATATCCCCGTTTGAGGAGTAGTTTTAAAAAACTTACAATGATAAACTTTATTAACCTAATGAAGAAGATTTTTCATATAAACTGTATCCCCGCTTTTCACCCCCACAGGGGTGGAATTTTAAAAAATCGTTTGGATGTATTTATAACTTGACTCGAAGATTAGTTATTCTTGCCAAGTTTCAAGTTTATTAACCTAATGAAAACCCCTTTTCAGCCCGTCAGGGGTAATTTTCGAAAAACCCTGATACACATTATTCTTTACTTTCGATCCTAGGTATAAATAGTGAGTTTCGAGATAATCGGACCGCTCGCTAAAATTCTTCCATACAAACTTTGAACCCCTTATATTCTTCAATATGTAGTTTAGAAAAACATAAAATGGCAAATTTCATAATTTACTTAGATTAGTATTGGTGCCAAGTTTCAAGTTGATTAACTCAAGGAATAAGATTTTCCATACAAACAAAATCCCCCCATTTCACCCTCTTAGAGGTGGAATTTCGAAAAACCCTTTCTTAGTGGATACCTACTCTTCACTAAGAACACACCTTCCAAATTGTATGTATCTAGGACCAGCGGTTTAGGCTGTGCTTTGATATATCAGTTAGTCAGCCAGTCAGGACTTTGAATTTTATATATACAGGGTGTCCCGAAACTCAACGATAACCTGGTACCAGGCGAGAGGCCAAGGTATACCACTTATGAAAAAAATAAGAAAAAAAATCCATGTCACTTAGTCAAGCGATAATAGACATTTTTAAGTACTGTGATCACATTTTTTTATAATTTTACAGTGATTTTTTAAATAATGTAATCTCAAATAGCAGTGCTATTAACGCAACCACAAATCAAAGTAATAAACATTGTTAACTTAGTAAAATAAATTAAGTTTTGACGAGTTATGGTTTACAAAATTATTGTCAGTTAAATTTGACACTCCGTGTTGGAAATAATAATTTTTTTCTTATTTTTTCATAACTGGTATACCTTGGCCTGTCACCCGGTACCAGAAGGCCAATTCTCGTAATTTAAAACGTTCAAAATCTAGTCGCAGTCTCATCTCGGCGACAAACAAATGTCAAAAACTTGTCAAAATGTAGGGAAATTAGAAGTATTTTTTGACAGATTGAGACTGAAATCAGACTGTGAACGTTCTTAAAATTACGAGAATTGCCCCTCAGGTTATCGTTGAGTTTCGGGACACCCTGTATAGACAGAAGATTGACAGAAAATAATGCCACTGTTATAAGCAAGTGACATATTTAAGATACCGATCTGTTGTAAGAACAATTTTAAGCTGTGATCAAAAGATAATACATCTGCGATGAAAGCATCGGGGCGCCCGCGCCCCGTTGCTGCAGTTCAACTGAGCTCTTGCCCCGTTAGGATTTCCTTTTGTTTTTCGGTTTCTCATCCTAAAAATTTCTGTTTCATTTTATTATTAGTTGCTTCGTTTTGCGACACATCTAGCCCCAAACTATCGGAACTTTCAACGCCAAATTTTATTTTTAAATCTATACAAGACAAAGGTGAAAAGAGAGTAAGGAAACCTTTGTCCAGCAGTGATGGCTATTACTGGCTAATAAAAAAAAGTTTTAGAACGAAAACGAAGTTATTTTTTACTTCATAGTTTCTGAAATCGATTGTTTTTTCTTTTCAGGGCTGGATCGATGTATTTAGGATACCAACATGTATCCTATTGAGAGCACTGGCGTTTGAATCCGATTTGGTGCGAAGTTCTGCGTTCGCCTTCCAGATTTGCGTGCCACGCATCTCCTACTGTCATTCGCAACAAAGAATCTTATATTACTACTACGAACTTTACATTCCTGATGATATGATTGGTGGCATGGATTGGGAACTATATTTCTATGGACCGCCCGAGAAGAAATGGTGATAGTTTTGTATAAAGTCTATAAAATTCACCTTTCAAGTAAAATTCAGTTCTAACAGCTGATTCAAATGAAAATTCCTAATTCGTAAGCAAAGTCATTTCTTTTAGAAATGATATTTAAAGGAGACTGGGCACAGTGATCTATGGTTTTGGTGTTTGTTTAAGGATTAACTATTGTGCAAACGGGCGTCAAAATCTGACTCAGCAATATTAAGAAAAATACACTTTTATAATATACAGACTGGATATTCGGAAGGGCAGTAAGGGCCGGTACAAACGCCAGCAGGTCAAGCTACCCGAAACTGTCAAATTTTCCCAATCAACCTTGAACCTTAATGCTTTAGCGATAAAGTTGAAAATCTATTAAAGAAATTTGACAGATTGTACTAACTTTGTGTGCTGGCGTCTGTACATTAAGAGAAAAACAGTTGCAGAAAAACATTCTCAAGAGGCTGCCTGACTGACTGACTTTAAATATTACTACATGCTTTTGAAGATGTTAAAAAAATACAGTCGGCAAGAAAATCTGTGAATGTTGTTAGTAATTACTCATAAACTTATGGACCTTTCTAAGCACGTTTTCCTGTAGCAGCAACGGTTCAAGATCTGCTCTTGTCAATCAATCAAATCAGCCTATCGCAGTCCACTGCTGGACATAGGCCTCTCCTAGACTGCACCACAACACCCTGTCCTCCGCCTTCCACATCCATTCCGTCTCAGCAACAACAGCTTTAGGTCGTCCGTCCATCTAGCTGGGGAGCGTCCCACACTACGCTTGCCGATACGCAGTCTCCACTCCAGCGGTCTGCTCTTGTAAATCTGGTAAATTCTAAAAGTATATTTTTCTAACTTGCCAGGTAAAATATTGTTGCTCCTTTCCTTAGCTTTAGCGCTTTTCCAACCTTGCCCAAACACTGAAAAAAACCACCCTGTCATACCTACTAGATGTGTAGGTACGTACAGCCCATTAATAGTCATTTTATAGTGATCTTTATTCTTGTTACAATAAGGTTGCTGTTGGGTTGCTGCTGTCAGAGATAAAATAACTGTTAACGGACTGTAAATAAGGCTGCTTAAAATATCTAAGAGTACATAGTGAGCTAAGTTTATGTTTGTCATTACACTTTTATTGACAAAGTGTTATTAGGATTTCCATTAAAATTTTCTTAGTAATTAGTCCGGAGTTTGGAAATTGGCGGTTTAATACTCGGAAAGCACGTAAACCCGTTGGTCCTGCGCCTGATCTCTCCCGGGTCGTGTCGGATTGCCGACCCATCGGACTATCAGAATAAAGGAACAGAGAGTGCACCTGTGTTTACGCACACACTTGTGCACTATAATATCTCCTGCGTACCTGGCTAATCTCCATTGAGACTGGCCACCGAGACCGAAATCGGTCGGGAGGCTATTATTATTATTGACAAATACTCATGCGTTCCAAAGCATATTTTTCAAAACACTAGTGAGGAAAATAAAATGTCGTAAACTTACGCGACTAAATATTTGTGAAAAAAGGAGCGCTGAGTCCTTTTACGTCTACCCCGTGACGACGACCTACTGACGAAACCGCCAAAAATCCGTTTGAAGAACACAAATTAATGTTAATTTGTGGACCTAAATAAATAATTGACGAAATATAATGTTTTATCATAGCTAACCAAACTTTTATTTATATATTTTATCATTTTTGTACACACATATACATATAAACAGATAAGAAAAAAAGAACAGAAAAATAGGTACAAAGGTTATTATTTCTTAAGATATCTATTTAATTCCAGCATACTTGCTATAGGAAAGTAGATAGAGAGATGTAGGTAGACAGCGTGTGCAAGAGTAAAAGAGAAAAAGAATGCCTCATAGCAGCAACAGCACACTACAACAGTACGTTACACAACGCAGTGCATTTTGTTCTATGCTATGCAATGCATACTGGATATAGGTACTTTGTATTGATCCGCATACACAAGTACAATTCGGCACAAGTAGACAGCAAAACAATAGAAGGAGAAAGAGTCGAGGATTAGCACGGCAGATCAGCAAGCTACTTTATTACGACCGCTCGGAAGTAAAATGAAAGGTATGGCGTGAGAGGGCGAATGACATGTACTTCGCGTCGGAGACGTGTCTCGACTAGCGAGCATAGATTATACAGTATCTAGCGAGCGTGGACGCCCGTCCTGCGACCGCGCGCGTTCCCCTCAACATCCCAGCGCCTGCGGCAACAAGGAACCGGTCGCCGTGTGACGCGCTAGCTATGCAGATCGCTAATAATCACTTATAAGGAGTGTCTGTTTGTGTGTTGGAATTGTTTCATACATTATAACTTAATATAAGAACTTATAACTAAACTAACAACTAACTACATTTAAAAAATGCGTGGAGTCCGCCACACTATGCATACTATGCTATGCATACTATGCTATTCATGCTATACTTTGATATGCATGCTATGCGTACCATACTATGCAGGCTATGCTTTGATATGCATACTATGTATGCTATGCTATGCGTTCTATACTTCTTTTATTATTTAGCCACGAGCCCCTTGAAATTGAGCACTTTATATCCATAAATTATTTAAAGATCGTTTACGTGTCCTATTGCTCAAAACAAAAAGCGGTTCATGATTTTTAACGTTTATTGCATACAACTAAATGAACAATACGAATCCAATGTGAAAAACAGTAAACTCGAAAAAAAAATATGGCTAACTTAACGCATACCTATTCTGTAAACACCACATTATATCTACTGTTTATAATAGGAATTTTATTTTAAAAAATAGGTATTAAACGAACATTAAGTTTATCACATTATTATACGTTTAAGGGGCCGAACTTTAGATCAAACGAGGTCAAATAAGGCCAAGTTCTCATTAAAGTTATTACAGAGATTTAAAATACAAGAATATAACTATTATTAAAGATTTTAAAATAAAAAATACGCATTAGTGCGCTTGTTCCAATTCTAGTATCTAAGGAGAAGAATTTCTAAGCAGAAGAATCTACCTAATAGCCCCCTTTACTCTTATGCTCTTTCGCGAGCGCTTTGGAGCGTACAGGATTGTGTGGGGAAGGCACTGAACCACAATTACGCCACACTGAAGGCCTTCCTTTCCCCTTCAAAATCTTTTCACGCCCGCACTTTGAGGCACGATTGTTGTTTCACGCGCGATAGAGCGTGTGTGTAAAGCCGGTTAATATGATTCCTGAGATACAACATTCTGCAGACCAAGGAGACATTTTCGAATCAACAGACAATTCAGACATTGGTTTATCGAGATCAAGCAGCGAAATAATTTTAATTAAATAAATTGGTTAAAATCTCCTCTCATGCACGAGGTTGTGGGTTCAAATCGGGGCAAGTACCAATCATTTGAGAACGGCTCACCCGATTTGGCAGTTTTTTTGTAAAATAGAGACATGATATTCACCCGTGTGAAGCCGGGCACGAACAGCTATAGGCCAACAGCTTAACTAAGACGTTGCCTGAGGTAGGTGCGCGGTGCGGGTGGGGTGTGGTGACGTGATGCGATAGCTCAGCGATTCGTCAACTTGTGACAACTATCACCCTTCCCGCATCGCGCAGCTACCTCAGGCGACGTCTCAGTTAAGCGGTCGGCCGTATAGTTGTTAATATAAGTCTGAAATCGCCAACCCATCTTGAGCAACCGTTGTGATTAGAGCTCGTGCCTACTCTGTATGGCCTTTGCACTGCAGTGGTACAACACTAGGCTGGTATGTATTTTATTTTTAAAGCAAACTAAATCCTACTAATACATATTATAAACTCGAAAGTTTGTTAGGATGGATGGATATTTGTTAATGTTTCACGCAAAAACGACTGGACGAATTTGGATGATATTTGGGTCACAGATAGTTTATAACCAGGATTAACACATAGGATATTAAATATGATATTATATCATTCCCATATTCCCTCGGCATCAAAACTTATGCGGGTGGAACCGCGGGGCGCTGCTAGTATTTTTTTTAAAAGACAATCAACAGCTAAAAACGATAAACAAATACAATATTATGTTCGTAAGTTTAAATCGACACAGTGTAGGTAGGTTCACAATTATGTACATACCTACATTCAAATTTTATGTTTCAAATTGACGTTATTTCAAGGTAAACAAATTTCAACTTTTTTTAAATGTTATTGTTAATGTTGATTTCAGAGTGACTAGCACTATTGAAAAAGTTATAAAAATGTTTGAAGTTGTAACGTAAACTGAACTTTATAGTGTAGGAATTAAAGTTATTTTTCCACAAACTTATATTTGTTTACATTTTTGGCGAATATGTCGCGATATTAGAATAAGAAACTTCTTCAATTTAAAATACATTCTATACTTCAGGTACCCTTGGAGGATACCTTCCTGGCATATAGTCGGGATTATTGGGATTGCACTCCCATATAAGATATTCGGGTTCGTTGAGATATAGCGGTGGGATGTCGTCACTTGGCTCCATCTCCTGCCCTATCAGGTCTTTGTTGCGCAGAAGCAGTTCCTCAATCTTCGCTTGACCTTCTTCTGAGATTTCTAAATGAATATATAATAAATTGAATTCAATTATGGACGATTTTATTTATTGTTTAGTAATTTACGACCTGTGTTTAGAAGATTATAGCTTTTAAGATAGTTGAAAAAGAAAAGTATGAATGAATCTTACGAGTTCTACGCAGGTCAATTCTGAGAACCTTCCTATTTCGCTCAAGAGCACGGATAAGAGTTGCCTCGGCCTCACCGGACAAATCGTTAGCCGCCATATCCAGTCTAGTTAGACCCCGGTTTAAGCTGAGAAGACCTGCCATCTAAACAGACAAGAAAAAAAACTTTTTTACAAACTTTTTATTTTTCACTTTTTAGTTGTACCTACTCCACGCAAATTCATATACATATGTATACTTACAAGATTAGAGGTAACCCAATAACAACTTTGACAGAAATGAGGGTGTGCCGTGGTATACTGAATACATCTGCGTACCCTTTTAGAGGGTATGGCGTGATACTCGTATTATGTTGTGTGATTGCGTAAACAATGCATACATAAGCGATATCAGCAATCGCGGTTGATATACTGGCATTTATTGAAGAGTTCCGTTGTCTGTCTCCGAAACTCATCATTAGATCTTTAAGAAATTTAAATGGGACCATTTCGGAATAAACTTCTTTCGAACAAAAAAAGAATTTTGCCAATCCGTCTATATGACGGAGTTATGCCCGAACATACATTAAAAAAAAATATATATAAACATCTGAATTGAGAACCTCCTCCTTTTTTAGAAGTCTGTTAAAAACGCAGGTGTCTAACCCATACCATCCTCTTCAATCAACTACGCAGGTGTCTAACCCATACCATCCCCTTCAATCAACTACGCAGGAACACACCCATACACAAGCAGAGAACTGGTGGTCCTCGTCACCGGATTGCATTGGATGACAAGTTAACCAAAAGGTTACTACGCCTGGTCAGGAAACGCCTGGTGACGGGGACCATCACGGGACACTGCTCACTAAACAAACACTTCCACACGATAGGCATAACAGACAACCCCCTGTGCAGAGCTTGCATGGAGGCTGATGAAACCGTCGCACAAGTGTTCTTTGAGTGCACAGGCGTCACCCTGATTAGGTCAGAAACCCTCGGGACACCCAGATCTTACACAGATGTTCTCAACAGACCAGGAGACTTAATAAGCTTCTGGAGAGAGGTGGGCTGGTTCGATTAACCACCGACGGTCGCCATGGCTCACGCCCACCTGAAGGATTAAGTGCGGAAACCAAACCCGTAACATAGGACATAGCACCCATACCATAAATCAGAAAGCCTGATGATTCCTGGATCGAATGAATCATTTATGATAAATGATAAAGGTATGTAATGTAATCTCTTTAATATCCTCAATAAAACAGAAACGAATCAATCCTATTGTTTGTATGATTACACACGTTTTTTCGCGAGTGAAACATCATTCATGCGTCAAAATGCAGGCGTTTGAAGATTTTGAATGGGAATTACGAAAGCCTCCATGGGTGTCCTCCGTGTGGCGTAAGCCCACGTTCGCACCGACGTAAAAATATCGCGGCGGGATTATATCGCGCACTGGATTTTCAACTTTCTGTGTTGAACGGAACACTGAGAATCCAACAGAGCGCATCCCAGCGCGTCAAAAAACACACTGTACGAAAAAAAATCGCTGCGGGAAAAACTCGCCCGTGCGACCGGCTAATTGTGGTTCAGTGGCTTCCCCGCGCAATCCTGTACTATTCAAAGCACGAAAGAGCGTAAGTGTAAAGGGGGCTATTCAAAACCATGATATTCATCATCATCTGCCTAGCCTTTTCCCAACTATGTTGTCGGCTTCCAGTCTAACCGGATGCAGCTGAATACCAGTATTTTACATGGAGCGACTGCCTATCTAACCTCCACAACCCAGTTACAGGGTAATATGAAACCCGTTGGTAAGACTGGTTGTGAGACTTTCGGGCTACTGAAGACCCATAACGACTGTCAAAGATCCACGAATGACTGCCGGGATCAATGGCCTAACGTGCTTTCCGAGGCACGGAGGGGTCTTGGTATGTAAAGATGGTCACTTATCCAAGGACCAACCGTGACAAGCGTAGCTTAACCTGCTCGATCGTCCCGTGCGGCTGTTATTACTTAGCCACAAGCCCCTCACCTTAACTATGATATTCTTAGTAGAAAAGAGAATCGCACCTTCTCAGCCGATGGTCCGCTAAAACCACAAGAATTCACGATCAAAGTTTGTGGTTTTTCCTTGCACCTGACGAAAGCTGCCGCAAACATGGTCGCACAGTCTAGAGACATTGGGTTCAAGCTGAAATCTGTTGAAAGAACATCATATCAAATTCCTCAAAGAAATTAATATTACCTATTAGAACAATACGATAAATAAGAAGAAGATAGTAAACACCTCTTTAACACTGAAAGGATGAACAACAGGACACAACATAAACACATTTAACACTTCAGTGCTCACACACGAGCGACACGCGTCGACAACAGCATCCAGCAACAAGCATCGACGGTTGCCGTAGACAACGTGTCGCTAGTGTACTTAAATAAGGTGCTACAATAAACTTAAACACATGTGCGGCATGTTGTCGACGGCGCCCTGCCTGGAAGCCTTAATCTATTGAGGCATCCACAGGCAAGCCCGGTTAAGCAGACAACCACCTCATAGGTTGAACAGCGACATGCCACGCCGAAAAAAAATTGCCGAAGGCTGCAGTTGCCTGTCGCTCGTGTGTATGCACACTTACCTAAAAGCTCGATGGGAGCAGCTGGTTTCATCTGTAGAGCATAAGCTATCCCCTGAATTCCTTCTTCCTTAAATCTGTTATTGGCAATTCTAACCACTTTCACGTTATTGTGAATGAAAATAAAACCGCCGAGTGCCTTCATCCCGTAATCACCAATTTGACAATGATTGAAATCCAGTTCCTCAATGCTTTGCTTCTTCACAAGATTTTGAAGGATTATCTTAACTTTCGAACAATCTAAGTTACTGCGGTTGATGCGAAATATTTTTAAATGGCTCAAATGTTCTAATCCTCGACAAATTGACTCGCAATCAGCTAGCGAAAATTCGAAATACCTTGTTAGATATTTATCTTTAAGATCGTTTATCCCAAAGACTAGAGATATTTCCCGAAGATTATATAATTTTGCCAAAACTGGCTCCATGGGGATATGGTCATAAAGTTTAGGTACACTGAATTCACATGTATCTTCTACCACCATGTCGGAAGGTAAGGGCGGTTTCGGTTGGCGTACCATTTGCAGCTGATTCAATCCTAAGAAGTAGATGTATGGACTGACCTGGTAAAGAGGAATTATATTTTATGACTTGGTCTATTCTCAGCCTATACTTATCCCTAAGACCTAAGGCTTAAAGTCACCCAAAGGGCAATGGAGAGGGCTATGCTTGATGTTTCCCGGCGTGATTGAATCAGAAATGAAGAGATCCGCATGAGAACCAAGGTAATCGACATAGCCCGAGAATTGCCAAACTTCCAAAGTGGCAGTGGGCAGGACACATTACTCGCAGAACAGATGGCCGATGGGGCCGAAAGGTTCTGGAGTGGCGACCGCGTACCGGTAGACGTAGCTTTGGAAGGCCTCCCACACCGACGACCTTGTGAAGACCCATTGGATGCGAGAAGCACAGAACCGGTCGAAGTGGAGGTACTTGGGGGAGGCCTATGTCCAGCAGTGGACGTCTTTCGGCTGAAGTATGATGATGATGATGATGACCTAACCCTAAGTAATGCTCAGCCAGCAACTCCCATTGCATTAGGTACCTAATACCACAGTAAGTAGCACAACTCGTAAGCACGTGTTGTGCTATGTACTGTGGGATAAAGGGAAGCAGAACAGTGTACAGGGAAGAGACACATGCTGTATTGTGACGGTTTAATACCATCATGATTCCGGTGTATGAGAGACGGAGCTATACACGGCCGATAGCACCATCCCTTTTTCGGACTGGAATCATGATGGCATTACTATGTTACTATACTTCATAATGCGGCCCCAGGAGACAAAAAAATAACATGAACACGTGTTACCAGTGATGCAAGTTCTACAGCTTCATCTTCTCTAAAAACGTCAGGATTTACAAATTCCAAGTAATCTTGAAGGCAAGCCGATAAAAATTTGCCTTTCCAGAAAATCTTCCCCAGCTCTACCCTTGATGGGTATTTGGAATAGAATGACCTATTCCAATAATGCTCGTCCTAAAACGAAATCAAATTGTTTTTTTTTTTTTAATATACCATTTATAGTTATTTAAAGTTAATAAGAAGGAATGCTTTGAGATGACACTACCCTACTTCTTAATTGCTTCGAAAAGCGACTTGTTTTCAAAACGAAAGGATTATACGTAGTTACATAATATGAACCTTAATGTAGGGTACGCTGAACTTCAACTGGATATCCGCAGGGTATAAGTCCATCAATATATCGACGTCTTTTTGAAGGATTCTCTGAAGAGGATTGAGTCTGTTAAACATCCTGGACAGAACGAGAGCAGCGCAGAAAGTAAGTGGTTGAGGCGTAAAATTATTATCCCATTCGAAGTCCTCAGCTCTGATTTTGCGAGGAGCCTCTGCAACCGAGTCACTCATAGTTACTGGCGTGGAGTACACCTCACGGGTATTCATATTCACTACGTAAGGTATCTTCATGATTGTAGTTTTCTTTACTGCTTTTCTTTAATATTTGATAACGAATTTATTTAAATTTTCTACAACACTGTGTAATGTGAATGTCACTTTTGATTTAAAATTTGACAAAAATCAACTTTTTCTTATTTACGGTATGTTTGTTTTACTATCGATCTCCTTTTAGAGTGACATGTTGATTGAGCTCTTTAGAGAGGGCACATATTATTTTTAACTTTTTCATCATCATAATATACTTAATTATCATCACATTCATCACACTTATAAATAAAACAATGGACATCAATTTCACATCATGGCATGACAATTATTTGAGAACCTCATTCACAGATAACTATTATATTATATAGTCGGAGAGCTCATTGAACCAGCCCCGACCCTTGCTCGATGAAGCGCCAGTCCGCACCGTAGCTGAACCTGTAACTTTAAACCCCCGACAGTGACCTCTGAGTTTGTTTCGGCCTTTCTTCTCAGAGATAGTCCTAGGAAACGCCGTGCTCATCAAAGCATTAATAATAAAAATTCAATCCAGCCTGTCCCATCTTGCTACCCTCTCTCAGCGCGACGCCCTAAGCCGAGGTTCGTACCCCACAGGGGGTGCCCTTAGCGTGCAGTCGCTTAGTTTTAATTAGTTTTAAGCCCTGGCTGGAGGCTTTAAGTTTACTCAAGGCAACCACAGGATAGCCCGGTTAAGTAGTCACGACATCACGACCTCTTTAGGTCAAGTACGATATGTCATTGACAAAAACAAAAACATTGAAACAGCAGCAGTGCGATTCTGTTACTAAAGTGAGCGTAGAGTGAGCTGTCATTCCAACTATTGCTATGTTAGGTACTGACACTATTGACAGCTCACTCTATGCTCACTTTACCTAAGTTTTCACAGTGAGATTTTTACAGAATCGATCGGCAGCAATCTCGTGGGGCGTGTTCAATGTGTAGTATCATTTTTCCGTACTACAACAATACACCTAACAAATATTAAATATGACGCACCTCACGTCAACTTCACTAGAACAGTCCATAATTATTTAGGTACTTTGTTTATTAACAGTACAAAGTTCGCCATAACATAACAGAAATAAGAAGTCGGGTGTTTCCGTGAGTCTTCGTGCAAGCTCGGATCAAAACAAAGCTGAACAGCGCGCCCGCACCGCATTCACTGTTTAGTTTGTTACCGTGTCATATCATACTGTATTATCGTCCGGCGTGCGCGACTCTGTCATTGCCAACACATTTTTTATTTAAAATACAAGTTTATAATACAATTTGTTTCTTGTTTTATAATTAAAAGCGTAAGATAAAATGGATTCTGACAGTAAAAATTCGGCCAAAAATCGAAATACTTCTCAAGTTTCGACTTACAGCCCGTGGAATTTGTTATTCAGCCCAAGAAACCGCACTAGTAGTGAAACCAGTGTCGGTTCCAATACTTCTCAAAGTAGCCAACAAGGTAAGTCCGTTTATTTGTATTTAATAAAAAAGCATTATTCATTCTTTGTGATCTTCCATGTGTACGTTTACCATCATATTGTGCTTATACAACCATCATAAGGCTACAATGTAACAGATTCTTGAGTTGATTCTCTTCTCTTTGTAGCTTTACCATAACAAATTCATCTCCGGTAAGCCACATGGGGACAAAAACGAAAAAAAAAAACGCGGTGCGGGATGGTCTTGACGTCGCAGGCACGTCACGTAGTAACTATGCATGTATAAAAGTAAGGTTAGCAGGCGGAGAATGGAAACCGGTTGCCTTGTTTGTTTGTCAACTGTAGAGGCAGATCTTAATGTTCAGGACAATCTAAACAGCTTATGTACTTAACTCAAGGTTTATTATTGTTATAATAAATGAGACTTCATTTATGTAACACTTGTATTATGACCATATATTACGAAGTTCGTTTCGCTTCTGAACTACTTTCTAATCTGGCCTATGAATGTCACCAAGGTGATTTAATGATAACGACCAATGATGTGGCTTTGTGATAAATAACAGAAATATTATTTACAAAATGCATGAATATTGTTTTTTTTTTTTAATAACTTGGGCCATGAGCGGTTTTTATTTGGCCGATTTATAACCCCAAAGCAAATAATCATTCTGCTTTTTGGTAATGTGCATATTTTACGACATAGTGGCTTTCGAATCTGAACAGTGCCCATTGCCTAACTAGCCTACAGTGTTTTGTCGCTTATTATGTTCATTTCACCGTTTCGGTACAAGACAATGGATGTCTGTACTGTTTTGTTTTGTAAACCCAGTTATTTTTGTCCGAATGTTCGAAGCATATGGTAATGTCATTTGTTTCGAGGCGTTATTATGGGACGCCATTGGCACGTCTTTGTGCCAAGGTTCAAGTAATTTTATGTTACTTATTACCACCTCAATTAGAATTCTCTATGCTAATACAGATATTATTCAACACACGAATTCTCAATGTAGTGTGCCAGGAAATATTATTATGACTTGTTTTTTTCTTTAAATACTTTTAAATTATGTCGCCATGACCATTAGGTAAATTATTACGCAGTTTTTTAAAATTTGCAACACCATTTTTGCCTTCCGCATATAGAGCTAGGAAGTTAGTAACAACCGGTCTTGGAAATAAATTACGTTTTTATCCAATGGCGATTATATTCATGTTAAAAAAACATTTTTGTTGATATTTCAGTTTATCTTCTTCGCAATATTTTTTATTCAAAGATGATAATTTTAATAGAAAACAAGATTACAAGAACATCAAAAGTTCAACGGGCAAAATGTCAATACGGATAATGAATAAAGAGAAATAATACCTATCCATTATTTGAAATTGCTAAAAAACCAATATATATTACAGACATAGTGCTTAGTTAAAGTATAAAACAATTATCCTCAACGATTGTTTTGAACAAAATATTTCCTCTGAATTCATAATCAGACATGCTCTAGACAAAAATACAATACTGTTAATGCGTATTAAACTGAGATAAAAAAGAAACGATAACACTTATCTGAAACTAACAATGTCACTAACGATATATCCGGTATAGCCAAAGTCCACAGCAAATATACTCATCAAGACGTAGGTAATCAATTAACCGAGAATTTCTTGGTATCCATTTGATTTGAAATAGCCCTACTTGCTACTTCCAATAGAAAAATAGTCGGTGGCTAAGGACCGGATAATCAAGTCCGGCTATTTATAGCCTTTTACTTTCAAGTCTATCTATACTTTGAGTTGTCGCAAACGCTTTTCCTTCATAAATATTTAGATAGACAATATTATAGGTACGTTTTCTAGGTACAAACTAAAAAGTTATCAGGGGAAGGTCCACAGATAAAAAAAATTTATCATCTGTGGACCTACCCCATCATCATGATGATGATGATGATGATGATGGGGAAGGTCCACAGATAATCTTTTTTTTTTCAATAAATGAATTAAGGATTGTACTACTCTTTTAGCCTTGGGTGGTATAAGCTATGTTTACTAATCCCACGTAATATTAGTAAACACACCTTCCAATACATAAATAAAAGGATAATAAACGTATTATTGAAATCCTTAGAACGGCCTTTGGTGTTCCTCCTTTGACCCTAAAACGTGTTTCCATTTACTGAGGATGCTTCTGGAAATCTATAATTTTTTACTATATAGTTAAAAGAAACTCTAAAATAAGTACTATCTGGTTGGTTTTGTATATCAACAAAACACTAAAGCAGACGCATGACATCATTCTATGATTACATTGCTTTGTTCGACACAACAAATAATTTTGACCATGATATAACAAAACTTGAACATTAGAACAACGCACGAGCTCAATTCTACATTTATAGAGCCGGAACTTTATTGTACGTTCATTTTAGTATAGGAAATGAATGAGTTAGAAGCATTAGCATAAACGTTCAAAACAAGCAATTGTATTCAAGCGAGAGTTTAGACAAGTGACTACGTGGCCGACGTCAGTTAGGACGTCCCCGAATCTCGGGAACCCGTCAGATAGGACATCCCCGAATCTCGGAAACCTGACTTTAAAATCTTGCTATCCTGCACACTGAGCAAATGCAATTCTTTTGGGGATTTGTAGATTTTTAGTTCCCAGTGATATCCTTTTTTATTACATTTTGTATATTGGTTAACATCGAAATAAAAATTATAAGACAGTGAATTGGTTAATTAACGCGCTTATTTGCATTTTATTGAACACATGCGAAAAGCAAACAAAACAAAATATCCAAATAAAAATTCGAGGCACCTGGATGCCAGCTGTAGGTAGTACGGTAAGATTTTTACAGAATACTGTAAAAATCTTACCGTGAAAACTTAGGTGAAGTGAGCTATCAATAGTGTCAATTCCATCATGTCATTAGGTGGAATGACATTTCACTTCGCGTAAGTTTTCACGGTAAGATTTTTACAGAATGGCACTACTGGACCATCTAACAATATCATTAGTTCAACACCTTCGGATATAATGACTGTAACCCAATTTTATTACTACATCTACTGACATAATATTTAAACAAGACCATGCCTTCTAAGAAGTTTCAATGGTGAAACCAAAGTAAGAATTATCATTTTTCACTTTCTAAAATTGTCTTTCCGAGGTCCTCTGGAAATAAATATATTATATATTTATACATCCTATCATCTTGCATCGATTCATGCCAAAAGATATATTATACTCAATGTTTGACAATATTGTTATAACATAAGTGTTGTTACAATGAAACTGTTATTACAGGCAACATGCTTTGCTACCCAAACGATGTTGAAATAATTTTTTTTTTCTTATAATAATAAGTATAATAACCGTGGTTTATCATTGCAGGTACTCAACTCGGGGCACTGCAGAGGCGAACGAGCAAAAACGAAGAATATCTGTGGATGATGTAAGCAAGCTGATATTTTACATAGTGTTACTTTTTTTGTATTGTTATACGCAATGTGATAATGTAAAGACTTGAGTCACGCCACGATTCAGTAATACGTTTCTAATGTTTGATCCAAGAGAGATATATGGAGATGGACGCCAAATAATAAGCAACTTATTTCGTTTTGCGTGCAGTTTAAAACAGGTAATGAATGACAGATGGCCTGCGGTTTACTTACATAATAATAGAGTAGATAACCCATATCTTTTGCGTCACAAGATACGTGGAAAAGAAACCAGCCGGTGTGCTGTATTTTTTTTGTTTGATTCCAAGATTAGATCAGATTCATTTAGACGAGTGGGTGCTAGAGAGATGGAAAATCCCGGAATTGGAATGTCGCCAGTCGCTGAAACCGCTGACCAAATATGAAATGCATCCGCTATTAATAGATCATTTGCAGAAGCGATTCAACATGAATGGAATTGATTGACCGACCTATCAATCAGTATTATATTTTCATTTATTTTTACCACAAATAGCTTACAAACGTATATTTGACTAGCTGTGCTCGCGACTTCGTTCGCATGCATGTTGGAAAAGAAATTTGATTTCATAGGTTTTCGCGGAACCCTAATTCTTTTTCTAAAATAAAAATAGCCTAAGCTACCCTTATAACACCAGTTACCTGCCAGTGAAAGTCCTGTCAAAATCGGCCCAGCCGCTTCGGAGATTAGCCGGAACAAATAGATGGACAAAAATATTTTAATTTTTTTTTATTGTTTTCAGTTCCATTTATACTTTCATATGCATTTAGTAAAACACTATTATTTTAAAATTACAAACAGATACAACAATTTCATTTATTTGTATAGATTAAAAAATATCAATCAAGGTTCACCATTATTGCCCAACAGATAAACTTAATTTGAAGATATCGAATGGACACGCAATATGTAAGCAACAGTAACTTCCAAGGTGAAGCAATGGTTAACGACTTTTGTCCGCACCCGAGCGTTCAAAATCGAATGATATATTTTTAAAAGCTTGATCTCGAGTCTTTACGAATGAAGAAGATGGATGCTCCAGTGTTCGCTTCTCGTTCGCCATTATTATACTTGAAAGACTGCAGTATAACGTTCTTATAAACTGCTCGGTATAAGGTTTATCTGGACTTTGCAACCTAATCTCCATAATGATTTTCACAATCATAAACTTAGTTCTTTATTATTGCTTATAAAGCGTACATGCAATACATGCATATTAACATTTAGCACATAAAGCACAAAATAATAAAACTATGCACAAAATACCGGTTTTAGCTACAGCAATGCCAATGTTAATGTTCAACAAAATGAAAGAATAAAAGTAACATTTTAAAACCTGAGGGGCAATTCTCGTAATTTTAGGAACATTCACAGTCTTATCTCAGTGTCAATCTGTCAAAAAAACCTTTAATTTCCCTACATTTTAATAAGTTTTTGACATTTGTTTGTCGGCGAGATGAGACTGCCACTATATTTTGAACGTGTTATATTACGAGAATTGGTCTTCTGATCTGCAGGTCTGTTTCTATGAAAAATCTTACCGCGAATACTTAGGTGAAGTGAGCCGTCATTCCACTAGATGCCAGGGGCTGATACTATTGACAGCTCACTTCACCTAAGTTTTCACGGTGAGATTTTTACAGAATTGATCGGCTATTTTGCATATGATAACTCTAAATGTAGATAATTAAACTTAAAAAATAAAAATAACAATATCACATATAATCTACATACGTCACTGTTATCACGAACATATGATAATAATTATGGTAGATGAAAATGCAACATTCAGTAAACCTATATTCATGCAAAATCCCGAGTGCAGCGGTGCGTATCGCTAATGTAATTACAACAAGAACACATAGCCTCATTTTCAAGCCGGTCAACATGTTATACGACAATGAACAAGTTCATAACATTTTTGCGTCGAATACATATGTTTACAAAACAGGATCCGTGACTGTTTTGTTTTTGTATAATGTATGCGTTCTAAATATGTTTTGTCGGGGTGACAAAGACTTCGTTTTGCTCTTCGTGTATCCATTTTCAAGATACATAGAAATACCTACCTTTATCCTGAAAAGAGAAATTTATTGTAGGGAAACTAAATGGGACAAAAATAGCATGAGGCATCTACTTCATACACCCAGAAATTTGTAAATGTATCACTTCTGAAAAAAATAGGTACTGCATTGCAAGCTGCATTACTGGTTCTTTGAACACTCTAATTTAATTTAGTGTGATGAATGTTCATGAGTAGCAGTATTTATGAGTCCATTGACATAGGTTAGCACTTTCAAACAATGATGAATAATCGTTTTGATTGTACTGTTTACTGGTTTTTTTTTTTTTTTGTGGATGGGAAATCATCAAATGACTCCTCCCGCTCTGGGTGGAGCAGAGTGTCAGACTCTTACTGACTAAAACCCACCCGTGTTCCTTCCTTAGCCCTTTATGTACCAGGGCAGCGGTAACCCTTTCGGACGATCCCACTACCCAGGCAGGCTGTTTACTGGATTAAGTTGCAAATGCATGCACATTTTAAGATATATTTTTTTTTTACTTTCATGTGTTTACTTACCTACTTGTAGACTACAAGGCGGTTACCTTGACTAATGTGTTCATAAAACACTTACTTTTAAGAACCATAACTCAGTTATAATCCCTTAGGTAGTTGCCTATCCATTGTGTCACAGAAATGGCTTTAGGATTTTTTTTTTTTTAAAACGCTGCCCCACACTAGGAATTTCTTCTGTATCGTGGGTGCGTTTACAAACATTTAAACTCACATACACAAACAGCCAGACCAACTACTTATAGGCCATACAAATATTTGTTCCGTGCGGGAATCGAACCCGCGACACGCAGCGCAGCAGTCAATCGCTTAACCGCTCTAATGCTGTGGGACTTCCTGACCTAAATATACGTCACCTGCTTCATAAATATTCCATCTTAAAGTAAACCGTAAAGAAAAATCACGGATTGCAAAAGACGAGCTTATTAGCAATAATGGTAGGTCTCGAAGGTCGTCCAGTTGCGGCGGAGGCATTCTGCAGCTGATGTTGCTGTCTCACGTTGTTATGGAGGCCTCAATGTGTGGGAAGGAGACGCGGTTAGTTGTTGTTTGGCTTCCCCTCTCGCTGATGTCGAAACCTTCGGTTGCATGCGCTCGCGCTGAGCGCTGCGCCGCGTAGCATTGACGACGGTGCGCAAACGCCGAACGAACAGTTAGACCACAACACACAAGGAACAGTGCTCTTGTTAAAAAGTGACAGTGAAATGAGAAAGACACGTGTCCCAAGGTAGCCGGTGACACAGCCTGCGCTGACATCTGCTTCGGTTAGTTCCAATGCTACTTACCTATTTACTTCTGAAATATTGTATTCTTTATGTATCGCAGTTTTTAATTTAAAAACAAAGAAACACGAAGTAATGACTGCTCATAATGATACCTACGTTATAACCGGTCTGAGTGACGCATGTCTATTAGTATTTTTGCCGGTTTTATATGAACAAATAATACGAGTTTAGTTTGCTTTAGACATTTACAAAAGTTAGCTTGATATAGGTACATGTGTGTGTCTGTGTTTGAAGAAAAAACTATTTTGCCTGCTTCCTCAGGTGTAGTGTTAAATATAGCTATCTGACTAGGTAGGTACTAAACAACTGTACTCTAAAACCTGTGACATTTGTAACGTTTCCAGTCGATGTTAGTGGTATTGGTTCTAAACACAGGCTGCTGCAATATTACAGCGGTTCCAAAACGTTTCCACATATTCCTAGTTACGGGCGTATAACTCAAGGTAAACTGATACATTTGTGTATATACCTATCTACCTACGCAGGTATAATATAATTATGCTGTTCTTGACACTGTTTTTATTTACCGTATGAGGTCATGTCCTCATGGCACTCTCGTTTGAATCAAATCTGGTAAATAAATTAATCTAAGTTCAACTTTGCAATAGTTAGTTCCATAAATATTAATGACATTAAAAAGTAAAGTTAAATAGTTTTAAAATATAGATTTAGTTTAATATTAAGGTAATAAAGTCTAGAATTAATTTAAGTTCGATTTTCATAATGAAAACCCATTTAAACATTATTTAATTGGATGTCAAACTGAAATCCCCCCAATGGACTTCGGGATTAATAATTTAGCTAAAGTTAGTATTTATGTGGCATCTTGACATGTTTTTTAAAGGAGGTACCTAGCTTAACATTACGCTCGTTATTCCCTAAAGAGTAGAGCAGTGAAGTGTAATTACCTTATGTCAAAGTCCTACGTAGTA
The DNA here is from genome assembly GCA_947507525.1 of Apamea epomidion. NCBI lineage: Eukaryota > Metazoa > Arthropoda > Insecta > Lepidoptera > Noctuidae > Apamea > Apamea epomidion. The sequence continues at coordinate 9,677,238 of OX382225.1, forward strand.
GGAGTCGAACCTACTGCCCACAACCAGGGACAAATTTAAGACAAAGAACTACCAAAAAGGAAATGCGGGGATCAAACACAAGACCCCACGCAGAGCAATGGGTAGCTCTCCGTCCGATCAGGACCAGGCCCGTGCCGGACGGCGCGTAAGTGTTCCACGTGCGCCTCAAAGAGATGTCAGCATAGATGACGGGGCCCGATAGGGCCGAAGCCTGCCGGGGAAGCGGGATCGTCCGAAAGGGTTACCGCTGCCCTGGTACATAAAGGGCTAAGGAAGGAACACGGGTGGGTTTTAGTCAGTAAAAGTCTGACACTCCCTTCTGCTCCACCCAGAGCGGGAGGGGTCATTTGATGATTTCCCATCCTGAAAAAAAAAAGACCCCACGCTCGGGAGTTGGACTTGAATTTCGACCAATAGGCTCACGAGTAGTAACGAGGCAGGATACTTGTCCATAAGGACACACGTTTTTAAATAGTTTGCCTTATGTAGCTGTGTTCACAAGTACCTAGGTAAATGAGGATTAACTTACCCATTCGCGAGTGACACAGCACATTGAACTCTCAAGCTAAACAAACTTAGTATCCTTGTGCATCATCCACTTAACGGTACTCATACCTTATCTTTGTAGAGGACATAAAATGGACAGACTACTTCAATAAAAGCAAAGGTTTTATAGCTGTCAGTGAAACTGAGACAAATTTAGAGTTCCAGACGTAAATAGAATAGGATACAATCAAACTTTATTTGTTCACTAGTTAAATTGATCGCAGTAGACCTGGAAAATTGGAAAGAGGGAATGGGAAGGCTTTTGGTCCTGCAGTGGGACAATACAGGCTTATAAAACCAGACTTTCATATTTTCCATACACATACTTGCCCGTCTCAAAAATCCACCTGTATTTCCTGAAGTCAAATATAATCAATCCATGTAAAAGTACTCAATACCATAAACACGTCGGATCATTTCACTCACAAATTACCAATTTGAAATGCGTAGGTACCGCCTAATAAGTCCTTTTAATACTTTTGAAGGTAATCTTGTTTCAAAAGGGACCACGTGATTGAATTTTTTATTGACGAAGGAACATTACAGGGTTGAAAAATATACACATTTTATTTCCATCTAATTTTTTAATATTTTTTTTAAATCTTTCAGCCCTACGGTAATTATAACGAGTTTTAATACTTATCCCAAAAATTAAAATTTACTGCAAAATATAGAGAAGTTTGCTTACAATTATCAACGTGATTACTTGCAACAACAGGAGATAAATTAATTCTAAAGTAATGCATGTATAAAATACACATGTAATTATACTTTTAATTACTTTAGGTAAACATTATATTTTATAACTCGTGTCTGTGTCTCATTAATTATCTAATAATAGTTCTTTTATGACTTTGACGAGTTCAAAGTACAATAAAGTCGTACGAAGCTTGAGTTCATAGAATGAATTATTATAATTTCAAGAAGGCTTTGCTTGACACGTGACTGACATGACTCTTGGTAAAGTTTTTAGCTCCTCATTCTTATGATCTTTAGAAACAGATCCACTATGTTAATTCAAAAACATAACCATAATCAGCCTTTAATGGTCCCACTGCTGGGACACAGGCCTCCTCTCTGTTAGTGGGGACTATAATCCACCACGCGGGCCCAATGTGAGTTGGTGGATAAGGTACAATCAAAAACATGAGGTGCAATCTTTATTTAAGTACTAAACTAAATATGATTATACGACAAACATACCATGACCTACTACGCATTCAACATCGACGTCATCACTGTCTACCATGACACATGCCCACACCTACTTAATACCCATTGACATTAACTCGAAGCAATGTACAAAATTCGTAGTAAAGCAAAAGAAGACAGGTCAAACATGGTGTTGCACCATTATGACCTTGACTCCACGGCCTCTATGCTCTGTGGCCTTAAAGACACGTCAACTGTCAAACAAATGGACCTGTCAAATAGATGCACGTGTCATACGTCATACCTTACATGTATGAGGTTTGTATAAGTCTTCTGACCTTGTAAGACGTGATGGCATTGAAGTTAAAAGAATGTAATGAAATAGAAATGTCAATATGGTGTAATTTTACCATGAACTAAGTATGTGATTGACCGAAGTTAGCAAGGTGAAACATACCTAATTAATCTGGCGCAATTTAAATAATTAAACAAATACCTAGATATTCATTTAGATTTTGTAGTACAAACGACGACATATCACGCTATACATTTCACGCTTTTCGTACAACTTAGATTGTTTTGTAATAATTTTTTTTTTAAATATTGCCCCACACTAGGAACTCCTGTATTGTGGGTGCGTTTACAAACATTTAAAATTACATACACAAACAGCCAGACCCGTTACAACAACCTGTAGGCACTACAAATATTTGTTCCGTGCGGGAATCGAACCCGCGACACGCAGCGCAGCAGTCGATCGCTCAGCCACTGCGCCAACCTTGTCGCCAAATTATGTAATTCATTAGGAAAGTTACCACTGTTAACAAAGCCTGAAAAGGAACACTGGCTGTGTTCTGTAGATGTCAACTTGACATCTTAACTACATGAGAAGAGTACGATACTTCTTCTCTAAAATACAGTTGTGCCAACGACACGACTGTATTTTAGGTCTTGTTGGCCAGAAACTGCGCCACTTCCACGGCGTCGTCGAACCTGTTAACAAATCTTAATGGTGAAATTTTGTAGGTAGGTATACCTACAAACGTTGTCAGATGCGAGTTAATTTTTCCAGAATTCAGTTGGAAATAATGGCTAAAATAAAACCATGAATGATTTCGTTTGTGACTTTAATTTTGTAAGAGAAATATCTAGTGTAATATAATTTAAAGTGTTGCTCGCATGTAATATGCCACACGATAATAATGTGTGTGCAATTTGAGAAGTGTGACCGAGTTTATACAAAAGCGGAGTAAACATCATGTAACGCATTTGTTATCTTAAAAATAGATATAATTCTACGAAGTATCCAAAGTTTGTGTAATGTAATGATAAAAAAACGGTAAATAAATTAAATAGGTAGGTACTGTTTTGTGCTGAGATAACACGAAAAAAAAAATTACCTATAGATTTTTTCGCCGATGAAGCCATGGTCCTCACGTCAGCAGGTGATAGGGCATGCGGTGCAAGATCGGAGGTGAGCCATTGTCTGTGGAGAGACGCCGCATACACACCGGAAATCTGAGCCTTTCTGCCAGTGCCGCGGGTTGTTCGAAAGAGATACCGTGACCCCTGGCACAGGCAACTGAAGGAACGGGGGTGGGTTTTAGTCAGTAAAAGTCTGACACGCCCTTCCGCTCAGCGCAGAGAGGGAGAAAGTCATTTGACGATTTCAAACCCAAAAAAAAAAAAAGTTCTGAGCCTTTCATGTGATGTGTGAAGGTTATCCTTGCTGCAGCCTACTTGGGTAGAATTCATTATACACTACAAATACATCACTTCGTTGATGTATTTGTAGTGTATAATGAATTCTATCTGTTTTGTGTTGCAAACGGTCAAGTCATCGTCACAGGACGCAGACTATCAAACATTGTGACCAACAGACAGTTTTTAAAACTTTAGGTAATGTTTGAAATCGCATAATTATTTGATAGAGTCTTATCAATAAGTTTAAGAACTAATTGATATCTCTCAGTGGTCTGATAACCTTACAAAGGACATTGGGTATGCCTTTAAAGAATCCCGTTCATAAATTAAAAATAAAATAAAGTATTTTATAATACATAAGTAGTTAATTCAAAATAAGCGATGCGTTATACCTAGTCTTAACAACTTTTATTTGTACTTTGAAGATAAAAGACAATTGTTATTAAAACAATTTCTTTCAACACAGCAGAGTGATACCACAGGGGTTTGACCGCTGATATCAGTACAAATAACACGTAATCAACTATAAACAGTTTTAAGTGATCAGTAGTGTTATAACTGATAAGTCTGTGCCTACCTGCCTGTTGTATCATGTTACACGATCAAAACAAATACAATTTTCAAACATACAGGGTTATTTTTCAAAGACCAGCCAAATTTAAGGATGTGGTACAGACCATCAAACTGAACAAATTTTTCCATGGGACATATAGCGTAATCGCGAAAATTTTATCAACTGTCCCATAGAAAACTTCAATACCTACTCGACCTAAATGTATGGGACGGCTGAATTTTTATTCGCGATTACGATGTTGGTCCCATGGAGAAAGTTGTTCAGTTTGATGGTCTGTACCACATCCTTAAATTTGGCTGGTCTTTGAAAAATAACCCTGTATATACATAAACTCACACTTTCTTCCCAAGGGGGCAGGCAGACACGATATAACGCCACCTCCTATGCGTAAGCGGTGTAAACAAAAGGATTATGTAAGGATACATAATCCTTTTGTTTCGTTTACGTTCATACATCAGCGAGGTAAATGCGTAACACTTACAGTAGCAATAGGTTCCATTTTGACAGTTCAACAACATTCATTGCGTTATTCACGTTGTTAAACAGACACATTTTTCGAACATGCGAAGCAATGGGTTAGCAATATCCTACAAAATGGTTGAAATTGTGATGTTACGCAATTAGGATGCTGATCAAATACAGTTTTCAGTTCTTACAGAATTGTTTAATAGCTATGGCATTGAATTTTCTGCGTTAACGCGGCTCACGCCTGTGTTACTAATTTAATTCGACGTGGTACGGGTAACCTTTGATTTGCATGCTTTAACATATAAAAAATGTAAACAAACAAAGAAGGAATTTATAATTTCGATGTGGTGATGAATAACACAACATTATTTATGGCTGTCATCGTATGACGTACTTAGTTTTCATTTTTCATATCTGTACAATATATTATAAATTAAAAAGTGTCCGTGTAACCGCGTTGTTCTTTTAAACTACGCTATAGATTTTGGTGCGGTGTTCACCATCATTTACAGAATTTATGTATTATATGTAAGTATTATATATAAGTGAAGGTTTATGTATATAATAAGAATAAGCATAATCAGCCTATAATATTCCCGCTGCTGGGACATAGGTCTCGTATCGGTTAAAAAAGTGGAAAAATCAAAGGGCTTCAAAAAATTCATCCGCATCGCTGTCAAAAGGAAAAGTGCCCAAAAGGCTAACACATTTTATAATTAATATTAAGACGGCTTTTTAAATTATATAAATATCAGAAGATAGATTAAACTTTATATTTTAAACAAAGTAAAATTAAAGGAATCTCGACGTTTTGTCAAGTCGTAAAAACCGTGCAAAGGGGCCTGTCACTAGCAGACAATAATTATAGATACCAAGTTAACGAGCGGTGTACACTAACTTTATAATAATTGAAAGTTGTCATGACTCAAACTAAATTGGCAGGTAACGAAACAGAATCAAAATCCATCTGTTTAAAAAAAGTAGATCGAGTGTTAAAAACCGTAGAAAGTTGGTGCCCTCCGCACGAATGCGTCAATTACAGCCTGGTTCCAATTACATAGTTAATCAAAACTTTAATGTTTAACAACCAATGTAAATACGTAATCAAATATCAACCGTAAGTTGGATTGTGTTTGTTCTATATAACCCACTGTTAACATGCTACCAATATATATTGAAATACAAACAATTATGTCAAGTATAAAAGTCAGTAGTGTTGTGTCTTTGTGGAAATTATTTTATCACCACTGCTCTCAAAACGGCGAAGGAAAACCGGCATGTCCTAGAACCAAAAATTCGAAGACATCTACCAACCGATTCTGAAACATTTCTCCGACATTCGTTTCGCCGTTGAACGGATCACCGACAGAACGATTCACTTTTCATTTTTTCACTGATGGAACGTTTCAATGACGAACGATTCGCCGACAGAACGATTCACTTTTCATTATTTCACCGATAGAACGATGCAACGGCGAACGATTCGCCGACAGAACAATTCACAAACCATCAACCAGTAACTTCATGAAACGACATTTTACCTGCTGAATAAATAAATACTTAGTCAAAATATTTATTGCAGACCACATGATCCATAAAAAGACACAATAAAAAAAGTTTATACAATAATGGCATATCTACTAATACACACACTTTACGTTAATTACTTTTGCACATTAAAGCCTTTAAACCGTTACAAGGTTAAGTGCTTAAATACATTAGCCGTAAAACTCTCATTCAAGTTCAAACAATAAAATACCACGAAAAGAATCCGTGAATTCTGTAACAAATGACATTTACAGCGACCTTCCAAGTTCTGCTACGAATTACAAACTGGGTGAACAACCGTGATAGAGGTTAAAACTCTTTTCTGTGGATAAAAAGTTCGACTATTGATCATACCAAAGTGTTACTTAACAATGACGTTGATAGTACTGTCCAATGAACTCGATTGGAGGACAATTTATTACTTAATAGAATTGGCTCCAGTCCACTCTTCGAGTCTTTCACGTGATCGATGGCCGGTACCTACATTAAGTAACATTTTCCAAATATTATTCCGTATAGGTATCTGATTGTCTGTTTTGGGAATGCTATTCCATTTTTGGTATTTTCTTTAATGGTCATGAGTATTAAGTAATAAGGGAGGGGCTCGTGGCTAAATAATAACAGCTGCACAGGATCGAAGGTTAAGTTACTCTTCCGAGGTCGGTCCGTGGATGGATGACCATTCATTACATATGCGAGACCCCTCCGTGCCTCGAAAACCGTTGGGTCTCGGCTGTCATTTGTAGATCTTTGATATTCGTTACGAGTAGTCAGAATCCCGAGAGTCTGGCAACCAGTTTTTAGTATTGTATTACCCAGGAACTGGGTTGTGGAGGTTAGATAGGCAGTCGCTCCATGTAAAACACTGGTATTCAGCTGCATCCAGTTAGACTGGAAGCCGACCCCAACAGAGTTTTGAAAATGCTGTTTCAAATTGACGTTTTTTCAAGTTAAACAAGTACCAACTTTATTATAATGTTAATTAAGTTGATTTCAGAGTGACATTTTTAAAATATTGTCAATAGTGCTGCTATTGAAAAAGTTATAAAAATGTTTGAAGTTGTAGCGTAAACTGAACTTTATTGTGTAGGCATTAAAGTTACTTTTCCATAAACTCATATTTTTTATATTTTTAGCAAATAAATCGTGAACGCAGATTACCTACGCTGTTTTGTTCATAACAATATATATATTTTTTAACACGACATGAGTTTTTTGATATTTTTGATATTCGTGACGCACTTCTCGTTTATTGTCCTCTACCACTTCCGCTTCATGTAAAAGTATTAACTGTAATTTTATTAAGGTCTTTGTGATTATAAAATAATGATAATACAAAGTCTCTGGATTTATAAAAAACCAAACAACATTTTAGGAATCAAGCGAATATTTATTAAAGAAAATAAATAGTTAGAAGAGTTTTCATTAGTAAATCGTATAAATCTTGTCTATGGTATTGAACCCAATTTCAATTCTCTTATGTTCACATGTAGGTATATAAATAAAGCTTGTTAAATAGATCAAATACCTACTACTTACAAGAAATTCTTTGGCACTATGATTTGCCATGAACGTCACTTGGTAGCAGTATTCATTTAGTCAGTAGGTATAAATTCTTTATTATTTCACTCGTCATGATACTGTGAAAATATAGATGAAAAAGAAAACAAAGCATGCTGCGTGAATGATGATGATTCTGTACCTTGTTTATACTTTTGTGATTTTCTTCATAAGTAGGAACCTAACCTGCATTCGCGACATAATCGCCAAAAATGTAAACAAATATTAGTTTATGGAAAAATAACTTTAATTTCTACACAATAAAGTTCAGTTTACGCTACAACTTCAAACATTTTTGTAACTTTTTCAATAGTGCTGGTCACTCTGAAATCAACTTAATTAACATTAAAATAAAGTTGGTATTTGTTTTACTTGAAGTAATGTCAATTTGAAACATAAATAAAAGTTTATTATATGTGTTATTTTTTACTTAATTTATTAATTGAGTCTAAATAACTTACTTGCTCTGTCTAACCTCTTAAAATAGTTAAGTTTAATAGCAATATCGAAATGGAAAAATAATCGAATTAATACAGATTAGTTAGATTTAAAAAAATCTAATAAGACATTATCAGAATGATGTGGTGATGTGGTGTGAGTGGTGTGTGTGGGGGGTATGTGTGTGTGTGTGTGGTGTTGGGGTGTGTGTGTGGTTGTGTGATGTGTGGTACAAACCATCGAACTGAACCACTTTCTCTATGGGACCTTGACCTTGGCCTATAGCCAAGTTCATGGAAAACGAAAGCCTAGATTTTTTATGAACACTTCACTGAAGACTAAGGGTCAGAATGAAAATTAGGAATAATTTTATCATGAGAAAGCGAGTTGCTTTCATTGTCTTTAGGTCCGTTTTTTGTTTCTTAGAAATCGTCTCCTAATGGACAAGAAATTCGGCGTCAATTGTCATTGTACCCACGTTCTGCCTTGTCACTGTCACCTATTTATTTTCCGGATTTAGCAGAGTCCACCTGTTTTTTGAAGTATAATATGAACATGGATCGATGATGCTACTTTTTTGGGTTCCGTATCCAAAGGGTGCCAACGGGACCCTATTACTAAGCCTCCGCCGTCCATCCGTCCGTCTGTCCGCTCATTCGTCCGTACGTCTGTCTGTGAGCTGTATCTCATGAACAGTAATATGTAGACAGTTGAAATCTTCACTGAGTGTGTACTTCTATTATCGTTATAACAACAAATAATAAAAATAAAATAATTATACGTGAACGTGACCAGTTTTTCATACTCTTTTTTTATGCCTACCTTACCGAGACATTATTTATATCCCAGCGGATTCTTTGAAAGGAAATCTAAAAATAAAAAAACAATTTATTTCTGCGCCCAATTATTCACGAAAATGATCCTTTACGGAGTAATTAAACAAACCCTTCTCGTAACTGTTTACTTTTCATGAAGGTATCGATAAGGGAGATCGAATTAATTCAATGACCCGAGATACAAAATTAACAAACATTGTTTAGGATGATGAGGCATGGTGTGTTGTTATCTGAACATCCTGTAGCAGGTGCTTCCATTTATTAACGGGTTAGGCGACTACTGATTTTAAAAACGGTATGTGGGAGATATGTATTTACAGCCGCCAGCACATCAAGCTACTACAATCTGTCAAATTTCTTTAATAGATTTTTAACTTTATCACTAAAGCGGTTCAAAGTTGATTGGGAAAATTTTGACTGTTTCGGGTAGCTTAATGTGTTGGCGTCTGTACTTGTATACAGCAAGGGATAAAATTACAGCCGGTCTGTTCTGTAAAAATCTCACCGTGAATACGAAGGTGAACTGAGCTGTCCCGTCATTCCACCTAATGCTAGGTCTTGACACTATTGACAGCACACTTCAAGCTCACTTCACCTTAGTTTTCCCGTTCAAAATACAGAATAGATCGGCAGTATTAGAGTGGGTTGATTTATTAATCACACCAAAACTAGCAAGTCTGGTATCCATTTAGCAAACAATATTGTTAGTATCGTTTTGATTACGCTATTCGAACCATTTGCTTGACTTTTTGATACGGTGGGATCTTAACCGTATTATTAACACTGATGACGCATTATTCTTTTTTTATTTGATATTTCTAAACCAAATATACCTACCTACATGTATATAAATAAAATGTCGAATACCGCAAACAATTGAGTTATCGTTAATTGCCCACAAACCGTAAATTTATTCCAATTCGGTAGTCATTCAGTGTATTTATTATTGTGAAACAAAATGCTTACGTCGAATCATAATCCTGTTCGAGATATTCGTAATGTACGTATTTTGATTGATATATGATACCGTTGTCGGCATAGTAATAAAAGTACTAATACATTCTTATCAATGCACGTATAAGCACCGGAATTCAACGAAAATTCTAGTATAGACCTATTATAAAATCATTTTGATAGCATTTAATCTCGCATACGTTCACAATCTCTGATCGGAAAAATTGAGAAATTGTTAGGAAATGCGTACCAAATTTGCTTTTGTAGGTAGGTACTTAGGTACTATAAAACATAATCTATGGCTGCATTAACATTTCAATGGTGGGCAAAGTTCATTCAAATGCTAAACTTGTTCCTTCGACTTGCCACGTCTAGTTCTCACAAGTCATCGTAAGCAAATCATCTCATCATTTATCCAAATTCAACTCAGTCATGGAGTATTCGATAGAGTTTCCAAGCAAGTTTGCTGGCAAGTTAATTATTTTCCTGTAGGAACATATTTTTAACATATTTTGCGCGTCAATTTCAGATTTTCTTTTTAAACATTTGCTGAACTGAATGTTCACGTCTTTAAAACTTAAGGAAAATTGAATTTTCCTACCAACGTGTTTAAGATTTTAGTACCTATCAAATTGGAAACTTGTGATGATTTAGGTATGTTTCTTCTATAAATGGGGCTTACATCACAATTTGCCTAGGTTATCACCAATAGATAACCTGTCACTTCCTATATTTATACTTAACAGTACATTGCAAAGAGTTTTATAAATAATGAAACGTGTCCACAGAGATAAGCAGATATCTGTCTTGTGTTATAATTTTATAAACTAAAATAGTCGAGCTATAAAATATAGGTGAAGTTTCTAGATTACAAAAGAATATGCGAATGGAAATAACGTGGCCATTCGGATATTAAACAAAATCCTGGATAATCCGGGATCATATCTGATCAAACAAGATCAGTGGTTCCAAACCTATTTTTGGCCAGGGACCAGTTTGATTTATTTGTTAGCAGACGCTCAAAAGTTTTAACATAATATTCGTTGAACTCAAATTAATATTGGAGTTAAACATTACTGGCGACATGTGGGTGTATATATAGGTACTATAGGTACATCTATGCTCAACCCTTCAAACAAGGCGTGACAGGCGCGTTCCTTAGGGATCGTGGGGGTCATGACTTCCCCCCAAAATCATACAAGCTGTCGAGAGTCTGCATGATATACTTGCCTTACTAACTGAACTTACTACTTGGTGACCCCAAAATCTTGGGCTGTGACCGCGCCTGAGGCATGATGTTATGTTATGTAACGTGCATTAACAGTACCCACTATTGTGTAATATAATCGAAAACAACATTAAGATTTTTAATAAAAAAAATAATTCGGTAAGCATTTTGGAGCTTGCATTTTTGTTTGAAATTATATCTTTCGCAGACCACATTTAAACTCTTGCGACTTGGACCACTGCACGCTGGTCAAGAAGAGCCAATGAACTAGATCGATTAGCAATAAACAGTCTAACTGAATTCGCAGAATTTAAGAATAGTTTTCTAAAACGTTAAACGTAAAGGCTATTGAACTAGTTGCCCCTCTGAAATCCGAGATCCCTTAAATCTGCCTAGCGTCGCAATCCTGTAAAGAGTTCTCAGAGCTGAAATAGTTTAAATCGCAGCGAAACCTTTCGGCTAGTTGAGCCTTAAACCGAAACATTTGTAGGCATCTCTGGACGATTTGAATTATTTGTTCGAAATATCTAGAGATTCATCCCTCGAAGTAAGTTATTAGCGTTACAAAGTTTGAATCAGGTACCTACCTAGGAATTTGAAATGCCTAACCCAAAATGACGAACAACTTTCTGTGGCCATTATACAAGGTGGCAGGGACATCAACGCGCAGTCTGTTACCATGGATTAAGTGCATGACTGTGAAGTCCTGCGTTGAATGTTTTCGTCGGTTATTAAAATAACAATTGCTGTTCCATACATATTGACCGCGTAGATATTGTATATACTCTTCTATGACACACGTGTTTTGTTTATAACGTATGAAAAAAGGTCTAGAATCATGTGCTGGATTCATGATTACAGTTTGCGCGTCGATGCCACGCTGTATAGTAAAAAATAATATTTCACATTTTCCTTCAAGAAACACAATGGTAGGTAGGTACAGGTAAACATTACCCAAAATAACTTGTATCATGATGAAACAAAAACCATTGTTTGTGGTCTGTATGCGTTCAAGATGAAGATAAAATTTAAGATAATACTCGTAGGTACCTAAATCATCCTTGTTTGCATCATTTTCTTAGAATTTATAAAGAAATGTAATTCACAGATTTCCCACGAGGAAAATCATAAGAACAAAAAAAAACATACCGTCGAATTGAGAACCTCCTCCTTTTTTGAAGTCGGTTAAAAATATCCAACATTGGTACATTTATAACTAGACATTGCCATTCAGTATTTGTCTGTGTTATCACAGGTGGTACTGGACTTTATCCTATAGATTGTACTATAATTACCATGTCCGTGCTAAATGACACGTAGATATTGGCTTATCATGAAGTCGTTTGCCAAATCAACTGCTTAGACTACAGGTTAATATTTACTTAACGATTGATAACATACAAAAATGGCTTGTTGTGCTGTGTGTGGAATATAAATTAGGATTAGTGGTTTAAGATTGTGACTAAAATAGGCTATACAATAAGTAGTCTCATTAAGCAGTGCTATTTATTAAATTGTTTTATCTTTGGTTGTCGACTAAAAATGGAGATTTTTTTTTCTGTACCTAAGTAGGTATGTACAAACATACTTAGGTACAGAAAAAAAAATCTTGTAGGTACAAACCTACAAACATTTTTACATGTCAATCATATTTTAAAAACTAGCGTCTGACTATTCTGAGAAGAAAGGCCGAAACAAACTCAGATGACACAGTCTCTTTTAAAGTCCATACATAATCTTGGAGATTGGTGTCTGAAATGGTCTTTTGAGGAATTAATGAATAGCATACAATACTGCTTGTCTATTCATTGACATTCAGACACTCGTGTATCTGGTTAGCATTAGCAGCCATTTCCTTCAGAGTTAGAATGTGAGAACCTTATCCAGCGGAAAATATCTGACGAAAAAAAAATTGAATAAATATAGGACGAGGAAAATGTTTTAGGAAAAATGTGCCACTAGTAGGTAGGCATTGAGCCCGCAGGCCCTGTCAATTACGGAGCGACGAATTTTATATATTATATATCTCGTTATTTTATTTATGGGGAATTGAGAAAAATGGCAATTTTATACTTTATTGTTCATTGTGCATACGTTAACAACGTGATTCTAGTATCGCTGTTACTACTGTCTTATATGTTTTATAACAATAATGAAAGCATTGTCAACACGTATCGTGCAAAAAAATCTGTCATCAACAAAAAACAACTCGAATTTGCAAATCGAAATTCCAACTTCCAGTGTAAAACTTCAACAAAAATAAGACATTACTCGCGATGCAAATTGAGAAGTTCGACTGCGAGTGTGAACTGGTGAAGTTGGCCCTAACAACTGTTCATTCTTTGTTACAGGTGGCGTTCTTAGGTGCACGCAAACCGACAGCGGAGTCCGCGGAACCGAGGAACTTGAACTACTTTAGCTGTTACGTTTACTTGATACTGCATAAAATTATGTTTTGGGAAACGCCTAAATCGTACGTTTTGTAGCATAGATAATGTTCGAACACGTAGCGCTCCTCCCAGCGTGGTTTCTGATGGCGTGGCTGGGGGCTTGTCTTCTCTTCAGCCCTTTCGCAATATTCTTTGTGATGTGCTTACCACAGTTGCCCCTTCTAGTCGTAAGGAGGGCATGCCATATACCATTCGAGTATATCTGACCAGTGAATGTGTAAAATGTGTGTTATAGTCATGTATTGTAGAGTATGGATATTGATAATAAGGTTGTATAAAGTGTAAATATTTTATAATGAATAAATTTTTATTTTACGAGCATTTTTGTGGAGCTTGTTTCATTTTATGTTTACTTTTATTGTGGTTAGCAAACCGAGGTTACTGTAACTTACCTCGGTTGGCGTGATAGGGAAAAAGAACCAACTAACGACCTCTTTTCATTATTGCAATCAAATAGAACACAACAACATCTGTAGCTTATAGGTTTCTATACGTATTTTAAAAGCAGACCATAAGGACTAAAACTCCCGTTTAAATAGGTACAGACTAATTGTTCTCACTGGCTAAGTACCACTTGATTTAATTGGCCAGTTTAAACACGGTTCGTACTAAAACTTAGCCCACAAATAAACGCCAATTGGAGTTACTGCCGTAACATATACCAGTCAGTAATGTATAGCATCTCTCAGTGAGCTAATAATAAAGTGAGCTTTATTGAAATGACCGGCCATGACTCAATGCTGTTCCAGAAGCTTACTGAATTATATCGTAAAGTGGCTTTATTGATACTTGGTTCCTGGTTTCATTCTAGAATATTGAAAATATAAATAGACTGACCGGAAAAATGAGATGCCTAACTAAAATAATGATTATTACCTACCTACCTAGTAGGTACTTATGACTGTTTCAGTGACCTATGAATATGAATTTAGAACGATTTCAATTAAGTACCTACTTACCTCCTCCGTTAGGGTTTTTTAACAGAACTAGTTACAGAGACTTCATCTAGGTAAAACTCACACAAGTTGCTCGGCTTCAAAGCCATGATATTAGAAAAGTTTATGAGAAAACGTCTTTAGAACATTGAGTTTCAGAAAAAGCAAATTACATTAAAAAAAAACAATAGAACGAAAGTAATCAACATGAGTAATACAACTTTCTCATTCTAGCAACTGTTTCATTGCAGTATTAATTCAATGACTAACAATGCCCCTGTCTGACCTTGCAATAACCATTATGGTAATTACAAATTGTTACGCACACATGTATAAGTGTTTATAGAAACACTTTATTAGAGTTTTAGTTCAATTAACTCAGCCTTTCGCAGTTTCGCAGTCTACAGCTGCACTTAGGCCTCTCCGAGGCTGCCCCACAACACCCAATTCTCCGCCTTGCACATCCAGTTTTTTTTTTTGGCTATGGCATCTCGCAGGTCAACGTAGGAGGTGGTCGTCTGCTTAACCGGACCTGCCTGTTAGTGCCTCAATAAATCAAGGGCCAACCAAAGATGGATACAGTCTGTCCTAGCCACCTTTTAAATGTAGTCGGTGATAGGTCCATCTAGCTAGAGGCCGTCCCGCACTACACTTGCCAATATTCACGCGGTTTCCACTCCGTCTGCCGCACCGGTTACAAGGGCAAGCTGAAGTGACAGTGGGCTGGCCATGTTTGTCGAAAGGCTGATGGAGTTTTACAAAATGGGACCTACGAATAACGACAAAGATACAATTTCCTATAATTTGTCTGAGAACATCGGGTTTTATGTGAGTAACGACTGATTTTTATCTTTATCCGAGGATACATTTTGAATACAAGAACTGTCAGAGGAAAATTTCGTTCAATGGAAAAAGCCTATCTTTCCGACGTTGAAAATCAGCCTAAAGAAGGATTGTCATACTGTATACCTACGCAAGAATTATTTATGTCTCTTTGAGCCCTTTGAGTTGACCTGAGTTAATAGGAAGGCGTACGTTCAGTTAGGACAGATGGCTACGAGGCTAAAAAGATGATGATGAATGATTGTTTTGATCCAGTTTCATTGTAAACTGTGACAAGGCTATAATATCTGCATATCAAGTGTGGACTCAACTAAAGAAAAACTCAGTGTATATATTTATTACACTGAGTTTTTCTTTTGTTGAGTTCCTATTTAACTCTAAAACCAACTTGCTGAAACCAACTTCGCAGTTGGATATTAATATCAAAAAAGATCCTGAAATGCAAGGCGGTATGTAAGTAGATATTAAAGATATACAGGGTCGCCGGGACATCGAAGCGCAACTGGTTACCATAGATCCATACATGATTCTGAAACCCCTTCGTTGAAATTTGTGCATTTTTCTATGCAACAGCAGATATTTTTTTTTATTACCGACGAAATATCTCTATGGTACCCCGGTCTAGAATCATGTGCTGATATCATGGTTTCAATTTGCGTGTCGATATCCTGCTACCCTTTTTTTTCCGGGGTGGAAAATCCTCATGGATGTCCGCCGCCCTGGGGCGGGCGACGGGGTCTGTCAGACTCTTACTGACTAAAAACCACCCCAGTGTTCCATCTCATACCTACGCCGGGAGTCGCGGGAACGTACGATCCTTCCGCAACCTCCGACTGGAGCAGGCCCGCCACCGCGGGAGGGGAGTGAGGTGTTAGACTCCCCCCGCGACGTCCAAGAGGGGCGCGCGTGGAAACCTACGCGCCGCCACCTCGGGTCCTGATGTGTGGGGGGCAACGGACGTCCCCGAGTCCGTCGTCCCAGGACCCATTTAGGGGGGCTGGAAGAGGGCGTTGTCCACCCTCCGCCAACGCCCGGTGTGCCTGCTGCGGGCCGGCTGAGTGGACGAGATCTCCCCCTACCTTTCCGCAGCCTCCTTCTGCGAGACGACCGTTTCGCAAAAGGAAACCACCACGTCCCAGGACTCTTAACAGGGACAGGTCACTGCCTACTTCTGAGATGAGGGCACGGTGCGGCTCCTCCCAGGCGGCACACTCTGCCAGCATATGCGGCGCCGTGTCCTCCCGGCAGTCAACGCAGTGGTGACACCGGGCGTCCAGCTCCCTGTTTATGTGAGACAGATACTTCCCGAAGCAACCATGCCCGAGAGCACCTGCGTCACCCGAAACGACAGGGAGCTCTGCCTCCTCCCGAGCCAGCACTCGAGCACCGGCCGGACTGCCTCGATGGTGACGAGGCTAGCGGTAGGACGTGTATGCCTGTCCCGCCATTCCGCCACCAGGACCTCGCGAAGCTGAGACCGACGCAGCTCCATGTGTCGCTGCATCGATCGCTCACCCCGCGCCCTCACTTCCTCGCGCCACCGATACAATGACGCGAGTACCTTCCAGCCAGTACGCAGGCCGCCTCGTAGCAGATCGTGCGATATCCCCTGATGACTCTGAGAGCCATCGCTCTCTGCGGTTTCCGCAATATTGAGATACTCCGGCCGTCAGGTCAGAGGCTCACACCGGAGCCCCATACAGGGCCATCGATGGCACGATCCCCACATAGAGCCGCCAACAGGCGGCGCTCGGGCCCTCCAGATTGGGAAGCAGCGTTGATAGCGCCCCAGCCACGCCCAACAACTTGGGCGCCAGCCGCCGGAAATGGGGGCCGAAGTCCCACCGGCTCTCGAGCCCCCCCAGATCCCAGGTACTTCCTGGTAGACTCGACAGCGATCCGAGCCCCCCGACCACGATGTGTGAGCCGGGGTCCTGCCGCCCTGTATTAACGTATAAACCATAAAATCGAGCAACTGAAAATGTACGAAAAAAATAATCTTTCTTGCTAACAGCACGTTTTAAAGGTCGTTTGAATTTGAAAGAACAGGAAGAATAATGTTCACAGAACCCTTACGACATATTCACTGCAAGATTGATGAGTTACGACTCTAAAGTTCAAACATTTCGTATAGTGGAAGTGAACAATTCAACTGTCGTTTTGTACGGACGCAATTGTTACAACAGCATTGATACAACCAAACAATTATTATTGATCGTTGGTCCGGTCCAAAGATTGTGTGTGATTGTGTAAAACAAGATCATTTTTACACAATCACGCACGATCTTTGTAGAAAAGGAACCTTTAATTTCGATAAGGTGGGTACTCATTAAATCATATCTAAATAATTGATAAATGATTTTATTTCTGTAAGTAGGTTTGTACAAACACTATTACACGTCATTCATATTTTAAAAACTAGATCGGCATCGCCTATCTGACTACTCTGAGAAGAAACGCCGAAACAAACTCAGAGGACTCAGAACTTAGATCTCTTTTAAAGTTTAGACATAATCTCATAAGGTCAGATCATATGGGACTATGTAGATTGAGTGGACCTGCGCAATCAGTGCACGCATTTATCAGTAATCATGCAGCTCAACTCAAAACTCAAGGAGCTCTTTGATAGCATTACTTAGAAATATCATTTTATTTGGTAAAGTAAACTGAAAACCGTCTCTTTAACTTGAAAACAGATTACAAAACTTAGAATAGAATAAACATTTATTTTGCAACTTAGATATGTAGAATCTACTTTTTCTTAGATTTTTTTTTTGTTACCTTTTGCTTTTAAAGCAAAAAACTTGCGACCCACGAATGCCCCTCAAGTTAAAGGGGAAAATTTATAAGTCCGTGATAAGGCCTCTCGTACTTTATGGATCTGAATGCTGGGCTGTGAAGAAGACGGATGAAAAAAGATTGCATGCAGCGGAGATGAGAATATTGAGATGGATGTGTGGAGTGACGAGAATGGATAAAGTAAGAAATGAGTATATACCACGTTTGAAAGTGGCGCCAGTGACAGAAAAGTTGAAAGGAAATCGTTTGGCTTGGTATGGGCATGTGATGAGAACGGACGAAACGCATGTGACTAAAAGAGTGATGAATATACATGTTGATGGATGGAGAGGGAGAGGAAGGCCAAAGAAAAGATGGATGGATTGTGTGAGGAATGATATGAAAGAGAAGCGAGTGAATGATAGCGTGACGGTTGACAGGGGACAATGGAAGAAGAAAACGTGTTGCGCCGACCACAAGTAACATGAGGGCAGGAAGATAGCCACAAAGTATATGTCAAACACGATGCAAAAAGCGTGAATTAAGTACGGTAAGGTAAGGTACGTGAGGTAGGTAGGTATATAAAAGTTCAAAACTAAATCGATTTCAATGTTTTTATTACAGCATCATAATCAACCTATAATGTTCCCACTGCTGGGACACAGGCCGCCTCTCTGTGACAGAGAGTGGGCCATAATCCACCACGCGGGCCCAGTGCGGGTTGGCGGATGTCACATGATTGTCTTCGATTTTTTGGTTCTAAGATATGCCGGTTTCCTCACGATGTTTTCCTTCACCGTTTTGAGAGCAGTGGTAATGAAATCATTTACACAAAGTAAAGTGCCTGCTCGGGTTTAAATCCACGACCTATAATTCGTAAGGGGGGGGTGTTACCACTAGGCCATTACTGCTCCTAGGCTAAAAATAGATTACAAAACTTAGGTAGGTATCTACTTTTTCTTTGATTTTGATTTATTTTCTTATTACCTACGTTTTAAAGGTCACAAAGTCTTATGTCAAAGTACACGATGCGACAAGCGTGAACTGTATTATAAATATCCAAAACAAAATAGAATTCTATGTTTTTCAGAAAAAGTTTTGGCAGTTTAAGATTGCTTTTCGAAAAATAAGAGAAAACACATCACTGAGTTTTGATCTGTTATAATAAAGGTACGTAGACCGGTTTCGTAGTTTTCCTAGGCGCAGCAGGTACATACAGGTAACTTAGTTAAACTTGGGGTCTCTACCTATGTGTGTAGGTAGGTACTATCACAAAATCTACATATATCTGACAACCGTAAGGAACTGCTTGCAGCGGATATTATTAGTCGACCTAAAAAGGATCCTCTTTTATTTTTTTACGGACGCAGCTGTTGTCATGATGTGCACGGGATATTGTTTTCAAAATGGTCAGAAGGCCAATTCTCGTAATTTAAAACGTTCAAAATCTAGTCGCAGTCTCATCTCGGCGACAAACAAATGTCAAAAACTTGTCAAAATGTAGGGAATTTTGAAGTTTTTTTTTTGACAGATTGTGACTGAGATCCTGACTGTGAACGTTCTTAAAATTACGAGAATTGCCCCTCTGGTATAGGTTTGGGCGATAGTACCTACTGAGTTTTCAGCGCCTGCGTATTTGTATGATATCGTAATTGCAATTACAATCATTATTGCAGTAACTTTTAATGATAGCTATTTATAAAAACAAGTAGGTAATAAAATATTATCTGCACTTAAATTGCTGGGTCGCATATCTCATTCTATTCCTATACCTTATTCTATTCAAGTGTCTAGGAGCGTTTAGCTAAGTCTAGGCTAAGTCTAGCTAAGTAGACTTAGGTATCATAGTTACAGTAATCTTCAGGTAACATTATACAACACAAAAGTGTAGAAGTAAGTATCCATTGTTTCGAAAATTGGTCCATTTGTACGCGACCCGTTCTGAACCCTCAACGAATGATTGACACCTCAAATATTTAAATGTCTCAACAAGCGCCATCTACCCGTTCTTTCCTAAACTAAAAAGCGAACATTACGAGAATAGCATTGGTGTTGTACACTATTGAGTAAACAGTGGGTTTGCTGCCAAATGTACTCAGATAGTTCTTTTGAGAATATGTAGATGACGCTATACTAAAATCCGATGTAACGTTAGGAAATGGTTTTGCACTTCGATCAATAAATACATAGTTATTGATCGAAGGTTTTGCACCTGCTTTTTAGGGGACCATAAAGAAATGGACACAAATTCAACACGAGTTTAATAAATTATATATGAATACTTGTACTAGCTATTTGTAGGTAGGTACCTATAGAAGATAGTAGCTAACCTAGTCAGATGTACTTAAATATTAAAACCTGCATGCTAAGATCATCATAATCACTTTTAACGTGGGCCCAAAATTCTACAGTGGTATTGTGACTGGTGACACAAGCAATGGAGTTCCTAAGCTCGAACCCCACCATTGCACTTTGTGTAGGTTACTTTAATTTTACTTTAATTATTTACTTTAATTCACTCCTAACACACATAAGTACATGCATTTAGCTCAGATTACACGACTTATATCTCGAGATAATAGAGCAAAAAAATATCGTGGCGTGGTATATACCTATCTACCATACTAACTATAAGTAATCAAATGACTACTCACAGCATTAGAAACAATTAAAATCTTGATTGTTAATTTGCTAGACTAAAATCACAGCTGTGATCGATCTTTTTTCTCATGTTGGCAATTTCTCAATCATTGCAGCTGTCATTTTGGCAAATTAAAAATCCCACACTAGGCCCGCGTGGTGGATTATAGCCCACTCCCTATTACAGCGAGAAGGCCGATGTCCCAGCAGTAGGAACATTACAGGCTGATTGTAAATACTTATGCTTATGCCATAATATTAAAAACCAGAGTATAGTAGGACCCATACACCCAAATGAACCAGCCAATAAAATCAAAATTACTTATTTAGACCTTCAGTTAGTCTCTTTCCAGTCCAGACAAGACAAGGAAGCCTTAAGACGAACCGAAATTGCCTGGAAGAGCTACTGGTCCATGAAGGAGCTTATGAAAGGAAATCTGCCTTTCTCTTCCCATTCTGACCTATGGATGGCAGACTTGGTCTTTGACAAACATTAACTCAAGGTTTGCCAACGTGCAATAAAGCGCATTATTCTAGGCGTCAAATTGACATATTCTCGCAACACCACACTGCGCTCCAAAACACAGTTACTGACATTGCTCAAAAAGCCGCTAAGCTTAAGTGGGACTGGGCTGGCCACGTCTACCGTATGCCCAATGAGGTGTGGGCCAAAATTACCACCACCTGGAACCCTGACACAGCTAGAAGGCGTCGCGGTAGATCCCGTAGAAGATGGCGGGGCGAGCTGGATAAAACAAACGACCAGTGGTCCACTTTAGCCCTTGATCAATAGAGCTGGAAGTCATGGGAAGAGGCCTTTGCCCAGCAGTGGGATGATGCAGGCTAACAGGAACAGTAAGGCCTTCAATAATAAAGAACCTATAAATCTGCTTATTAGGCATAAACCACCTCCGGCACGAAAACCTGACACATTATAAATTACTCCTAATCAGCTGTACTAAGAAGGCGCTAAACCTTTTCTTTATTATCTCATTCAATACGGACAATGCCGTGAGATAACTGTTAGCAACCGCTTTTGTAACCGCTCGTATAAGACCTTGATCTAAACTTTAAACTCCTTATAGACGTTTCGCGTTTCTAACTTGTAACTGCAGAGATATGAAGAAAACAGGCTTTATCCACACGTAATCTTTGTGATTGTGATCGCCCAAAACTATATGGCTATATACGGGTGTCTTAATGAAGTACACATGGCTATCAGTCAACTGTTAATGGTGTGTGACAGGAGATAATAACTTGGGAGTCTAAATTAAGTAACTGCATAAATTAGCGTATCTTAGGACAAAAAAACCAGACAAGTGTAAGCCCGACTCGCACACGAAGGGTTCCGGACCACCTTACAATATTTAACTCGACACATTACAAAAGCACGTTTCTTGTAGACCCGTATCAATTTTAAACTTTAATTTATTTTTATTATTTGTTGTTGTAGCGGAGGCAATAGAAATACACACTATGTGAATATTTCAACTCAAAGTCAACTCAAACTCAAAGTATTTTATTTCAACTAAACCAATTACAGGCACTTTTGAATTGTCAAGGGGTCGGTCAGTCAGAAACGTGAAGCTAGTTGCCCATTCCAAAGCGTAGTAGGTACCTATGGAGAAGAACGGGCCAGAAACTCCATGGACACTCTTTTAAATCACAATAATATGGTTACAAAATATTGGTTACATCATTCATGTTAAAAAATATACATGCAACTGTCTACCTATTTATTACCTACAGTTCATAAGATACAGCCAGCTGACAGACAGACGGACGGACGGAGGGACAGCGAAGGTTCAGTAATGGGGTTCCGTTGGCACCCGTTAGGTACGGAACTCTAAAAATGAGGAGAAATACTTACTTACGCAAAGTAGGTCCTTAAAAATCCCATCTTTAGCAGATCAAGATCCAAACTGAGAAATTGAAATATAATCATTCAATTTTTAATTCATGCAAGAACCATTTTGTAACCTTATTAACCACTAGCTTCTTCCCGTGAAATTTATGGTTTCCCCGACTCACCCCGACGCATCACATCGCCAGCCCACGCTATTACTCGTATTTTGTTTTCGCTTTGCATTTTTTCTGATTTTTTTCGTGTCGTAGCGTGATGTTAAATAGCCTTTCCGAGGATTGGGCTATCAAAAACAAATAGAATTTTTCAAATCCGACTGGTAGTCCCAGAGATTATATAGAACAAACAACCAAACAAAAAGAAAACAAACAATCACTTCAGCTTTATTATTAGTATATAAACTAGATAGATAGATATAGATATCTGCGCTACTTCTTGTTCCAACAATGATACAGACAGCAGACCATCGCAGAAGCAAAAATAAACGACCCTTTCCGTGACTTTTCAACGATGCGTAGGTACCGACATAAAATTGCTTTTCAAGCCATCTTGTTCTAGCAAACAATATCCTCATTGGATTTTGTAAATTAATCCGCACTCATAATACTTATACTTACGCCGAATTGCCTAAATGGGGCTAATTGTAAGTATATCGAAGCTTATCAGTCCGCGCTGTGGGACAAAGCACAGCCGTTGCATTCGCCGGCAAGGACACAATCAAAGATACAACACGACTAGAAATGACACTATTGTGTCCGAATTTTTTATAAGCAATTTTTTTTGTTCCAATCCGTATTGGCAGAAAATGGATAACTAGATGAAGAATCTAAAGACTTAGGTACTAAATAAATGAAGATAATAATGCTGATGATAGACTTAATGACATGGAAGTATTCCGTCCATATTGACGTAACGTAAAAGTTATTCTAACCTTACCTACAGAAGTTCAAAGTCAAAGTTAAATCATTTATTTCAAATAGGCACATAAAAGGCACTTTTGAACATCAAAATGGACAAAGAAATAATTATAATTGATTCTAGTCGCCCCTTCTAAAAGGTAGTTGGCAAGAAACTCCACCATTACTCTTTTAAAAATGTTTTACAATATTTTGTATACATTAATTATATAACTACATGTAACAGATGCCAGTATATCAAGCTACTACAATCTGTCAAATATCTTTGATAGATTTTCAACTTTATCACTAAAGTATTAAGGTTCAAGGTTGATTGGGAAAATTTGACAGTTTCGGGTAGCTGGACCTGCTGGCGTCTGTACAATACCTACGATAAAATGACTATACCACAATAGGTAAAAATTATCTGAAATAAAGCTCAAAAGTAGTCATCACCATCATCTGCCTAGCCTTTTCCCAACTATGTTGAGGTCGGCTTCCAGTCAAACCAGATGCAGCTCAAAAGCAAAAACCATCAGTCCCAACCTACCTCATATAAATGAAGGTAGGCCTAAAGTTGAAGGTGACATAAGCTAATCTTCAACCAGAAAAGCGAAAATAGAATCTGCAAACATAAGGTCTATTCAAATTGTTGATTCCAATTGACGTTATTTCAAGTTAAACAAAATTCAACTTTAAATTAATGACAAATTAAGTTGATTTCAGAGTGACTAGCACTATTGAAAAAGTTATAAAAATGTTTGAAGTTGTAGTTTAAACTGAACTTTTTTGTGTAGGAATTAAAGTTATTTTTTTCAATTTGTTTACATGTTTGGCAACTAAATCGCAAACGCAGATTAGATTCATTTGTCTACACTGTATCATCGTAAGTAAATAGAGGCATTTTATTAAAATCGGTCACGGCCAACCTCTTAGATGTCTGCAATCAATGGACCAATGGACGAGGAGAATTTCATATTTTAATATGCATAGCCTTTTAGCTACAACGTGTCGAATTTGTCTTGTCCATTCATAAAAAACCACGTTGTGCTTTTCTGCACAATTAAACTGTTTTAGATTGTCTTAAGAGATCCTTTTCCTGACCCGTCTTCCCTCACAAGCACCTACTGGTGGATATCAACCTTATTAGCTTACGCCAAAGCTGAGATTTGAACACCATTACCTTGTCAATTGTCACTTGTGGTGAATTACAGGGTTTTGCAGACAGTCTGTATGTAAGTATCTATGAGTGGTTTAGTAGATTTTTAAATTACAGATTTTACCAATCGTATTTCGGTATGAACATAATACATATGCTTAAAAAGCTGCACAGCTAATTATGCATATTTTTTATATTACATCCAGTGGCCTTAAAAATACAGTCTCAAAATCGATTGAACAAGTCGAACATGCTTGTAATACCTTCAACTTTAGATACTTGCTCATTTCTCACTTTGAGATGATTGTGTCGAGGTAATTAGCTCGTCACCGTAAACAATCAATGCACGCAATGTCACTTCCATACATCGTGTGGTTCGTTGTCCGCTGGCAAGGCGCGCGTGCGCAGCCACTGCGCCGACACTCCACCACCATTCGCCGAAGCGCGCGCAACATGGCGACCCAGCTTCTTACACTGCTCGTGAGTATTCCTTATTTCATTAGCATTTTATTACTTAAATATTTATCTGTTACTTAATATTTATATTTTTGCGGTCGGTTGAACTTTGATTGCGGGTGTTAGGTAATCGGTCATGCGTACTAACATCTGAGCTGTTAGTTGAGGGTTCGATTCCGTGACGAGAATGTCATTCAATGGAATTGTCTGCGTCAAAGGATTTTTGGTTCCTTAAAGTATCTGGTCTTAAGCTAACGATTGACTTACATAACAGTTTTGTATGGTAGACGGTGTAGTTGTCATTAAAAGTCAGAGGTTCATTAGTCAGAGTGTATAGGGAATTTAGAGTGCCGATTACTTTTACCGTTTCGATAAACTAGGAGTATGTTAAAAGCGTTTGCATGATTCAGCCCTAATTAGGAAACTGCTAACTGCATACATAATTAGGTATAAGCTTTTTTAAAGAATTTTGACCCTTATTTCTACCCTAGCTTTTATCTGTTATTTCATTTCATTGTAAAAGTGTTCTAACTTTCCTCATCTGTTTGTGGTTTGGCTATCGAACGAATCCTGGTGACTAATAATATTCTCACAGTCGAATGTCATTAGTCATTTACATAATGAATTTCTAATAAGTTAGGTAGATAGATATCTAGACCCAGTCCAATGGCGCTTTGGTCTTGATAGTCCATTATGAAGCAATCATGCGTCGCCCTTCATACTTTCAACTGCGCTCATTAAACTTACATGTTTTCGGATCTAACTTAAACCAATATACCTATAGACAAACTATCTCATATTCACCAAAAATGTAAACAAATATGAGTTTATGGAAAAAATAATAAAGTTCAGGTTACGCTAAAACTTCAAACATTTTTATAACTTTTTCAATAGTGCTGGTCACTCTGAAATTAACTGTAGTGCAATTAAAATAAGGTTGATATTTGTTTAACTTGAAATAACGTCAATTTGAAACAAATTTGAATATACCTTCACCTTTGTATAGAAGTATATATAGGGAAATAATATAAGGTACAGATAACATCACGTCTATTTTTCCCAAAGGGATAGGCAAAGGTGTATACACGGGGACGCATCAAGCTATACATTTCCAGATTTAGCTGACCTCGCATAGTATAGATTTTTCATACAATCAGAAGTCAGCATTTATTGGTTATATAAAGCTTGATGTGTAGCCATGTGTATCTTTAGTACACCCACATTTCCTCAGTTATGTTAGATAAATGTTGTTTTTTTTAGCGTCATATCGCCGTAAAACCAAAAAATACGGCACCTCAATAATATGTATTCGGTAGTGGATCCTTTGGTTCTGTTAAGTAAATTAATCTTTGGAACTTAAAATACAAAAATATTCAGTTAATAGTTTACCAAGTGATTAGGCTTAGCTATTACTTAGCTTCATATTTTATATAGCTACTTTACTTTTCAATATTTATTGCTGTTATGGGCAGATTTTCGTTATAGATTTGTTAGAAATAGATTCAGCATCCTGTTCTGTGGTAACTCTTCATTCACAACACTTAAGAGCTGTTTCTACATTTATTTACTTTAATTTAAACGGTTAAAAAGCAATTACAATAATTAGAGATGAAGTCAGTTTATCAGCTTGCATAATACATTACACCTGCACTTAAGTCAACTGTAGGTATGTGTTAACAAACATAAATCTCATATCCACCAGATTCTAGACCAGAAACAACATGAGTAGGTCACTGATCTTTTCCAGAGAACCGAACCATGGATACGTACGAAGCTATTTAGCCTTTCCAGTTTTAGCTGACCTCACATTGTGTAGGCTTTTCGTACAGTGAGAAGTCAGCTTATACTGGCTCTGTATAGATAGCTTGATAATAATATGTTGTCGTGCGTACCACAGTACCCTCTTAATGAAGGGCTAATTTCACCAATGAAACTAAACGAGATTAATACATCTACACGGCGTTCCAGACTTGTCAGTGTCAATATTCCCCAACAATCATGACACTGACAGCTCTTGAACGCATATTAGAAATGCTACAGTGCGAAAGACGAGAGAATGCGTTCTTGACACCTGTCAGTTTCAGAAACACGAATACGTGTTTTGCGAATTTGATCTTTATTAGCTACTAGAATCGTTGCACTGACAGGAACGGGAGGTGTCAGGAACGCATTCTCTCGACTGTCGGACTGTAATCGCGTACATTTTCTTTGGTGCAATCCACACTTAGTCAGTGGGCTTTCATTTCACGAAATCCGCCATTGCATAAATACTGACAAACTAGTGGCAATTCTACACTCACACTCAACATAGGGACAAAGTACCTATGTATATCCAGGGAAATGTATTGTTAAGCAAATTAACTCTCAACCTAAATTATCCGTATATACAAATCACAACTGTCATTCTTGAAATGAAATGGCTAATAACACAGCAGTAGTGCACGTACAGTGGCACTGTGGTAATGGCCCCGACTTAATAATTGTAGGTCGTGGGTTCGAACCCAGCCAGGCTCTTCACTTTGTGTAAATAATTTCATCCACCACTGCTCTCAAAACGTTGAAGGAAAACATCGGGAGGAAACCGGCATGTCCTAGAACCAAAAGTTTGAAAATATGTGACGTCTCCCAACCGCACTGGGCTGGTATGGTGGACTGAGTCCCAGCATTGGGAACCTTATAGGCTGATTATGCTGATAACACGGCAAATTGACGTAGAGCGTCAATGCTCTTAACAATTAGTTTCCCTGAGTGTACTAGCTCTCAGGTCAACAACGTTCAAGTGTTAACATAAATCGTTATTACTTCCCTATAAGATGTTTAACTTTCTGGGCACCCTCCCAATTGGCAACGAAACCGACCATGATTCTGTATAGGCCTTCTATCAGATCTCTTATGTTTTGTGAACGACGTGGTGTTGCATAAGATGGGCATGACTTGAATAATAACCCAGGGCAAAGGAAATTTACTAAAACAAAAAGCTCCTTATGATTTAATGTGCATTCGCGATTTATTTGCCAAAAATGTAAACAAATATGAGTTTATGGAAAAATACCTTTATTTTCCTACACAATAAAGATCAGTTCACGCTACAACTTCAAAAATTTTTATAACTTTTTCAATAGTGCTGGTCACTCTGAAATCAACTTAAACTTTTAAGAAGAAAGAAACTTGAAGTTTAAGTTGTTTAAACAAATATCAACTTTATTTTAATGAATAAAGTTGATATTTGTTTAACTTGAAATAACATCAATTTGAAACATTAGTTTGAATAGGCTGTAGATAACATTATTGTCTTAGATCGAGCACCTATCAATTTCTCCATTCGAAATGTGTTCAATTTAGTTTGTTTTGTTCTAGAATTGTTCTTTCAAGAATATGCAATAAAAAATTGGTATTCTATAAATATGATATTAATCGTGACGTTTGTTTTCTCGTTTTGATTTTAACTGTTACATAAAATCTAAATCGAGCGCACAACATCAACAAGTCATCTAGTTGATCATAATATTTTACTTATATGGCAAAATCTAAAGTTTTTAGCTTATAAATCGAGTGTTTTAGGTAAATAATTCAGGCCGAAAAATGTATCGTATACTTTACGTTACTAAAGTATAATCATACGATACATTCATGCTATCCATACTAATAGTACTAATATGTATTATAAATGCGAAAGTACCTAACTCTGTCTGTCTGTTACTTTTTCAATTCGTAACGGCTGAACGGATTACGATGAAATTTGGCACAGAAGTAAACCATGACCTGGGTTAGGACATACTTTTTATCCCGGTGGTTTTTTCCGGTGGTGATTTCCGTTCGACCTCGATGCGAGTGAAGCTCTGGGCACAGGCCACTGGCCCTGGGCTAGTAACCAATATATTGAAGAAGGTACCTACCTACTTAGTTTTATACATATAAGTATAGGTTGGTTGCAACCTTCGCAGGTTATGAAAGGGATGCCTTGTTATCGTGTTCTAATTTATAAACTGATTGCAAGTATTTTATCTTGACTGATCTAAGTATTTATTAGGCGTCACGGTTATCCATCATCCGAGATCAAAAGATCGTCAATTATCTATGGCCACATCGAGAGAACAAAGTAACTTGAGGTCGTAAATATTCTATAATTTGCGAGCAAGCCTTAAATACTTATAAATGCTTACTACTCGCACTAAGACATTACTTTCCGTCCGCCGCATAAGTAGCTTAGAATTACGAGCACTAGGCATTGAACTTATATTAAAAGGTTAGGAAGGATCTTGCTTAACTATTACTCAAGACCAATTCTCATAGATTTGGTCCTTTGATATGTAGGCTTTGAAAAAGTCCGGAACGCCAGGGTCCCGAGATGTGTCAAAGATTTTTTAAATAATAAATGTATAAAGTTTCTTAAACTCTTAAAATGAGAAAACAAATAACACAAAGAACTGAAAATTAGAATAATAATCCTTTGATTCGGGCGTCCACGACAATTTATTCATAAAATCAAAATCCATTTATCGAATTAGGCGGAGAATCAGCAGTAATTAAACGTGAAAATCACATAAGACAGTAGAACAGAAGCACAGCTGTCTGTTCAGTTAGAAAAACTGTCCATGTAAAACATATCCATGTAAGTTTAAAGACCTATAATTGGACTCACTAACCTACGGTAAGCCTACCTCGGTTCCATGCTTACAAACATTCCTATAGTAGGTGTCGTAAATTCTACCCATAAAGCACAGTTTAGACGTGAAATCAACAGATTCAGGTCATGCAGTATTATGGTCAGAATGCACAAAGGACCATTAGGGTAATGATCACACTTGACAACTTGATTGCATAAGCATGCATGCCATGATGAATCCAATTGAATAGCATTCATTCTTTTATCATATTATTTCACATAGCATAGATCGCTTACATAAATATGAATGTGTTTGGAATTTTAATTATCCTGATAACTTTTACGTAGCCTACCTGTGATTAGTGGCTGATTCCTATAATTTATGGACGTGATTGGTTAAAATGAAAACTCTTGTATCTTTATGAATAATGGCGCAAAGACCTCATAGCATTTGCATAGTAGACCCTTCCATAAGAATCTATTTATATGCCTAGTTGGCAATAAAAAATGCTACTATTGGTAAGCAAAACGATTCGTTTTTGTTTATAGGCACCGAGCTTTAAAGGAAGCAATCTCTTTAGATCTAAGTAAGTACGAGTAGGTAGGCTAGGATATAGTTTAGATAAACTGGTAATAATAAACCACATTTTGAATTGAACCTTCTAAATCATTCTAGTTTTCCTCGACATGATAAAGAAATAAAGAAAAAATAACATTAATAAAAAAGGTTTAAAAAAAACGAACGTGACAGCTCCCACAAAAGACCTAGTAAAAAGAAATAAATATTGTGTTGGACAACTAATAAATATTCTAAGCAGACTCCATTCTCGGAGCATGCGTTAAGTTTCAAGCCCTACATTAGACTTTTTGCGTTGCCTAGAAGAAACTGGAGGCTTTTAGATTCAGCCCTGCGCGCATCGACGCAGGCATCGGTTCGTTGACCCCGAGCTGCATGAGAATGCATAATGATGTACAAACCTCGTTGCAAATGTCACTCGATGTATCTTTCTCCTACTTCAAAATACATTTTCCTTATACCTATTTTACTGACAGTGAAATCATGATGAATTGATGACCATTCTAGGGTTCAATGGCGTGTTCCTAATTTATATGGTGTATGGTAATTTTTAATGGTGTTGGCGACCCTCCAGTGACGTCAAACCCATCAGACCTTTCTTTTATCAGTGCACTCTTTGTTTACTTTGTGTATTCTGTAATATGAAGTAGGTAGGTACCTAGTATTCATAAAAGATTGGTGAAAGTGCACATTGCACAAAGCGGAAGCTACTGCAGTCTACGGTAAGGGCGAATCGAGAGGTCATCAAATGAGTTCGGATGTAGTCACAGTGAAACTTGATTCTTTATTGCAAATGGTTATAATTACAACCAATGAAGAAGATATGGTTTATCAAACAGCACCTTAATTGCGTAATACACTATAAAACACAATCTGAGTAATTTTAAAGTATATTGCTAATCCATGGCTTCATTAGTAA
Source organism: Apamea epomidion (assembly GCA_947507525.1). Lineage (NCBI taxonomy): Eukaryota > Metazoa > Arthropoda > Insecta > Lepidoptera > Noctuidae > Apamea > Apamea epomidion. Next base: position 9,708,369 of record OX382225.1, read on the forward strand.
TCCATGGCTTCAGTAGTAATCCATGGTTTCATTAGTAATCCATGGCTTCATGAGCAATCCATGGCTTCATTAGTAATCCATGACTATATTGCTAATCAATGGCTTCATTAGTTCGCAAAATTTGCTCAACAACGTAAATGCCACAGAGTGCTTCTGACATTTAGGGCATAGACTAGTAATGAGGTTACATCTGGCGCGGATTAAGAATGAATTATTTATTTTATTTGATAATATAATTATATAAATAATAAAATAGATTATTTATTTATTTATTACTGTAATTGTCCGTGACATCACAGCGGGCCCTATCAGAATATCAGCGCTGCGACATTTATTTTTTAAATGTCGAATCATCATGCTGAGATAGGAGTATTTTGGCCTCGTATAGGACTTTCTGTTTCATTTTTCTTTTTGTTACTTTTTTTTATATAATTTGTTTTTTTTTATTGTGTTTAGTTTAGTTTTATGATGTTCCTGTACGAGTCGCAAGCAATAAATACTTTTTCTTTCTTTCTTTCTTAAATAACGCAATCAATGTTGTTGAACTATCAAAATGAAAGCCATTCCTACTGTTAGTGTATTACGCAACTACCCCGCAGTTTGGTTTTGATTGTAGCTTGCAAAAAACTGCAAGTAAGATGGTGTCTAAGATTCGCACATTTGTAACCGTATTTAACTTTCAAGCTTTCTGTGTTTTCAGAGTAAAACCGATTTAAAAATGAGTCAACTACCTACAAAAGTCACGTAAACACATGCACTAAAAATACTTAAACTACTGGAACGATCGTTAATAATATCATTATGCACAGTATTTTAGCACGATCAGATTCGCAAGAAAGTGAATCACCGACCTTGAACTTCTTAAACGCGGAATTATTAGTAAAAAAACTTTCCTTCCTCACTTCATACATATTCGAAAACTAATTAGGTATCTATTTATCTTATTTTTTTATGCTTATTTTGATCTTAAATCAACATAGCACCGATTGATTTTGAATTCAAACGCCATTAAAATTAAAACCAATTTTAATTGACACAAAAAACAACGGAAGCCCATTGTGTCTGAACTAATATGAATAATCACTTGGGTAATTCGGCAACCTTAGTATTTGGCAGTTTTTTCTTCGTGTTTATTTTCTTAGACCTTGGTCTGTTGGGCGTGGTCAAGGCGCTGGCATTGTGGTTCACTTCGATTTCCGGATCGCAAGCGGACACGACCGGCCATTCTTCTATCGTGCATTGTAATGTCGACCATGACACGTTATTTGCGGTATTATATGGTTTATATTAGGTGAAATTAGGATGTTGTATTTATTAGCAGTGTCTTGTTTCTTATACATGATGAATGGCAATTTGGTGCATGGTTGTAGATAGTTTAGTGTTCTGTCCATACTAAAATATTCTTATACTTTTTCCTATTTATTGTAACCCTAGGGATATCTTACATAGATACTGCTTTTTTTAATTTTGACCACAAAAGCAAGAAACAAACACATTATATTTTTTATGTTAATTTTCTCAATTTGGGAACATGATATAACTGTCATCAAAACTTACGAATGCTTTCCAGACTGAGAATTTGGCACTCAGGTTAGGTTAGTTAAATAACACTAACATAACATGTTTCTTTTATATATTCATTTATAAAACTACTAGCTGCGCCCCGCGGTTTCAACCGCATAAGTTTCGATCCCGTGAGAAAATCGGAATAAAAAGTATCCTATATGTTAATCCTGGTTATAAAACATTTGTGCGCCAAATTTCATTCAAATCCGTTCAGTAGTTTTTGCGTGAAAGAGTCCATCCATCCATCTGTCCATCCATCCATCCATCCATACAAACTTTCACGTTTATAATATTAGTAGTAAGTAGGATTTATAACGTCAAATGTCACAAACTGTAGTGGTTCCGTGGACAGTATAAAGTGGAAACTCCCACTTTACGTTTCGCAGTATTATGATTACCTATTTGACATTCACAACGATACAACAAAGAAGGCATATGTTACAATGCGAATAATAAAGACATATAATTAAAATAATTAATCTCAGGCCGTTTATCTATCAATTTGCATACGCCCTTGGCTTTATTTAATGCAATATTTTTTCATATACAGTGACAGTAGTTACAAAGACACCAACGCGATAGATCTGACTGGTGATATAATGATCTGTATCATGACGTTGCACTTAGGGTTGGCAAGTTCGCTTCTACGAGTATATAAGCCATATACTTACGCTATACAGCCCTCCTGTGCATGAGTGCCTGCGCAGGTAGACCGACATATCGTAACGTGTATAGGGTGCTAATGAAAATGACCAACGTAGTAATAGTTGATAATTTTCATTAGCACTTTCTTCAAAGGAGTAACAATGAAATCGTGAGAAAAAAAGCGGCCAGTCGGACTCGCACACGAAGGGTTCCGTACCACCAGGCAAAAGCGCCAAAAAAGCACGTTTCTTGTTTGGAGACCCCCTTTAATTGTTAACTTTATTTTATGTTTATTATTTAAGCTGCAATAGAAATACGCAATCTGTGGAAATTTCAACTGTCTATCCATTACGGTTCATTAGATACAGCCCGCTGAAATACGGGCCCCGTTAGCACCCTTTACGGTTTAAGACATTTATTTCTCAAAAAGAATACAATTCACTTAATATGAGAAATACAAGGTAATCTTAAAACTAAACATGTATAAGAATTACTTATGGTGAAGGTAGGTATTCGTAAATAAATTAGTTATTAGACACACATTTTTTACAATGTTGCAGGTAAAAGGAAAAAGTTGGTTTACTATTACAGATCGATTCTTGAAGGCAAGTCAATAGCAATTACATATTAAACTATTTGTATGTACTGTAATGTTTCGGAAATACAGGGTAGGTATTCTAGTTTTCTTAATACTTAGCAAATTAGTAAATAATAATAATTGATGAGGATGTAAACGGGTACGGAACCCTAAAAGCTACTCCATACATTTATGTTCACATCCTCATCATTTGCAGCCTTCTTCCAGCGACTGCTGAGTATAGGTCTCCTCCCCTTTGTGCCATGCTTCCCTGGTTTGTGCGACTCTTATCCAGGTTCGGTTCGCATAACTCGACAAATTGTAGGGCAATTTTTTTTGTTTTATATTTCGGAGCTGGACCCGTAGTAAAAGTTGTTCATTTTCATGAATTCTTAAAGAAAAGAAAATAAGAAATAAACAGTAGTATATGATCAGTGGTATATGAGTTTAGTTTGTGATCTTCCTGTACGAGTCGCAATAAATGCTTTTTCTTTCTTTCTTTTCAATAAATTGATCGCAGAAAGAGGAGTTCAGGCATTGCCATTTCGGAACTCTGACCTTTGTCTAGAAGCAAGTCAGTGAGCAAAATAGTGTCTTCTATTTACCATTACTTCGTTCTTTGTTTACAAGGTTCCTATCCAAGGGTATGGCTATCTGTACCAGTCTTATGTTTGCGCAAGAGTAGGTACATGGTACCTTCAGTGTGTATGTGAAATATCAAATAGTATGGGTGTGGGCACCATTGAACATTAGAGAGATAAACACGACGCTTATGCGGTTCGGTTTTTTGGATAAGGAATCTACTACACGAATAGAGTAAGCCTTACAATTGCAAAACATCGCTAGGTTTTAGTAGGAACGAAATAGTATGCTTCGTACTCCGCCATCTTTATTCTTAAGTTATTATATTTACTCAATAATAATGTTCCACAAACGATGGGATACTTAATATCGTGTCCTGCGTGTCCTGTCAGTTGCACGTTACAGGAACTGATAGACGTTCGTGATGGCGCCAAACCAGTAGCCGAATTCTGGGCCGAGTCCATTAAGATTGTTATCGACACGCTAAGAAGAAGAATAATAATAATAATATGATATTTCCTTTCCTTACGTCTTGAATATCTGAGCAAAAGAATTAGCAAGAGTAATGTACAGACGCCAAGCACATCAAGCTAGTACAATCTATCAAATTTCTTTAATAGATTTTCAATTTTATCGCTAAAGTATTAAGGTCCAAGGTTGATTGGGAAAATTTGACAGTTTCGGGTAGCGTGACCTGCTGGCGTCTGTACCAATACCACATGATGTAATTTAGGTATACCTAACCAATACCAAATTGACCCTTTATCAAAATCAATTTTAACTAGACCTCGAGCTTCTTCATATTGTTATTATATAAAGAAACCAGTATTGTGTGATCATAACACTGTGATCAGTAGGTTTCAAGACATCTAGACTAGTTACGTGATACTTTTTGTCAAGTTGACGTATAGCGATCATCTCGATATTACATCGTGATTCAACGTTTACTTTGCTAAGCTACTCTTGTTTGATTCCATCCCACGGTATCTATGTATCATTAATTGCTTATTAAATAAACTGATTGCCTGTTTTAGTAGATTAATTTGATGCGTCGTGAAAATGTATTGCTATATTTTAGTTTGTAAATAGTTTTAGTTAATTTAGGATATAATTTTGATATTTTAGTGGTAGCTTGTATATAACTTAGTAAACTGTTAAGTGTCATGAACTTAACATTTTCGTAAGCTCCTTTTGCATTCACTATGAAAGTTCATTGGACGAAACGATGTTGTTGATTGGAAACGATGAATTAATTTTTATAGTGTAGGTACAGACTTGCGGGGTAATTGCGTAAAACACTATCAGTAGCAATGGGTTTCATTTTGACAGTTCAACAACATTCATTGCGTTATTTACATTGTTGAGTAGACACATTTTTCAAACATATGAAGCAATGGATTAGCGGTTAGGGTGCTGTTCTGTCTCGGTATCTATGTCAGACCATGTCACATTAGATGTCACATGTCTTCGATCTTGTGGTTCTAGGACACGCCGACTTCGTCACGATATTTTCATTCAGCGTTTTGAGAGCAGTGGTGATGAAGTAATTTCCACAAAGTAAAGCGACTAACTCGTTCCTAACCGATTGGACGGAGAACGCACACCTCAAAGAAAGGCGGAAAAATATGGATGAGGCCTTTGCCCAGCAGTGGTACAACACAGGTTAACAGAAAAAGCGCCAGCCTGGGTTCAAACCCACGACCCTCATAAGTCACGGTCGTTACCACTGGACCACTACAGCTCTACGAGGTTAATGGAGGGATTACTATTTATAAAATGCATACCAATCAATTACCTATCAATAAAGCGATATATGTACATAATAAGATGCATAACAAAACATAGGCTATTATGTATGACAATTATTATAATAGTTGTCTACTGATCTTAGACCAGTTTTCCTCATTTAACTACAAATAATTTATGGGTTTATATCATACTTAGACTAGGCTACAAAATAAGTAGTAGGTATAGGATATAGTAAACAAGCTTTACTACCTCGCTGGTCTAGTAGTCACAAGTGCTACTCGAGCATGAGGTCCTGAGCTCGATTCCCAGGTCGGGCAGTGTTATTGGATTTTCCATCATGAATTTCTCAAAAGCAGCCTTATGGCTGGATTTGTGCCCAGTTAATGGCTATAGGGTCGTCCCCTATTGCATGGGACTTAACCATAACTGGCGAAATGTGGGTGTACTATACAACGTGTTTTTTTTTTTATATCCCATAACTCTAGGCGGTCATTGTACTCATCATTATGAACAACTTTTACTATGGGACCAAACCCGAAATCGCGAAACAAAACTCTGGTGCTCCCTACATTTTGACGAGTTATACCTACGAACATAAATGTAGGGAACAGCTGATTTTTTTTTTCGCGCTTTCAGGTTTGGTCCCATAGTAAAAGTTGTTAATAGTGATGAGTACAATGACCCCCTAGAGTTATGGGATATAAAAAAAACACGTTGTATATAGGTACACCTCTGCCCAACCCTTCGGCAAAACAAGGCGTGATGTTAATGTTATGTAAATACGCTTTAAAATATGAATAATGAATGCTAAAAAGACCAAAATCATATATTATATGTCTAGTAGTCGTGTCATCGTGTAGTCGTAGAGTCGCGACCTAACCTAGCTGTTTCGATTTAAAAAAGATATATGCGTGTTACGCAGGCGGGTACAGAAACCTATCTTTGAATTTAAAACCAAACATAACACATGAACAAAGTGCTTATACCATCATATCAGACTCTAAGAAAGTGGAGTCTTTGATGGTATATTTTCTCTAGATCTCATATTATCTGACAGCTATTTCTATAAAACAATTTCCTTATTCTAGATTGGCATCTAGCCTGTCAAATTTGACTTGTAGTCCTTAACTAAAAAAAATAGAACATATTTATAAATTCTAATTAACACAAAAATACACTATAGCTAGACCTCATATTTGGCAGCTAAATCTATAAAACAATTTCCTTTTTCTATTTTGGATCTAGCCTGTAAAATTCGCCTAGTTGTCCTTACTAAATTAGAACGGCGATATAATTATAAATTATTATTTTATAACATACCACACACAGGTCTGAAGTGTAATTTAAAACATAATATACGAAATTCGTTCAAAATGTAGGTTAGGCCTACCTAACCTAAGAAGATAAGTAGCCAATTTATGTCCTAACATAAATTGGCTACTTATCTATTAATCTATTGAAGTTTAGGGTACTGTACTGTACGTAGATGGATATCGAACATAACGTTTATTAGAAATTGAGGTAGCACTGAAGCACTCTCACTTAAAAAAAATATTTGTGATGGAATAGCTTTGGCGGTTTATGTGAAACTAAAAAGAGAACTTATTTTATTCATTTATTTAGTCACAAGGCAACTAGAAAAAGTAACAATCACTAGGTTCACAATATAGGTTTCGATCTGATTATCACTCGTAGCGTAATTGCACAACATGACTAGCAACAACAATAGTAAAGATGACAACTACAGTAAAAAGCTTAGTTGTCGAAATTACAGCTAAGTACAGACGCCAGCAGGCCAAGCTACCCGAAACTGTCAAATTTTCCCAATCAGCGATAAGCTTGAAAATCTATTAAAGAAATTGGACAGATTGTAGTAGCTTGATGTGCTGACTTCTGCACAAGGTCTGTGCGTCTACCCTCCGACACACTTCTACTTAGACAGGGAATGTGTAAGAGACGAAGCACGCCAGGTATTAGTACTTAGTTGCATTATTTAAAGAAAACGGTATTTAAAGCGTTACAATACTAAAAAGAAAGAGTACATACCTACATGTCTTTTGAAAGCAGCGTCACGAGTATCGAAGATGTCAATACTGTTATTCCACGTTTAATTTATTTTTCCAAAGAAACCAGCCAAGACAAAACGAAAACTTCCTAACTGATTAACAGAAGGCCAATTCCCGTAGTTAAAATGTTCAAAATCTAGTCGCAATCTCATCTCAACGCCAATCAATGTCAAAAAACTTGAAAAAAAAAGTAGGGATTTTAGAGGTATTTTTGACTGAGAACGTTCTTAAAATTACCAGAATTGCCCTTCTGGTATCCCAACAGGAACATAGAGGTAGACTTTTACTTCCTTGTGGGTATAAAAAATACGTTCTGAAAATTGCCGTACACTAATATTTTAAGTTTAATGTAATAACCCTATACGGAATTATCGATTTAGGTTCACAAAAACTGGTAGTGGGTGAATGTACAAGCATGCAAGCCTATGTATGAGAGGGCTACGTACTTATATGAATCATTTATATAGTGTTCAAGGTAATACCTAATTGCTCTCTTTACAGTCCGCACTTAATGTAATTCAAAAACTGGTTTCCGATATAATATAGGGAAAATTATAGCTTTGAGTGGAAGTAACTGCGTAAAAATATGCAAGTGTTCTAGTATTGTTTTTTTAATACGTAAGTGATCTAGAAATCGGTTGAGATGTTAAAACGACATGTGCTTTAAGAAAAAGTAGCACACAGTTCCGCTTAAGGGGGATGCGCTAAGGTAGCCCGCGAAATTCTTACTTACTTTTTTTGCAATTTACACGTCAGTGTCTGGTTGTATGTTGATTAAAATATGATTCTCGACTGTAACAGCTTTACAGAATAATAATAATGAGAATCGGTAAAGCAACTCCTTAAGTTAAAATTGACCTCAAATGACGTGATTTCATGAAATAGACATTCAGTAGCTCATTGTTACAAAGATGAACTTTTATATAATTATTTTATCTGTACTATCGCGACGATTAGTCTGTTTGAACGGGTGTCCACAAACTAAGTAGTTTTCTGTATCTTGGGGACTTGAGTTGTGATGTGATGATATTAAAAGTAATTTATACTGTTAAGTGGATCTGGATTAAATTGCTTAGGGCTGATTTTTCAATCGACAGATAATTTTTATTCGCGGAATAAAATTGACGTCTGACAGTTTTTGTATGGAAGAACTGTCAAAAATTCAAAATTATTCCTCGGATAAAATATCTGGCGTTGGAAAAATCAGCCCTTAATAAAATGCAGGTATAAACAAAGAAAAGTGACAAGTTAAATAACATAAAATAACAAATGCTGGACTTTGTTACAGAAAAATAAAGAGTTTGTGTATCTATACTTCTGTGTCTGTCTATAGACTACCAGTGTCATTATAATTGTTAAATTCAATTTATAATCAATTTCAGTTGCTGAGCATACCCTGGCTAGGCACAGGCGCGGAGCCTGCACCGGAGCCTGGCCGCGTTCCGAAGGTGTACAATGCTCTCATCACGTCGAACCAGAACCTGGAACCTAGCAAGGCGTTTCCAGTATATCAGCCGGTGCTCCACGACGCGTTCGCCTTTTCCTATCAGCCCGCCATTTTCTACGGTAGCGATCTACTTGGAAATGTAAGTTGCCTTCAGTTGTTAGGGTGCCAACGGAACCCTATTACTAAAGCTACATCTATTAGGTATGCCTATCTGTATGTCACAGGGATCTATCTTTTCAACCGGATAAGGTCAGCAAAACGTTTATTGTTTGCCGCCATAAAGCAGAAAGAAAATGCACAAGTACAGACGCCAGCACATTAAGCTACTACAATCTGTCAAATTTGTTTAATAGATTTAAAAATTTACCGCTGAAGCATTAGGTTCATAGTTGATTGGGAATATTAGACAGTTTCGGGTAGCTTGATTTGCTGGCGTCTGTACCTTTAGACCATCAAATGCTTATAGATTTTTATACTGTTGAACTTGAAACATTAAAGGTGACGTGCACCTGATATTTTATGAATAGCAATATGAGCATTTCCACATTTTTTTCCATTGTTGTTTTTTTTTGGCACTTACACTTACCATTCTTTATTTCAGGGATTACTGCCTTCACCAGGATTGCTACCAAAGGAGCCTCAACCTCAACCAGCGGAAGCTTCACCCCTTTCAACGCCCGGACCACCCGCAGAACCCTTGCCTAATACGGAAGCGCCAGCTACGACTGAAGAACCCCCTAAGCCAGAACCAGACAGCAGTCCCTCCTCACCGGCTACTCCGCCAGCCACACAATCCCCAATACCGCTTAACGAATTCGGTCTTCCACCACAAGTCCTGCCCCTAGGACACATAGATCCCTTGTACAACGCACTGCCACAATTCAGTCCTTTCACCTACAGATATCCAGGTGTAAGATTCTATGATCCCTACGATCCATTCAGCTTCAGTCCTTACGCGAATCTGCCAATATATCGTCCCTTGCCAAATGTGCTGGGGCAAAGTCTTCCCGTTGTTGCTCAGAAAGAGGTCAATAACGCTCCAGCATCTGCTGAACAATCAGCTCAAACCCCACCTCCTGAACCCAGTGATCTAAATATTCTGAACTACGCCTCCAAGGACCCCGCTATACCCAACGTCCCTCCACCACCCCTGCCGCAAGGCGGTCTCAAAACAGACAAATCTGAATAGTTATAAAAATAAAGTATTAAGATCCACGTATGAATTGAAATTTTGATTGTCACTTTGTGTCATGATGACTGCCATCAAGGCAAAAAAGTTCCTGGTTTATTTCTACGAATTAATATAACATTCTACGAGCACAGTGATTAATTATATCCGTTTAGATTAAAAACTGATCATACAGGAAAAAGTAGTCGTACTGCGGTTAGACTACCGATGCAAACCATTCATAGGTATGATGAGGATCAGAAGAAACCAAGGTCTCTTAGCTCTAATATGACATGATCGTAACAAAACAGCTGAAAGGTTTGTGACCATGTCGCCAAAAGGAGAGGATGTACAAAAAGTTCGAAAGTATATTACTGTTGAGGTGACGCTTAAAATTAATAAATGATTTATTTTAAGTAATTATCTTTATTATAAGGCGTTAATATGGCTAGCTTTTCGCATATTGACCCTACAGACACACCTAGTGCAAACAAACTGCTTTTTCTGTGTTCCGACAGTTTTATAGACGAATTGCGATGTGTCAGGCAAATATGCCATATTCTGCTAAAACCCTGCCGTGACATATGGACCCATATACCCACAATTTAAATTATGTAGTTTACGTTAAAGTTATGCATTAGGAAATGTTCTTGATCAATGATGTTTTGATTGTGTATTTGAATACTTGATAATCTAATTACCACGCAACATTACGTCGATTTTTCCAGAAGGGTGAGGCAGAGGTGTACCTAACTATAGTTCACGCATATTTCGCCAGTTGTGTTTAAGTCGTATAATAATACGTAATAAGGGGCGAGCCTATTGCCATCAACTGGGCACAGATCCAGACTCCAAACTGTTACTGAGAAATTCCTGACAGAAAACCCCAATAACACTTTGCCCGACCTGGGAATCGAACCCAGGACCTCGTGCTCAGCAGTAGCGCTTGCCGCCACTAGATCAACGAGGCAGTAAGAAATTTAATTAGTATAATGTATAACTGAATAATCTTATTCTAATAGGGTAGTTGCCTGGGTAAAAAATAATAATATTTAGTCCGTCAGTTAGATTATCGAAAAATAATGGACACGTATTTTTTCTTTTAATTAATTTGGTATTGTTTCTGCAACTGACAATTTTATTTAATATTTAATATGTAATGTTCAACACAGTGTAAATTGTTTATGAATAAATGAATGAATGAATTTTGTCAATCAAACAAAAAATGACAAAGATAAAGCGCGTCATTATCACCATTTTTAATATAATTGACAAAAGAAAAAATACGGATTCAATATTTTTTGATAATCTAACTGACGGACTAATTAGTTTTTTTTAGGTAAATAGCCTATTTTATTGGCGTAGGTGTAAATAAAATATACGAATTGACTAGATTAAAATATCTCTGAAGGTACCTAGACATTTAAGATTCGGTATCGTCGTGGGAACATTGTTCCAGCATTTTGGTGCGGCGATCCTAAACCTTCCCCTGAAGGCAGCTGTCTTGTATGATTTAGTGGGGAGTTTCTTCGAGCGCTGCTACCTACGAATTATCTTCTAGTGATCCAGCTCAGTTTATTGTACAGGTAGGTCGGCTGCTTGTACTTTATAACCACAAAAGTAGGCAAAATAAGTGCAGCTTATTACGTAATCATGAGGATCGAGCGAGTTTTTTTTTATGGTGTAACGTGACTTCTTGGTGGGATTGAGAGTCAGACTCAAGCGCAGGCATTTTGAACGCTCTGGCTCTGGATCAGTCAATCAGTTATTGTCAACAGTCGAGGGCCAATGACTGTGTCCGCAGAATTTAAGTTGGATAGTACGAATGACTCAACCTGCCTGGATCCGTAGCTCTTCTGAAAGATAAGGCTATTTTATGAAGCACCTCAAGCCAGTAGAAACAAGTGCGCACTGACTCTGCCACGTGTGCTTCGTATCTCAACCAAGCGTCCATGTTCAGACCTATATTACTTTCCTCACAGACTCGACTGACCGACTCACCCAGCTGGGTAACGTTTGGTGCTGCTAGCATTGCACTGATTTAGTTCTTGGTTTTAAACAGCATAATTATATTTCGTTTTAAGGTGGTTGGGTACCAATGTGATTATTTTCAGCTCAACATGCTGTCCATCCTGTCAAAATCATCGTTTAGGTCCTACTGTCATAGTCCTTGGGTTAGAAAAGATGTAGTCTTGTGCGTCATCAGCATAAATATGGTACCTACATCGATTCAGGGAATTGATTGAATCCGCACATTACAAAATAAACATGATGGGCCTCAGAATTGAGCCTTGCGGGACACTCGGAAGTGAGTGACGTAACAAGGCCTTTGCTTAGTTGTATTTCTACACGTTGCTGACAGTTGGTAAGATAACTTTGGAATCAGTGTATTGTATCTTGATCAAATCCATAACAGCTTTAGCTTCGATCGAAATAAGTCTATATTTATACTCAAAACCTCAAGATCAATCAAGAAGGACGAGAAGTGAACCGTATAAGGACCACGCTGTTTACCTGTTTACGAAAGCCTGACTGTAGCTCAGGAAGAATGTTTTTTTCTTCTAGGCATCACATGACTACTGAATACATACAGCCTTTTCGGAAATTTTGGATAGACGACTTATATTATTAACAGATAATCGAACTTGGTCTGGGCGAGACCGCGGATTTTATTCGCTCCGTACAAAATTTATTCGTCTTAATAATATTTTTAGTCTTAATAATTTTAGCCAGACTCCTCTCTAGTCTGTTAATAATATTAAGAGAAACATTCGATCAGCCCCAAGAATAGAATAAACCTCGATTACTGTAATACGATACAAGTAATACCTGCGTGTCAAACTATTATTAACATGAGGTGAGGTACATTATGAATAATATGGCTATCAGGCTAAAAAATAATAAACAAAACTTTCGCAACATGGACCTTGATAAGAAAATTGGTAAGTACTTAGATAAAATGGTAATTACATATCATGATAAAAAATAAAAATTGAAATCAAGTCCTATGGAAAATACTTAAATATTAGGCGTAGTACAGTCTACACTAGATAACAACAAAGTTGATATTGTATTGACATAGCTAAAAGCTGTGCTCAATGGTTCTTCAACCAGATAAGGGATTTCACCTGTTGTTACCCAATGGAATCCACACAAATAAAGCCAAGTGCTGATCACAGAGTGGCGTAAAATCAATGAATTCATAAAGATACCATATCAGTGTGTACATGGCAGGCGTAATGACACTGACGTTAATATATCCCGATTACGGCTGGATATACAGGCTGCGGCTGAAACTTTATTCTCACTTCGAGTCAAAATTGCTTGACACTTCGAATTTTGACCTGCTATAACAGTGTGTGGTAAATGGCTAACCTTCGTTATGATTTAACTACATCGAAATTTTGGATGTAGATTATCTGGAAAGTGTGGAATGACTTTTCGCGGAGCTACGACATGGACAGCTTCAAGGAAAAACGAAAGTAACTCCTTTTCAAAAAGGGTAAACAACGCACCTATGTTACCTCTGGTATTGTTGATATCCACAGGCGCCGGTGTCCTGGTTGTTATCATACGCATCCATCGCTATGTAGCTTAGAACAGCTCTGATGGAAAAGCAGCAGTTTTTTTTTTAACACCATGTTGTTTTTGTACCTATAACGTAATCTGCGCAATAACAGTAAGGTGAAAATGTTTCAAACCGCGGTCGGATCCCGGTAAAAGTGCCCGAACTTATGCTACCTGCAGTACAATAGATTATCTTTTGTGATTTTCATCGGCATTATGAAAATTTTTGTGTCGCAAATAATATTCGTATTGATTGCCGTTCTTCATTCTACACTACAGGTAAAAGTGACTTATTTAATTTTCGTAAACCATTCCATTGTTTAATAAAAGATTGTATTTTGTGTACTTACCTGATTATTTTTTATTCATAGATTTGTCCTGAAGAAGTTTCAAATGATGGAATAAGTGTGACCTGGCATCAAACACAAACGGCAAACAATATTGAATCGGACCCGCTTTGTTACCGAAATGACACCTTAGTGACGAGGAACTGTTCCTACGCCGGCTGGACACCTACTCTGGATGACATCGGACCATGTCTAAAAGTTGTTAAGTATTTTGACATTAATTCATGTCCACCTGGATATCACAAAATATCAGAAAACAACAACGATTACTGTTACCAAATCGGTAAACCAACTGCTTGGAACTCTCCATGTTTTGCGAGCGGTGGAGCCTCGGTTATTACGGATTTATCTGCTGGAGAAGTTGAATACCTACTCAATTCCCTCAAAGCCACGAATACATCCCGATATTTTTGGCTACCTGCGACAAGATATAAACTTTTTCATCCCGTAGTATGGTCTATTCCAGGGCCTAACTGGGGCCGACGTGTTTCACCGAGAAACTTTTTGAGTCTGTACACATCTTTCTCGAAGAATTGTTTATTATTAGATATATATCGAGGAGTGCTAATAACAGAAATCTGTTCCAAAATCTATCCGAGTTTATGTTTTTACATAAATGACCTTTACTATCCAAGTAAATGTCCCTATGGATACCACTCATTTAGGTTTAAACTTGATAATGGTACATGTTATGGCATCGAAAGATCGAACCGAGGAATGTCGTTTAATGAATTTCTTCAAGAAAGGTGCCGAACACCTATGCTTAACAGTGAATATGATTTAACTAGATTTATTTTTAAGAAAATTGCTGAAATAAATCGGTTGCTAGATGAGGAATGGTGCTGGTTTAAAGCTCCTGAAGTGTCTCATGAAACTAATGAGAGTACAGAGTATACGTATAATAATGATTCCTTAGAAATTAAGAGACTTTCTTCTTTCGAAGGAATTATAAATAACGCCGGCACTTTAGGTATAATTAATTCCAGTGCATCACTACCTTGCATGGCCTGTGAGGTGGAAGTTGTTTATGGGAAAACAGAATTTATGTTTGAATACAATGAAGCGCAGAACAAAATATTTCTTACAATTTATTATCCTTCTGGTCTATGGAAATATGATAATAACGACAAAGGAATTCAATGTTTTTCCGATGCAAAAGGCTTTTTTAGAGTGGTGGATATTAATGATATGCCATTTATTGAAGTGAATTCTTCTCGACAAGATGAAGTTGATTTAAATCTGGTTGAAAAAATAGTATATGTTGTTGATCTGGTTACAGACAGCTCCGCGCAATATTGGTGTGAGGGCCACACAGTTAACTTTTCATTTATTACTACAGACAAAATCATTGCTAATCCCAAAGGAAACAAAGTTCATGTATTTGCACTTGTTATTAAACATTATATTTTACCCGATGATGTTGAAGATATAACTGATCTGACTAGCTTAACAAATAACATAACAAATATATTTTCAGCTAAAAAAGTTTTGCTTATGGACATTTTTGATTATTCTTTGTATCACATGATGATTTTATTACATTTGCACGTTGACGTTGAAGATAATCAAGAAGATGAAGCTCTTAATATACAAGATACATTTGCTACATTAAAACTTACAGCAAATTTAGAATTATCGAAATATAATTACACGTTTGTGAATTTATCCAGCTCAGTTTATTGTTTGCCAACAACTTCTTTCTATGGTATTACTCTTGATTGGGAGATGACTCTTATTGGCCATATTTCGGCACCAAAACAATTTTGCCTTCAAGCTAACGGTTTACCGGTAAAGAGACAATGTCAGGGTTCCTATGTGTTGGGTGGAGTCTGGGGAGAAGTAGAAGGATCTTGTGATAATACTTACGAGCCATCTCGAGCTACCACTTTTCTATACAATTTTGTGAAAAGACAGATGCCTAATGATTACATTTCCCGTTTTCTAACTGATGGTCTCAATTTTGTACTCGGTGATACAGATATAATAATTCCTGCTGATATTTATTACTTGTCAATGTCCCTGCAACATATTTTGGATCTTGTTCAGGAAAACGCAACATCTGTAGAAACTGGTGACATAGATAATATTGCCTGGGTCATGGACAGAATGATGGTTCTTGATTGTAATTATTTGCATTTAGCTCAAACACTTAATTCAACCAATGTTATATTGGATTCGGTTAGTGATATTATAGAACTAATAGCAAAAAGAAGTTTAAACGAGTCTTCTGAATTAAGCAATGCGTCCTATCAGTTTGCATTAAAACCACAATTTGCTGTCCAAATAACATATCCAGAATATAATAACGTCACAGGTATAGCCATTATAAGAAAGTCAGTCTCAGATAATTTTTCAGACATGTTAGTTCAACCATTATATAAAAATACTAGCCTAGAAGAAGTCCTTTCTATAGAAAACTTAGAAATCGCTACCTGGTTACCCGAAAATGTTTTAAATACAATTCAATTAAATAAGAACGATAGTGATGAAAACACAACAAGAAAAGAATTTTTTCACATTATCATTACCATTTTCTATAACGATGCAATTTTTCAAGAATTGGCCACTGATAGACACGTGATCAATAGTCGAATTGTCGGGGTGTCAATCCCTGATTACATGTCAAACTTAGAATATCCTGTGCCACTTGTATTCAAACATATCAATCATACAGGCAATTCTGATTGTGGTTACTGGGATTTTCAACCTAAACAGGCGAATAATATTCTAGGTTCTTGGAAAAAAAAAGGATGTTTTATCGTAAAAATAATCAATGATACAACTGTATGTGAATGCTATCATCTCACTCATTTTGGTCAATTGCTTTCTATACCAAGTAGTGCCAATGAATCTGTTACAATTAGCAGTAAGCACTCTACAGCTTTGAATATAATAACTTTAGTCGGGAGTTTCTTGTCACTATTGGGAATCATTGGTATTTGGATAACTGCTTTAGTATTTGGTAACTGGAGGAAAAAAGCAGGAACAAAAGTTCTCCTACAGTTATCAACTGCTATAGCATTACCATTAGTGTTTATATTAGTTTTTAATTTAGATTATTCTATGTTTATTCAAGTTAATGGGATGTATTATGTTGCAGAACACAAAAAAACTGAGTGTATTATTTTAGGTTCAATGCTGCACTTTTCAATACTGGCTAGTTTCATGTGGATGTTGATAACTGCTATTTTACAATTTATAAGATACGTGAGGGTTCTAGGAGTAAGCAGGCCATCCAGATTTATGTGCAAATTCACATTGATTGGTTGGGGAATTCCTTCTTTGCCAGTTATTATTACATTAGCTCTTGATGCTGGGAATTACATTCCAAGACCTTCAGTGGTCAGAACTATTTGTTACCCCACTGGCTATTATTGCCTTGCAGGTGTCGTGTTGCCAATAAGTATTATATTGTGTGTTAATGTAACTTTATTCATTCTCGTACTCTACGCTATTTCTCGAGGATCCGATCAAAAAATGAAATCCACCGACATGGATTTAGTCGGTGCACAACTTAGAGTTTCTATATTCTTATTTTTCTTATTGGGTCTGACATGGCTTTTTGGAATATTTTCATTCTCCAATCATTTGCTTTGGTCTTATCTTTTCTGTCTGACATCAACGCTTCAAGGATTTGTATTATTTATATATTTTGTGATATGCGATCCAAATACAAGAAACCTATGGATAACATTAATGAAACCACAATTTATATCAAACTCTTCCAGAAATAGTATTACGAGTATAACTACTGGTTAATTTCAAAGGAGGTGAAGCAACGCGCTTATTTTAACTTAGTTTCTATTTTTTTTAAGATAAAATTATTGTTTTTAAGGTACTTAATCTTAGTTCATGCGTTCTGTAATTATTAAATAAATTATTTAAACATAGTTGCTGTTTATTTATTTCAAAAAATGTTGTTGAAATGTTTGCTTTCCCAGTGTTTACCCAATGCAAGTCTGTTAAAGTGATCGGAGACGTTAGTAAACAAAAGCCAAATGGCATCTATGAAGAATTTGGATTATTTTTAAATAGTAAGCAAAATGGTCATGCATCGACATAATTTTAAGGAGTGATTGTTAACTAGTCTGTGTCAGTAGTACTACATCTTAGATATTGAAAGGTTCTTTCAAAGTTTCAAGAATGACTAATCTCATACACTGTGTAACGTTCCAGCTGCTATTGATCGGTAAGTTCCAAATTCCAGTTGAATAAATAGATACATATTTTTAGGTTTCTGTATAGTCTTTTTTACAAGACGTTTAATATTCTGGAAACTGTTGCTTAAAATAACAATGTTCTATATAAAGAAAAAGAAAATATAATGCATGCAAATGCAATGCAATGCATGATGAAAGAAAAAAAAAATATTTTATATATATTATTATATATTTTATATTTTATTATGCACACTTGTTTTTCCAATTCACTTTAGACATTGGCAGAATACTCGACATTGGCTTTGCTTGCCATCAAATAAAAATAGAATAGACTATAAGAAAGAAGATAGCATGAATTCTACTGAGATGGCAAGTGTTTCTTCATATTCTCGAAATTCTCTTTTAGTGTTCGCTGTATCAGGCTGGAAGGCGGTTCCTGCGAATCAAGCCATGTATTCTTTGCGTAGCGCCCACTACGGTCCAACGGAAGGTCTTGTTGACGATGAAGCCCTCCCAAGAAGTAAGTAGGTACACATGTAGACTGTATGACCAGATAATATACATAGAAGTAAAGTTGACTGTGCCAAAATTACAACACATTGTAGACCGTATTCCCAGTTTTGCAAGAATGCACACTTAAAAGCAATATTGTTATTGTGAACCATTAGCTAATCATACTTTTACGATAAAGGTACATTGGGTAGTGCATTTTTTTTTCAGCTACCATCCACAGCATCTACAAATTTGGTTGGTGCACACCTGATTCGTTACAGAAAGTGTTTCTCCGCAAAACTGCCAACATAACTCTGTCAGATTGGCAATCTACACAAGCTAGTTACTTATATGTAAGTAATAATAATAATAATAAAAAGTCGACATGTGGGATGTGGACTCAGCGATCATTGTGCCGATAGTCGTGACAGCCAATGGCTTAATAGCCAAGAGCCTCGACCAACACCTGAGGAGGCTCTCGTTGGGCAGCTGGACCAAAGGCTTGATTCAGAAAGCCGTATTTCTGGACACAGCTCGCACTGTCAGGAGGTTCCTCTCTCTAGATCCCTGACCACCGGTAGCTTGGACCCTGTTCCCGATACCGGTGGGCTACAATTTTTTAATATTTTTAAATGTTTTTTTACTTTTTATATTCTAATATTTAAAAATATAATTTATATGATTACATTGAAATAAAGGAGATAATATTAACTTGATTGAAACAGATAACCTTTACAAAAAATACTTAAAGATTAGGTTACAAGTTTAGGTAGCTTAAATAATGGAAACCCTGCTATGTATACTAGGGGAAACCTGTGACTTAGGAGTCAGTGTTCTACTGTTACTTCGAATGCTATAAAAAACCTTTCTGTGTGTGTTATGTTAGAGAACCAAATTTCATAAATGGGGCAATAACAATGAACATAAGGTTATCAATATGGAGTGTGAAAATTCTAGTAATATCTGTTTTTATTTATCATTTTGTTGCGTGCGTGTGGGAGGGGTATGAATGTATGAATGGGTGTGATAGAAAGGCATATGTGAGGATGTGTGTGAGGGTGTGTGTGTGTGAGTGAGGGTGTATGAGTGTGTGTGTGAGGGTGGGTGTGGGGGTGTGTGGGTGAGTGTATATGTGTGTGTGTGTGTGGGGGTGTGTGCGTGTATGTTGATGGCAATGATAGTACTTACTCATAACGCGGATATGGAAGGATAAAATGGGTTTTTCAGCCAGTTTGGAGTGAGATGACTATGTGACTATGTAAGTATAACTGGGTGATTACAGTGGCTAGGTAACTAAATCTTCTGTACGGGAATAGTCCTGATCATACAGCCAATGCTTTAATTTAGTTTTAACTTCATGCCTGTTTAGCTTATCGATTTGGATGTGTCTGCTAATTTTCCTATAAATAAGAGAACTCAACACGTAAAGCTGGCGACTAGCGAAGGTCGTTTTATAATATTGTAGTCTGTGGCGCTACCAATGCCCATGTAGTTTTGGCTTTACGTTTTGTAGGGTCTGCTAAAGGGGACTGCCTATGAGCCCGGAGGACGGCTTGGAGCACAAAGAGCTGCCTCACAGTAAGCACCTTACATTCCGCATATAATTCGGTAGTGGTTCCCCACTACCGAATTATATGCAGAATACCTATACCTATACGGTCTGCCAAGCATCACTAAAGTATCACATCATAAACAATCTGTTATAAATCACCTGAAGTACAGCTATCTGTTCTCTCTCCAACCCAAGCAGCTTTGTTTTATAAGTGCCACCCCGGACCGGGATGCAATAGTTGAAAACGGACTCGCAAAGCGCAAGATACACCATTTTTAGTGTTTTAGAATCTGCACAATGGCGTAGTGACTTAAAAATGTAAATTAATTTCCTGACTTTTAAAATTAAACTGTCAACTTGGGTGTACCACTTAAGTCCGTCATCAATCACTACACCCAGGTATCTGGTGTGAGTGACACGGGATAGCGTTGCACATGAGCAAGTAGAAGAGGTGGTACATGTATGTGCCGGTATGCTAAATTCCGATGGTGCTTTGGTCCTGGGACTTATAGAGAAGGGGATGTAGTTGGGTTTAGCCAAGTTTAGGGAAAGTAGATTCTATATACAGAAGTCTCAGGGGCCGAAGGGTTTTTAAAGTATTTCAAGACATTTTTACATATAGACTATGCTGCTGGGGAGTTTGTTGCGCCACTTTTTCTTCCCAGCGAAGGCACTAGGAACTAGTGAAAGGGCGGGCTTTTTGGAGAACTGTCTTATGTAATCTTGACGTTCAAAAATTGCTGATTCTCAGCCTAATTTGAATAAATGACTTTTGATCTTGATTTTAGACCGGCAGAAACAATTATCTTTATACCATTTTTTTTTTTCAGTTACTAGAAGACGGAGACACGATAGACCATCGGTTGGCTTGCATTGTAATGACGGTCTACGTGCCTAGGGCGCATATCTTTCGCAGCAGTCGTATACCAGTTTACTACTGCCAAGGAGACCTGCATCTTGTCTATAAGATGACGTTTACACGACTAGACATCCATGAATTTTATCTTCACCAGAAACTTAACATTCCAGCTAATTTCTTTTTCCAATTCTACCATCCTCCTAGAATATAATTTTATTACAATACTTTATGTTAAATAAATTCTTATTTTAGTATGAAAGAGATCGAAGTGTGAAAATTATCACGAGCTTCGTACTTTGCAATGTAAATATTAATAAATGATGTACACATGTGTGACACTTCAGTGTATCTTATTGTGTGGAATAGAGCCATGCAGTAGAGATAATTTACCTACTAATGATAATTTACTATATCCATTGTTGTCCTAAAATGTGATGTAATTTCATTTTTAAAAAAACTTTTTACTCACTAAATTCAAAACAATGTAAACAAAAAAAAAACAAATACCAACCTTGTCTTTACAAAGCGAGTGAAAGATTTGCGATGATGATCATAATTTCCCAGAAAATAATGTTATAACATTCCATTTGTGAAAACAAACAAGTTAATGTGACAACAACACACCACACGCTGAAAATTTTCAGTAGTTTGTCATCGCACGGGCAGTATGTACGATTGGAAAACAGTAGCTGCACTTTGGACTATATGTTTGTATCCTTTTTTGTTTATTTTCGACTGAGCTTTCCATTTCAATTGTAAAATATCTACTTACTTTGATAACTAAGCCAACTAAGCGTTCTATAAAACAGAGGTAACGGTTTTAATGTAAAGTGCTGATGCGTTGCTGAACCGTTGCCTATAGAAAGCTTAAAGTTTATTTCATTAACTCCTTTTTTTAAGTGAAGTTATCTTTATTATAATAGATCATAATGTGCATCCTAAAGTAATGTTGTTGTTATTTCAATAGTATGTGTGCGTTCGACATTGTGCGTTATTCGAGATTTCTCGATTTGCCACGATGACTTCGAAAGCGAACCGGCCGATGGAGTTCTGAAGGAACATACTTTCAACTGGCTTGGCTTCGTGCAGTACATACACGGTTAGATATTCATACCTACTTCCTACAAAATACTCATAATTTGCGAATATTATAAATGCGAAAGTAACGCTGTCTGCCTGTCTGCTACCTTTTCACGCTTTAACAGCTGAACGGATTTCGGACGATATTTTTCTCAAAATTTCCGGATCAGCTGATCGATTCTGTAAAAATCTCACCGTGAAAAGTTAGGAGAAGTGAGCTTAGAATGAGCTGTCAATAGTGTCAATCTCTTAGCATTAGTTGGAATGACAGCTCCCTCCACGCTCACTTCACCTAAGTTTTCACGGTGAGATAGTGACAGAATCGCACTGCTGTAGTGCTATTCTGTAAAAATAAATAAATAAATAAATATTCCACAACTATCACACAACGCCATCTAGTCCCAAGCTAAGCAGAGCTTGTGTTATGGGTACTAGACAACTGATAAACATACTTATATATTTCTAAATATATAAATATTATAGATAAATTACACCCAGACACAGAACAAATGATCGTGCTCATTACACAAACATTTGTCCTGGGTGGGAATCGAACCCACGACCTCCGGCATAGCAGTCAGGGTCACTAACCAGTAGACCAACAGGCCTGTCAAGCAAACTCCGGCCTGTTACTAAGAAATTCGTAAATGAAAAACTCAATAACACTTTGCCCAACCGGTGAATCGAACACAGAACCCCACACACTTGAACCAATGGAGCAGTCACATACATAATACAGGGTGGCAGGGACATCAACGCGCTAACTGTAACCATGGATTCAGCACATGAGCTTAGACCCCACCGTTAAAACAAAGGTGAAGTGATGTTGAAGTGAACTGTCAATAGGGTCAATCCCTAGCAACAATTAGAATGACCACTCACTTCAAGCTCACTTCACCTAAGTGTTCACGGTGAGATTTTTACGGAATAGACCGGCAGATTTTGATTCCCTTTTGCAAAAGTGTATAAATAGAATAGAATAAAATATTGTTTATTGTCTCCAGTATGAGAAAAAAAAAGTGATAAATGTAGGGTAATGTGTAGGGTTAAATGAAGTGTCCCTAGCCCTACCCAAATATCAAAATAGTATCGCTATTGGTTCATAGACTTCCCATACAAAGGAAATTGCTCTGCGCCCATACATTGTTTGCCCTGGAACCAAGAGCATCGGAAAATTATGTGTTGTATTGTCGATCATTAGTAAACTCCTTTATGATCTTATTTGTATAGCGGACTTGCTGCAGAATAGATATATTTCAAAAAAAGTATAAGATTTTGAGGTTATAATCGAACTATAACAACGAATATTAGGTATAGTTTTTCATAGCTTCGAGTAATTTTTAAGAAACTAAAAAACAATTTAGCTATTTTTTGTACCTACGTAGATAATTAGGTATCTATGCAGTTTTTTTCTAAAGCCACGTTTAAATGCATAGAATCTAATTAACTTAGGTACCTGTATACTTAGCATTGGTTTTGGAATGAGATAAAATGTTTGTATGTATTAATGTAAAAATAATACTGTCTCCTTAGATGATAGTGGTGATGTAGCGCGGTAGATAGATGGCTTTAGTGTGCATTGATAAATGACTGAGCGCTTTTGAGTGAATGTTCTAGTGATTCAGATTCAAAAACATGCAACAATTCATTAAAAACTCGATCGATCGATTGCAATCGATAGGGCATCCCTAATCTTTTTCGATACGACATGACGTTTGGCGAAGATGGCGGCGATTATTGTTATTAGTCGCGTAAAATACTTTAAAATGTTAATTTTGGCATGCAGCTAGTCCGTGTTACAAAAGTATTTGCAACTAATATAGTGAAATATTACTAATATAATATATATATATATATATTTACTAATATAATATTGTTTTTTTGATTCTTTGTATTATTTTTTGTCTCCTTTGCTCTATCACACGTTGTCTACATCTCTGTATCTATTGTCCTATCTCAGGTATGCTGGAAGAGATTTGTTATGAAATAAGCATCACCTCTGTACCTATTTTATCTGTTCTGTTTTTCATTTTCTGTTTATATATGTGTGTACCTGTACATAAATGGTAAAATAAATAAATGAAAAAAAAAAAAAAATGAAAAATGTTTTAG
This sequence comes from Apamea epomidion, assembly GCA_947507525.1. Taxonomy (NCBI): domain Eukaryota; kingdom Metazoa; phylum Arthropoda; class Insecta; order Lepidoptera; family Noctuidae; genus Apamea; species Apamea epomidion. The sequence goes on from OX382225.1 coordinate 9,732,338, forward strand.
TCAATTACAAACAAAGTTCGTTCAACAGTGTTGAGGTTGACCTCTCCTTTTAAGCGTGAAAATAAATAAAATAGACAATTAATTATCGTGTATCGCCCTGTGCACAAGAAATATCTGACAAGATATTTCTTGTGCACAGGGCGATTCCGGACAGTGTCCTTTGCCAAGTCGTCTTTTCATATGGGCTTGGAGTTAGGAAATTTTTCACACAAGGATGTCCATATTGTGCATTCAACTTTGCATTAAATTTTATTGACCAAAGCTATCTGAGCAAAATAAAAAACATTATTCTTCCAATAGGTTAGTTGCTTGGGTAAAAAAATAATAATTATATTTAGTCCGTCAGTTAGATTATCTAAAAATAATGGACACGTATTTTTTCTTTTTTCAATCAACCAAAAAATGACAAAGGCAAAGCGCGTCAAAATTTGAGAGTGGGGGGACATGACGTCACTTGCTTGCAAAAGTGTCGCAAGCAAGTGACGTCATGCGGAACTTTAACGGGCGATATCTTCATCATTTTTTATATAATTGACAAAATAAAAAATACGGGTTCAATATTTTTTGATAATCAAACTGACGGCCTAATTAGATTTTTTTAGAAAAATAGACTATTTTATATAAGTAAAGGAAGGGTTTCGCTCATCCGTTTTTTTAAAGCCTGTTGTGTCCCACTGCTGAGCAAAGACCTCCTACTCTCTTTCCAGTTTCCTTTGCTTAAAGCTGTTATGGGCCAGTTCTTGTTGAAGGAGTCCAGCTCATCCCGCCATCTCCATCTATAGGCCTGCCCTGGCGGCAGGCCTATAGATGGAGATGTCGCTGTGTGTATGGAATGTCGCTTGCCATTAAGAGGGATTTATTGGGTTGTAAGTTTGACCTATTGATCGTCTGACATGCGGCAGATGTGTCCAGCCCAATTCCATTTTAGCGTGGCAACTTTCAATCCCGCACTGGGTCCGCGTTGTAGATTACAGCCCACTCTCTCTCACAGAGAGGAGACCTCTGTCCCAGCAGTAGGAACATTATAGGCTGCTTATGAAAGAAAGAAAAGACATTTATGATAAGATAACATGTTTTTTATTTTTTTATTATGATAACCTTTCCAAGTGACATCATTATCCTTATTGGATTCAAATACTTGATGACAGTGACAACTGGGCTGCCTCATCACAGCAAGGCGCCGCGTGTTATTCTCGTCCACAAGCAGTTCGTCGTCGGTACCGCTACTGATATGATGCATCTTCCGAAGAACTACAAACTGTATGTCGTTTGATCTAATCCTAGTTTAATTACAATTGGAGATAGAAAAACGTGCTGAAAGTTCCTCTTTAAAAAGGGTGGGTGGGATACTGCTCAACTGTTGTTGTTGGGTTGTTGTTTATAAGCTTTACCTATAATTATAAGCTTTGCCTCTGTAGCTGAGGGTTACACTGTGGCACGAAGTTCGTGTTAATTCGGAAACATAAAGATTACTAAAGTGCCAACTCTTTCTGGTTGAACTGTACTTGTTACATGAGTACTTGTCACTAATCCTAATTCTCAATTTTTTATTTTTTCGGCTAATCAAGTTCTCAAAGAAGTAAAAAAAATCAACTTTTATTTTTATTTAATCGATTTTTACTGTCGGGGAGAGAGGAGAACTCATTAATTAAAATTATTATACTTAACCTAAAGCAAAATCAACCGATGTTTGTAACTCTATAACATGGTAATATCTTCATACTACGAATCTACTATGACTTCACGTTTATCGTTTACATAATATGAAGTATCTTAATTTTTCAGGGGTAATATTGTATTTGGTGATTATGAACGAGACGAAGAGGAGTGTGGCTTAACGCGCACACAAGTTAAGCTTGGTATAAAATGCCCACGCGCATATATAGAAATACCACCGCTCGACATAACACCTCATCCGGAATTTACAAGGTAAGGTGTTTCTTGAACTTCACCGCTAGAAAAAGCTTTCCTTTCTATTTTACCTTTGTTTGTCAGTCTGCATATATTTTATCGATCCCAAAATAATTATGATTTTGTTTTTTTTTGTAATACATCGATCTGCTAATATAGTAAGCGTCTATGGCAGCTCTGAAGTTCGCTGCTCGCTGCGCAGTACCGCACCTCACACCCCCGCTGACACGTGAATTTGTTACTGCGCAGCGACTCGCCTCATGTTCCGAGCCGCCATAAAGTTTACATCGGGCTGTGCATCCTTACTGGATCGTCTTTTTGTGATGTGCCTAGCCTAGTTTTCACTAGGCTAGGGCAAATTGCATCTAACTATAGCTGTACAAGGATCCTTGGGCGCTCGAATGACGTTGACAGGTTGGCGCTGTTGGAAAACAAATGAGCGGTTGTTAAGTGAAATGCATTGAAAAAAATTGTCCTGCCACAAAGTGGACCGACGACGTATCTTTTTACGAAACTTTTGAATCGTTTAATGGGTAAGTTTCGAATGTCAATGGGACGTGCCAATAGGTCCAAGTACAGCTATAGTGCTCGCTTGCCGCTGCCGCGCCAACAACACGCTCACAATGGCACAAATGTTAATTGAACATTTATTTCAGGTTCGGGGTCGGAAACAGTCTTGCGCTGGTTAAACTAATTCGACCGATGAAGTCACGTAACTACATTTTTCTAATTCTAGTTTTTATTTATCTAGATACAATTTAATATTTATATAATTTAAAAACTTACAGTCTTAAAATAAGGGAGGGGAAAGAATCATACTTAGTACCGTTTTCGTAATTAAAGATAAAGATTACGAAAAGGGTACTTACGTAAATCATAAAAAATTATAGCGAAAGGTAAATTTTAATAGGTAGAATAAATAAATAAATTTTAAATTCAATTAAATAAAATTTCGTAAATTTCTTTAGGTACATAAATTTCCTTCGAGATTTATGTACTTACCTAAAGTCAGGAAAATTATTGTTATGCAAATTGACTATCCAATTAAATATATAATTGTCCGTGTATTCAAGCCACAACTGTCATTTTTTGACAGTTGTAATGGATATACACGGAAAATTTAAAAGGATATATTTCGAAGGATGTCTGCATTTGTCTATTTGTATATGCTGCACCGGTTGACGTCATCACGTCAACGCCAGCTGTCACTGTAAACCAGCGCTGGGGCTCTGTCTCGCATAGGGTCTTAGCATTATGCTGAGCGATGGCCGTTTTGCGTGGGTGTGTCGCATATTTCCCCCAACTTGTATTTTTTTTTTGTGTTTCTGTTCTTTTTATGCGTCATGTTTACCGCAAATAAACGTATTTTCTTTCTTTATTTGCTTAACAATTATTTTCTATAAATATATGTACATTGTTCCTACGTTGTGTGTGTGTTAAAGTACAAATGTATTTCTACTTAACAGCAGTACTTGCGCAGTACTTAGCAGCAGTATTTGCGGGCTAACCTAATGTACCATCGCGACCTCAAGTGGTGGATCACTTTTCAACATTATTACTAAGGTCATAAGGGTGAAAAGTGGTCCACCGCCATTGTCCGCAGTTGTACCTGCGTTCTATGTATAACCATTTCGATTTCAGACTACATGGTCCCGATATGTTTACCGACATTAGCAGAACGCACGAGGAAGAAAAAACTGAGAGCCGTTTATTTGATTGACTACATTAGTAGTATGTTTTTAAATATTTATTATATTCAAATAATTTCATATTCTGTATCATTTAAAGAAGATTTTTTTTTCATTTACAGGGTCAAATTAAATTAGCTAGCGAAACTCTGCAGACGTGAATCCATACAATAAACAAGATTGTTTTTTAAATCTGATTTTTTGTATTGTTACTTGAAGTAAGAGTGGATTATTTTTGTTTATCGAGTTTAAATACCCATCACGTCTGTGAAGTTTACACAAAACAAATTTTTTATACTGATTCAAGTGACAAGATGTTTATGACCCCAAAAAAAAACTCATCAAATTAATTTCTTTTTTAGATATCGATACTTATTACGTCTGCGAAGTTTCGCTAGCTAATTCAATTTGATCCTGTATAAATACACTTGACGTCAAATATGATCAAAATAATTAAGGGCATGCCCGGTGACCGTGTCGATTTTACTAAACAATGTATCATTATCGATTTAGGGACTGGGCTGTAATCTACCACGCAGGCCCTTGGTAGATGTCAGTCGGTCTATTGATGGGCCAAGATAAAAATAAGGCCACGTTCACACGGTTGTAGTTTTTACTTATATCGGAAACAATAGGTATTTTATTGAATAGAAAAGTGACAAAGATATTAAATGAAATTTCAAAGTTGTTCAGCTATAAAATCTCGTATTCGAGAAATAACTTTGCGCATATCAACCGTGATTGTTACCTTTGTAGTATCTAGTATTAGTATGTAGTAGGGCTACTACTAGCATTTAGTATGTACTACATAATAGTATGTATTTTATTAAACAATTTTCTATTTTTACAGCTGTGCCAAGAGATTTCGATTCGGAAAGATTAGCCAAGAAAACACTAAAATTATTTACCCATAGAGAATGTAAACGGCATCGAATGAAAGGGGTAAAGTTGAAATTCATGTTACCTTATCAGATACTTTGCTATTGTTAGAGGAAGATCAAAGAAATGATGGATGGATTCCTTCTATCATTTTTTTTTCTCTGTTGTGATGACGGCTAATAGAGATGTACAGAAGAAGACCAGCGTCCTAATTGCGTAATACACTATCTCAATCTAAATCTTTTTGAAGGACATTGCTAATCCGTGGCTTCATATGTTTGAAAAGATCGTCTGCTCAACAACGTAAATACACAATGAATGTTGTTAAGATGGATGCTCCAAGGTAGCCCGCGAAATTCAAATTTTCTTACGTTTTTTGCAATTTGCTGGTCAGTACTAAGTTGTACGTTGATTAAAATATGATTCGCGGCCGTAACAAATATGTATTTACAGAATTATAATCATTAAAGTCATCAACACAACTCTCTAAGATCAAGTAATCCTACTGAATGACAATTTCATGAAATCTTGACATTTTAGGATTATGCTAATTTAAAAAGTTGTATTACTGATTCTAATGATTATAATTCTGTCAATACATATTTGTTACGGCCGCGAATCATAATTTAATCAACGTACAACTTAGTACTGACCAGCAAATTGCAAAAAACGTAAGAAAATTTTAATTTCGCGGGCTACCTGGAGTATCCACCATAAACTGTCAATAGGAAAGCCATTGCTACTGAGATAAGAACAGGAGGATGATGTTCAAATCTCCTATTGCCTACATGAGATTTAAACATAACTATATAATAACTAGCTTCTGCCCGCGACTTCGTCCGCGTAAAGCAACTTTCTTATTTTTTTTTCCGTAAGAACCTTCTACAAAGTATTAGAAAACTTTAAAAAAAATGGATGAAATCGGTAAAGTCGTTCTCAAGTTATGGCGTGACCAAGGGAAATAGGGATTCATTTATATATGTACTCGTATATATAGATATAACAGCGGAGTAAAAAGGCGTGGTGTTATTTTTTCAATTCTTAGTAAAAATTTAAATTATGGTCGTAGGATGAAATCGCGATCGTTAACAATCAATGTCTTCTAAAACAAGAAAGAAAAATAAAATAATTCTTTAAACACCCTCGCCCAGAGAGTCTTGTGTCTCAGCAGGTGGAGCATTAAGATGCAATAAGGTCCATGGCGAGAGAATCGCGGCGATAGTCTCACGGTGCCAACAAATTCTCGCCGCGATGATATCGACGTGTGGAGATAACTTCATACTGTTTCTATTGAATTTGATGCCACGCGGCCACGGCGTGACTATCGCCGCGGTACTCTCGCCCGTGTAGATAGCGCCTAAGGCCTGTTTATGCTATTTGCTGGTATATGTGGAATCTACACGTGATCACAACATTAAAAACCACCTTATCATGTGCACAGAAACTGGGTAGCGAAGGTGTTACTCACGTGTTGTGTACTTCCGGCTGTGGCGTGCGGGCGGGGGCGCCTATCATCAGCCACGCTATCGACGGGCCCTTCGAGCTGATGGGCGTGGCGGCTGGCGGAGCACCCTGCCGCCGCCGCTCCATGCGTCGCCGCCTCAACAACGAGCCCCCCCTCTACATCGACGTCTACCCCTACAATAACTGGATCATGAATGTCATCACGGCCCACCACCTACCTAAACCGTACCCGCAGAATGTCATGCTTGTTGAATCCGGCCCCAGTAAGTATGATTTTTTATGATATTAGGATGTAAACTTACAAGAACGTGGTGGTAAGGGATCACCGCCCCTCCTTCTGCGAAGCAGTCATGCTAGCGAAGGAGGTGGCGGGATGGGCGAGGGAGAGATCCTCACGCCTCAGCCGCCGAGGGAGACGCTCCGGGCGTCGGGAGCCGCGTGACGACTCCCGGCCACCGTAGGCGCGGGCCTGCGGGCGGAGAGCAATGGGTAGCTCTCCGCCCGATCAGGACCAGGCCCGTGCCGGACGGCGCGTAAGTGTTCCACGTGCGCCTCGAAGAGATGTCAGCATAGATGACGGGGCCCGACAGGGCCGAAGCCTGCCGGGGTAGCGGGATCGTCCGAAAGGGTTACCGCTGCCCTGGTACGTAAAGGGCTAAGGAAGGAACACGGGTGGGTTTTAGTCAGTAAGAGTCTGACACTCCCTTCTGCTCCACCCAGAGCGGGAGGAGTCATTTGATGATTTCCCATCCTGAAAAAAAAAAAAAAAAAAAAAAAGGGATCACCGCCGGATATTTGTAATACTATTATAGAATCATCAACACTGCTCTCAAAACGGTGAATTAAAACATCGTGAGGAAACCGGCATGTCCTAGAACCAAAAATTCGCATGCATGCGAACGAAGTCGCAGTTACAGCTAGTTTATAATATAAGTATGAATTAAGGATTATTTTGAATATTTTTGGATGAGCTTAGGTTCTACATTTTGTGAATTCTGAATCTTGATTAACTCTGTTTTAAACTGAAGACATGTGACATCTACCAACCCGCACTGGGCCCGCGTGGTAACCAACCCCCACTCCCGTTCGAAGAGAGGAGGCCTGTGTCCAAGCAGTGGGAAGGGAACATTATAGGCTAATTATGATTACCTATGCTAATAAAATGGTACTATTGCAGACATAGGCGGAATAAACCAATCATATTTGAGGAAAAGGAAAAAGCAGAGGGCTGGGTGGCGCGCTCGTACTTTTTTAACGGGAAACTTCTGCTACAAAGGTCTTGCTATACAAAAGAGAAAGTCTTCATTCTTCTATTCAGAAAGGTTTGAAGTGAACGCTGATCCTCCTGCCAAGCTTAACGTTATCCTGAAGGTACGTTTTCTTCACTGAACACTTGGTATTTTTTCATTAAAATTGTCCAATAATCGACTTGCTTTCCGTACACGATGCAAGATGGATACGGAAACAGGGACTAACACGAAAAAATGAACTTGCTAGATCTTTAAAAAATGCTATGTAAACCGAGATGAGCAGTGTGGCCCAGTGGTAAGTGCCGCGAAGTACGAGTTGTAGGTCGTAGGTTCGGACCCAGACAGGCACTTTACTTTGTGTAAATTATTTAACCACCACTGCTCTCAAAATAGTGACATGTCCTCGAATTTTTGGTCATGCGACGGGCATGAGCAAAAAGTAAAGCGCCTGTCTGGGTTCGAACCTAGAGCTTATAACTGGTTTGTCGCCACCGATACGAACGAGGATATTGCATGTCCTAGAACCAAAAATTCGTAGGCATGTGACATCTACCAACCATCACTGGGCCCGCGTGGTGGATTACAGCCCACTCCCTTTCGAAGAGAGGAGGTCTGTGTCTCAGCAGTGCATGGCTAAACTGTCATCGCGTACCTGCGTGCTAATGAGCATGAACAACGTCATAAATAACGCGTTCATTGTTTTAGATATCTGCAGGCATAGAATGCACAATAGTGTGTGCTCGCTTGGCGATGCCCAATCGTCTGTCACCGCCTCTCATAGAGGGCGTTGGCGGCTACAACATAACAGTAACGTTCTCAACAGATTGGTTTCCATACACATTTTACTTCTCCATGGGGCTTGATGGTAAAAATACTACGCAGAGAGATTGGGATAGATGGATTCCCGAACGCTCTCCTGGATTTTGGTGACGTGTCTCCAGTTATCGTAATATACATTTTGGCTGATTAAGTATTTTGTTTTATTTCACCTTCCATCGACATGATAATTAATTATACTAGCTTTTGCCTATGGCTTCGCACGCCTGGAGGTCTGAAATTATCCCATGGGAACGTTAACCAGGTTATAAACTATCTGTGTGCCAAACACTCAAACCCTATCTTATTAAGTAGGATAATACTGATTAAAATACTATTGTGGAATCATGAAAGCCTAGTACTTTGTTAGATTACTACTGCTCAGAAATTGTGCCCAACGTGTCATGAACAGAATGCCGTCTTTTTTTTTGGGTGGGAAATCATCAGATGACTTCTCCCGCTCGGACGGAGCGGGAGGTCGTGTCAGACTTTTGCTGACTAAAACCCCACCCGTGTTCCTTCAGTTGCCTGTGCCAGGGGCCACGGAATCTCAACATAATACATACATACAGAATACCGTCTTGTATGCATGCAATGTACTACCGGGATAAAAAAGTACCCTATGTGTTAATCCAGGTTATAAACAATGTGTGTGCCAAATTTCACCCAAATCCGTTCACCCTTTTTTGCGTGATTCAGTTTAAACACAAACCGCGCAGAACGCACGATTGATCGAAATCATTATTTTGCATGAAACTTCTTCAAATGTCTATATTTGGAGTCCTGTAGCTTCAAAATTAGCAATAGTAGCCCAGTAGTAACGACCGCGACTTACGAGTTGTAAGGTCATTGGTTTGTACCCTGTAAGCCCTTTACTTTGTGTAAATTATTCATCACCACTCACTGCTCTCAAGACGGTGAAGGAAAACATCGTGAGGAAACCCGCATGTCCTAGAACTAAAAATTCGAAGACGTGACATCTACCAACCCGCACTAGGCCCGCGTGGTGGATTAGGTAGGACTCACTCTCTCTCACCGAGAGGACACCTGTGTCTCAGCTGTCGAAACATTAAGTAAGCTGATTATGCTAGCTTCAAAAGATATTGTGTAAACTGATGCAAGTATCGTCAATACAAGCAACATGACGCTGAGTAGAGTACTCATACTAGTCCCTTGCATTAGTTTTGCTCCTCGTGTTCCACACGCTGCGACAGCACAAGGTGCCGCCGACAAATACCCATTAGGTATTTATGAAATATGGGTACCCTACCTACGTAATAGAGAACAAACAAACAAACAAATAGATAAACAAGATAGACAAATAGATGACAAACAAAAAAATTACAATATTATCACCTCGGTTACCAATCAGCATTCATATAACATACTATCTGCTCGCGCAAGTTTGCGTAATATAGATTTTTACTATCATATTTCCGAACGCATCTCACACCAATGCAGAATTCCGATTTGACCGCAGTTTTGAGCTAATTAGGAGTATATCTCCTTTCCTCCTATCCCGTTCCCATGCAACAGAGAGAGAAGAAATGCTCACCGCATGCGCCAATCAGCGGCGCATTCACCGCAACCAATCACTGCCCAGCGCTGTGATTTGAGAAAAGATCGCCATTATTAAGTACAACTCCTGTTGCAAGCGCACCCCTCCGCTATAAAAAAAACTATCAAAGCGCTTTAATACCGCGCCGCTCCGCAAAATAATACAAGCCGTTAATTTACCTAAAACTCTATAATTCCGTGTTAGCCAACATACGCGTGAGACATACAAATACCAAGTGAAAGTGCACCACCGTGAAACCAGAAGAACAGCGAACACGTGCTATCTCTTCTCAGGCCCCTTGTGTCAACGTGACACAAGGGGCCGGAGAGTCCCAAGTAAGTCCATCATCCTATTGTTAGATAAAAACTGCGTGTCGTCAATAGCTCACTCCCGGTAAATTATATTACCGCAATTGGTCCTTCGAAGCCGCATGTATATACTTATTCCAACACTATCTTTTGCCCGCGACTTGTTTTGCGTGAAAGTCGTAAGACAATATACTAAAATAACAGCCACATTTTTATAAAACTCCGGGCGACGCGATGCGTCGCGGTGGATCGGGGGCCAAACCGATCCACCGCGACGCATCGCATCGCCCGCCCGTGCTATTACTTCGTTTTCGCTTAAAGTTCTTTCTAACTTTTTTGCTCAGCTCCAAAGGGTCGTAGCATGATGTTATATAGCCTATACCTTCCTCAAGAATCGGGCTACTTAATGCTAGATGTTTTTTTTTTTTTCAAATCCGATTAATAGTTTCAGTATATAAATACTAATAATAAAGCTGAAGAGTATGTTTGTTTCAAACCACCAATTATTCCTTTTCATTGAAATATATACTAGAGAAGTGTTGCTGTTGTGCTACAAGGGTGGCATAAGCCACTTGACGATAGTCTACTGTGAACGCCATACTCAGGTCCTTCTCTTGGTAAATGATACTGTAGATAGTACCAGGATGTTATGACACAGTTGCCGATTATAAAGCCCCAATCACAAGACGCAAGTTTCTTGCATGTGCATACTAAATGCAAGTACCAAAATACACCACAACGACAACACGTGCATGTTTTTTTGCATATTTTTTTTTTTTTGAAAATTCATAACTTATTCTCACGGACCACATTTGATCGTCTAAACTAAAAAGTGCGTTTACAAATATTTAAACTCACATACACAAACAGCCAGACCCGGAACAACTACTTGTAGGCCATACAAATATTTGTTCCGTGCGGGAATCGAACCCGCGACACGCAGCGCAGCAGTCAATCGCTTAACCACTGCGCCAATCGTGCCGTCAAATCCGATATATGTATAATTGGGATTTTTTTTTCTAGCTAACTGGTCAGACGCCAGCACATCAAGCTACTACAATCTGCCAAATTTCTTTAATATATTTTCAACTTTATCGCTAAAGTATTAAGGTTTAAGGTTCAAGGTTGATTGGGAAACTTTTACAGTTTCGGGTAGCTTGACCTGCTGGCGGCTGTACATTTTTAGAATAAATTAAAGGACTAGTGAGGCGAGTGGAACATTGTTTTATGAGGGGCCAATTAATCACTGACTGATTGGCATGCTATTAATACGACATTTTTAATGGTGGTAATTCAAATTATTTTATTGAAAGAAAGAAAGAAAAATGTGAATTGGCATTATAGCAAATTAAATACACCTTAAAACTATGAAACAGAAAACAAAGATTATAATGCCCAAAGGGCCTCAGCCCGGCAAAATGTCAGCTGACAACACAAGGTACCACCTAACGCTGGTTTTCAGCTGCAATTGATTAAAATAAAATAAAAACGTGTGCAGTCGGGGGACCCCCGTCAGGACAAAGTTCCTTAGGCGATACTCGCACGCATGCACACCCTCGTAGGGGCATAACGTTTGTTCCTTTCGTGACGATTTGTAAAGCAGTCAACTCAGCACAAGCCGCGGTAAGGAACTGCGTTCTAAAAATGTATAACTACACTGTGTTAACTTCTTGTATTTATACTCATTAAATAAAAAATAACAATAAAATATACTAACTTAACTAAACCTAACAACAAACTAATATGTTGAGTTGTAAAATTCCGACATGCCGTCCGGTCTCTTGATATCGACGCGTGCCAAGCTATAGGGTTCAAATACAGACGAAACTCCGACCTACGATCGACTTCGCGATCCATGCGACCCGCAATTCGTCTGCATGCCAGGCCATAGTATCCGAGGCTATTGACAATAGGCTAGTTCACAGTTCAAAATCAATAACCTACTAATATCTTTTCAGGTTTGTATACCTACCTCAGATAAAAAATATATGAAAATGAAAGTATGAAATATATTATGAATATCTCAGCGATGATATTTTTAATTATTGTAGAGTAACTAGCTTTTGCCTGAACGTACTACCGGAATAACCGGAATAACCTTTGTATTAATCCAGGTTATATACTATCTGTGTGCGAAATTTCATCCAAATCCATTTTGCCGTTTTTATGCCAATCCAGAACATACATCCAGACTAACAGACAAACGGTCAACAATTCTAAAAAATATTTTTCGCCATCAGGCTCGTTCCCCACACCTCGTGGCAATTACTTTTTGTCATAAATAATCAATATGACGAAGAAGGTATGTCTGTCTCTCGTTAACATCAGCCATAATTTAATTACTGTGGGCGTACTATGGGTAGTGTTGGTTATAACACAATAGAAAAACGGTTTACAGCTCAAATCAGATTACAATTTACGAACAAGTTGTCACACTAGCGAATCACACACTGTAGGTACCCAACTCAACGATACGGAACGCAGACAGTTTCTAAGCACATGTTGTTCGTACGATGTCCAATGTTTCGAAGTTCCCGAGAGCTCTGCTCACACCGTTCTTGTAGCTGTTGCTCTCGTCCACCTCCACGAACTCAGGCTAGACTCTGTCTAGCGCCACGAGATGGCACTAGCGTTCCGAATAGTCAAACGAATGACTCCGACAAACATATAGTTTTGACTTCGTTCCTATTTTATTACAAAATCAAAATATTTTATTTCACATAAACCTACATGGGCACTTAGGAAACTTCGGATCCGGCTCCACGGATAGCTCCAATTGATCCGATTTCCTATGGAAATTAGCCGGTAAGAAACTCCGCGGTTAGAGCGATTTCACACTACGTCCGATCAGAATCCGAATTCAAGATCCGAATTTAATCCGAATTGCGATTTTTCTAAATTCGTACGGACTGAGTTTGGATGTAGTGCGCAACCCCTCATAAAAATAGTATTATGGCTACATCGGACCGTCATTTCTGGGATTCGGATCGGATACAGTGCAGAACCGCTCTAACTCTTTTAAAAATAATTGGCTTTTAAAATTTTTGCAAATTACAGTAGGACAGCGTAGGCCTTTTTTTGAGGATGGGAAATCATCAAACAGACAACAACACACAGACAACAGGTGTCAGACTCTTACTGACTAAAACCCACCCGTGTTCCTTCCTTAGCCCTTTATGTTCCAGGGCAGCGTTAACTCTTTCGGATGATCCCGCTACCCCGGCAGGCTTCGGCCCTGTCGGGCCCCGTCAACTATGCTGACATCTCTTTGAGGCGCGCGTGGAACACATACGCGCCGTCCGGCACGGGCCTGGTCCTGATCGGACGGAGAGCTACCCATTGCTCTCCGCCCGCAGGCCCGCGCCTACGGTGGCCGGGAGTCGTCACGCGGCTCCCGACGCCCGGAGCGTCTCCCGCGGCGGCTGAGGCGTGAGGATCTCTCTCTCACCCATCCCGCCACCTCCTTCGCTAGCATGACTGCTTCGCAGAAGGAGGTGACCGCCTCCCACTCCTTCTCACCCCAGACCATGGCTTGAACCAGGGCCGGACGCGAGAGGTCGCCGCCGCTGCCGATCGCCTCTACGAGGACACGGCGGTGCTCTACCCAAGCGGGGCAGACCTCCACCGTATCCTCTGGGCGATCCTCGCAGTGATGACACCCGAGCGTCTCTCCCGCCTGATGATGTGCAGGAACCTCCCGAAACATCGGTTTCCGGATAGGACCTGCGTCAGGCGGTAGGTGAGAACGCCGTGACGCCTCTCTAGCCACTCCTCAAAGAGGGGTCTTACCACCGCTATCGTGGCGTGCCCTGCGCTGGGTTGCGATAGTCGCGCCTTCCATTCCACCATGAGATCGCGCCGGAGGTCCGTCCGCTCCGCCGCGATTTGCCGCGGGTGCGGAGTTACCCCCCGACGTAGTGCCTCCGCGCGCCAGTCATACAGGCGCGCGAGGACTATCGCCTCCAGATCCCATGGCAGCAGTCCAGCAAGGAGGCTTGCCGCCTCGCCCGAGATCGTGCGGTACCCCCGGATAAGCCTTACGGCTACCACCTTTTGGGGCGCGTTCAGATAGTGTGCGGCTCGCAGCCGCAGTGAACGCGCCCACACCGGGGCCCCATATAGGGCCATGGACCGCACGAACCCCGCGTAAAGCCTCCGGCAGGAGGCATTTGGCCCCCTCAGGTTGGGCAGGAGCCGCTTTAAGGCGGCCCCGGTCCGTTCCGGTTTGGGGGCCAAACGTCGGAAATGTTCGACGAAGTTCCACCGGCTGTCGAGGACGAGACCCAGGTATCTCATCGTTGTCTCGACGCCGATGTGAACCCCTCCTACCATCAGTTGGGATCCCGAAGGTGGCCCGTACCGGGGCCCATGAAAGGACATGGCCTCGGACTTGTGCAATTCCACCTCGAAACCCAACTGCCGGATCCTTTCCACGACTATCGCTACCCCGAGTGTCATCGCGTCGGCCGCCGCCTGATGCGACCTCCCCTGCGCCAGGACCAGCTTGTCGTCAGCGTAGCAAACTACGCTGACGCCATCAGGGAGGTCGGCCCGCAGCACCCAGTCGTAACCGATGTCCCACAGGAGCGGCCCCAGAACCGATCCCTGCGGGACACCACACGCCGGTTCCAGTTCCCGTCGCGACCGGGGTAGATGACGGCTCTGTCCGTCAAATACGCCCCGACTACTCGACGGAGGTAAGTCGGCACCCGGTGATACCGGAGTGCCTCCCCTATGCAGCTCCAGGGCAGGGTGTTGAACGCGTTGGCGATGTCGAGTGACACCGCCACGACCACCCCACCCCGGGACACCGCGTCCCCCGTCGTGAGGGCTCTCACGCGCATGATGGCGTCCACCGTCGAGCGCCCCTTGCGGAAGCCAAACTGGCTATCCGCAAGATCTGGCCCCGTCCTCACCAGGTGCCCGACGAGGCGGCCCGCAATCACTCTCTCAAAGAGCTTGCCAACCTCGTCGAGCAGCACTATGGGCCGGTATGCGGACGGAGAGTCCGCAGGGCGCCCTGGCTTCTGAATGAGGACCAGCTTCCCCGTCTTCCAACGGAGTGGAAACTGGCCTCTCTCCATACATGCGCTTAAGAGCGCCTCCAGTCGACGCCCGAGAACCCTCGAGGCCAGGACCCAGGCTTTACCCGGCAAGCCGTCGGGACAGCGTAGGCCTGTCAACCAGTACTAGGTACTTAATAAAAATAAAAAATGGTCTAGAGATCTAAAGTCTACAAGGCCTACAAAGTCCTCACATTTACAAAATATAAAAGAATCTATCAAAAAGATAAATCTATCTATATAAATAAAAATGGATCTTCGAAATGTATGTACGCCCATAACTTTCGAACGACTGCACCAATTGTTTTTTTTTTTTTTTTGTTCGTTATTGTCCGGACAAGGTTTGTATACATAATTGGACGCGGTAGGTGGCGCTGCTTTTTCGGGTGGCATGACGTCTGCCGGGTCCGCTAGCTTCTATCAATCAATCAGCGTTTTACTTATAGGAGTAGGTTAGGAGTAGGGTAGGAGTAGGTTAGGAGTAGGGTAGGAGTAGTGTAGGAGCAGGGTAGAAGTAGGGTAGGAGTAGGGTAGGAGTAGGGGGTAGGACACCACGCGAACGAAGTAGCGCCGGGCAGCTAGAAATAATTTATATGGCAAAACAACGTTTGCCCGGTCAGCTAGTAAAATATAAAAACCTATTAGAACCAAATGATAATTATGATTGCCATTACAACCACTAATAAAGAGTTGAAATTAGAATTGTCTGTATATGTATAATGTAAAATATAAAAAGATTATGTCAAAGAAGTATGTAAAAAAAATATTTAATAATAATCATAATATACATGTACCTATAGATATGTATAGCTTTAATTTTGAATGTCAATAGGATTACTGATAGGTTTCTCAAAAACTGTCAACTAACCTATTTCGCCACAATGACAGCGATGCGGAGAACAACATGGAGCTCCATGGACGAAGCAGCGAGGCGGAAAATAGTGCCGACGGTAGTGAACTCATCCAAATTCAATTCAATTTCCTTAACAATTAGTTATCTGTATTTGGTATTAGTATAATTTCATAATGTTTTTAAAATGATAATTGTTTGATTGAATATGATTTGCATGCCCATGTGCCGGTGGAATATGGAGAACTATGACTACCTATACTTATTATAAAAACATCCATGTAACAAGTACCCATGTTTTCAAAGTCAATAAATGATTTAATGATCTGGCGAAAGTTCGGGGAAGACTTTGTCCGAAATTGATTGCTTAAATAGTTTTACGACGGGTCCTGGGATACTACGGGACATAGGATGTCTCCCGCCGATAGGCTCATCAGCAAAAATATTTCTGACAAATGAGAAAATGAGTTGCAACACTTTCATTGGGCCCATCGTGGCTGCATCCGAGAATTTACCTAGAAAAAAGAACAGTCAATATATAAAATTCGTTTGTTTTGGATCATTTTTCTTATAAATAAGGCCGAGTTCCCAGTGACGAGTTGGTACTTCAGGCGGAAGTGATCTATGAATGAAGCTGATCACAGTGTTCACATTAACATAGTGAAATAGTAAGATAGAACGAGCTACTATTCTTATTCCTTCTCTGTCCATGCTGTAAGATTGTGGAACTCACTTCCGCGTAGCATTCGTGATTTAAAAACGATTTCTCTATTTAAACGTCGATTAAGGGACTACTCACACTTATTCAGCTCTATTCAGCTTATGCCCATAGAAAACAACGATTTTGTATGGAGACGCGTACGCATCCGTTCAGCTTTCCGCGTCTATTCAGCTTTCGCGGCAAACAAGTATAAAATGAGGACAAATGTGTTATTATCATGCGAGTGCTATAGATAGAGTTCTGCGCTGTTCTGCCGCGTTCAGCGCTGTTCCGCCGCATTCAACGTCGAACGCGGAGGAACAGCGCTGTACACGGATAGTTCTCGACTCCTTATCGACAAATTGTGACCTGCATAGTTCCTGCATAGATTTGATTTATTATTACGTTATCATTATGCACTTAGGATTGAGAGAGTTCGGACGTCGGACTTTAAAAGGAAAGTAATTATAATTATTTTATTTTTACGAAATAAACTGATGAACGAAGAGAAACTTATATTGCTAGTGCAAAAATATTCTTTCTTGTACGCTAATAGTTCGTCACATTATAGCGATCAACAAAGAAAAAATAATGCTTGGGAAGAGAGAAGCGTTTCAGCGGAGATAACACACTATGACGGCTTTTCTCATTCTTACGACGCTGTACGCGGCTGATAGAAACAGAACTGTATAAGTGTGACCAAAATCGTTCCGCGAAACGCGAATGAAGCTGAATAAGTCTGAGTAATCCCTTAAAGAGCATTACCTTTTCTCTATATCGTGAGTATTTGCATATATATATATGTATATGTTTATATATATTTGTATTATGTATGTATTTAGGTATACTTATATATTATTTTTTGCGTTATATGTGTAGGTATATTTAATATTTTTGTTTTACACTTCACACATTCATATTTTTCTCTTCTTGTTCTCACACACTATTGTCTACATTACTTTTCCTTTCGCATGTCTGCTGGATGAAATTTCTTAAGAAATAAGCAGTACCTTTGTACTCATATTATAACTATGTCATATCCCTATGACTGTGTGTACATAAATAATAAAATAAATAATAAATAAATAAATAGTTTTTTATTGCCTAAGACCACCCGTTGATAAATGATTTTATTTCTGTAAGTAGGTTTGTACAAACACTTTCACACGAGCGTAGATAAGTTTAGGGTATTGTTGAACTTTGTTTATAACCTTTTATTGTGTTATTTTTCGAAGCGTCTCCTCAAGCCCTTAATTTTTATGCCCCACATGGTCATGTACTAAAAATGTAATCTTCAAGACTATAATTATTGACGTCTTAAATCTGAATTTAAAAAAACAAAACAACTACATACACTATAACCATCGCACGACCTACACCAGTCAAGCCATACATTTGGACCATGACATAAGGGCCTCAAGTCTGCTATTACAATAGTGTCAGAATGGTCTATCATTGATTTCATTGTACAGTTAGGCCTTGTAGAGTTAGGGGCTTGCCTCTATATTAGATCTGATAACTTTATAACAGTGAAAGCGTTACATGAGTCTTGGCAACCTACTTTACATTAAATGCTTTTAGTGGGATTTTATTTGTTATTGTAGGTACCCATTATCCGTAAGAAATACAGACTTGCACCTCTCTTTAAGGGGTGGGTCTGTGGTGATCGCCCGGAGGACACGGTGGAGCATACGGTGGAGGTCTGCCCGGCTTGGGCGGGGCCCCGCCGTGTCCTCGTGGCAGCGATCGGCGGCGGCGACCTCTCGCGTCCGGCCCTCATCCAGGCCATGGTCGGAGCGAGAGTGAATGGGAGGCCGTCACCTCCTTCTGCGAAGCAGTAATGCTCGCGAAGGAAGAGGCGGAGCGCGTGAGGGAGAGGCAATCGCTGCACCCTCGCGCGCCTAGCCACCGCAGGAGACGCCCTGGACGGGAGTCAACAGCCGACTCCCGGCCACCGTAGGTGCGGGCTTGCGGGCGGCGAACCATGGGCAGCTCGCCGCCCGGTAAGGACCAGGCCCGGGTCGACGGCGCGTTGTGTTCCACGCGCGCCTCAAAGAGCTGTCAGCATGAACTGACAAATCTTCATATTTTTTGCTAATGGAGTGTCAATCCTAGCCTGAATACCAAATTTCGGCTTTTTTAAGATTTCGGGAAGTGCCCTAGAGGTTTTGATGAGTGAGTGAGAGAGTGAGTCATTAAATGAATCGGTGACGAAATCAACATATTTTAGGTATTCATAAAATCCAAAGCATAAAAGCTAGACAGAGAAACTTCATGTGTTTCATGAGTCTGAAACATAGAAAGTTCCTTGATATATACCCTCATAACTTCGACCTGGATAATGCTTGAGATCTCAAAAACTCAGAAGAAGACGTGGTTAGCATATGTCACTAATGAAAATACGTCGAAACGCTTCGAGAAAAGGTAAGCAGTGCATTTTGTTTTTGACTCGCCTTGACGATACCTATATAATAATACTATTTTTGTATTTGTATGTACTTTACCAGCAACTCATCTATCCTATCTAGGATTACCTAGGATTTTTTGAAATTCACACAGAATGGGGTAACTCATTCTGTGTGAATTTCAAAAAATCCAGCCTTATTCCTTGCCTACATTTTAAAAGGCACTCGGTGCAATATTTTAGCTTTCTATGTCCAAGGGTTTGGGCTGGGCGCGGACAAGTCGAAGACAAGTGAGTGTGTCAGAATATTTTTTTCTACATGTTTTGATTATTATAAATAGATGCCAGTGTGCCTCTTCGGTGTAGCATTGAAAATTGATTATTAATTGCGTCTCCTTAGCCATGACTTCAATTAAACAATCCCCACAGGTGTGGTTTCTCGGATGGTTCCGATCCTCAATGAATATCAGACGTCTCCCCCATGATCATGGCCCAGCTATCATTTTGGCAGCATGCCCTGTACTCGTGAGCACCTAATGCCAACGTCAGCGAATGGTATTAGCATTGCTAAGTTCTGAGCCAAACAGGAAATTTAAGTCAATATTTGCCATTGACTCGTTAACAAGAAGTCCTTGAAACAGTTAACATAAAACTATAATAGCGCTTCGATCTGTCAAAATTGCGCATTGTTTTTGACAGATCAAAGCGTAAGCTTACGCTTAGTTTTGACTAGAAAAAAACTTGGGTTAGTAAACTTAAGTGAAAAAAATTATAAAAGTAAGGTAAGGGCTGATTTTTCAATCGACAGATAATTTTTTTTCGTGGAATAAAATTGACATCTAACAGTTTTTGTATGGTAGAACTGTCAAAAATTCAAAATTATTCCTCCGATATAATTATCTGGCGTTGGAAAAATCAGCCCTTAGTTAAGTAAGGAAGTCTTTGACACGGTTATGTTATCTCCAAAAAACAAAACAAACAAACCAGCCCCGTCCCTCTTCACTCTGGTTTTTTTCTGTCCTCCATCCATATCATCCATATCAGCAAGTAGAAGTAGCGCTGTCCTTATGTAGTGGTAACAACTAATTTCCTAGAAAACAATAAAAAAACATTCAAGTAAGCACAGTTTAGCCACTAATTATACAGGATGGCAGGGACATCAACGCGCAAACTGTAACCATGAATTCAGCACATGAGTCTAGACCCCCGAACGTATAAATTATCCGTCGGTAATCAAAAACAAATCTGCTGTTTCATAAAAAAGTGCAATACCTACGCGGTCAAAATGTATGGAACAGCATTTTATTTAATTAACTGACCAACACTTTGAACGCAGAGGGGATCAGAATCATGTACTGAAGGGGTTTAGTCTTCTGTAGCAGGCCCTTGATGAAAGACTATTTATTTTAAATATTGTTCTAAGTTCTTTGCCGTAAACTGCTACGTGAGAAGTACACGTTAGTTACGGAAGTTGACTTGTTTGCCCACCACTCATTCCTGCGGTTCACAGTTGACGAACTGGGAATGGCGTCTGTGTTGGGCAGAGTGTGCTCTGCACAGTTTAACCCGATGCTCGGTTTCTATACTTAAATCTTTTCTAACTACGTCATGTAATTTTACTAACATAGTTTTAAGAATTTCCACATCATTAACATGATTTTGGTATCCGAAATAAAAGATTTGATTTTAATTTTCATTCTCCCCTGTTTCATAAACCACTTGAATATTTTCTAAAATTTTAATTTCGATCTAACTACATTAGAAGACGGTAAATCTAAACAAACCTCTGCTTAACATAGGTAGCGAAATTAATCACTTCGGGAAACCAGACATGATGTTATTGTATGGTAGTGTAACCTAACCCTAGAAGATTATGTAGCAGGTAAAAAAGAAGAGCAGTGGTGGCCTATTGGTAACGACGGCGACTTACAAGTTGTAGGTCGTAGGTTCGAATCCAGATAGGCGCTTTACTTTGTGTAAATTATTTCATCACCACTGCTCTCAAAACGGTGAAGGAAAACATAATGAGGAAACCGGCATGTCCTAGAACCAAAAAATCGAAGGAATACATGTGACATCTACCAACCCGCACTGGGCCCGCGTGGTGGATTATGGTCTACTCCCTATCATCAAGAGGAGGTCTATGTCACAGCAGTGCGAACATTATAGGTTGATTATGTAGGTATGTAAAAAATAATTAGTGAAAGAATCAAACCTTTGAAACAGACGTGACTCCTGTAATTTCTTTAGGGGCAGCGAATGTAAAAGTACACGCACTTAAAATAAACATAACCACATAAAATAACGCCACAGCACTTTGGAATAAGGGCATTTTGGCAAGTATTAAACTTGGTTCAAACAATTTTTTAGACAATTTTATTAAATTGAGTCTCGTTTACTCTCGGTGTCTAAACAGAAACTACAATAACGGCTCAACTGTATTATATGGCATGCTACTATTGTTTATTCATTCAAAAGTCATTGTAGGTAGTGTAAATAAACCAAACAAAGCAAACAATTGGTTCATCTACAATCACAACTCTCGAGTATAATAGGTAAACGAGTCAATGCAGTTGATACTGCATTGATACGTCGCGCCCCGCGGTTTCACCCGCATAAGTTTCGCGGTAAATATTGGGATAAAAAGTATCCTATGTGTTAATCCTGGTTATAAACTATCTGTGTACCAAATTTCATCCAAATCCGTTTAGTATCCATACAAACTTTTGCGTAAAAAGGTTTTTTACTTTTAATTTATTTTTTACTTTTTAGTTACCGCTGGACACGTTTCTCAGTCTATATTGTAGGCAAGTATTAAAAACTTAGTCGGCCATATTTGATTTTGAGTGACGTCACATTATTTTTCGACTTGTTCTCAGCAAGCCTTTTCATTTGATACCCATATTGTAGGAATGCATTAAAAATAATTAGTCCGCCATCTTGGGTGTTCCACCATGTTGGATTTAGAATGACGTGACACAGTTAACCATGCATTGTCATCTAAACTAAACGTGTATACAAAATTTCAGCTCAATCGGTTGAAGATATCTGCTTCAAAATTAAGTTGCAAGATTCCACCCGAACAAACATACATACATACAAGTTAAATAAAAGCTTGTAAAATACTAAATAGTCAAGTAACTGCGACCAATTTGGAAGTAGTGCTCGTCGTGGGTGACCATCTGTACATACCAAGATCCCTCTGTGTCTCAGAAGGCACGTTAAGCTGTTGGTCCCGGCTGTCATTCGTAAATCTTTGACAGTCGTTACGGGTCGCCAGAAGCCTGAAAATCTGACAACTAGTCTTACCAAGGGGTATCGTGTTACTCAGTAACTGGGTTGTGAGGTCAGATAGGCAGTCGATTCACGTAAAATATTGGTATTCAGCTGCATTCGCTCAGACTGGAAGCCGACCCCAACATAGTTGGAAACGGTCATGGTCTAGGTGTGTGTCAATGTCATCGAAATCCGTTCAGCCGTTAAGACATAATAAGGTTACAGATAGACAAACCAAACTACACCACATCACGGCCGTATTCCCCGAAGGGTTAACCAGCCGCCAGCACATTAAACTACTACAATCTGTCAAATTTCTTTAATAGATTTTCAACTTTATTGTTAAAGGGTTAAGGTTCAAGGTTGATTGGAAAAATTTGACAATTTCGGGTAGCATGATGTGCTGGCGTCTGTACACCCACATTTAGCCTGTTATGTTTATTAAGTCCCGTGTAATAGGGAGCGAGCCTGTTGCTATCAACCGGGCAGAAATCCAGACTTAAGGCTGCTACTGAGAAATTTCAGGTGTAAAAACTCAATAACAGTTTGTCGGACCCGGGAATCGAACCCAGGACCTTATGTTCAGCAGTGGCACTTGCGACCACTAGGCCAACGAGTTAGTCACCTTGGTCGTCTGTGATTTAGTAGATTCAAGGTACCCAATTGTGAGTCCCAATCTACAGAGAAGGTACTTTCAGGCTCAAGATTATACCATAGCTTTTGGGAATCAAAATATTTCCGAAATGTTCCCAAAATCTATTTTTATTGCCCGTTATTGAAGATACAGTTGGAAAGTTTTGTTCAGCTTAGCTCATAACACTCAGCGTTATTAGCTAGCTAAGTCAATAAAGATCAAACGATATTTCATTCATTTTATTGAATTTTGATAGTATATAAAGTGTTTCCAGGTCGTTTACAGAATTTGAGGTACATGTAGTAATTACACACATAAAAAAGGGTTTTTCCAGAAGAAAGTGTTCTCATTACTACAAATTTTTTATAAATAATGCTTGGAATTGTAATTATCACAATTTTATTGGAAATTTTAAATTAAGTATGTATTTAAATGTGACTTATGACTTTTTAAACTGTGTTTTTAAATGGCATTTAGGCGGACTCCACAGATATCGTATCTTCGTCACTCAGACCCTGGTCCTGATTGATACCTGCGGGGAAATTTGATGGCGGGGAGGAAGGCCCCTGGGGGAAAGGGTTTTGTGGGAAACCAGGGTTTTGTGGGAAGCCTGGGTTTTGAGGGAAACCTGGGTTTTGAGGGATTTGTGGGAACTGCGGGAACGCGGGAGCCTGGCCAGATTCTTGGGGTATTTGAGGAAAGTTTGGGAAATTCGGGAATGTGTTTGAGGGTGGGAAAGGTGGGAACTGAGGAGCAGCTGGCTGACTAGGCTCTGAGGCTGGGGGTTGAGAAGGCGATGGGGTTGAAGGTCCTGAATCTTGTCTTTGCTGCTCAGAGTTAAAGTCTGCAGAATCCACTACGGCTGAGTCAGCGTCACCACCCTGCTGATTTGGGGGGAAGCTTGGAGAGCCTTCAGGGTAGGCTGGCGCAATAGGAGCAGGACTGCTAGGGGGGGCAGGGGCGCTAGGATATGCAGGAGCAGCCGGGAATCCAGATCCTAACACTGGAGCAAAAGAGGGTGCTGAAGGGTAGAAGATGTTACCCGCTGAGAAGTATGAGTGTCCTGCAACGGGATAGTATGCTGGTTGTAAAGAGGCGAAGCTGTTGACTTGAGGCACTTGGTGGAACGCGAACTGGGGCTGAGCGGCGAATGCGTATGATGTTGGCACCTGTCGAAAAACAAATTTTGATATTTAAAAAAAACAGTTGATCCATACATTATGTCGAGTTATGCGAACATAAATCTATGGATCAACAGATTTTTTTTTTTCACAATTTCAGGGTTGGTCCCGTAGTAAAAGTTGTTGATAATGATGAGTACAATGACCCCTTTTAAGGATTAAAACGATCAAAATTAAACGGTGTATATAAAAACTTCAGAAAGCTCAACCAGTGGCCTGGTAATTTAGTAAACGAGTAATAGAGCTTACCGCGTTAATGTACTGTGTGGTGGAATAAGCGGTGGTCTTGGTCTCCCCTGGAATGATGGTTTTGAGGAGTGGTGAGGACACGGCGATAGCACCAGGCCAGGAGATCGCACCGCCAGCCGCGCAGCTAGCGAACGCGCACAATAATGTGACTACTAGCACCTGTAATGTTTTGTTAATACATTTTATATCATATTTTTAAATAACAATCTTCCAACGAAAATAATTACGGTAACTATACAGGGTCAAACTAAATTAGCTAGTGAAACTCTGCAGACATTATGGGTATCGATATCTAAATATAATAAAACAAAAAGAAATTAAATTGATGATGTTTTTTAGTGTGGTAGCATTAAAAATATCTGTTTAAAAATCAGTTTGTTTTTTGTGTAAGCTTCACAGATGTGATGGGTATCAATATCTCAACACAATAAAAAAAGATTTTTATCAATTCACACTTCATTTAAAAACACTACCAGCTGGCACCCAAAAAACAATCATCAATATTTTTTTAATTTTGATTTTGTCGTGTTTACGTATCACGTCTATTGAGTTTCGCTAGCTAATTTAATTTAACGTTGTATAATTTAATTATACTGCCCTTGGCTCTGCGCAAAAACAGATCGTTTTCTTTACCAATCAGAGCAAATAAAATTTGAATGTAGACACAACAAATACTCTGAAAAAAAATTATGCCAGGGTTGAATTATTTTTTCGTTGTTCGTGCTGATATAAGAGAAGAGAACTTATTGAAAAAATTGGGTAGCCATCACCGTCCAAAGATAGTTAGCGAGGCCGATCTTGGCTAAATCATAGATAATACAGGGAAACCCATTTATTTACAAAGGCCCAAAACGATTTTTAGAAGTCTCTCTCCAAGAGCTTTCCGAAACACTCCCGTGTAGGAATGTTCAGCAATTATTTATAATTTACGAGAAAACTTAGCTCAAATGGAAACAATTTCTTAGACAAAATTGGGTCCACATTTTGCACCGGTTTCCGGACATTTTTTGGTGGAATAAGAGTTCAAAGATGGGTTTATATAAGAACTAGCACCCGCATAAGTTTCGATCCCGTGGCAATATCAGGATGAAAGGTATTCTATGTGTTAATCCTGGTTATAAACTATTTGTTTGCCAAATTTCATCTCAATCTGTTCAGTTGATTTTGCGTGAAAGAGTAACAAAAATAATTATCCGTTATCCTCACAAACTTTCGCGTTTATAATATTAGTAGGATATACTAGGATTTATTTCGAGTTTTCATTTGCTGAAGTGTATCCTGTTCAAAATTGATTAAAACGTTGATCAGCAAACGTTAAATCGTTGAATTTTTATCACGTTTTGAGAAAATTTGTTCCATTATCCATACTAATATTATACATTCGAAAGTAACTGTCTGTATGTTACCCTTTCACGCCTAAACCACTGAACGGATTTCGATAAAATTTGGCAATGAGATAGATGACATCCTAGGGAAGGACACAGTCTTTTCTTCCTTGTCTCACGCGGGCGAAACCGCGGGAAGAAGCTAGTTACAATTTAATCTCCTATTGGTGACGCGTAAAACGCCAAATACTGGTTGTTTAGTAGTAAATAATAGCTGAACATACATTGTTATTTAAATAAATAAATGAGGTGGTTTTGGAAATAAAGAGAGGTATTTTTAAACCACTGTAAGTGGGCCACCCAAATAAACCATTTTAAGCCTTATTAGATATAGCACAGATATATGTTTTGAGACGTCAACACGTCAGGGGATTGCACCCGTGCGAAGCAAGGGTCGCTAACATTATAGACAGTATAATTCTAACAGTATTTCAAATGAAGAACGATCAAAAAGACATCCTAAACATAGGTTCTATAGGTACACATTTTTTAATCCTTATTATTAAAAAAACAGTCACTAAATAATCACTCCAAATTCACAAGTCGAATTCACAGTATCACTTCTTGACACTTAATATGTATTTATTGTATATCCAAGGTTAAGCACGTACCTTCATATTGGAGGCACAAAAGTGTTCTCTGTAATACGCGCGTTGATCTCCAGACGAGCCTTTTATACATTAAGTAGAGCCCCGCCCACAGCAAAGAAAGAAAGTCACATACTAGATACGTCTCGCATATTATTAAGTATTTGATGCACTCGAAATTAGTCGAGGCTGTCCCCCGATGGAGATCCTCACGATAATTCATTTGAATTTCTTAGAACTTATGCTGTACTGCTTACTTACCAACTTAGTTAATTGTATTTGGTAGCTATAATATAATAAAAATTAAATGCTGTTCGTTAGTAGGCGTATTACTTGATAACGGCAAGACCAATTTGTCTATTAACCCCTTTATTCATAAACGTTGCTTAAAGTTAAGTAGTGATTAGCGACTATTTAACCATACATTTTTGACGTTTAAACGACACTTAATTTTATTAATCGCTTTTAAATAAACCCTTTATTGTTTTAAATGTTTATAGTAGTCCGAATTTTTGTATAATTAAGTTAGCTAGTAAACAATATTTGTACACATAATATAATCAGCCTGTTCTGTAATTTGTATGGTGTACAATAAAGAGTGTTCTATTCTATTCTATAAAGCTCCCACTGCTGGGACACAGGCCTCATCTCTGTGAGAGGGAGTGGGCCGTAATTACTACGCGGGCCCAGTGCGGGTTGGCAGATGCCACATGTCTTCGAATTTTTGGTTCTAGGACATGCCGGCTTCCTCATGATGTACAATTTTTGTATGATACCTGAAAATTATTAATTGTCACAACAACGGTTACAACCCACCTATCCTTTCATTTACGAGGCCAGGAATAAAATCAAAACATAAATATAGGTAAAGAAAATTTAATCTAAAATATTTGTAGTTCTATCTGACCCTTAGACGGTAACATGAAGGAACAATACAACAAGCAATGTGTTCGGTTTGTTTCTTTATTTTATTTATAACTAGCGGACCCGTCAGACGTCGTCCTGCCCGGAAAAGCAGCGCCACCTACCGGGTCCAATTGTGTTTTCAAACCATCCAGGAACCCATTGAAATTTACATACATAATTTCATCCAAATCGGTCCAGCCGCTTAGGAGGAGTTAGGTGACAAACACACGTACAGAAGAATTATATAGCTGACCCGGCAAACGTTGTTTTGCCATATAAATTATTTCTAGCTGCCCGGCGCTACTTCGTTCGCGTGGTGCGTCCCCCTACCCTACTCCTACACTACTCCTACCCTACTTCTACCCTACTCCTAACCTACTCCTACCCTACTCCTACCCTACTCCTAACCTACTGCTACACTATTCAAACCCTTAATTTAATACGTGCTTCAATTCGAGTGGACCCGAGTCTGTCGTACCGAAGGGACGATCGTCAAATGTTTGACAAGAAAGTAGGTAGAACAGTTTATATGGGAAAATGAAATTGTGGTTTTTACTATCTTCCTCGCAATTTTTTCCACATTTTCTCACCGTTTAAAGTTAAACCTTCCCTGGACTACGACAAACATTTTAAAACCAAAATCAGCTAAATCGGCCCAGCCGTTCTCGAGTTTTAGCGAGACAAACAAACAGCAATTGATTTTTATATACGATATATATATACACACATCAACACCGTCTAGGGATATTTTGTATAAAGTTATTAAACTCAAAAAATACTGGCCAGTTTTAAATTCATTTGAAGAAAGCTTATTTTGTAAACCTTTTTGAACGATTCTAAATTTGAATTTGAAAAAATAAATTAAAAACAAAAGACTTACGCGGCATAATGGTAGCGAAGTCCGAAGGTTTCATTTACCTACAGTAGTTTTTGCCTGTTTTTTTGTGTCAAATTTAAGTTTTATAACAAGTTATCGGTTAATTTCGAATTAATGTTATTGTGTGCATCATGCAGCGGCGCCATTTAACGAGAGAGGAATTGTTAAGGGCAGTAGGCATGCTCCAAACTGGGGCTACTCAACGGGGTATTGCCGAGGAGATTGGAACAAGACAAAACGTGATATCAAGGTTATGGTCACGTTATCGTGCTACTGGTGATGTGGCTGAAAGACACCCAGGCGGGAAGCGCATTACCACTCAACGACAATACCGATTTTTGCAAGTTGCCGCGAGAAGACAACCAAATGTTACGGCCATGCAGTTGGTTCAGAGGTTGTTGTGAACCAGTTGCTTGTGAGTGACCAAACTGTGAGGAGAAGGCTACATGAAGCTAACCTTCATGCTCGCAGACCGCTTCGTACTCCAGCACTACGCCGAGGAAATCGTGGACGACGACTAGAGTGGGCTCGTGAAAATTTGGTCTGGGAAGATAACCAGTGGTCTGTAGTGCTGTTTACCGATGAGTCCCGGTTCGGTTTCCATCCCGATACACGTAGAGTACGTGTTTGGCGAGTTCCTGGTCGTGAGAGCCGTCTGCAACATCCTCAGGAAGTCTATTCATACCACGGCGGGACAATTATGGTTTGGGCGGGAATTCGTGATGGTGGAAGAACCGACCTCGTTTGGATCAGAAACACCATGACGGCTGAAAAATACCGTAACGAGATGCTAGTACCAATAATCTACCCCCATCGACTACAAATGGGCCAAGAATTCACGCTCATGCACGATAACGCCCGTCTGCACACAGCGAGAGTGGTGACGAGCTGGTTGCAGGAGCACGACGTATCGGTCTTAGGCTGGCCCGCTCAATCGCCTGACCTAAACCAGATAGAACATGCGTGGGACATGCTCCATAGAAGGGCTTTGAGGAATTTCCCTGTAAACATTGCGACAGAAGAGCAACTTTTTTTGCATCTTAGCCGGACTTGGGACAATATACCGCAACAAGACTTTGATAACTTAATCCAAAGCATGAAAAACCGTTGCAGGACCGTTATTAACGTCATGGGGTGTTTTACTGACTACTGATTTTTCACATAACTGTTAAAAACAGATTAATTTTTCCTTATTTTTCACTTTTTCTTGAGAAACACATTCATTGTTAGTTTTACCATTATTTCACGTTTTTTCTTTATTTGAATAAAAATTTGTTTACGCAAAAAAAAATAGTTTTCTTTTATTCTGGAGTGTAGTCTGATAAATGGGCTTTATAAAAATATATGCATGTTGTATGTTATTTATAATAAATTTTGAGTAAATTGAGTAAATCCAAAATATCCCTAGACAGTGTTGATGTGTGTATATATAATATATATATAGACGATTACGTTTTGTAAAAACTTCAATAGTTCAATATAAATCACTTCTGCTTGGATGAGCAAAAATAGGAGAAACTACATGAGGATAGGTCCTTACATAGTTGTTGAAAAAAATATCACCCGCGAACTTCCTTTTTGGTAAATAACCTGTATGAAGTTTACTTATCTAACTGGGCTGATTTTTCAATCTACAAATAACTTTTATTCGTAGAATAAAATTGACGTCTGACAGTTTTTGTATGGAAGAGCTGTCCAAAATTCAAAATTATTCCTCCGATAAAATTATCTATTATTATTATTTATTATCGCCAGATAACTTTTATTCGAGGAATAAAATTGACGTTTGACAGTTTTGGTATGAAATAATTGTCAAAATCTTAAAATTATTCCTCCGATAAAATGATCTGGCTTTGGAAAAATCGGCTCTAAATCAGTATTAAAATAACCCCTACAGAGAATTGACTCTTCTAGCTATAATTGTGATATGTAAGATATCTTTATTAAATTAAGAAAAAAAAGTAGACGACTTCTACTATCTGCACTTCTCATAAAACTCCAACCTAATAATCTAATAATCAGATACATATATTTTTAACGAACAACAACAAAAGTGTATTGTTTTGAAACAGAAAAGAGTGCAAAATAAAAAGTTCCCAGCAGGTGGTACCTGGGTATAATCAGCGTCTAAAGGAACCGATCATTGTGGAATTCGTTATTTTCTTACTCTACTATGTTTGCAGCGTGTATCAGAATGGTCAGACGTCACAAAATCAAATTCTTCTCTTCTTGTTCTCACACACATTTCTTTTTCATTTCTCCTTTCGCAGGTTTGCTGGAAGTAATTTCTTAAGAAATAAGCAACACCTTTATACTCAATACAAATATGTCGTATCTGTATCAATTTTACTGTGTGTACAAGCAAGCTACTACAATCTGTCAAATTTCTTTAATAGATTTTCAACTTTATCGCTAAATCATTAAGATTCAAGGTTGATTGGGAAAATTTGACAGTTTCGGGTAGCTTGACCTGCTGGCGTCTGTACATAAATAATAAAATAAATAAATAAATGGTGTGGTACAGACATCAAACTAAACAATTTTCCATGTGGTACAGACCACATTCTTAAATACGACCACAACTTTCTGATACACACTGTATAGGTGAATAAAAAAATGAATGTTTCTCTGTTTGTCCCTTTGATACATGATACATCATCTGATTAAACTATGGTTATTGTTGTGCGTACGCTCGCGAAGCTTATTGAGTTGGTAAGACAACCTCCACGCAAGCTAGTCCGCGGGCCAAAGTTAGTTTCAAATATATCCTATCAGTATTCTTGTAAGTATTTACAAACAAGTTAAAAACAGCAAGTTCTTTTTCATTAAAAAAAAATCTGATACATTAAACAGTGTCCATCTTCCTT
Source organism: Apamea epomidion (assembly GCA_947507525.1). Classification (NCBI taxonomy): domain Eukaryota; kingdom Metazoa; phylum Arthropoda; class Insecta; order Lepidoptera; family Noctuidae; genus Apamea; species Apamea epomidion. The sequence continues at coordinate 9,763,191 of OX382225.1, forward strand.
GTTATCTCCAACTGCAAAGAAGATTAATGTCGATGATGATATTAATTTATGATTTGGGTTTATAGGGTTCCGTAGTTCACGTCTCGGAACCCTTATAGTTTCGTCATGTCCGTCCGTCCGTCCGTCCTCGGCTTACCTTCCAAACGGTTAGTGCTAGAAAGATGAAACTTTGCATGGATATGTGTATTTACCACGTCGACAAAGTGCTAAAATAAAATCACGAAAAATATTTTTTTTTTGGGGTACCTCCCGTACACGTAAAGTGGGTATCACGGAACACTTCGTGCGCGAGTCCGACTCGCACTTGGCCGGTTTTTTTCCCTTGTATTTTGGCAAGTACTCTCTGGATCATTAGGATACAATTTTGTGCAGCATCAGTTGTTTTTATTGGCGGGTCTCCGTCAACAGGTTTAATTGCAAGCGGATTTGCTACCCGTGCTAACCCCTAACCGTGCTACTTCCACCAGTTGAGCTAAAACAAACAGACAACAGAATCTTGTCTCATTATTTCTATCTATCTTCTACATTTATATATATACTAATACTAATAATAAAGCTGGAGAGTCTGTTTGTTTGAACGCGCTAATCACTGAAAAAGCCGGTCAGATTTGAAAAAATCTTTTTGTATTTGATAGGCATATTCTTGAGCAAGGCTATAGGCATTTACCATCACGCTAGGGCCCTTAAGAGCCGAACAAAAAGAAAAAAAGCCAGAAAGAACGCAATGCGAAAACTAAACAACAGCGCGGGCATTGCGATGTGATGCGACGGAGTGTGTCAGGGGAACAAGAACAATAAATATAATATATATGAACAATAAATATAGTTCTACAAGGATATCTGCTGGGGAGTTTGTTGCGCCACTTCTTCCCAGCGATACAGCACTAGGAAGTGGTGAAGGGTGGGCGTTTTTGGGGACTGTCTTTTTTAATTTTGACGTTCGAAAAGTGCTGATTCTCAGCCTAATTTGTATAAATGACTTTTGATTTTGATTTTCATTTATATTTTGGCGCGTGGACAAAATCGGAACCAATGTTTGCCAACTTGTTTTTTAGGTTTCCGTACCCAAAGGGTACACACAAAGGGTACAATATGACTCTATTACTAAGCCTCTTCTGTCCGTCCATCCGTCCGTCCACACATCCGTACATCCGTCTGGCTATCAGCGAATTGTATCTAATGAACCGTAGTGTTAGACCTTTTAAAATTTACACAGAGTGTGTATTTCTATTTCCGCTAAAACAAAAATTGTTTGTTGTTTTAAACGTGTATTCTGCGGCGCTTTTTGCCTTGTGGTGCGGAACCGGAGTCCGACTCAATCGTGGCTGGTTTTCCAATATAATTTCTGGAATAATTTCACCAATGTTTACCAACAGCACATCAATTATCATTTATTATAATTACCTCAGTAAGTTTGGAGGGATAACATACCCAGACTGGAAATAAAAACCAACCACAATCTTATTAATTTAAATATAAAACCGAAAACCTGATCCAAAAAGAAATCTTAGATAAATAATATAAAAAGCTCATATTATATGTACACTAACTATTTTTATCTAAATGTTTATTTAGTTTTTAAGTAGGTACGGTAATTATTGTTTTTTTTTTTAATTTAACCCAGTCATTGTAGTATTGTCGATAATACATCGGTACAAGGGTTTTTTGGTGCGTGGCTAAATTCAGAAGTAACGCAGCCATGACAATTTCACTAAATAATGTTTATCAACAACGCCCCCCTGTCAATGCCATTCGAGCGCCTAGAGATCCTGTGTTCGTACAGACTGTCGTAGTAGAAACTCATGAAGTTATAGTAAAAACCCAAGTAGGTATATCTTATGAAATAGCGGCTAAGCTTGATTAGCTACTTATGCGTCGTATTTTATAATTTTATTGTATTTATTCCATTATACACATTTTTAGAGGGGCTTGTGGCTAAGTAATAACTGCCGCACGGGTTGATCAGGTTAAGCTACGCTTGCCGCGGTTAGCCCGTGGATGGGTGACCATCTATACATATCAAGACCTTGTGCCTCGGAAAGCACGTTAAGCCGCTGGTCCCGGCTGTCATTCGTGGATCTTTGGCAGTCATTACGAGTCGTCAGGTGCCCAAAGGCTGACAACCAGTCTTACCAAGGAGTGTCGTATTATCCAGTAACTGGGTTGTGGAGGTGAGATAGGCTCTTCATATAAAATATTGGTATTTCAGCTGCATCCGGTGAGACTCGAAGCCGACCCCAACATAGTTGGGAAAAGGCTAGGCAGATGTTGAGGTGTTTATTTATATTTATGTATACTGGTGGCTGGTGTTCTACACATTTTATCTATTATTTTGTTCAGAAACGTTTTTTAACTGTCCATTATTTCCGACGGACCTTGTATTGTATTAGGTTTACAGAATTTATTCTCATAAGAACAATATATAAGTTCACTTACAATGAGATACAAAGTAATTGCTTAAATCTATATAAAATACATTTTCCCTCAGGTGCGTGTTGGTGAAGTTATACAAATAAATATAGGTAGGTAAGAAGTTGCTAACATTAATTGATAGGTATGCGGTATGACTACATTTTAAAAATATGATTTTTTAGTTTCATTTTGAATGAGTTAATGTTGTTACAATCCTTTACGTCATTTGGCAGGTCATTATACAGCTGTGCTCCTTTGAACAATATGTTTTTTTTACCATAGTTAGTACGAGCTTGGCTTCGTTGTAATTTGTTTTTATTTCTTAGGTTGTGTGATATTGTTTTTTTGTGTAATTGTAAATTGGATTGTATGCTGTTTGTGGTGATTTTTTTAATTGGAATGCAGGTGCCGTATGTGTATAGTTGTGCCAGATTTAATAAATTAGTTTTTTCAAATAGTATTTTAGTTGGCGTACGATAGTGATAACGGTATAGGGTTTTAATAATTGTATTTTGGGTTCTTTACAAAGGATAGTTTTCGCGGCAGATCCCCATATTTCGATAAGGTACTCGAGATGTGATTTTACTAATGAGTTGTATATAACAGTACGTATTTTCCTTGGAATACCTACAATTTGCAATTTTATGTAGTATGTATGCTAGTAATGACATTAATTTTGTTTTTACATGTTCGGTGTGCAGTTTCCATGTGAGTTTGTCATACTACCCTCAGAACGAGGTATTTTTCGTGACTGGATCTTTATATTGTGTCATTGTTTATAGTAAGAGGCGAGAATTCTGGTAATGGTTTATTTTTTGCGGTAAAAATCATGTATGTTGTTTTCGAGGTATTTATTGTAAGTAAATTGTATTTAAGCCACTTACTGAGTATGTCGAGATCTTTTTGAGCATCGGTTATAATATTGTGTATAGATTTATCGAAAAAAGACAGGCATGTGTCGTCCGCGTATAAAGTTAGGTGTCCCGTTAACCCTATTCTGTTTATGTTATTTATATAGATTAAGAAGAGTAATGGACTTAAAATTGAACCTTGAGGACAGCCATATGGTACATTTTTTATGGAACTAGTGAATTTATCTATTTTAACTACTTGTTGTCTATTCTGTAAATAAGATGTAAACATTTCTAGGGCTGTATCTACAATTCCTATGTTGTTTAATTTTTGGAGGAGCTTGTGGTGGCATACTGTGTCGAATGCTTTTTTTAAATCAATAAATACCCCCAGCACAACATTTTTTTGATCTATGTGTGTTTTGATTTTAGTTATCAAGTCTACTGTAGCTGTAAGAGTGCTAGATTTCGAGCGAAAGCCATATTGTTCGTCAATTAGGAACTTTTCTCAAGAAGGTACCTATGTGTTTAAACGACTGTACAAAACACGCTCAATTATTTTTTAATAATACGAGTAAAACCGACACTGGTCTGTTACCTGGATCAGTTCTACTAGTATTGATTAATGAAACTATGTACGTAGGTCATTAATAAATCTTGCAGGCCGCCCTTGCAGCAGTAGCCAGTGGTGCCGCCGTGAGGCTACTGAGTATGCTCCAAATGTATGAGATATCGATCAAAGTTGCCATTTACCATCGGTTACTGGCCTTAACATAATCTCTCGCTGACATTTCTACCTTACCAAACTTGTACTATATAAATTACATACACGAAAGTAAACATTTCGTTGCAACAGATATGCAATAGATTTTATTACTGCAAAAAAGATTCGTAAGCATAATCAGGCTATAATGTTCCCACTGCTGGGACACGGGCCTCCTCTCGGTGAGGGGGAGTCGGCCGTAACCCACCACGTGGGCTCAGTGCGTGTTGGTAGATATCCCATGTCTTCGAATTTTTGGTTCTAGAACAAGATGATGTTTCCTGAGGATGTTTTAGTAAGGAACAATTCACTGAATGAGTTACAAAATGAGTTAAATATCAGCATCAAAGTACAAAAAATATTTTTTAAGCAAGTAAGTAGTACTACTAGTACTATTTTCTTTCTTTCTTTTTACTTACATACATACATAAAGATTTTTTTTTTCAAAGCTGAGCTGGGCCACTCCTAAGCACTCCTGGAAGGACGACGGAACCTGTCCAGTTCGTCCCGCCATCTTTCACATGACCTGCCGCTACCCCGTCTACCGTCCCAGAGTACCAGTTCTATGTTATGCGGCAGACATGTTCTGCCCATCCCCCATTAAGTTGGGCAGGACATGTGACCCACGTCAGCTACATTGGTTTTAGAACGCAATATTGTGTTTCGAACACGATTCGTTAATTTAACACCTATTATACTGCGTTCCATTGCTTATGTTTTTTAATATTATATTTAGTTAGAACAACTAAATAAATATTGTTGGTATCAAAAATAAATATCTAACCTACTTGGTTCAAAAAGTATTAAAAACTTTTTCGTCAAACACTGGCTGGTAAAGAATCGCGAAAGTCAAATGAAAGCTCCTACATTAAAGGTTATAAACTGCCAAAAATCCCGATTTGCTTCAAAAACTTTAAAAGATAATTTAAATCAGAAATGAAATGCAATGTTAGTACAAAAAAGATAACACTGATATATAATTCACATCAAAGTTTTCTGTAATGAATGAGAAATGTCAGGTAAGAATAAAATTACTTCACGTAAGTACATATTGTCATTTGGCTTGCAATGAGCATGTTTTAAACTCTTTATTTAATATATTTGTTTTCATATATTGGTGTACCTATATTTTCGTGTTCAGCAACTGATACTTCTGCCCAAAATCCGGAAATTCCCAAACCCAAAAGAAAATGTGAGTATCTTATTTTTTTTATGCCATTAATAGATAAATGTGGGCAGTTTTATTTTATGCGCTTAGTGTAGGTCGATTTTCGATTCAATTATTCATAAGTCAACCTACGTAGTGTTAAGAGTATTAAGTAGAAAAAAGCTCGTTCTCATATAATGTATTGGAACTTTATTTGTAGGTAGGTAGGTACTTAAGTCCAATTACCAAGAATACCGCCGTACCTCACTTAATGTTACAAGTAAATAAGATACTAAATTTTATCGATTCAATTAGTAACAAGATCAATACACTTTAAACAAGTCCATTAATGGTCGCCAAGTATGTGATTATAAGAATGCTAATTTGTAGCGGTAGTGAAGAAATATGCCATTAATCTCATCAGGCATATTAATAATGGCTGCCTAGCATCGATATCAAAAAGGGGCTTATTATTAATGAGTGCGTAGAGGAAAAATATTTCCCAGTGAGTAGGTATCGCGGCCGCCCCGCGCGCCTCCCCGATTTTCCTTCCCGGCCGGGTTCGCTTGTCAGTCGGCCGGCGCCCGCCGCGGAGCAAACAGCTCAGTACCCGACGCTCGTATACCACACACTGTTTATTTACAAATAGACCGTCACATTTGACTACAGCAGGGACAACACGCATTCACGTACGTTCGTAGTAGGTAACTTTCATTGTTTTAAATCATCTCTCAATATAACATTTGAAAAATCCACACGTTTACAGAGAACGTCAACACAAACGCATTGTTATGTTCAGACTAGGTTACATTCACGATAGTGCCGATTTTCTGTTCGCTCTTCATAGTTCCATTCTTTAATTCGCACATTATAATTAAACCACACATGAAATTAATCGCTTAGGTGGTAATTAGCAAATATAACTTTGATAAATGTAACCTTAGTTATAGCTGAGTGTGTTTAGTTCGCGATCGTTCCTAATTACTCGTTGAGATAAAGTAACTGTGTTCACACGCTACTAGGAGCGATAAATCATTTGAAACAAAAGCCAGTGATTAACAGTGTAACATGTTAAAACACGCTGATGCAAACGTGTGCCAAACATTCGTTACGGTTTTTAAATCATGCCTATTGGATGTTTGCAGACACGTCTTTAACTAATTCGATTTTGAACTGTTTTCTCTAGATCGAATACTACAAAGCCTAGTTACAATAAAGACAGCATCACATTCAAACCGGTAGATATCTTCACTCCAAACTTTACTGTCACTCTTTATTTGATTACAAACTGTAACATAACTTCTTGAGCATTTTCATTAAAATACTCGTGTTGAGTTGCCAACAAATACATTGGTGTGCTCATTCGTTCTGTCCCCAATTTGTTTGTTTACGCTTGATGCACTGCGCCCCGATCGCAATAACACATTTGAATCGAAGTAAATTCCTATGGCCATTATAGCGGTGTATTGAATACATTACGAGAACCGACTGACTCATATGTGAGAATTCTCTAATGATCTAATTAACGATCAATTACCGCTTATGAGCTATAAATATAAACACGTGTTGCCTCCATCATTATGTTTTCGCCTCGCATCTAAAACTGTCTCTCCAACATTCTACTACTTTAACGAGTATCTGGCTTCAGAAGCCCCGGAGCGACCTTGGGCTACTTGCATTGTATTTTTCAACTTGACAGCATCAGTAGAAGCTTGCCTACAACAACACACTAATGTTTTGAGGTCACATACATCCATTATAAACAGCTTACAGCTTTAATACTAAAGCTTACCAAGTAACAGACTTGATTGGACAAGATTTTTTCATAAATAATTGAAGGGTTGATTGGGACGAAATATTAAATCATCACCATTCTCCCGCCCTTATCCCACTTTGCTTGGGGTCAGCGCAACCTGTGTGTTTCTTCCATGCTTCTCTATTAGTCGTCATCTCGGTAGTCACCCCCTTTCTAACCATATCAACATTCACACAGTCCATCCATCATTTCTTTGGTCTTCCCCTAATTGTATAGCCATCGACATTCATACTCAAAACTTTCCTCACGAGATTTTTCTCATTCCTCCGTGTTGACTAGGGCAAAGAAGTATTTAGATATTTGTATGTGTAAGTGATATACAAATATCTAAATACTTCTAGTCAACACAACGTATAACAAATTCATCAACCTGCAGTCTACGATAGATTGACTGCTCCCTCCCTATTTCGACAGCGTAAAAACCTGTCCAGTGGATTTTTTAATGCTACTCTACCCTAAATCGTTTCATAGAGTTCAATATGCTTTAATTTCCTCGTTACCCTAAACAAAATGAGTTCAAAGTACGCATCAGCTGCAGACCTGTGCTTTGAAAACTATTTGGCTTATTTTCATGTGTTTTACTACATCCTTAAAAAATATATTGTAATATATATATTTTTTATCTAGTTAGTTTTTTATCTAGTTTATGACTTCTAATCACCTACATAACTTGGTAACTATGTAGGTGGTTAGAAGTCATAAACTCTCAACAGCTGTTGCAAACTTCTAACAAAATATTATTATGCTTTTCCGCCATCTTTTGGTAGAACTGCTTGCAAGTGTTGACATACAGAAAAATTTTGATTTATTTCAGTAATAAAAAATGGCTATCGGTACCATAATCACTGAATCAACCATATCATTTCGGCCTGTACACGGTTTTAAGCTAAAACTTGACCGCTACCTACAAAATGTTAAAATCATGAGAATGTTAATTGTATGGTGGGGTGGTGCCTGCATTACAGACGAGTTTGTTGCTGGCCATATTTTTTTATTTGGCATCCACCAACCCGCACTGGGCCCGCGTGGTGGATTATGATAGTCCACACTACCTTTCACAGCAAGAAATCCATGCTTATTCTTATGCATAGTTCTAAAGTATATTTATGATACTAATTATCATGAAATTGCAATAAGGCATCATAAATAATAGTTGTCTGGCATTCATTCTTCTTTTCCTTATTATTTTGCCTTAGGGCTCGCAGTTCAACCTTGGAGGTTGTCGGCTGCTTTACTAGGATATCCTGTAAATGACTTTATAAATTAAGGCCTCCAGCCAGGGCGCATTCATTCTTCATTCTAAATATTTTTAATGTTTTTGTGCAGCGTTTCGCATGGCGGACGAGGCGGCGGCTGACTGTCTGTTCGAGCGACTGCGGTTGCATCAGCAGCGAGCGCCCGACTCCACCGAGGCGGCGCGCGCCATCACCGCGAGGATCAACACGCGGCTTACATCACACGGTAAAACACCATCAAAGAAAAGAAAGAAAAGAATTTGGTCCCACGACTGTCCGCAATCTTGGACACAGAAGCTCTGACCAAGATTGGCCCGGTCGTGCAACTAGTCGTGGTCGTGGCTGCGTAGTACGTAAGGACCCTTGGGGTTCCCACCGACAACCGCGACACGACAGTGCGACGTCATTCTAGTAGAGCAAATTCCACGAAGATTTCATTGAAATGGTTTTACTAGTGTCGCGTTGCGCCTTTATTCGCTTTGGATCAGGAAAATTCCACTGCTATAGATTTCTTGATCATTTTAAAGATCCTGTAATGTTGTAATATGACATATCACACACGTATCATGTAAAGGCTTCATATTTTTATTACTCTCGTAAACGTTCCCCAGAACGAATAAGGCTGGCATAAAATGTTAATTCCTCGTAGGTAATAAATGTAAGCAACGTGGACAGTTTTATAATTATTATATTCCCCTTAACTTGATTCCTCTTTTAAAACCGCTGCAGTAGGTATCCGCATACGTATTTCATGTTTCATAATAACAAGGTAATACCAGTAGGTAGGTAATATTGTGAGCAAAAATATGAAACATCCGACACGCCTACAAACAACTTGAAAATAAGGTTTTACACGGACTTTGAGCCATAATCAATACCAAGTGTCTGGAAAACACCTATTATGTTACAAACACCGCCAGCTAGCTTAATAGCCGAGCCTCACTTTTACTCGAGACACCAGTTTATTTCGACTCTAGGTGGGTGATGCAATGGATACAACCCTCTTTTAACAGAACCCGCTGGCCGTTAATATCGCACTCTGAGTTGGTTTTTTTTTACTTAATGTGACGTTTCGACGGCTTGGTATAATGTACAATCATTTACATTAATTTTGCTTGTTGAAAATTAAGTATGACATGATGGGGCAAGCTAATTTTCAACACCTTCCTCTTAATAGACCTATGAGGTTTTGACTATGTAAGCACGTTCCGTTCCAATAACAATAAATCTACCCCTTCATTTATAAACGTACCGAGTCGGTCACCGGTCACGGTACACTGTCTGCGGGGAACCTCCATCCCCATCGGTACTGCCGACCGCGTTTTCGGCTTATGACTTTCAGTAGTCATTTCCCCGCCTGCGGGGAGCCCCCGCATGCTGTATATTAACCCGAGTTTTCGACGAAAAATTTTGTCATTAGTACCAGTTTACAAACGACTGCTAAGAACTATCGCTATCTCATGAGGTAAACCTTTTTTTTTTTTTTGGTCTCGGGGGGAAAATCCTCATGGACATCCTCCGCCCTGGGGAAGGCAGAGGGGCATGCCGGACTCTTACCGGCTAAAAACCACCCCGGTGTTCCATCTCACACCTACGCCGGGGGTCGCGGGAACGTACGATCCTTCCGCAACCCCCGACTGGTGCCGGCCCGCCACCGCGGGCCTCCTCGGGTCAGGGGGTGGAGTGAGGTGTTAGACTCCCCCCGCGACGTCTAAGAGGGGCGCGCGTGGAACACTACGCGCCGCCACCTCGGGTCCTGATGTGTGGGGGGCAACGGACGTCCCCGAGTCCGTCGCCCCTGGACCCATTTAGGGGGGCTGGAAGAGGGCGTTGTCCGCCCTCCGCCGACGCCCGGTGCGCCTGCTGCGGGCCGGGTGAGTGGACGAGATCTCCCTCTCCCTTTCCGCAGCCTCCTTCTGCGAGACGACTGTTTCGCAGAAGGAAACCACCGCGTCCCAGGACTCTTCACTGCCGACCATCGACTCGACCACGGCCGGCAGCGACAGGTCACTGCCTACTTCTGAGATGAGGGCACGGCGTGGCTCCTCCCAGGCGGCACACTCTGCCAGCGTATGCCGCGCCGTGTCCTCCCGGCAGTCGACGCAGTGGTGACACCGGGCGTCCGGCTCCCTGTTAATGCGACACAGGTACTTCCCGAAGCAACCATGCCCCGAGAGCACCTGCGTCACCCGAAACGACAGGGAGCCGTGCCTCCTCCCGAGCCAGCGCTCGAGCACCGGCCGGACCGCCTCGATGGTGACGAGGCCAGCGGTAGGGCGTGTAAGCCTGTCCCGCCATTCCGCCACCAGGACCTCGCGAAGCTGAGACCGACGCAGCTCCATGTGTCGCTGCATCGGTCGCTCACCTCGTGCCCTCGCTTCCTCGCGCCACCGATACAATGACGCGAGTACTTTCGCCTCGAGGTCCCAGGGCGGGGATCCAGCCAGTACACAGGCCGCCTCGTAGGAGATCGTGCGATATCCCCTGATGACTCTGACGGCCATCGCTCTTTGCGGTTTCCGCAATATTGCGATACTGCCGGCCGTCAGGTCAGAGGCCCACACCGGGGCCCCATACAGGGCCATCGATCGCACGATCCCCACATAGAGCCGCCTACAGGCGGCGCTCGGGCCCCCCAGATTGGGAAGCAGCGTTGATAGCGCCCCAGCCGCGCCCAATAACTTGGGCGCCAGCCGCCGGAAGTGGGGGCCGAAGTCCCACCGGCTGTCGAGCACCAATCCCAGGTACTTCATGGTAGACTCGACAGCGATCCGAGCCCCCCCGACCACGATGTGTGAGCCGGGTGGCGGCGCCCGCCGGGGGCCATGAAACACCATGGCCTCCGACTTGCTGAGGGCCACCTCCAGGCCTAGGCGACGTATGCGGCCCACCACCTGTGAGACCGCAGCCGTCGCCAGCAACGCTGCCTCCCTGTGCGAGCTCCCCCGGGTAGTGACCAGCGTGTCATCCGCATAACACGTCAGGTCTACCCCCGGTCTGAGCTCGCCCCTCAGCACCCAGTCGTACCCGACGTTCCACAGGAGCGGGCCTAGGACCGAGCCCTGTGGAACGCCGCACGACATGTGGCGCTGGTTTCTGCCATCACGTCCCATGTAGGTGACACACCTCTCCGACAGATAAGCCCCAACGATGTGGCGGAGGTAGGGAGGCACTCGATGATACCGCAGTGCCTCCCGAATACAACTCCAGGGTAGGGTGTTAAAGGCGTTGGAGATGTCCAAGGACACCGCCAACATTACCCCGCCCCGGGACACCGCTTCCTCCGCCAGGACTCTCACTCGCGACACTGCGTGTATGGTGGAGCGCCCATGCCGAAACCCGAACTGACTGTCGTCCAGGTCCGGCCCCTCTCTGCACAAGTGGCCGACGAGGCGGGCTGCGATTACTCGCTCAAACAGCTTACCCACCTCGTCTAGCAGCACTATGGGCCGATACGCGGACGACGAGTCCGCAGGGCGCCCCGCCTTCCTGAGCAGGACCAGACGACCAGATTTCCACAAAGAGGGAAACTGGCCCTGCTCAAAGCACGCTGTGTAGAGTCCTCTCAGTTGGGGCTCAAGCTCCTTCAGAGCGAGGGCTAACGCACAGCCGTGGATCCCGTCGGGCCCCGGAGCTACGTTCTTGGCCCGGAGCCGCATCACGGCTGCCCCCATCTCTGCCTGTGTCACCTCTGGGACGCTGATGGCGTTCTCCTCTGTGGACTCTGTGGCTGTGGACAAAGCCATCGGCGGCGGCATATGCTCCGCTCTTGCCGGGAAGAGGGCTGCGACCACTTCCTCCAGCAGCTCGGGTTGGAGACTCTCCGTAAGTGGGGGCGCCGCGGCTCGAAGTCTCCCTCGGACCGCGCGATAAGGGCGCCCCCACGGATCCCCGTTTAGAGTCTCCAACATCTCTTCCCTGGCTCGCGTCTTCGCCTCGCTGATGGCCAGCCACAGAGTCCCCTTCGCCGCGCGGTACACCTCATACAGCGCGGCTTCTTCATCAGGGACCCGACGACGTCTCCTCCGGTATCGGGTGTACTGGCGCCTAACCGCCACGCACGCGACGCGCAGCTGCGCGATCTCGGCGGTCCACCAGTACACCTGGCGCCTTGCTGACTGTGCGTGGACCCGGGGCATGGACGCGTCGCAGATTTGCGTCATCGCCCCGCGGAACCACAGCGCCTCCTGCTCGACGTCGACGGGTCCGTTCATTGCCGACTCCCGGCTCCAGGCCTGGACAATAGCGGCCTCCTCGAGAAGCTCCCTGTCGATGCGCTTACGCGCCCAGCGCGGACCGTCCGTTCGCGAGGCCGGTGAACCGCGCGCGACGGTGGTCTGGGCGGAGACGTCGAAGCGGATGTATCGGTGATCCGACAACGTCTCCACCTCCACGGCGACACGCCAGTCGCGGACACGACCCGCGACAGCGGGGCTAGCGAACGATACGTCCACTATAGACCCACCCCGCTGCCGCACGCACGTGTATACCGAACCCCGATTTAGGACGGTCAAGCCACTCGTGACCGCCCACTCCTCCAGCGCCTCGCCCCTAGCATCGGTCACAGGGGACCCCCACGCCGCAGACTTGGCGTTGAGATCCCCCAGCAACAGCACCGGGCGAGGGTGGAGTCGGCCCACGACGGCACCCAGCTCGACAAGGAACCTCTCAAAGTCGGCGAGACTCTTGTTGGGCGAGAAATACGCCCCAACCGTGGCAATGCCGTCCGCGAGGGCGGCTACCCAGCCGTGACCTCGGGTCGGGTTGACTAGAGTCCCGCCAATGATGGCCACCAAACCGTCCAGGTCTCCCACCCAGTTATCCCTGGGGGGGACGAAATACGGTTCGGCGACCACAGCCACCTGAATCGACCACTCTGACATGCTCTGGAGCAAGAGATCCTGAGCTCTAGCAGAGTGGTTGATATTGCCCTGGAGGAAATGGTAGAGCGCCATTATGCGAAATCCATTCCCTCCACACCATTCCTAGGCCGGGAGTCGGCCGAAGGGCTGCCAGGCTGAAGGGGTAGTAAAGAGCCCCCGGCAGCCTTGGCACCCCCTCTCTTTTTGGTCTGGGTGGGCGCACCACAGGCCTTTCCGCCCGCTCTGTGCCCGGCGGGCCGCCCTGCAGCTGTACAGAGGCTGCAGTTTGGCGCCGCGGAGCACTGGGCCGCTTTGTGGCCGGCCTGACCGCAGCGATAGCACAGCTCGCTGCGGTCTATTTCGGCGGTGCACCGTGCCCTGACATGTCCAATGCCAAGGCAACGGTAGCACCGCAAGGCCCTGGGTTGTAGCGGCTTCACCCTCGCTGCCACCCACCCCACCAACAGACGCCCAGCGTCGGCGACTTTGTTCGCCGCCGCCACCGGGCACCGCACCCAGATCGCGCCGAGCCCGGAAGCGTCGACGCGAATCTCGCCCGTCCGCACGTCCTCGGGCGGACATCCACCGACTCGGGCGACGGCCGCCACGACCTCGGCCGGAGTCGTCGAGTCGTCCAGTCCGTCGATGCGCAGTTCGGCGGTCTTCACCGGCCTGGACACCCGAACGTCCTCCGCATTGAGGACCTCCCTCAACTTGGCGGCCAGGATGTCCGCCTTCTCGCCGCTTGAGGCACCCGACACCTCGAACAGCCGCGCCCCCGTCATTGCCGGCCTCATTTTGAAGCCGGTCGGTGTGCCAAGGTCGGGGAACGCGACTTTGGCTCTCGCCTCCGTCAAGACCGCCTTGTATGTCAGGCCCCTTTCGATGGCTCCGGGCTGCAGCGTAATGACTACAGCCGCGGAGCGTGGGGCTCTGACTCTAGACGGCCCCTGAGCCTTCTTGGGTGCCGATGCCGGTTCTCCAGCGGGTACCGGCGGCGCCGTCTTACGGCGACCCTTCTTGACGACCGTCGTCCAGGTTTCTGTGTTGGACGCGGGCGCGGTCGCCGAAGGTGCGGTCGCCGGGGGTGCAGTCGTCCGGGAAGTGGGCGCGGACGTGCTCTCACCGGGCTTCCTGGCCCCCCCCACGGGCTTTTTGCCCCCCTTGGGCTTCCCGGCTGTGGTTGCCGGGCCCGACTTAGCGGGCTCCTCCTTTCTCCGCCTATCCGCAGCAAGCGGCGGCCGGAGAGTCTCTGCCGGGAGGAGCCTTGACTCCAGACCCTGCAGACGGGCATTCATCATACCCCCACACTGCAGCATGCAGATGCGAACGATCTTTTCGATCTCCGCATCCGCAGGCAGGGTGGGGGTAGCGACCGACGACGGGGCCGACGGTGGTGACGGTGGCGGGACAACGATGGGAGCGGAGCCGGTGGCTGCAGGACGCCTCTGCTGCCATTCCGCCCTCTGCGCAGCAAGCTCCCGCTTCAGGTCCTCGAGCTCAGATCTGAGACGGCCGTTCTCCTCCCACAGCTTCGCCGCCTCCTCTGAGCTTGTGCGACTAAGGAGGACCCCAACTGCCTCCTTGATGCCGTCAGCCGCCTCCTTCAGAGCGCGCGTGAACGTGCCCTTCAGACTGCCAGATTTAGTGGCAACCTTCAGGACGACGTCCACGCCGTCCAAAACTTGGCGACTGAGCGCCACCGCCGACAGGCTCTCCCCGGCAGCCGCCTGAGCAGAGCGCCGCTCTCGGGCCAGTCGCGCCATCTCGCTGACCTCGTCAGCCGCCACCGCCTTCCGCTGCGCCCGCTTTGCGGCATTCGCCTCCGCCTTGTTGGACCCTAGCAATGATAGGAGCGAGGACGAGGAGCCCTCGCTCAGGTCCACTATCGAGAGCCCGGGGTCACTCTCCACACTCTCCACTGGACGGTCTGCAGGAACTGGTGTAGCAGGCCGAGATATCGGCACGAAGCGACCCGCTCGGTCACGGCCCGGCAACCGAGCGGGAGCTCCCCCCGCTACCGCACGACCCCGCCCTCTCTGTGCCGTTGGCACTTTGGGGGCCGACAGGTTCTCGTCACTGGACGAGAGGCCCATCGACCCCGAGTCCACACTTCGCATGCGCTTGAGCGCGCGCGAGTCCAGGTCCCTATAGGGACATGAGCCTCCTCGGCTCTTGTTGCCGTCCACGACGGCAAGCGATACATCTACGTCGCACAGGCGCTCCAGGCTAACCCGGAGCTCCTTTTGTTGCGACGCAGGACTTGGTTGACGAAGGTCGGCGGTGGTCTGCCGGCCCACGAGACTATTGGTGCCCCCCCCAGATACGGTGGGGCTGCCTTCCGAAGAAGGGCGGGACTGACCCTCCTTGAGTAGGAGGGTACCCGCCTGGGGAATGTTTCCATTAGTCGTGCTTTTCATTTTTTTTGTTCCTTTTTAAGGGTGAGGTCCCTTTTCGCCGCGCTAACGGCCGGATCCCCTCCGGCCATTCATCCCCTCGGCACGCTAGACCTTGGGATTGGGGTGATTTTTTTAGAGAGGTTGTCTTCCTCGCGGCCCAGGCCTCAGTGGCCCGGACCCCCGGTCCTGAACCCAGGATTACGGGGTGGCCGACGGCTGGCAGAACCAACCACCGCCCCGGCGTCCCTACGCTGCCGCCGGATACCGGACAGACGCAGCGCGGACATGGACACCCTCCACCACCCACACTGTAGTGGGTTCAGCGGCGCGAACCGCCCCTCCCCAGTCTACGCCCACTCACCTTCCTCTGTAAGCAGAGGAGGAGTAGACGTATTGACCATCTGTCGCCCGGTTCCCTTCAACGACCATCAAGGATGATCGGTGATTGGAACCATGACCCTTCCCTTGTTTGTTGAAGATTAGCCGCCAGCCCCAAGTGTCCACCAAAACCTGGTGGGCACTTGGAGCCGACGTTGCCCAGGGTGCGCCACGAGGAGGCTCTTCAACATGCACCCCTCATGAGGTAAACCTACGCTAACAGTTAATCTAAGGTAAACTACTCTATCTACGATACTAACCGATTTTTAATCTCCACAAAAAAGGTCAAAATTGTAAAGCACTGTCATTTTAAAACCGGCCGAATTACAGTCTACATTTATTCAATTTGCTAAAAATACTTCTCGTCTCATTCAATACACATAAAGTTGATGTAAACGTTTTTATTGCTTATAAAAACTGCATTATAAGAACGTCGATATTGTTCATAAAAATGCGACAACCTACGTATGAATGTAATAAAAAGACTGAAAAAGTATTTATAACTTGTGTACTCTCATACATTCTGGCCATGTATGGAGAAGAAGATAAAATAAAATGGTTTCCACATCTGGTACTTTCACATGTTGAACATAGTTCAAGTGACAATAACAATTACGAACGTCTCAGAAAATCACTTCCTTTAACCTTTAGGGGCTCGTGGTTAAACAATAACAGCCACACAGGTTGATCGCAGGATAAACTACGTTTGTTGCGATCAGTTGGTCGACGGGTGATCATCCATTTTGCTCTCCGTGCCTCGGAAAGCACGTTGGTTGACCTGTTGGTCCTGGCTGCCATTTGTAGATCTTTGAAGTCGTTACAGGTAGTTAGAAGCCCAAAAGTCACTGCCACTATTACCAAGGGGTATCGTGTAACCCAGAAACTTGGTCATCGAGGTCAGATAGGCAGCCGCTCCATATAAAAAATTTATATTCAGCTGCATTCGGTTAGACTGGAAGCCGACCCCAATATAGTTGGGGATAGGCTAGGCAGATTAAACCTTTAACATAGTCTAAAAGCAACAAAATTCTTGGACCAACAATTTCATATTTTTTTTAATTGTTCAGCCCTGGTTTGTATATGAGTTCTACATTTTACTGTCTGTGAAGACGAATTGCTCATGCAAGATGTAAGAGTCATGAAGCTTAATGACGCATAAAGCCTGATTTACACGGTAAGATTCAATTCCAGAGACATACTACAAGTTGAAGGAACAATAAACGATGCACTGTCTTAACAGTGTTTAGACTATGCAAGTCATTTGTTGCTTCAATTTGATTGTATGCCACAAGTAAGAAACTTGCATCGTGTAAACGGGGCTCAAGACAGTCCAACGACTTACAACAACCTTGCCCATTGCAATTAATATAATAAAGTGTTTAAATTATTGCGACCATAAAATATTCGACGCCTTTACTGCAAAAGGAAATATTCTAAAGTTCACTACTATACAGGAATATGACGATGTCGCACAATATTAAAGGAGAGCCTGAAATTCCATTTTGTACATTTCTCCGGAGACAATAAAGTCGAGTAAGATCTTTTGCCAAAAATGGGCACAGTTCCAAATTCTGGGCAGCAACATAGGTACTTACACTACCTTCCGACAGAAAAGCCAATAAGACACTGTCTGATCCGCGAATTGAACCTAGGACCTCAGAATTGACAGTCGTGTCACCAACAAGGACAATGATGCAGTTTCATAGGCATTCAATAAATTACAACTCATATACCTACTTTCACGAAAATTACCAATTTTGTATCCAATTTCAATTTCGGGATAACATAAATTCATATGAAACGATTCATTGACACGATACCCTTTAAACTTGACGATACTTATCAGCCAAGTAATATTGCAACCATTTCAACTATCCTGAATTTAATCAGTAGGACATGTAAAATCCACCACCGGTCGTGTATAAATTGTTACTTTATTGGCTTCCCGGCCACTATTTTCAAGGTTTCCGCTATATTTATAAATGCATATTGTACTATATAACCGTCGAAGTTTGAATAAATCACATATTTTACTTAGTTATCTACGCCCTCCCTGCACTAAATAACAGTCACGCTTGATATCTTCAAAGGGGAGGTCGCATAGCGCACTGTACTGTCAATATTAAAAACTAATGCCTTCTCAAAAGTTTAGGGTGGAACTTGAACACACCTACATTACACACCATTTCTTTTTGCACCTCTCCTCCACAGTTATCATGGGCACGACTCAAAATGTGGAACTCTCTGCCAGCGTCTGTGTTCCCTTCCACGTATAACTCGTCAGCCTTCAAAGCAAGAGTGCTCAGGCATCTTTTAGGCTTGCTCGTTTCATAATAGACCTGGTTCATCGCTTTCCACGAGGCGAGATCGAGGTCAAAGACGAAAAAATAACGTTTACTTTATCTGTAATCATTGTTTAGATAGCCCCTAAGGTCACCTTTAAGCTTATCATTGTGTTTTTATACCTAGGTAGTCGAGATTTAAATTAAAAAGTGAATATGCGGTTTGTTATCATAATTTTCAATATCATGCACTTTGATTTAAGTGCTCATAGAAATTTCCGTACATGTTCCATAGATTGCTACATGTCCTTTAGATAGAACCAATGCATATCATTTGAATATCTACTTACCTTCCTGAATTTAATTCCGACCAGTAACTCAACAGTTCTATTTATACCTACACAATGCCATGTTCTTCTTCCATTTAATAAGCAGGTTTGCTATTTCTTCATAATTAGTCTGTCTTTGTATGCTAATGTCTTTAGCTCCTTATACGGTACGTTCTTCACTTTCTCCTGCATCTATGGCATAGCTCTGCTTCGTCAGTAGCTAGTGTAAGTCATAAAATAGTCGTACTGGAATCAATCAATTGGTTTAATGTAATCCGTCTGTCTAGACAAAACTACACGCGCTACCTACTAGGTATGTGAAGTACTATGCGATTCCATTCAGAAGGAGTACTGTTTTGACCAACACTGGTACACACAGCAAAATTGTTAGGTAAGTATGTGAGCAGACAAGGCATTTTCATTTATGCAAATTTCAAACAATTGTCATTATTATTGGCTACATAAATACTTGCACAAGACACGCTGTCGAGCGATGCCAAATACCACTCAGTGCACGCATTATCTGATAAAAAACTGTCCATTCCGGCCTGCACACTTATTTCTTTTACTCACTGTATATATACCCACACGAAACTGCATTTTGGCAAACTGCCCAACACTGGGCTTTGACGGCATCTCTCGCTAATACCCACAAAAAGAACACAAAAGTGATAATTGAGGCACCCTCGGTAATGGATGAACAAAAAAGTTAAAAGATTCACTAATTTGTGTGTCAGAAAGACGACATCTTGAATGAGATAATACATATTTCATAATGAAGGAAGTTTTGTATAATGATAGAGGAAAGTGGCGCATTATATTATTGGATTGTATATTATTCTCTCTCGTAGTCATAACACTATGGGTAGCTGGAACAAATCCCCATATCTTATTCTGTAAACATAAATACACAGATTCTCGCCTTACGTGTTATTGTTTCCACATTACAAAAAAATCACGATGAGTTATACTGTACTTTTATTATTAAAACTCTCACAGACGCCCGTAATTTTAGGGCGGCTTATTCCTCCATTTAAATAAAATATTGGGCTACCTACGGGTAATGAAGATTGTAATCCAAACCCAAACTACAGCCAAAGGTCACTACGGACGGGCAATTTTCACAGACATCTCTATCGATTCAGAAAAATATACGTTGAACTTGGGAACATAGGTCAAGAGAAAATTCTAGAAAGATTTCTAAATGTAAACACTACTACGTTTGTTTCTTTACTGAAACTTTTGATGACGACGAAAGTCATAAACAAAATTAAAGTCAAACAAATTTCAACTATTGGCGTGACAACAAAGAGTTCATAGCTTCAAGTTTAACGAAAACACTTTAACTTTGTTCCGCTTTCTTTATACGTAGTCAATAGCCCCATCCAAAGTTCTTTAATGTGTTAAAAGGATTACGTTTTGGCCTAATTTTCCTTTAAACATTGCTTGATAGTTACACACGAACGTGTAACTGGTACGGCTATAGGTACCATTAGATTAGATAATTGCCTTGATATCTCGATGATTTACGAAATGGGTCGCGAAAACCTTCATTTTCAAAGCGGTAGCGCGAAGACGGTTCGTCAAAACTGATTTGAAGGAAAGATAGTAAAAAATTAAACTTAATTTCTGACGAATCTTTGTGTTGAAGTTAGAAGTCAAAGATAATTGTTATGACTTATTTTATGAGGAGGGAATTTGAAGCAGCCTTACCTATTAAGTATTCTGGGGCTCTGGGCGGTCGTCAATGCTTACATAAATGTAAGCGTCGTTGGTTCACCTTTGTTAGCGAAGCTGCAAAGGAGACGCAGAAGGTTGTTTTTTTTTGTATTTATGGAAATAAAAGAAAAACTAATACAACATGTCCCAGAATTAACGCACACCACCGAACACCTCAGTTAGAATACTATGGTATAATCATAATACATATGTACACTGAATTTTACTACTATAAAACATTGTTTATTTATTAAATTAGTTATACTGATTGTGGGAGAAAATTGTAGTCACATTACAAATCTACGCACGCACACACCACACGTTTAATGGTCTAGCGTAGTCGGTACTTCGTCCATTTTGGTGTGTTTTCACTGTACAGTGGAAGTGTGAGTGTCATTTACGTAGTCTAAATTATTTTAGGGATAGAAAAATTACCTATATTCAAAATAATAGAAATCGATTCAAAATCAAAATTATAACTCATTTTTAAAAATTAGGCTGAAAATCAACACTTTTTGAACGTTAAAATTACATAAGACAGTCCCCCAAAACGCAGTATTCAGTAAATAAATAAATAATAAGTAGATATTCAGTCAATAATTCTGAAAAAACTACTTTCATAATGTTTATTAATTCAGTTACACATTGTATATAAAAGTATCACAACCATTCACTACTAAACACCCATTCTACCAAAAAAACTTAGTTTTTTTATAGAAAACAGCGTGCCAAAACCATTCTAAAATTCGTAGTTTTCTTGTAAAACTCTGTGTGGATGAAAAAAGTATGACATAATATTATACAAACAAAATCTTTCGGCTGTAATCGTGTAAGATTTCCAAGGCTTCAAAATGTTCGTTATAAAATAAACTAAATCCGCTTTTAACGACAACTTTGAATAATTACACGCAAGTGACAGATGATTTTTATAAAAAAAGTTGTTCTCATTATAAATGTGACTTCTTCATAAATAAAATAACAGTCAAAGCGGCTGGGAATTAAAAAGTTGACATCAATCCAAATATCATATTTTCGAACATTAAAAAGATTTTCTATTAGATGTTTACTATAAATTATACTAGAGTAAACGAATCTCGAAGATGGGAAATCCACTATACGGAAAATCCTATAATGTTTCTTTTTTTTAAAGTTGCCCCCTACTAGAAATTTCTCCTGTGTCGTGGGTGCGTTTACAAACCTTTAAACTCACATACACAAACAGCCAGACCTGGAACAACTACTTGTAGGCCATACAAATATTTGTTCCGTGCGGGAATCGAACCCGCGACACGCAGCACAGCAATCAATCGCTTAACCACTGCCCCAACCATGCCGTCAACTTTTGATTTATAAAACATGTGATTTAGGTCGATATTTTGCTTTTCTGGCCATACTTTGGGTGTAACTACCTCGTTGGTCTAGTGGTCTCGCAAACGTTACTGCTGTGCGGTTCGATACCGGTTCGATTCCCGGGTCGGGATTTTCTTGGGTTTTTCCATCTGAAATTTCTAAGTAGCAGCCCGGTTGATGACAATAGGGTCTTAAACATAACTGGCGAAATGTGGGTGTACTATAGTTACACCTCTCCCTAACCCTTCGGGAAATACATGCAAGAAGTTATTTTATGTTACTCTGGTCGTAAATCGCTTGAACATTCCTATGACTGGCTATATCACTGAACTTCAAACTACATTAATCCTATCATCAACAACAAAATAAACAAGAACCTAGTATAGAAATATCACTCAACTTTATTACGATAAGAAATCTTCGGATTTTTACGACTTCTAGGTAAATGAAACACGTTGCGTGAGACTCTGAACTTACATGACTTACTTAGAAAACTCGCGAACGTAGTAGCGGGGTACTGATGAGTACTTGCCTACGGCTCGTAGCGTGCTACGCAAAGGTAGGGCAACGACTCCATTCTTTCTGAAAATTAAGCTGCAATACACGTTTTTACATTCCTGAATGTTTGTATTTTTTTTTTCCCAAGCCAAGTTGGCTATTTTTAGGCGTGTATGCAGCCAAGTTTCAACATTGGTTTCGGTATAAATACAAAGTGTTTGCTAATATTAGTTTCAATGCATTTATACTATACAATCCCTAAATAAATATAGCTCTATCAATAGTGATTTTGTCAAGAAATATTTAGCTCTTTTCGCTTTTTAAAAAAAAAACATTAATCCATTACAGATTATCATAAAAGTGCCCGTTCAGTAACTGGCAGACTAGTGACACTGTGTCCTTTGTTTACTTAGTATTACTTAGTGTAAAAAGTTTTTTTTTTAATAGACACGAAAGCACACTGCGTGTCTCTAAACCTATAAAACTTGAGCCTCGCGGTAAAAAGTAAATCAGCCGAAGGTGTCATCACTGCAGTAACATCGCGTGAGAGACCTATATAAAATAAGGGTTTGGTGCATTGGGCCCTCGGCCAGCGCCGCCCGTGCCCCAACACCAATTGTTACCGTTAATTTATTCAACGATATCCGAAACTTATCAGCTTTTGTCCAATTACCGACAACTGGTACAAACAGCACCGTCGGGTTCCCATACTTCGTACCATTTTCCGACAGCTTTTGTACCGCGAGCTAATATTAAGTGTTGTTTGTAAAGCAATACATTTCTTTTATTTTGCTTGTGTTACATTTCGCTTCTGCGACCGTAAATCAAAATAAGACGTTTTTACATCGAGAAACTACTTTCAAACTATTTGCATGTCTTACACTTTACCTTCAGTGTTCTATTTCGTAAATATTTTCTGTCTGGGATTAAGACAAGTTGTTTCCAAGAAAAATGTAAATACTGAGTTTGTAAACTATAAAAAGTTTCGTAGAGTAACAATTAAAGCGAAGTCTACGCAAGCAAATCTATTTCTGTGGTTTCGTAAATCAAGTTTCGCCTTGACATTGGTCAGACCGGCACTCCCAGGCAATATATTGTATACGTAATAAATGTCTGTGTATATTTCGTAAGGCTCGGGGCTGGAACTTAAGTATTAAATATAATATTTTTGTAGCTACCGTCTAGAGTAAAAATTTTGCTCAGGAAGGTGCTCTTTTTTATTGAAAAAAATGTATTGTAATGCCACGGCTACATTGTCGCAATAACGCAACTACACTTCGCGCAGTATCTCTCTCCCAAACCGCTCGATGTTTCGTTGCAAAACAGAGAGCCCATGAATGGTAGTTCGCGTTGTCGTGACAATGCAGCCGTAGCATAAAATAAAATACATACATGCATCCACTGCGCTCACTTTAGAAAATTCTAGTCTTACAGAAAGAACAGCATCTCTTAAAATTGGTAAGCGAATTTAAAAAGAATAAGTCTTTGAAATGCTTAGTCAAGCTTTTTGGAGGATTTTCAGGGCTCAAATCGCCACCTCATGTACAAAGATTTATAATGCCCTTATTTATAACACATTATCCAATACTAAAATGCGGAAGTACAAACTAGATTCAATACAAAGTACTAATGATCCCCCCTCCCGCTAATGGTCCATAAATCAACTCCAAATAATTAAGACCATTGTCTCTACAACCTCTACGTACAAGATAACACTACTACACGAGTTGAATTACAGCCAAATTTTCTACAAATGTAACCAATTATCGGCGTCCAGAATTTGGACTACGTTAAGTATTTCTGTCATGCCAGTTATAAATAATTGCTATCAATCAAAATGTGTATTGCCATTAAAATTATGTTGGCAATGATTTAGAATTTAGACGCTGTTTATGTAATAGGATAAACGGAAGATTTCAGGAACTGTCGGATTTGTTTATACGGAACTCATAAGTTGTTTTACCTAGATATATGCTGCAAAATTGAAACGTCATTCGCATGAAGTGTTTCCATGTTTATTATTTTAAACTTTGCTAAGTAATGGAGGTCATAATATTTTATGATTTCTTAAAACTACTATTAATGTATTTGGCAAATGAACATCTCATTTGCCAAATACCTCTGATGGTAGTACAGACAAAGCATTCTTATTGTTAAACTCGTCTCTGGTTCTGAGTTGAGCTACACGATTACTGACAAATGCTTGCACTGACTGAACTGGTTCACCCAAATCTGTGTGGTTCTTTCCTCAAAAGACCATTTCAGACGTCAATCTACATAGTCTTCCCATGATCTGACCAAGATTATGTCTGGACTTTAAAAGACACTGTGACCTCTGAGTTTGTTTCAGCTTTTCCTTTCAGAGTAGTCAGATAGGAATCGCTGACCGATGAGGTCAGCAATTCCTGCTGATAGACTATGTTTTTTTAAATAATATGACGTGTAAAACTGATTCCGATATCCTAGTTACAGAATAAACAATATAATTTCATTTAATTATATCATCAACCGTATTGTCACATTTTTTGTCACTGAAATTAATATTGGTTCAACGATCAGAGCCTATAAGGAAATACACCTCTGACTGGTTCTTAACCATATCTATGTCTGCATAAACATCAAAACCTTGTCGGGATTGATATAAAAACAATGTAATTATTTAAAAGACGTTACACATTCATGTGTAAAGGAATGACATATGGACGGAGAGAAGAATAAATAGAAATGCGACATTTTCTGTTTGAACAAAATTAATTAAACCGAGGGAATTAATGTGATTCTGTCATCAACACTACATTATTAAAAACAAACTTAAATTTTATAAAAACCGAATGTTACTCAACGCTCTAATTCCCAAATCTTCTCCTGGTAAGTATGACCTAGGAGAAGATTTTGGAATCACAGTGGGGGATTGCTCTGAATAGAAAGATTTTTTTTGGAAGTACTTTTGTAATTTCCACTGTGATCAGTGAACCAGCTATTAAAAGCTCTGTCTCGCATAGGGTCGTAGCATTATGCTGACCGATAGCCGTTTTGTGTGGATGTGAACATATTTTCTCCCGACTTGTTCTTTTTTGTGTTTGTGATCTCTCTGCGTCATGTTTGCTACAAACTCTTTTTTCCTTTATTTTCTAT
Source organism: Apamea epomidion (assembly GCA_947507525.1). Taxonomy (NCBI): domain Eukaryota; kingdom Metazoa; phylum Arthropoda; class Insecta; order Lepidoptera; family Noctuidae; genus Apamea; species Apamea epomidion. The sequence continues at coordinate 9,788,367 of OX382225.1, forward strand.
CAAATCTTTTTTAACTGCTGTAATTGGATAACACATGCTCAAATGGCCAATCAAATAACTTGACACTGGATTTGACTACAACTCGTAAATTCATAAATACAGTTAGCATAATCGCAATTAACCTTCAAGCAAGGGTAAGTACTTTGGAACAAAGTAACGCCACTAAAGCAAGGTAACGTCATGATACACGTCAGTTCCTTGACATTAGAAACTCGAAACAAGTACCTATAAGTAGCAGAAATTCTCAGATGCCAATCTAGATATTTGATATTATTAAATATCTGCCAGCTGTAGACAGGGACATGTTTACAATTTTGCCATTGGCACCGACCGGCGAGAGCAGTGTAACCGTCCTAATTGAGCACACGTATACATCAAGTTAGTGCAGTAAATCGTATCACATACAATTATACACTCGTTAATTACTCCTTTACCAAAGACTTTAATCAAGAAGCCATGTTAGCGTCAGAAAGGCCATACATTTTGCAGCAAACAGTTGCGAAGCCAATCGCCAATACCTGTCAATGCGCTTAATGAAGTGTGCTGGCGTGTATTGGCATAATGGCATTTTGATGTATCTTTCCATTTTCTATACGTAACTCGCCATTTACAATATGTCAACGGGATATAAATCAGAGAGTGATAGAATTTAAGGTATGGAATGTCATTCTTTCTTTTTAGATATTCATCTTCCTGTTTACTTCCTCATACAATGCCAGATCTAATGCGAAAAGAGGTATTATTGTAAACAGCATGATAAACAAAATTTCCTGGAGCGTGCTATCAAAATTACATTTGCCGCTACGTCCGGTGCGTTCGCGTTCGGTTGCTAGTTGCTACGGTGGCGTCAGTGTATTCTAGAAATGCCCGCGTATTTAGGGCCGTGCCGGCTGGACGCGGCGGCTGTCCACACAGCCGTCAGCGTGACGTCGCCGCCACGCGCGTGCCCCGCTGGCGCCCCGCCAGCAGCGCCAATGAGACGGCATGGCATTGTCACTAGTGCCCCACTAGGCCATCACTGCACATTTTGATACGACATAAACAACGGTGTACTTGAAACGAAGTATGCGCTTCCGTAGTCAACGTTCAAGATTTTTACATGATAAAAAATGATATGCATCGTCTAGTGTTTGTACTGATTATTGTAAAGTATGAACTACAGATTCGCCAAAGTACTCAGGCGAATGTAATCCTTTAAACCTTCACAAAAACATTAAAATAAAAAAAAGTAATTCTAGGGATGGCAATCGCATTGAATGTACCTTTCTCAGTAATAAGAATTGAGAATACAGAGGTGCCGTGCAACCTCCAAACTCCTTTGTCAATCGAAACTGAGCTGCCTACTATAAGGCGGTAGTAAATACTGTTTTTTTTTACAAATCATTTTTAAACTAGTTCCCCTTTAAAATAAATTGGTAGCTCATAAACCTTAAATTCATATTCAAATAAAAGTACTCAAGTATATATATTACTGTTTAATGTTAATAAGATTAATAAAATCAATAACCACCAACGTTCATTAAAAATTTGCATAACAGTCGAAAAGGACATTTGAAATGATTGCGCCAATTACTTTGGCAGTTTAATTAAACTTGTTGACGATTCGACAAACAAAATTAATTTAGTATACACGTATAGCTCGTCGTGGTACAATTATACCGGAATGGCGGTGTTTACTGGCTATAATAATACTTTGAAAGACCACTTGTCGGCCTCGGGTACCGATGATCTGCTCCAGTTGTAGTATGAGAACAAAAAGAGTCGCGGAAGCGGTGGTGTTGTGGCAGCCAGTCGGCGCGGGCGCACGGTCATCGTGCTCGCACCGACGCACGAGGACACCCTCTCCACGCACCGACGACGACCCTACATACTGGCATTCGCACCAATATTAAAATGTCACTGCATTTATAAACACTATCGAATATTACGTTTATCTTTGGCCATCTTGATTTATTTCCAACTACTCTTGTTTTCAGACAAACATGTTCGCCAGAGCACACTGGATAAACTATGGAACAAACAGTCGGGAGCCATACAGATGCTTCTTGCAATATTGGAGGTCAGTATATCCAACAGTAAAATGCTACATAAATCACCCTTGTCTGCGTATCTTTCTGATGTTTATCAGGGATTTAGTATAAAATGTTCACTCCGTTATGTTTATTACAGACCTGCAGAGACACAGCAACTTGCACATACATTACATCTATATTAAGAGAAGTTTTGTGTTTGAAACAAGGGAAAGGAAAAAAATGTTCAGGTAATTATTTACCTACTACAGCGGAAACAAACATGTGTTACTACGACGCGTACCGTACCTACGCAAATAACGTAATTTTTCTGCCTACATTGCCTTCATATGGCATTAGACTACGATACGATATAAATCCCTTCAAATGACAAGTTCATTGAAGATCAAGTAACTACATCTAAGTAGACCATGCTAATTATTTCATAAATGTCAATAATACATGACATTTAAAAAAAACAGCTGAAATGCAAACTGGTTTTCATGATTATTTTCAATAAATTAGTTCCCATTGAGTCATCGGGAATCAAGAAGAAAGAAACCAAAAAAACAGGCAAAGAAAATAAACTGCCCGCAGTTAAAAAGGGTATGTAGCGTGTGTGCCGCTTATACTGTAAATACGTTGGAATTTACTGCCAATTATACAAATAAATAACGTGAAACAAACTAATCAATATTATGCAAAAAACATTGTACAGCACTGCATGCATTACAAGAAAAATATCGGAGATTAACCGATAACGAACGATAATAACACGTTTTATTTTAATCGCACATTTGCTTTTTAATTTAAAGTGTATATCGATGACCGCACAGTGGTATTGGGCAACACTGGCATTTCAATTATTGCTTTACTAGTACCCTTTCTACTTGGTACCTCCTTTTTGGCCTACCTACTGACATTTAAGAAGAGCTCACTTAGATGACATTGGACCAGTTGACAACACAGCCTTGTAGCGTGTAATATCGAAGCTATTGTCGATTCAATTGTCATACCACCGCACTGCAGTGTTCAATCAAATTAACATAATTATTTCAACATCGATTTATTAAAGACTTAAAATTACCTACATAAACAACAGCCACATTGTAATTGTCAAGATTGCTTTCCACTAAGCTAAATTGCGATTGTAAATATTTTCCTATTAATAAACTAAACACTGCAAATTAAAAACTATAACAATATTTAAAATAACCTTGTACAAAATTGTGTTACAAAACCTGTCGATATCGACAATTTCAGCGAACAACCTTGCGAGGCAGCAGTGCTCACAGCACTTCATATCGGTAAACGGCACGCAGGTGGTGATCCGCACGATGATAGCGACACACGCCAAACGGGACGGCAACGTCGCCACCGAGCTGATACTGCAGGACCTCGTGTGGATCCTCGCCTCGTTAGCACCGAGAGGTACGGACCTTAACCCACGCGGTTGATTCCAGCTAACAACTTGGCCCGGCATCAGTGCGCACAAGACTTCATTCAGATGAAAGGCACACAAACAATCATACGCAGGGTGATTGGCACCATGCAAGACAAGAGAGACCGACACGTTGGCACAGAGGTGGTGCTGCAAGATCTGCTCTGGATACTTGCGCCTCTTAGCTCACGAGGTTACAAATATTGATTTTAAAATTAGTATCTACACTTCTTGTACATACATCTGCCTAGGCTTTTTCCAAATATGTTGGGATTGGCTTCCAGTCTAAACGGATGCAGCTGAGTACCAGTATTTTAAATGGAGCGACGACTGCCTATCTAACCTCCACAACCCAGTTACTGGGTAATACGATACCCCTTGGTAAGACTGGTTGTCAGACTTTCGGGTTTCTGACTACGGCCGTAACAACCGTCAAAGATCCACGAATGAGACCCGAGTCCAACGGCTAAACGTGCTTTCTGAGGCACGGAGGGATTTTGGTATGTAAAGATGATCACCCATCCTCGAACCAACCATGGCAAACGTAGCTTAACCTGATCGATCGAGCTGTGCGGCTGTTATTACTTAGCCACAAGCTCATCTACTCATCTTTTATTTCATTAAATTATTTACATTTGCTGCAACGCTTATATAAAAATGTCAAAATATAATTGATTCCAGATCCAAAATTTGCGGTGAAGTTAAGGATGCTCGGTTGCGTAAGAACTATGCATCTTATATTGAAGGGACACTTTACAGATAATAAACTGATTTTCCCTTTACTCGTTATTATGAAACAATTGGCCAAGAATGGTAAGTTAAAATCGTGTTACTATTCATATTTTTCTGCTCTAACGCCAAAACAAACCTGAAGGCCAATTCTCGTAATTTAACACGTTCAAAATCTAGTCGCAGTCTCATCTCGGCGACAAACAAATGTCAAAAGCTTGTCACAATGTAAGGAAATTAGAGGTATTTTTGACAGATTGAGTGAGACTGAGATCAGACTGTGAACGTTCTTAAAATTACGAGAATTGCCCCCCTGATTAATTTCTGCTTTCTTATCCTTATTAATAACCAGTCATGCCGATGTTGAAAAATCCTGCTTAAAGAAGTAAGGAGTGTATTTTTCTGATAATTCTACAAATTCACTGATGTCTTGAACCTTTTAAAATTATGTTTAAATAATTATTCTCCACTAAATAGAAAAAAATCAACTTGACATGAATCGCAAGTAATAGATATTTTATATTACTTATTTTTACGATTTCAGCCATTACTACCTCTATTTTGATACGTGATGGTGTATCAACGACTTACGAGCGGGTTTTGGTCAGCCTCGGCTTCATCCCAACGGCAAGACTGCGACTCTGCCTCGACGCTATTGATTATTTCAGTAAAAATAGTTAAGTGAATAAGTCATTTGTTTTCAAGACGATCATGACCATGTTTATCTTAGTCATTTAAGTATGTGATTAATTGTTCAAACATTTTATCTGTTACAAAGACAATAGGTCGCACACAATCTCTAAGCCGGTACACAACAATTTGTCACAGTCGAATGATACCACAAACTATTCTGTTACGTGACACTCCCACACGCAAGGCAGCCTTTACCTTTACCACAACCTCGCAATACGTTTGTCGCTAATGAATTTATGTTATGTTCTGTTGAAAGTTTATGTTTGCATGTCCAATGCGCCAGTGTTTGTCACTTGATCACACGTGCGTAACTCACACAGAGGTGTGCTGCATGCAGATCGTGAAGACAGGCCTCTGTAGCGTGCTCCTCAGGGTGTTCGACCGGTGGGACCGCTATGAGGGACGCATGAGGCTCAAGATATGCGCCCACATCCTCCAGACCTTGCAGCATCTTTGCAATATCAGTACGTATCAATATGTCAATGTTTCTTAACCAATGTGACATTATTTTGGCAACTGCAGAAAAGGCGGCCACATATTTTAAATTGTACCCCAAACCAAGAATATCTAATAGCCTGTGATATCATTTCTCAATTCGTTTCAAACCATCACCTGCCTAGCCCTTTCCCAATTAAGTTGGGGTCGGTTTCCAGTTTATCACCCGGATGCAGCAGAATATCTGATTAGTTTCAAACTATTAGATATACTTTCATTAAAAACTAAATAAATCATAAACTATATTTAATTTTGCAGAAGCGGGGCGAAGGGCACTTTGTACGAAGAAACATGTGCAGACGTTGCACAGGTTCTGCTCGCAATGCCCAGATGAACCCGAATTTGATGGACTTCTAGCAAGAGTGTGTTCAGTCATAACATTATGTTTGAAACACCAAGCTTTGCCAGTACCAGTCTCCAGTCCAGCCTCATTTAATCTGAACCCCATACTAAAAGGTAAATTTCAATTTGACTTAATATATGTATGAATAAAATCTATGGATATGTGAGCGATGTATAACTGTAGGTCACTTTATAGGCACCAATACATCATGGCCATGCCACGAAGACGAAGAAGATGCAGCCAATTCTGATTCTAAAACAGTGAATTCAGATTTAGAAGATGAAGGTCCAGAAATAGATATAGAAGCCATTGATGAGTTCCCAGACATGGATTTCGATGACAATGACGTAAAACCGGAAAGTCCTGAGGAATCAGATAAATGTCAAAATATTCTACAATGCGCTACGAAGAGTGGTGATAGTTTGCAAAGCTCACTCTGGATAAATCCTAATGAGAGAGATTTAGAAGACTTAAAAAAGTAAATAATTTACCAATTGCTTTCATATGGAGATTAGTTTGAAAATTTTTAGTTTATATTTATTCACCCGTAATATGAGATACGCAGTAGTGACGAAATTGTTTCAATAATTATTGTGTTTCCTATTTTTCATGCTCAAAACTGAATACTTACTCGTATAAATTGACGAAACCGCCGTGCTAAAATGCTCTTTGACTATTTTCAGATATTTTATTTATTTTAAAGAGTTTGGATCATTTAACAAGCAAGTAAGGCTTGTCAAAAGTCGGTCTAATTCTCGAGGGTCAATATTAGAAGACTTCCTGTACTCGCAATCCGGCGGAAACAGGAACGCTGCTTCCAGCCTGAATCTGTCACTTACTGGCGTTTTAGGCAATACTGACTATGACAACGTGGGGCCTTCGCAGTCGCCCTCATTTTTACAATATCATAAAGTCCATGAGAGTGCATGTAAGTATCTTTAAAATTCTGGAAAATATGCGATTTATCACACCCTTTTGCAGCTCCACTGCTGGGCATAGACATCTTCACCTGCATACGATTTAACTTGATCCTCGAACACTTGTATCCATTAAAAATGCGAATACAAAGCCATAGCATATTCAGATTTTCCCAATGGCTGATGACACGGGCCACCTCTGTTCGAGAGGGAGTCGGCTGTACTCTACTACACGGGCCCAGTGCGGGTAGGTAGATGTCACATGTCTTGTTTGTCAAGTTTTTGGTTCTAGGAGGACCTGCCGCTTTCCTCACGATATTTTCCTTCGCCATTTTTTGAGAGCAGTGGTGATAAAAAAAAATACACAAAGTAAAGCCCCTGCCTGGGTTCGAACCCACGACCTACAACTCGGTAAGTCGAGACCGATACAACTGGACCACTTATACTGCTCTATATACACAAAGCCATAATAATGTTAAAATCATTTCTGGAAAGTAACAGTTCAGAATCTTACAAATTAATATTTTCTGTCATAGCTACAACATCGTGTTCGTCGCTCAAAATACATAAAGACATTTCCAAGTACAGTACGTTTGCAAGTGTGTACTGCACGATATCTTCGAGGGTGAGGAGTGTGATCCCCTTCGTGAAAGTAGCGTACCCTGATATGATGGGCGGTCAGGGTCTCAACCAGCCTGAGCCCTTGAATAAGATGGAGCGAAGTGCGTGCAGGTTAGTATTTAAAAATAAATAAATTTAAGCTTTCATTTTCCGTCATGAAATGCTTTGCGTGTAAGTTTAAAAGTCAGAAATATAAATGACTAATCAGTTCAATGTTTCGTAAACTGCCAATAAAAAGAAGGCATAGGTCTTTTTTTTTTAATGTTGCCCCACACTAGGAATTTCTCCTGTATCGTGGGTGCGTTTACAAACATTTAAACTCACATACACAAACAGCCACACCCGGAACAACTACTTGTAGGTCATACAAATATTTTGTTCCGTGCGGGAATCGAACCCGCGACACGCAGCGCAGCAGTCAATCGCTTAACCACTGCGCCAACCGTGCCGTCGAGGTACGTCAATATGGTACCTGATATTTAACCTCCTTTGGCACTTTTACCAGAAATTGAAATAAAGTCCATTGGAGATTATTTATATATTGTAAACAGATAAAATTAACATGAATATTCATATCAGCCCACCGTTCGAACAAAATTTGTAAATTACCAAAATTCCTTTAATGAGTATAATGTTCAATGTTTTCAGGACAAAACTTCTATCCTGTGTAGACAGGGCGATAAATCCTGAAGCGTATATGAATGAGACGGTGTATGATTTGGACCAGCTCTGTGGTACCGTTACTCCTGACCCCGGTGCACAGAAGAGGTAACCATCACTATATAATATTTTTATTTACAATCGGGGCATAAGATAGCATGGTCTTCAGATAACACTGGACTACAAGAAGGACTCTTGTAAAATATTGTGTAACCGTTATATTTTATGGGTGGTTTTGATTTCGCAGTCCGAGATTAGTCAAATATTGTTGAAATACTTTGCTTATGTTTAAATAGTTTGTTCAGTGTTAATATAGGTTGGTTTATTTAATTGGAATTGAGCGTTACTGATAATATATAGTAGGATCATGTTTAGCTGTTATAGACTTTAAAGGGTAGGTAATAAATTTCAAATTACACGCTCCCACATGACTTTTTAAAAACATTACCAATCGTATTATGTGGTTACTGACAAAAAGAAGTTACTGTCTATGCGCATGACGTAATCCAGTAGATTATATTTGATGGGCTATCAAGCCTTCTTCAAAGTCCACTAAAATGTAAGCCAAAACGATTAATTTAATATGATTATCGTCAAGTTTTAGCTCGGAGTGTTTATGCCTGGGCAACACTGATGAACAGGAGATCACGAAGGTCAATACCTTCTCCTCAAGACTCGGGTTCGAGTCAAGATTCGAATCCGGCAATCTGAGGAAAGTAATTCAGGTAATCCTTTTGAAAATAAACATTCATGTTTTGAAAATTATGTTTTACATACTGAGATTGCTCATTCTGGCTTTCATAAACTAAAATATTGAGATTTTCGTTGTACTTTGAAACCGTTCCAGTTTTTTTTTTTTGTAATCTCGGTCATTGCTCATTTTAGCAACATTTAGTTCAGTCTTTATTTATTTTATTATTCCTAAGACTCATCCTACGTTAAACTGAAAATATACCCCGGAAAGATATATAAAATCACCTGTATCGTTAATATGTATGTTAACATAATTCATATCTACAAGATAAGTAACTTCAGGTAGGTCCGAGAGAGTACGAACTGATCCTCATGCCGGACGTGAACTCGACGAAGCGTCACCAGTGGTTCTACTTCGAGGTCCGCAACATGCAGCAGGGTCGCCCTTACGTCTTCAATATCGTCAACTGTGAGAAGTCGGACAGTCAGTTCAACTTCGGCATGAAACCAGTCATGTATTCAGTGAAGGAGGCTGTCATGGGAAGACCAGGTACAAGATTAGATTTTATTTCCAAATAAGAAACTTCTTCTACAATTAACTTATAAAGAACGTTTTGTAAGGCTGAAATAAGAAAAGGTCTTGGAATTATAGGCACATATATGAGACATTATAGGTTTGTCTCTGGGATGGAACATACGATGGCAACTGTCTGTAGTGGACGGTGACTAGTTACCATCAGACCGGTCGCTTACTGCGGGGTAATTGCTTAACACACTAACAGAAACAATGGCTTTCATTTTGACAGTTCAACAACATTCATCACCTTATTTGCGTCGTTGAGCGACAAATTATTGGAACATATGAAGCAATGGATTAACAATATCCTTCAAAGTCATTCAGATTGTGATTAAAAGTGTGTTAAGACCATTTAATTTGAAAGCACAATATGTCGCTATTTTCTCTGCTTCTTTGCTCTATACAGTTCATGCTTAATAACATTGTTTAGTTTTATATCACGTAGTAATTGTCCCCAGGTTGGGTGCGAGCCGGCTCCGACATATGTTACTACCGCAACAGCTACCACTACGCGAACCAGAAGAATCACAACAAGTGCTATTTGACAGTCACGTTCAACATCGAGTTCCCTCACACCAACGATGTCGTCTACATCGCGTACCACTTCCCTTTCACGTATTCTATGATGATGGTGAGATTCATTATCCGTATAATATAAGTCCTGAACTAAAAAAAAATATATACTGAAAGGATAAAGGAAGGGGATTATAAAGAGTATAAAATTCTTTGGACTCCATTGCAAACTACTGTAGTGTGTGTACTGTGTACTGTCCTTGGAGTTTCTAGCCTATTTTTCTTCATAGAGATCTACGTTTTGGAATGGGTAGCTTCAACTTTCTGACTAACTGACCCGACTCTTTGGCAATTCGAAAGTGCCTGTAAATGGTTTGATTGATACAAATGCTTTGTTTGAGTTTGGCAAAACAATACTTCGTACATATGTATAGGTATTCGCTTGGAAAATAAAATGGGCTTTATACTTTTTTTCAAAGCAACTCTTAAATCCATCGTAAAATAAAGTTTGTACACAAATACAGAATGACCGCTATCCAGCCTTCAAAGCTTTGCTTTGTAAAACTGAGTTTTCGCACCACGACACACATATCCACAACATAGAAACTAAATTTAAATCGTCGAATTTACGACTAAAGCAACTGATTATAGAATCAATTTAGTTTGAGACGAAGGCTTGGCAAAGGATGCCGAGCTCTATTTTCTTCCCTCCCTATAAAGATCTAAACTTTTCAAACCTATTATCCTTAACTTCATTTGGAGTAAAAGCGAATTATATGTCGCTCAAGTCGTAAAACTGGACTAAAGGAAATGAACTGCTAACATGTTTGGAAATAATTACTTTTTAATCTAATCCTGAGAGAACGAGTAAGAAAATGATTAAAGACAAACCTTTTACATCTAATATAGCAGAAAATCCACAAATAAGGCCAATTGGGCCACCATTGTACATCTTGTAGTGTTTGATCCATTTTTTTTTTGTTATGAATATCTGTGGTGTACAATAAACTATTATACAACATGTCCCGGAATTATTGCACACCACCAAACACCCCAATTGGAATTTTATGTTATAATCATAATAGATACACAGATTTTTTACTATTATGTCTATAACACTGTCTATTTATTAAATTAGTTATACTGGTTGTGGGAGAAAATTGTGGTCACATTACAATTCTATGCAAGCACACAGTCGCACAGGTATAAGGGTCCTAGCGTAGTAGGTACTTCGTCCATTTTGGTTTGTTTCGAATATACAGCGGAAGTGTGACTGTAATTTACGTATTTTTAATTATATTTGCGATAAAAAATTACCTGTATTAAAAATTACAGATATCAATACAATAAACGATTCTAAACCAACTACTTATATTATGTGCGTTAATTTAGTTACACATAACAGGTATGTATGAATAAATAAATAAAATCAGTCCTTTTTCGCACTAGGTACTTAAACTCCTAAAGATAATGCTAATGAAGTTTCGTTAATTACCAATCTTATAACGCTACCCAACCTATTAATTATGTTTAAAAAAATTAGAGAGCCTTGTAAGCTTGTAAAGTTGTAGCAAAATCAACTGTCATAATTATTAATGAATTATAATCAAATAAAAATTGAGGTACAGTGAAAGCCACATCACACTTCTTTTTTTATGAACCTGTATTGTCCCACTGCTGGGCATATTTCGCCTAATAGCTTTTTATCCGCATTAGATAGATTTTTTGTTTTGGTTTGCTAACAACCTGATTTTTTATTACTAACTTTTTGGACCGTCTCCAAAAAAAAGTAGACTTTTCTATTATTTTTTTGTTATGTTTACCAGACTAGGATATGGCACTGGAGCATGCAGATGCCGCCAGGATCCTACCTTCGCGCGGAACCTCTCTGCTACTCCCTCAACAACAACGAGGTCCCGTTGCTTACGGTCTCCGCTGAAGATATACCCAACAATCCTATAGTGGTATGTTGTTTTTCTCCTTAAAAATGCTTTAGAATCCACATGCCTTAGATTCCTGTACTTAGTACGGAACAAGATGCTGCAAATACTTGTTGATTGCGATGCGCATTTTAATGTGAAGTTCTTGTTAACTTTTATCGATCAATTAACTTAACCTTACGCAGCTACTGGTCGTAGTTACACTACAATGTTGGGTCTTGAAAAACGATTGCAACTAGTCAAATTGAGTCCTTAGACTTTAAAAGCACCGTAGGTTCTAAATGTAGACGTATCTTGAATTTCAGGTGTGTATCCTTAAAGCACGACATTCCTAGCGGAACTTGGAATGCGGAGCTGGTGATGGTAGTTTATTTGTTTAAAATGTTCTGTATAGTTCAACACCTTGTACAGTGCTGTATAAACATTTAGTTCTGCTAGATTTTCGATTTTTGATGTATGAACAAAGAATGCTATCTCTTTAATCAATGTTTTAAAAGCTCATAAATGTACTGAAGTATCATGATATGAGTGCGAAGCCGCTACTAGACAAATAAACGCATACGGCGAACCTTTCCATAAATCATGAAAGATCTCACTGCTAAACAATATTTGTACTCGTTTTCAATCACATTTTTATTGATCTGATATGGCTGACCAGTGGGGTAATTACGTAATACACTAATAGTAGCAATGGCTTTCATTTTGACAGTTCATCAACATTCATTGCGTTATTTACGTTGTTAAGCAGATCAATTTTTCAAACATTTGAAGCAATGGATTAGCAATATCCTTCAAAATTAACCAGATTGTTATTGAAAGTGTATTACGCAATTAAGGTGCGTGCAGCTTTGAATAAGTCAATTGATCGTCAAATCTGTTTACAAGATCAAGAGTAGTATAAGTGAAAAGGTCTAAAACTGTCGAGTTCTTATTAATTTGTCTACGTCATCGTGCAGGTTTTTCGTTTTCAAAATTGCCAAATTACGAAGTTACAGTTAGCCTGTGAACCGGCTTATCACAACCGGAAGGTATCCTTGAGTCCAGAATCGCCAGTCATGTTCTGCGTTATTTGGCACCGTCGTGCTCTACTGCGACGTTGCCAAACTTAGTGAACGTCACGCGCAGACGTCATCTGTCACGTAAACCTGGCCAGCTTACCACAGTTTGCGAAATTATTTCTTTACTTTATTTTTTTCTTTCTTTACTTTGGTTTTTTTTTTTTTTTTTACTTTTTTCTTTTTGACTATGACTGGTATACCAACAGGATCGTGAGATAGTATTCCTGACGGCGCGTGTACATCCCGGCGAGAGTAACGCTTCATGGGTGATGGACGGCACTCTGGGCTGCTTGCTCGGCAACTCGTGCGCCGCCGCAGCTCTTCGGGCGAAGTACGTGTTCAAGATCGTACCTATGCTCAACGTGGAAGGAGTCATCAATGGCTGGTGAGTGGTATTATAATTTTGATATACAGTGTATCATATTTTGAGATTGATTAGTTATCTGTCAGTGTGATTCAGTCCTAAAGGGCAGTATAAGGACTTTCAGTCGAGGTTGGACACGAATTAAACAAATGTTTCTTATTAAGTATAAACTTTATTAACTTCGCTACATCACTATTCTTTAAATTCTTGAGTTTCAACTTAATATACTTAACTAGGTACGTCACGTATATAAACACTATCTTATACCTACCACTATGTATTTCAAATGATATGTCCAGACAATCAATATTCACTTAATTTTCTTACATTAAATTAATACATTTTACGGTTTATCATCAAAAATACCAGAGATCTTGCTTCTACGTTATTTACCTTAGCGAAGTGTACGTACCTATAAGGTACCTATACGTGGAATACGCATTTTGTGATATTCGACATTACGAAGACGGAGGCAAGTCGCATGCAAGCGAGTCGCCAGCTCCTTCAACCTAGTTTAATAAATCTTATTGGCCCATAATATACCTTCGAATTCCCCATAATCATTCATGTATAAGCTGGAAAATATTACGATACTAGAAATCTCATTTACATTACGTGATATCCATACAACAAGGCGTACAGTGCACCCTCAACACGCAATCTTGTAAAGTAAAACACCTTAAAAATACGTATAAATGCCTCAAATTATTGAAATAATACTTTTGGTAGACTCAATACCTAATTGTCACGAAAAGATATATACGGACCGCTCGGCCGGACTCTCTAGTAGGCGGGGGGAGCCAGCATACCGCTGGCATGGACGGAGTGCTCGGTGGCGTCCGGCTCGGCGGTGGAGGGCGCGTCATCAGGCTGCGCGTGTGCCTCGTGGCTCAGGTACGCGGCCGGGTCGTCACCCGCCATGCCCTCGTCGTCGTCGTACGGCCCTTGCGTCGCCTCCTCCTTCTGCTCCAGCTCGTGGTCGTGTTCGAGCGAGTGCGCGTCGGACGCCCGCGAGTAGTGCGAGTCGATCTGAGGTGAAGACGGCAGGATGCCGAGCTTCTTGATATGCGGCGACTGCAGGCCATCTAGAGACGTGGGGCGCAGTTTGCCGATGAGGTCGTTGAGGGTGAAGTGCGTCGGCAGGTGTTCGGAGCGTGGCGGCGGCGGCGACGACGACGTCAGAGGGTGGGCGGTCGTCGTCGTCGTCATCGACAGCGGCTTCCTACCGGCAGAACATACCGACCCTCGTGTTAGAGAGCCGCTTGTAAAATGCACACATGCTAAGATACTATAATCCAGACATTAAATGTATCAAACGATATCAGTCATGTTAAAGTCATATTCGAAATATTTTATAGCCAATTATGATAATGATATTAGTTATTTTAAAACAACAAAAATGTTAAATACAAAATACTAATGATAGATAAAGTATCACTTAAACAAGAGATACCAAGCAAAGCCCCCTTCACCCACCCACCAAAAGATTTTGTCAATTTTGAAATTTTTGTGACCATCATAAATGATATTTATTGAAAGAGTTGTGACGAATACGTCATAGATGCCAAATGTTGTCTGCTGGGTGTAGGGCTCTTGTTTGGTGGTTGGGTTGGCGCAGAGGCCTGATCCCGCGGGCCCGCGCGCTACGAACAAACATCGAGGTAGAACCAAGGTTTAAACTTGGACTAAAATGTTAGCACACTGACTACATCGTAAACTAGTGTCCCAAATGTTATTACAGTTAATCATGTCGTCTTTTAGACACGTTGAATACCGGTTGACGAAATTCGTGATCTCGAAACCTGTGCATAGAAGCCGCTATGGGTGTGAGAGGGGGAGCGCGCGGCTAGTCGGGGAGCGGGCCTCCGGAGACGGCTGGCATCTCACCTGGCATTACCCCTGCGCGGAGGACACGGGGATGGAGCCGTAGTTGTAGTAGTAGCAGCGCGTCTGCTCGCAGATGAAGTCCTTGATCTCGCCGCAGTGCTGCGGCTCCCAGTGGAACGTGGGCGCCTTCAGGGACACGCAGCCGTTGGTCATCACGTGCTCCGTTCTGGAATACCGACTAGTTTTCATGCAATATTGCATTGTAGAACCGGTACAGGGAATTTAAAAAGCATTGCCTTTAATGGTAGGTACACTATTTATAAACAAGTTAACGTAACCAGCAGAGCGCATCGTGGGCAAAATGCGTAACCAGCAATTTTCAAGAACGTTTTATTACACTGGTCGCTTCCTAACATGGGAACCTATAGCTTCCATGGAATTAGATCGTGTAGAGATGCGAAAAACGTGAACATCTTCATTATCAAGTGTTTCTGTTGTATGATTGTTGGGTGCTTCAATCACCTCTTAGGGACGATCCCGGTTCAATGTATGATAAACAGGACCCCATTTAAAATAACTGATAATGCGACATATTTGTCAAAAAATTACAAAATTGTTACATTTCCACGACATAAATCAGAAAAAACTATGAAAGAAACTTACAAAATTGTCGGATAATCAGATGGTCGCCTGTCGGTTTCATTAAATAGGCCCCCGATCACTCCTTGTAAGATATTCTCTACAATAGTAACAACGTACCCGTGTCTAGCGGTGCGCTGTGGCGCGGTGCTGCCCTGAGGCACGTCCAGAGGGTCGATACTGTCGTCAGCATGCTGGCTGGGCGCGTCCATCGGCAGCCGCCGCATGTAGTTGAACGTCGCGTTGAACGGCAGACCCGTGCTCATCCATAGATACATGTCCGTGCCTAAATTGTTGCCTGATGTCCAGAAGTCGTACTTATTGTAACCTGTAATTAGATATGATCTCATTATTATTCATGATATTAGAAAATAAGTCTGTCTTGAGAGATATATAAATTGCATAATGATTGGCAACAACAAACAAGGTTATTATCTTACCAGCATTAGTAAGGTATGTCGTTATAGAGTCAGCCTTTTCCTTCGTTTCAAAAGAGGCAAGCTGCAAGCCTAATGATCTGCAAATAAAGAAATGGTACCGTTTAATTGTTAAGTTTAAAATACTTTAAATACAAGCAGACAACAAAGATGCGAATACATAAAACATTTTATTTATCTGTTAATGTTGTAATAAAATGTATACTTTGCAAAACTTCATTAACAACCCATCAATACGAGTACCAAAAAGAACACCACAACATCGAACGTTTATGTTTCCAAGACAACAAATTGCTAAGATTGAGTAATTAATTTCGAGATTTACTGTTGCTCCACCTGTGGTTTACGAGCACCGTGGGTAGACATCAATGTTCTTAAGTTACCTCATCCAACAATACACGATTAATACAATTTATTCGCTCTGATCTTTATATAATATATCTAACATTTACGATATTGTTCCGCGTAACACAAGACTTTACTGCAGTACAATTAACATGCGCTGACCATAAACGCGATTCCGCTTAAGAACTATCGTAGAGAATACTATCGTTGCTGCTAATCGTATTCAGCTATTAGCCTGACCAGAGTACAAGTTGCACCAAAGCCTGTTTATCGAGATGCAATTTATTCGCTAAAGACAGCCCGTTCAGGCCACGGCCTTGCCACGATGGGACCACATTCCAAGTCCAAGTTCAGAAAACTCTGAGGGATTAAAAACCTCTACGACATCACGCAACTGCAGGGTAAAAGCTCTATTAATGTTTACTGTAGCCGGGAGTGATATTTGAAGTATTTTTTAATTTGTACCAACATGAATGCTATTTTAATTTCTCTAGGATGAAAATAAATGAAAAAGTCAAGTTCCAGCGCGATTAAAGCTGTTAGTTGCTGCACGGCAAAGCTTATGTTTTATTGAAGGAAACAACTTAAATCAATGGCCTTTGTTATTATGACCAACATACCAAGGAATTGTACTGTTAGATCTTAATTATCTACATCTTTCTTACATCGGAAGCCGTGAGAGAATTTGCTGAAGCGGTAAAGAAATACGATGGCCGGACATGACTCGAGATAGACAGAAAAATTGTATTCAATTCAATAAGACCATATCATCAATGAGATATGATACGTAATGAAACCTCTGTCCAAAAACAATTCACCATTGAAAAGCAAAACACGTTTCAACCCAAGGCTTTTTATTATGAATTAAAACGTCATAAATTATTCTGCACTTGAATTTATGATGAACTTACTGCTAAATATTTGCTCGTCCATTAAGGCACCTTCAGCATAATTTAGTGCCATTTGTCTTTTTGCCCCATCTCGTTATGGATCTTGATGGATCCACTTTGAAAATCGGTCATATATAAATAAATTTATTTTTATCCTTTTCGTCGTCTTGCTTCATTTCCAGTACTTAAGTAGTTATAAATATCTCTTAAATTTCATGTTTTTCCATTAGCGTTTTTTACTCAAATTGCGTCTTCAGACTTATAATTCGCATTTTATTTCTCCCGGTATATCTATTTAGATGGTGCAACAAAAAATCTGCGACAATCACGCGTCCTCGTCACTTCGGTACCGTTAGTATCTTTTTGTCATCGCGATCAAAGCGAACCGTAACACGACTCGGAGCAGTTTGTAAATTATCCACGGGTCCAGTGTTATTGCGACCGAGACGCATCACCATAAAACTTGTCGTCACGCAGCACCTGCTCCTGAACTGCATCTCGACACGCTTGTCATGCCGCGAATTCGAGTCATATTTTACAACGAGTTTGTCGCGACCTTAATCGATTTCTCAGTTCCATTATTTTTCTTATAGATTCCGTTTACTTAACGATACGGATATTACGGGTTAAGCTTTACCATCATTAACAATTGGATCCGTAAATAGGTCGTGACTGCGACGCGTTTTAAGGACATCGTGACCGAGCTATGGGGCTACTGACCTCTCATAGCAATTTGAGCGTGCACGTGGTCGGATCTAGATCGCGGTATATGGCACCTCTGTAGTGGCGCTTGCGGCACAATACCATTTTCAAACAAATGAAATCTTTTTCTCATATAGGAAATCATTATTTCAATGAAATGTACTAACGGGGCTGCTAGACGTATAATTTATCATCAAGCTTTAGAGGAAATAGACTTTAAAGACGTGCACGCTTATGTATTATATTGATGGAGCGCTCGGACTATCTTCGCAAGTTCATGAACGTGAGATGTTGTTTTGTTGGATTCTAAATACAATTTTAATGAGAACGTCCTCGCTACGCATATACATGAAGCATATCACGAGATTGGCAATTTTGGACTTGTTCAAATGAGTGCTTCTGAAGCTTTAAGTTATTTTCTAACATCTATGGGACTTTCGAGTTTCAAGTAGTATGTACTTTCAAGTGTTCGTTGTTGGTTTTGAACATGCCGAAGGGCTCACCGAAGGTGATCTTAATGGCCCCAATATTGTTCTCCACTTTTCCTGAACCTCGTAACGGTAATGTAAATGACCCTGCACTTCCTGGTGGCTATAGCGTCGGAGCACACCTAGGCGCTTGTTAACGCTAGCCCAACTACCTATGTTACTATTCGAACTACAGGAACACGACACACCAGATAAGAACATACGGAGTCACGATTAAGGAATATTTATCTCACGAGAAACGCCTTGGGAGATGCAAATCTTGCACTGAACTCTGAATACGGTATAATATGAAAGATTGCTACATACCTGCAGTACTGATAAGCGAGGAAATAGTTGAGTTCCGGGCTGTATGGGTTCATCCTTGAGATAAAGTATTGCACGCCATCTAGCTGTATAGTTGTTATCCTTTGCGCTGAAACAACAGGAACATATTAAACGTCATTATATAGTTAAAAAGCAATAACGTTAATAGTTGTTAACATGTACATAACAGAGGTCTTATATTTCGTCAACGAAAGCTAATAAACCTAGAGTATCCTTATAAATAACACGCATAACTTTTAAAGACCGCTAGAAGGCGTTTCTTCCCGTCGAAACCCTTTCTCAGTTCAAATCGTTGACACTTAGTATCCAGTTCTCAGAGAGATAAGTGACAATGGATCTGACACAAAATGAATATAGCCGGGATAATGGCGCGCCCCTCATTCAGTTCATTCATTGCTTTAATGCGACGGTTATGAGACGCCCGCGCAGCTCGCCTGTATTACCGCGTGATTTACATCGCACGTCACATGCCCTGACATTGACACTGTACTCATCCAGATTATCATAAGAGTATTTCTTAAGGTACTCTCGTCGTCGCGATGCTGATATTTCATTCGTTACGGAGTGAACAATGACTTTCCTCCCTTAGCGTGGTCGTGGTCATGTCTGGACTTTTTTTGTTCAGTAATGTATTCCCACACCTCTTTTCACCACTACTTAATATGTTCGCCGCGAGGTCTGAACTTCATTGTCATAAAGTTCGCAGTTTTGCACGTCATTTTCGTACTACGATTGCAGTATAATGCAGGGACGTGCATCACATACGAGACAAACTCTTTTGCGGTCGGACCCCCGCTGCGCTGTAACGCCATAATTAATTCAATGTCCACTTCTTGCGGTTGACCGCAAATTTTTATTACTTCCTAATTTGGTTTGGTATTGAAACCGATGTATCTGACATTCTTGTTATGTCTTAATTAGTTCAACCACTGAATAAATCTTTTACAAACTTGAGTATGAATAACATAATAGTCTCCTACATCAGGAATAATGCAATTTCAAACGATGATTTGCATTAAGTTCGCAGTCTGCGCAATTAAATTGCAAGAAATCGAGCAGCTTCAAAGCTGAAACTGAATATTAACTCCGAGTGATCTGACTAAGTACACTTGCAAGGCGTAGATACCGGTCAATACTCCATGATAATAGATTAGAACTGCAGTGTCATCCACTTTAAGAAGCATCGACGCGAATCTCACGCTCGGCCGAGCACGAAATACTCCGGACTGCATCTTTACAACCACGACCATATTAAACATGACCACGACTCCCTGCCTACAAACAAAAACAAGATTTTGTTTTCTTTAGAAAGTAACGACATAGCATTCAATGGTCCTATATAGGTATAGCATGTCGTGCCGTACCCTGCGAAATGCAATTGTGAACCCATCCCGAACAATCCACGAAGAAAACGAAGATTAAAATTCCATCTTGGACCACGCACGCTTTATTCTACCATCAAGGAGGTGATTAATAATACGTAATTAAATGTATCCTGCTTCGCGTTCGACGGTAGGAGAACACACTAAGAAGCTTCACATCGCTGCTCTGATTTACATACTAGTTGTAATGGAAGCCCATTAATTGATCTTAGATTGATAGACTCCTTGTCACTCGGTCTCACGAAGACTTGCACAGATACGAGTGGATTTATTCCCGACAGTCCAAACTACATTATGAGACGCGTCTTGATTTTAATGTCTGCATTATTTTGCAAGATCAATTTCAAAATCACCGACCTGACAATAAATAGGCATCTATAAAAGGACATTATAATTCCGGCATGAATAGCCTGTAAATGCTAAAATAATCCAACACTTAAATCTAAAAGTACACGGAAACGTATGCGGACACATGACCGTAAATATCCTTATTGCTTTCCAACAGTTTATTGAGAAACTCAATGGTATATTGTGTACGTTGTTAAGAAACCTGAGTTCTACAACTCAGGTTTACTCGGTTATTAGAGGTCCTGAGTCTGCTATTGGAATCCATGCATAATGTAACCTCATGCATAAACGATGTCGCGCATTACTTGCTTACTTCGCTTTTACTTCTTGTTCGAGCTTTTCCTTGATGAATGCCGCATTCTGCAGTCACTGTAATAGCTGCAGCAATTTATCTTTGTTCACTACTTTGTTGCTATTCTTTTCACGGTGTGTTTTAGCTTGCAATTTCTGCGATACATGTAATCTTTACGGCAAAACTATCTTTGAGTACGACAAATATATCGAAGAAATGGATAGCTTTGTATATAAATTGGAATTTAGTTTCCAGGTAATGCTGGAAATTAATGTATATTCTTTGACTCTTCAGAGGAATAATATGATAATAGAATAAACTTAGACTTTGAAATCCCGACATTTCCTGGTAGCGTTAATGAACCTATTCAATTCTCATAATCGTAGACGTATTATGATGATTACAAAGCGATATATGGGCATAAAAGGCGATAGTTAGGGACGTTTAGAAAGTGCTGGCGAACAGCGAGACGAGTGTGCACGAGCAACAATGAGCGTCGGGGAGGCGGGTCACGTCGCGTGAGTCATGCGCGCGCGCCGCATACTGATGAAGAGCATCGGCACTCCCGTCCCGTCCACGTAGCGTCGTCGGAACTGTTCCATATAGTACCTACAGCGCTAGTTTTGTAGGTGCGACACTGCGACCTGACCAGTGCTGTCAATTGGCCACTTCCTTATAATCATGATGCGACTACGCTTTCTACATTCCAATTATTTGCAATTCCAAAACAGGCCGCGATTTTTTAAGTTACTTTTTACCGGACTTTACACCCTTAGCCACACATTGTGACACCGCACCGACCACGGAAAGCGAGTGCACTCACCCCTACAATCCCCTATTGTAGGGGTGAGTGCACTTGCTTGCCGTGGTCGGCGCCGCATGGATATCCGGCGAGCTCATCCACCGGACGCTAACGGACCTCTGTCCAAAACCTCGTCGCAAATGTCACGCCCGCGATGTGCCGCGCAATCGCAAACCAACATCGCGATTTGTACTCGCCAACTTTTATTGATCGCAAATCGCGATAGCTCAGTTTAGCTGAAGAATTTAAACGTGCACTCTCTGAAGATACCGTACGATGAGCACTTAAGGTCATACAAAAGACTACAGCAGCAAAAAATGTCCCAAAACGAAAGGTTATCACAATGATCTACATGCCAGTCAATTCTGTGAAAATAAAACTGAGGATTTTAGGACAGTGGATGGGTGATAAAGATAAAAGCTGCATTAAAATGAAACTTGATATTTTTTTCTTAAAAAAGAGAATTTGGGGCTACTTAAAAAAGAGCAGTCCTAAAAGGAATTTAATAAAAATGTTATGCATTGACTGAATCAGTAGATGAAAGAGAAATCTAGTTTATACTCAAAAGAACGATCTCATCGCAGATGAAAAATAAATCACATTCACTTTTATAACGATTACGTGTTTTTCCTAATCAATTCAGTGTACGTCTCAATATCGCGGATATCGTTACTCAATCACCTATCAACAGTCGGAAGCTAGCAGATGTAACCGACGCGTGCGCAATGGCATACAAAACGCGATCCATACCACATTACGAGTATCTCTCCACGATCCTGGTGCCATGTCTCATTAAAATTCGTTTACGGGCTATCTTGTAAACGAATCTCACGTTTCATATAATAATAACAACTTCCTTCCATTCATTGGTACTGATGTTACAAGGGTATAAAAAATAAGAATCCATGATAATTTTATTGTTTC
The DNA here is from genome assembly GCA_947507525.1 of Apamea epomidion. Classification (NCBI taxonomy): domain Eukaryota; kingdom Metazoa; phylum Arthropoda; class Insecta; order Lepidoptera; family Noctuidae; genus Apamea; species Apamea epomidion. Next base: position 9,810,820 of record OX382225.1, read on the forward strand.
AGTCATTGGAGAATCAGTAATGTGAATCGACAATTTAAATCAAATAAAATATAACGATACTAAAGCTGTCGGTCTTATTTGAATTGCAAGTAAAAATACCACTGCCATATGTTATCTTGATTGATCTTTCTATACCCCAGACAGCAATAGCAATTAATATGAAATGCATTTCATTAATAACCAACTCATACAAAAGAAAAAGAACAATCCTTTACAGAAATAATTAATAGCTTTTCTAACAAATATAAATTTGCAATTCATTAATAAAAAGCTTTATACGCCTGAACAACTCTCAGCAGGGGAAAGTTCTTTATGAAGAATTGATCATTTTTGCGCCCTTCTCGGACACTGTAATTACTATTACTTATGCATTCATGGAATTCTGCAAAAGGTCGTGTAATTAACATCAGAATACTATTACTGCTTATTGCATCTAAATAACAGTGCATATCCAACTGGAAGACTAATTTGTATAAATTATTATCATAAGTATAAAATGTAAATACTTAAACTCCAACAATCTTAGCTTCCTAACTTATATTATAAATGCAAAAGTGAGTTTGTTTGTGTGTTTGTTACGCTTTCACGCTAAAGGATTTGGATTATATTTAGCTCACAGATAGACTATGGTGTGGGTACCGGACGTCGGCTACTTTTCAGCCCGGATCGCAGACGAAGTCGTGAGCAATAGCTAGTTGCTAATAAAACTGACGTTTTAGGTCGCAAATAACCCTGCACTTGAAAGTCACTTATAAACAATTTCTTGGACAGCAAACTCAAGGAATGAAGCCCCGCAATAAATTACAGAATTTTCCTTTAAAGCACAGTTTTCATGCCATATCTAATATCACCCGAGACAGCACTTAAACCAGTTAAAACCGGTTAAAAGACGCTGCAAATTATGCATTATCAGCTTCTAAAAATAACGCCAGGACGCGTAGGACGTTGGCTCTTTAAGGCAGAAAAGTTCATCATTATTCTAACGGACACTTCCCCACGGGATATGAGCACCTCTTAGTTTTTATGGCAACATTATTTATTGAGTTAATGAATTAATTGGATAAAAACACGTTAGATAAACGCTGCAAGTACAGCTTGCATCCTAGAGTTCTGCTTGAAATTGCAGCCGCGGGTATTTTTTAAATTTATCTAATTGGTAACTGTGTGGGTAAAGTATCTAATGCAAAAAAGCTGAATGCGTAAATATCACAAATATTATAATAGGTCCATTTATATATTAGAATTCAGACTCTATCGCACTCTATTCAACAAACTTTGAAAACTCCAAAGCTGCTCAAGTAATTTCGCAAATTCTGTCCATTCGTCATAACGCTCATCTATCAGTTTCGCCATTAAACATGAGAAGAAGAAAAAATGTTTAAAAATGACTTATCCTTTATTTCTTTAAATAGGATTTCTGAAAACTAAACTAAAATTATGTGCCTCCAGGAATTTATTTTATTATAGAATGGATCATAAAATATCACGTTTCGAATAAAAGTGAATTTGGGGAGAATTATAAAGACATTTGTATAGTTTAATAGCCCTCATCCCCCAAACGAATCAGGTACGCGGCTCTACATTCCAAGTAACGTAAAATATCATGTTACGGCTTTTTACGACATCGTAAAGTTTCGTGTTAAACTAAACATGCAACGAGATTATTATACTAACAAATCATTTACGAGTTTCATCCATAGTAGCAGATACTGAACATTTGACTAAAAACCATCAGCTTGAAGCCAGATCTTGTATCACTTAAACGTTGATTAAAAGCTGTGTAATCGTGTAACCGCAAACCGTTGGCGCCGGCGGCGGCGGTGCAGCGGCGGCGCGGCGCGCGGCGCGATCCGTGCGTGTGCGCAATGCAATGCATTACATAACGCGAACCAGTTGGCGGATCGAGCGCAACCACCCGGCCCTCGCGGCACACGCTCCATCTACTCCATGCATTACACGACGTGTATTTCACGGCCGTGCCAAGTTCAATGTTAAATATTATACCTTTATCGGATATTGTAAGACCCCGTCCTCGATTAGATAAACTCTGTGAGAACATTTACATCGTGATAAAATACATCTCCGCATAGATCAGCCAACACTTAGCGTGTCGTTGAACTCTAAGTGGAAAATTGGTTTACGTCAATCCTCATTACGATTTCATGAGTGATTGATGATCCGAAACACCTGAAGCCGCAAATTAGTTATCAAATTACCGATTCTAAATTAATGTTTAGTAAAAAAGTCCAATTTTGGCGTCTATTAAAATTTTTTGATTGGTCTTGTGCGTGGGAACATCGATCGGATTGTTCGTGGTCGGATAACGATCGGAAGGCAAAAAAGGGACCGAGATAATGGCGAACGAACGATGCGCAAGAGACGAGCCCAAGGACGGCGCGCGCGACTCCTCTCTCGCGCCCGCTACGGAATGCACCTACCAGACTATTTTTAGTAATCAAACCCGATGCCGACCCGGTCCTGGTCCCGGCGGCCGGCCAACGAGACAAACAAATGTCCGCGAACACTAGTGATTCCACTGAAATTACATTGCTAACGAGCCCTCCACTGCGGCGCAATTACAAAAACATAGAATAAAACAAAAACCTTCAATGTAGCAAGAAATTGTATCGGCACCGGCAGCCTGTTTTTTCTGAAACGTTTGGTGACTAAACCTCTAAATTACTTTTTCTTTGAGGAACCAAAGCTGACGTCCGATAAGTAATTTGATACAATCGTACCACCTGGTGCTGCGGCCACATTACTTTTGAATTATAGTGACAAAAAATGTTAAAGGATCACAATAAAGTATCACTTTGAGGGCTTTCGGCACCCAACTGTTGGAGTTAAACCTTATTTAATGTCCCAAAAGTATGATCCCGTTTCAGCCACAGACAGGTTGTAATCGTGTTTAAATCTTACTTAACGTGCATCACAAAGAAAATATGACCCGAATGATGTGACAATATTAGTGGATAGATATTCTAAAATATTATGTAAATATACGTAATCGCATGGCTTAGAATCATGATCCAAATTCCAGAAATGTGAATGATTATAATAATATATCGGCGTGTTTATAAATTTATAAAGACGATAGTTTACCTAAACATATACGAAATGAGCTTATTATGCCATAGATACTCTATAAATTGTTAGTTCATTAGAATATCATTGAATTATGATCAGGTACCAACAGATTTAGGACCCTTGCGTTTTAAAGCAATAAAACAATTCAATTGAACAATAACCATAACCCTTAGGCCAAGGGTTCATAAACCGAAATCATTAATTTATTACTGTAAGAAATTGTAACGAACGCGAAACGTTGTTCCACCCACAGATAGATTCAGATAGATTAGATATGGTGGTCACTAAAAATATGTGGTAATAATACGCATATCTGGTAACAATAGTTGAATTCGATACAGACAGTAATGCGAGTCATCGATACAGATTAAGAAAATGCATGAGTCGGATGGGGCAGCGACTATCTGTGTATAATCTGGAGTCATTTACGGTACCGGTGCGGGCGCTACAAGTACTGAGAGAGGCGGGCTGTGGCGCACCATACTATTATTCCATGGAACTGCAGCTAGATGTCCTGGCCACGCGGCGGCTAGGCGAGGGCCGATGAACCCCGCACCTGTCGCCGCTCCCTCCACATCCCCGCACTATTTTTTCCCAACACCGACTTCCGCCGAAGAGTTTTTGCCGACCTGTCGATAACCTGTCCGATAGCTGCGGACACGCCTCATTAGCGGAATCACTCCCTACTATGTTGATTGGTTTAAATCGTCAACTTTTCTCACAGACTCCGCAATCGCAGAGATATCCTTGATGCGGTAATTCGCTGCATTCCTATAAATGCTTACCTACGTTGACAAGTGTCATTGACTTGAGATAAAAACGCTTTCCGAGAATCGCTACGGTTGTGCAATTGGCACTTTTACGCGAAACTTAAGATTACATGTGATTTGAAAATTTTTCTGAAGGTGCCACGATTACAAGTAATTTAATGTGTACTTCTTGGAAGAATTATCATGAGAACATTTTCTTGCTAAGAGATAAAGCAATATAAATGTATCTCTATAATTTATCTTCTGTGCTTACATATTACAACATACAATTAAATCAGGTTCCCATAGCGTGCCTTTTCTAATACATTGGATCCGTACACTTGTGACAGGAGCATGGTACCCGCGAGTGCAGTGTCGCATTGTTCAGGGGGCGTGCGTGTGTGCGTACTGTGCGTATGGCCGCGAGTCGCAGGCGCACTTGAGTCAACACGCGAAACGCGGCGATCTGCTCCCGCCTTTATGGCTCACCTCTGTGTCGTAAGCTTTGTTGATATTAGCCACCGGTTACGACGGATTATACGAATTTTATTGCGTGTAACAAGCTGTAGAACATGAGCAATTTGTTTTTAGCATTTTTGGTTCTCATGAGCTGTAATTTCCTTGATGCATGGTCATTGCTCTACTTCTCTCTCTTTCCCTCCGTTTGTGTTTACTTGAATTCATTTTCTTGACGCTTAATTTTAATGTCCAAGATTTTACATTTATTTATGTAGTTAAGTGTTTACTATTTGATGCTGACGATTGAATATAATAAAGTGAAGGAGTAAATTTTAATAGAAGTTATTTAGAAGGGGTAATGGTGCGACTAGCTATTGTACTTTAATGAAACTCGAACAATGAAGGTCGAAGACCCGTAGGTCGCAGCAACCACCTTGCTGCCACCACGCCGTGCTATTGTAGCTCTTACATAAGTTATTACTGCTTCGAGTAATTTTATAGCTACATTTAATTTCTTCGATTTCCGCAAGGAGACTGTTGAAATGTATTGGGGTTAGTTTTAAAGTGTTTATTACTTTTTTTATATATATAAGTTACAGCTAGATTTCCCGATAAATTTGCAGTTTCATTATGGATAAAAGGGGTGAATGGGTGCTTATTTAGAAGATATGTCTATTGTTTTGGAATGCGTTTTGATTTAGTAACGTCCAAGTTTTTTCTATAGAAAAATAAATTAATTTCAATATATAGCAACTCTTGTGTAAGTATTGGATGATAAGGAAGCAATATGCTATGAATTCAGACCAAATACTAAGAATATGATTTATTTAGAACAGGCTGAGATTAGAATAGACATAAACAGACGCTTCAGTGTCGCAATACTGAAGCGCGCCACACACTGCGCGTATATAAATAACAACACAATTGAAACGTAAATTAACAACAATTTTTGAGGTAACTACGTGACGTAATGATGTCCTGTGAGCTGATACTTAAGTTTGACACACAGTTTTAGTCATTTCATACATCAGAAAAGCCGAAATTGTGTTTCAATATTTTCAAACTCCTTCAGTTCAGTTTCAGTTTTTCATGACAAATGATTATTAATGAATTTTCATCATATACAATCATTCTTTAAAATTAAATTAAGCAATATATTGTTGCTTGCACCAAATGTAAAAACAACTGTATCCACATACCTGCCGCGGGACCGAGGGTGGCTGCGAACAGCAAGAAGCAGGTGGCCAAAACGAGCTGCATGTTGATAGAGTCGAGCGATATCAGCGGGGAATCGATCTGAGCACACTCAGGAGTGCACACGCGCTACACGGGACACTCGGGGCACACTGAACGCGCGCTGGCCGGGACCCCCCCTTATAACACAGACGCGTCCCGCGCGCACCACCGCATGGGACCGCTATTGCGGCCGCAGACTCTAGCCTCGCGTCCAATACCTCGCCCCCCACATCACACTCCATCAGGGACATAGCAACCCAGCAATGTAACATGCCCGTGCATCCGATCCTCGCGGGCGGTGGTGCGGTGTCGTCAGCCGCGGACGTCCGGCGGCGGGCGGACGCTAGCTCGGCGGCGCCCGCGCTCCTCGACACGGGAGTTATCTCGGCAAATCGTACCGCACAATAGTTCGCGCTCAATTTGTTCTTGTTGCGGTCGACGCGAATTCTTCGCTTGTCCAAAGGGTTGTCGACGTTGTCGTAGTTTTTTCTCCGCTCACGATCCGACGCGGCGCGCTTCAAGGGTGTGCCTTTGGTATATCTGCCATTGAGGATCCGCCTCGCAACCTGCCCGCAATTATTGGGATCGTACAGACCTACTAATCTATTCTTACGGCCCAACAGCAGTAACAAAAATAACGAAGAATCCCGTCCCAATTCCTAACACACCTATGTAGTAATATGGTTGGAGACCTCTCCCTAAGTTGTCTCGTTAGGTCCTCAAGTTACTGCACTTTCATTTAACTTTTAAAATACGGTGTGATTATCTCCGCGAGATATCCTTTTTCCAATTACTATTTTCTTCTAGTAATATTAACATCGAGTGCTTTTTCTGTTTATATCTACTAATTGAATGAGAGCGGCTTCAATGCGAAGGTATAAACGCAGACAAGTGCACGGTTAATAGATATTAATTAAGTGTATATTTGACCTTGCGGTGGACACAAACAAGCGCGCGCCGAGTTCAATATTAGATCTTTGCTGAAATAAAAGCAAATGGGGGAGACGCGGGGCACTTGAAAGCCGCCGCCGCAGGTTCATCTCTTTAAACATGTTGCTTTGAAAGCCACGTTAATTGGTGGGACGCTATTTGCTTTGCACGCCATGCGGCCCTCCCAGCTTTGACATTGCCATACCATACAGATGCTATTCCTATGTGCGTCTATTACAGGACACCTTAAACCTTCCCTCCATTTACCTGCTTAATAAAAAAATCTAGGCTAAAAAATAACCGTGAATATTTAAATGTTCATCTCAATACAAGACACTGCACTTAAATGATCCCGCAAAAGTGTAAGTGCCCTAGAGCCTGCAGCTTGCAGAAACACTTTTGAAATTTCTTTTTTATCGCATTCAAGCGATACCTATCAGTATTGTTTTACATCCGATGAATTACATTCGAGCGCGATACCAGTCGATAAAATAAAATTCACGTTTTTATTTTCATAAAAAATATGAAGGTATTACTTTAATAGCTGCAAAATGAAAAAAAGCTTGAAGATTCGAGCGATACAATGTTTTTTGATCCAAAGATGTTACTCCGCTTCGGGGAGTATTTAATTGAACGGGAGCATGACTCCGATGTTTTGAATAATGGTAGTAATAGACCGCACATGCCGTTAAAACAAAACTATTTATGCGCCATTCACAATGCGCGATCGCCGTGCGCTGTGCTAGCCGACGACACGACATTAATTGATATAATTACCATATCTATTAGACCAAAGTTTCAAATTTAATTAAATCCAAAAAAACAAACAGCTAAATTTAAAAATTAAAAAAAAAAACTACCTAAACAAAAGAAAACATGTCTGAAAAACTTTCAAGTTATCGCTTCGACTCTACAGAACACTTCAATTTCACAAGGCGCGGCGGCGGCGGCGGCGTCCCCATCACCTACCTTTTCCTCTAGCGTGCGTTTTTCTGATCGTACCTACTGATATTACAGAGTGAAACTATTGAAAATGTCAGTAAATTATGGCAAATATACTTAAATAAGTATGTAGGTTACTAAAACTACGTAAAACATCCTCAGCTATCGTGAGTCAAACTGGAAATATAGAGCAACTCGTAAACATCTGGAAAACCGTAAAATAACTAGGCGCTTAGCTCGCACCATTTTGCACTTTAAAAGAAGAAAGTATAACTGTACTTTAGAAATGATGATCAATGTTCGAAACCCGTAGATGTGTCGCCGCTCCTCAATCATAGCGTCCGTCAACGTTGTGATTATTGTAATGTTTTCGAGTTGCGTGCGATGGCTGCGCCTGCGGTGGTCGCCGCCGACTACTCTGATTACCGCGATTACGATAAAAATGCACCCGCTATCGTTTAAATGCCGTTTTAAAAATAACCGCGTAATAGTCAACCGCAATAGCAACGAACACTAAAAATAAAATATTACGTGGACGGTCCCCTTAGCTTGACGTCCCTGAATAACATTGGGAATATTGCCCGATCATTATGCTGGGTGCACGTCGCTAGTGGTCCGGCATTTACATAGAGCCTACTATTAAATTATCCATTACGATCTGAATCTTCACATATAAAGTTTAGTGTTCTTGATGACTCATGCACGAATGTGCCTGGACTACATACCTGGAACGACTAAACTTGATATTTTATTTGGAGTGTTCCCGCTCAGCTTTGTGGGCTCACCATCTAATACGCGCACTATAGCTTGCTCCGTGTAGACATTGCATCCAGCCCACGTCGTGCAGTTTTATATGTAGCTATAAACTTTGTCGTGTTCGGCTAGAACATAACGCACGATATTATTTGAAAATGTTTTACGGCACGTAAATGCCCTTTTAGGACCCATGTCTTGGCTAAACTTAAATACGGCTCGGTAGCAGAACTAAATTCTTTTGTAGACATTTATGAGCGGAGAACTACGCGACCTAATAACACTACCGTATTTATTTATGTGTGATAACATTCCAAATTAGTATTTACAGCCGGTTTAGAAACGCAGAACAGGAAATGTGTTCATTTCTATTGGTCCGAGAAACAAATCAAGAGACAGTGGAGATGAAACTAAATAGGCTTTCAGAAAGGAAAGTACTAATTATAATAACACTAGCAGACCTGGCAAACGTAGTTGTACTGTCCGAACAGTGCCACCTACCAGGTCCAATTAAATATAAACCATCCAGGGACCCACTCAAACACACACAAAAAAATTACATCAAAATCGGTTTAGCCGTTAAGGAGGAGTTCAGTGACATACACAGGCGCAGAAGAATTATGTATATAATATATATACGTTCCATATATCCAATTGATCAAATATACTAAGTCATCTTTATACTCTTCCATCGCAGACCTCTGTTAGATTCCTTTCTCAGGTTCTTAGTATCTGCCGGGGTATAGGGATCGTCCGAAAGGGTTACCGCTGCCCTGATACATAGGGCATACATAGGGCTAAGGAAGGAACACGGGTGGGTTTTAGTCAGTAAGAGTCTGACACTCCCTTCTTTTGATGATTTCCCATCCTCAAAAAAAAAAAAGAAAAGGTTCTTAGTATCATCTAAGTTAAATCAAATCAATCATTCAGAACCATTAGATATGTTTGAATAGTTTTGTGGTGATCCGCGCTGTAAATGTATTGAACAAAATCTTGTCGATAATAAATAAAGTTGTGGTTGCAATTTTCAAATGATCATCAAGGATGCAGTGTAAATAAAATAATATAACAAAATACAAAATCCAGACCACTTGATATAAGGCCAAGTCTAAAAGAAATAAATAGTGGTCCTATCCTTATAAAATATTCTTGAAAGTCCTTCTTTTTAACGGGCACAATTAAGCCTTTATTCTCGGTGACTGCGGAACGAAGACCTATTATGTATTTTAATCCATACGCAAGTATTTTTTCTGACCCCTAAGGGGATCTAAAAATAAATGCATCGCGTGGCTAGCTCGGAACAAAAGACCAAAAAGAGTACCTCTTGGGATCGCACCTATAAAGCTGTACGAGTGAATCCGTAACTAAATTGCATGATTGGCGCGGTTCGCTACTTATTTGCACAATTTCCATTACTTAATCAAATTATTACCTGCTTGCCGATCGTTCCGCGAGCTGCCCGCGGTTTTTCTTATTTCCCGTGGGATTCTCGGGTTTTCTAACGATTTAGATCGTACGTATCCATAGGAAATGAGCTTTTGAATAGTGTGATCCTATATTTTTTCAATTACCCTGTTTAACCGTGAAACGCAATAAGGATTGTTCTTTTTGCATTTCATTGCATTTAAATGGAATAATAGTATCTATGCATTATGTGAAAGTAGCGATTATACGTAATGGTTTCGTAAGGAAAGAAAACTTTCATGTAAAGGCAAAGCTCTCGCTGAAATCTATGTCATCTGGCCGTTTCCCACGAGTCTAAAATTGTTTAACTGTAACTGTTACTCATAAGCTTTAAAATTTTGAGACAGACTTTAATGACATTTCGGTCATTATAAAATCATTTTACATGCTAACATGATGTGCAAAAAACGCTACCATACGGTACCTACTAATAAAGAATTATTTCACGAATAGCTGAATGTTCAAAAGCTTTTCATTTATGAGAAGCTTTTATAACGAAATACCTTGATCCACTTGCTTTTGTAAAAAGTGTTTTATGAATAGGGAATTCCAATTGTGTTTTTCAAAATCTCGTTGCCATAGTCGCTGAATATCTATGTCTAAAGCATCGCCTACTAAAGTCATACTTATTCAGTACCTACCTAGGTACTAGATGTCCTTTTGAAAAGTAACTTAATTCCCTTCTCCAACATCTTTATGATCAATATAAATATAGATCATCGCAATAGATCTTACTTATGCTGCGCATGCTCGGAGGGCTCCTAGCTTTATATATCACACAATACAAGTTTTTTCCGAGGTAAGCAGCGCTGTTGATTATAATAAAATGGCCTATTATACGCCCGTCTACGGATATCCTTGGCACAATAATGTATTTATTCTATAAGTCATTATCGCCCGTCGATGTAACACTAGATAAATCTTGAGAAAAGTTGAACGAACTAAATCTCATTTACTCTTTTTTGTTTCCAGCAGATGTTTATTGCTGATTCTAGTTTGGAACAGCGTAAAATTGATAGAACGAATCGGCATAATGTTGTCAGAACGATATAAAGCGTGTTTTTATTAATGCAATTTTCGACTCGGCATTCCCATTTACATTGCCTAGTAGAACTAAACGTTGTAATTACGTACATATAGATCGACCGCACCGAATTTCAAGGAAACAATTTAGGAGAATCGATACTTCCTCAAGAAATTCAAGTGATCTTTCCAAGTATCGCGAGAAGGAAAGAAACTTCAAGCTCAAATTAAGTTCGAGCCTTCAGATAAAATCAAAACACGGTTGTCTTTGATATTTAAAAGTTAATGTATCGGTGTAATTTGATTGATTTGGCTTGTTAGTAGTCGGAATCTGAATCACTCATGACATCGCGGCAAAGGGTACCGGTCCGAGACGCAATTAGAGTTTTTTGGCCCCAGAGTGCGTCGCTATTAAGACGGCATAGCATTTGCATGGCCCGCTCAGCTCGGCGCCCGCGCACCGTGTCTTGTCCGGCGTGCCTTATGATGACACTTTGTATTTATAACTGTGAAGTATGCAACTCGTTCTCTTAAGAATTACTTTAATTAAGGGCAGTACGTAATGTTTTGTAATGTACTTTTAAAGATGTCTGTGCATAATCCTGATTTAACTCTGTATTCGTTGCAAAAAAAAGTTGCAACATTCATGCAGCAGCATCATTAAATATATAGTGCTGACTGAACTAATGTTATGCAACTTCGGTTCCTACGAATAACATCGTGTGTGTTTTACAGCTCTATCTACCAATGTTAAATGTCTTATTATTTCTTTTTTGAAAGATTCTGAATCTTGCGAGACCGCTTTAGAATACAATAAAACAGTGATTTGTTTCTTAGAACACCAGTCTACCAGTGCCCAGTGCAGAAATATTAAAATTTCCAAGACACGTGATAACAATTCTTCATTTCCCTATCTTCGCATGCCATCCCCAGCTGCCAGTTATCGTAATTCATTTTGTTCTTGGTTTAATGCAGATACGGATAAGAAGAGGTCATCGCTTCTCTTTATGTGACTTATGTTATTATTAACTTAAGATCTAGAGATATTTAAATTCAGTAGATGCATGCGAAGTCTCGTTAGAGTCTGTCGCCAGACTATAAAGTCAGAGTCATAATTCATTAAGTAACATACAAACTTGTTGTTTTATCCATACGCATTTTATGTAAATATCGTCGCCATCATTTCCCACGTGGGATAAGCCAACTTAGCCAACATCATAATTTAGTAAAATACTAATACAGTTATAAATATAATGTGCTCCATGTATTTTCTATTATGAAGGGTCCACGTGCAGCTAATAGATTTGATAGCCTGCGATAGGCATAATGCTACATTGATTCGCGTCGCACCGTCGCCCGTCGCCCTGACGTCAGTGGTTATGTGTTTAAGCAATTACTCCCTAGAGATTGAAGGTACAGCATCAGTCTTGGTCGGCGTAAGATCGCTTCCCGTTATAATTGACGTACACACGAGGGCCTGCCGAGGTGTCAGAAGACTGAAGGGACCGCGGAGGCACGCCTCACACCTCCACTATAATTTACCCCGGCCGTGTACACGACAACCCCTAATCACGAATGTGTTTAGTAAAATCATCATTTTCAACACATTCGAAGTTCGTATCGATAAATTACACAAAGATCCTTACTGGAATTTTAATTGGGACTATCTATAAGATGACGGTAAACATTAAAATAATAACCACATGCGTTAGCTATGTTATTTTTCGTAACTATTGTTCATTAACATTATGTCGGGGATAGGGGTATCTTATTAATATTGCGCTGTGTTGTTAATGAATTAAGCCTTTAGGTCGTTGGCGTTGCCTGCAGCGAAGGACAACTTAGTCGTTTGCGAAAAATATGAAATGAGGTTTATTGCACTCGGTGAAGAGTTTTTTCAGGGCATGCACTGTAGGCATTATTGTACTGTAAATAAAAGTTATTTAGTGAGATGAAAAACATATAAAGAGCATTTTTACGACCAAAAACAAACCGAGCATTCAATTTAATAAAAAACGAGCATAGTTAGAGTAGACGTCCTAGCGAATTCTGATGCTCTGAAAAAAAAGTTTGTTCCTAAAGTATCCCTTAGATGGATTCCACGAAGGATGAAATATTCAATATACTGCAGAAACCAGAAAATAGCTGCATGGTGTTATCATAATTGTTGTAGTGTTGACGTGTGATTTCCTTCCCAAAGGTTCAAGGTTATGAACGTGATTTTGAAATATCGTAAAACCAATCTCAATGACTCATCTACGGCGCCGATCACTGCTTTCTCACGACCAAATAGGACTAGCTGACCCCCAACTTTCGCCCCTACTAAAAAGGGTATAAGGGCCACAATCCCTTATTGATTGGAAAGGTAGATTTTTTTTTTGTATTTTATATCCTAAGTGTTTTGTTTGAAGTTCGTGTTTGTGCCGTTCTTTGTTATCCGTGTTGACTCTCAAAATATTGACAGTGGATCAACACGTATAGAGGGACCTGTTTGCTGTATCAAATATACGAACATTGGAAACAGCAAGGAATCATCAAGAAATAACTTCACACAGTGGCACTGTCATACCAAGATTTTGATTGCTAGAATAAAGTGGTTCGACCTTAAAACATCAGACTCAATATAAAAAGCAACCAATCAAATTGTTGGAGGTCGAATGTCAGTCGCCCCGTCAAAATATTTACGTCCCGCCCCTCTTACATAATTGGCAGAAGGTTTGGCTGCTAATGTTATGATTGATGGAGTCTGTTCTTTTGCACGTATCTTCAAAGTGCAAAAAATAACCAATAGGCATCATTCCACGTGATAAATGTGATAAATCGACCACTGTAAATGGTAGTCCATGATCAGGCTATATACCTAAATGTTGTATAACTTACCAAAGAACAGTCAGATTCTCGATTACTGCCAATGAAGATTTTCAATTACTTCCGTTGGTATCGTTCACAAATAGTCAATGTGGGAAATTCATGGTGTATCATGGTGTTCACATCGCTGCACCGTGCGCCGACGCAGCCGCGCGGCGTATCTAAAGCTCAATTGCACAATTAGTGTTGCCTCCATTGTGCTTCCGGATTCCCTCGGGATTGCTCTCAGCTCTCAAGTCAAACATACATTTTCCTCACCGACACTACACTTATTATATTCTATAAACGTCGCCATCATAGCTGTTCATGCTCATAATACACGATGACGATAAATTCCTGTCGTAAAATTTTACACAACGCGATTAATAATCGCCGCGAATTGATAGCGGTCAAGTATAAAATGGACGTTTCCGCAAGTAATGCGCAAACACGTCCGTACCGCGATTTATATGCTCTACGGCGGCGGTATCACCTTGAGTTATTAACCAAGGATATAGGCATCAACACCCGGCAATTAAAACATAATCCAGAACCTTCCGGGAAACCGAGCGCGAGATCCGCAGACACCTCCCGCTGCTCGTCAATCCTGCCGCAATCGCCGCGAAAATAACCACTCTTTAATAATCATATACCATTTTTACGGCCCATATTTTGCAAGTTTTATAATAAATGCAGCATATCATTCAAAACTTCTAATATTCATAAATCAAAACTCTGAAGAAAAAACCAATTTATTGCTGCATATATTAACGATCTTCATCAAGCCAAGAGATTTCACACTATTTCAGCGACTTCTAATGGCTATATGTTAACCCATAATAACCCTATGATAAGTCATAGGATTATTATTACGAATATAAAGTAACATATTGCGACTCTCCGTGTGAAAGCGGAAAAATGGTGGCTTTGAATGTATCTGTTCAAATCGGTACTTGGAACCATTTTATGGAACCAAACCTGCGCACAAACACATTCTTGACGTGTAATAAATCATGCGCATTGAGCAGTAAACCTATGAAAAACACCCGTGAAAAGAACATTGTATCATGCAAATCCTTGACCTCGGATATTCTATTCAGATGTCATTATTATTCCTGACTCGTATCGCCATTAAGAGGATACAACTTTGAAAGCCTACAAGGAAAGTATTCGCGTACAAAACCTAAGCGGTCATAAATAATACGAGGCGAGCGGAGTCAGCTAATGAATTACGAGTGCGAGGCTCATAATAGCGGGTCGCGCGCGGCGCTAAATGCTGCGCACGCGGTCGCCGCCGCCCGCCGCGGGCAATGTACGCACCGCCGCGCCCGCGCAGCCTGCGACCGCACCACGCAACCAACCCTCAGCTTACCTTCGTCGACCGCCACAGCTAACAAAGAACGCCGATCTCGTGCGAATAGTTCACGCTCTGCCTCTTGCATCATTGTAACAGACGGATGGGCCGGAGTCAACGACACCCGTCGTCGAGTCATCGCTGTCATCATTCAACTTGAACTGTCTTCCAAACGTAGCTGTGCACAGCCGTAATGAATCATTATGAGTATTACGATGCACGTTCCGAGTTGATACTGATATAAAGCGATAAGCTGAACAACGCGAACTGGAAGAGCAGAATGTATAGGAGGCTGCGATGCGCCAAGGCCGCCCAGTCGTTGCTATTATGTAAATAATGCACTCCTATGTCGTGCACTCTGTGGCACTCGCTTACCGACTACGACTGCTCATCATAGCAATCCCTTCACATACCACAAACGCTCATTATTTTCATGTTTGCATGTATTTAAAAAAAGCGTATAATATTGTAGGTACAGAAAAAGAGTACAACACGCTACGGGACTCTACATTATGTATCATTTAAAAATACAAGCAATCACCTCGGAAATAGAGACCTTAATTACAGCACTCTTAATGTATGCAGTCAGTGCTACATCTGAATTGATAGAACACGTATTAATTGCATACTGGTCTAGTACTTTAGATAAAACAGGCGAGAAGGTAAAGATAGTCTCGAGCAAATTGGAACACTTAACTGATGGAAATAATGAGTCACCGTGTAGTGAACACGACCTGTCACTTTACTAACGGTATTGCAATTTAATAATTTAATGCGTCCTCGCAACTTACAGACACGTACTTTTTTATTCAGCCTGAAACTTATTTTGTGAATGAAAAAGCATAGGAAATCCAGATCCGTGAAGACGTTAATGAAAGAATCAATAAACTAGGATTTATTCTTGTAACTGAGTTTGTTTTTAAACACAAGCATAAACAGATTATAATTATCTATTGAAATAAATGAACCCCTGAACTGAAGTATGCATAATCGAATGACAACCCAGCTCGTATCATAAAATGAAAATTGATTTGAATTCCCAATGCTATTCTTGGTCGTTACTTCCTACAAAGAAATAACTAGTTTGATACACGAGTTGGTTGTTTTATTTGCGAATATCAGCAACAGTCGTGAGGCACGTCAAACTGATCACACTCGCGACTACTAAATCAATAGGAGCGGATCGGCGCGGAAGCGTTGAGTGGTGCCCTCAGCCCTGGTGAGGTGCTGCCCCATGTGGGCTTATCAAGTTCATCACTGTCGCCGCGCAGACACGATCCACACGTGGAAGGGTTATACCCATTGCATCCAAATGTTACACAAAATTCAACCAACATGAGCTGTTCATGCATAACTTCGTTATCTAAAAACCTTGGCAATTTGGAATTCACATGCTTAAACGCTACCAGTTTAAGCACCTATGGTGGACACTTAAAACATTTTTGGCCTTAATCAGAGCTGTGAAAATAATAAATACCCTCGCAGGAGTGCTTCTTGGCTAATGGTGACTGCATTCCGACAGTGAGGATTGTCGCCGGAGAAAAGTGGCGTGTCATTGAACCGTCCTGTGGTAAATTGCTCCGCTTCCGCCAACACCCGGCAAATAAAATCAATTATTGTGACACCGTTACTCCAGTCACCTAACTTGCGACCTGTAGACTAGCAACAAAGAACCCTATACCATTGGAAAGTCATCCGCATGAAGATATAACAAAGGTAGCACCATAAATATACCTACCCACATTCTCTACATCTAATGGATGTACCTGTCATTCCTGGTAACTGATTCAGCAAGGCTATAAATACAAGCTAGCCACGTGTGTTAATTCCATAGAACGCTATTTAATAAAGATAACCACGTCATGTTATTGTCGCGGTGGCACCGGATAAGCGCTGCGACCGGCCGATTGTCTCGCGACTATCGTAAATAACTCGCGCTGTGTCCGGTGTCGACCACGAATACAGAGTTGCCGACGACGGCTGGCGAATCCTGGCGTCGCCGCCGAGCCCTCCGCGTCCCCTAACGCGGACCACTCCGCCTCGCCTTCCTTTCTAACGTTACAAGCGAACAAACGTCGCGTCCTTCGATCGACATGCGCCTGGCGAGAACCCGTGGTTGCGTGTCCTCTCGGTGCGCTCACAGGAAACAGCCTCCGCGCTAGGAATACGGATGAGCGTGACGTGTGCCATGGGCCCGCCGACTTAACTAAACTGAACTCTAGTATCCGCCGGTATCTACCGACGTTAAATTATTACTGTCTCTAGGTGTCCATTTACAAAGCGTAAAGTATCCCTATTTATCGACGACATGCAATTTGAGCAATATAACGACGATCTCGGGCCAAGGACTGGAATTGGCCGTCGGCTATGAATTCCTGCTGAGGCAGAAACAATGGACATATGTTATAAATAGGTGGAATAAATATAAAATGGTAGTGTTTATTTGGTCTATTTACCGGCTGAACGATATGCGAAGGGTGCATAGAGGGCGGGCAGGGATCGAGCGAGCCCGAAGTATTGCCGAGGTCCGATAGCATCGGTGCGCAGCGCGCTATAAATAGATGAGCTGGCGGACCCTTGAACCAGCCGCGGTCGTCACTGCGCGCCTCGAAGGGTTACTGCTTAATAACGTTGGTAATACACACAAGTATTGTAACAACACGGGCGCCCAGAACAGAGCTAATTAAATGTAAGTCGCTACATATTTGATAGCACCGTATTTCAAGAATTGCACGACATCGGGATCGGAGACTTAACATTACTTAACGATAAACGAATTGACGTTGATTTAGTAAAATTGGTACTGCTCTATAAATTTTTTGTTGTTCGTGCAAAATGAAGCCTTTTAAATGGTCGAGGCAGCAAAATAACTTAGTTAGAGGTAATTAAGTGCTGGCATGCGACATCCCTGTTCGTTGCTCCGGTACCGCAACAATCCACCATAAAACACGGCAGACGGGGTGCAGCTTCTCGCTTGTTCGCTTTCATTCGCGCATGCGGACGACGCTTATTTTTTTCCCTGATTAGAGTAAAAGATGCGCAACCGGTCGCGGAGCGAAGGCCGCAGCCAGAGACGGGCGTGAGTCGCGCTGCGCCTGCGCCGCGCCTCGCGCCGCCTCCGCGCCCGCTAATGATGCGCCTCCACTGAACCACTCCTAATTGGACGAACGCCCGACCGCTCCAGGAAAAAATATCCACCAACCATGCGCACAGCACAGAATAATCAGAATTGCAAAACATCTCCACTTTGAATCATACGAATTATTAAATTCCAGCTAAATTAACGTAACGTGCAATATACAAACGTAATATCAGAGGATAATTATAAAACTGTGTCCTTATGGGGAACCGTTTTCTTAATACTTTGTACACACTCTTCGCATGTTATCACTTATCAAGATATGTGAGGTATGAATACAAAATGATTCAGTTCTGGGAACTATAAAGTTTCCGAGTTACATCACAGGGACACTTTAATGACATAATAATGTTTGTCAATGTCAATAGTAATGTTTTATAAACACCATTACAGTTACTCGTATTCTTTTCTTGGTGTACCTTGGCGAATGCGATTATGTCAGAGGCACGTACTCTATAAGAATTGCCCTTTAATAACGGTAGAACTATAGTGAACAGTCGTAGATTACAGACGTACTAAGTCTACCTAGCTGTAAGTAATGATACAATTGACGTTTGTTATTTTTCATTTAGCAGCAGCGGGATCCCTGTGATTCTATGAAAAGAAAGTAAAGATATACTGCCGAGCAGATATTAAAATCAATTTCTATGCGTTCATTGGTATTAATTCGAAACTAGTTTTGCCTGCGGCTTATCGCGCGATAGATAAATTTTATCTATCACATAGTTAAGCAATGTCTAGCCTCCACTGAAAGTTGTTTTTCAGAGATATAATTCGCACACAAGTTACCCCTGAATTTTAGTTATCCTTAGTAATAGAATAACACAGAACTGGCTTGCCTTTTTAATTAATACTGATATGTATAAAAAGAAAAAGAACCTGTATGGACATCTGAATCCAACGCGAGATGTAAATTTTTAACCCCTAGCGCAAAAGGAAAAGGTTGATAGCTTGGACGGTTGTTTGTACCAGTCGGTATAGCGACGAGTATATCTGTTAATCTGTGCCTTCGAAGCTCTACATACATAGTACCTACATGTGTGAACCGATCATGATGCTGTTCTTTGATATAGACTCGTAGAATGTAAAACGATTTTCGTCCCTTGATTCTTGGAAGAACACCTTATCAAAAACAACATCAGAGCACGTAGTGTCCTGAAATATGTGACTCTCTTTCATCATAAAATGTCCATCATTAAACCCCTTTAAAACTTTTGGGTGTCAAATTACCGACATGAGTCCTCTATTTTAATCAGATGAACGCGGGAAACTATTCTAGCAGAAACAAAAGATTGCTCTAGGCATTACGAATCAGCCAGCCTGCTACGTCTCCCAGAACACCTCATTATTTAGGGGTTACGGTAAAAGCCTATATTCAGCACTGAACATGTACGGTCTGAGAAATCATGGGGTAAATTTAAGCACGCTTGTGACTTGAGCCTGTGTGGTGGACTCCTGTTAAGGAACCAAGTTTTATTCACTGGAACCTTGCGTCGGGTTACTCGTGATCTAGCGGAGATTTCGCATCGCATTCAAGGCACAGAAAAAATGTTTACGATCTGTCTTCAAGCTAAACTCAACTGACAGTTGCTTGTAATTTTTTTTAAAGTTAAGTTGCTAACCCGACCATGTTTATATATTTATGATACAGCAGTATTCGTAAAATCAAACTTAAATCAACTGAAATCGAAACATCGCAACAATGAGATTTGCGCTAAATATACACAACACAGCTTTTTACACAAAAAGTTTTCTAGGCATGACACCCAGATTGTACAATAAAATACCGGAGCCTATTCGAGGAAAACACGTTTAAAAAAAACATTTTAAAAATATTTAAATAATTTCTTAACTCAAAAGGCATATTATTCCATTAATGAATACCTAGAAAATAATGCAAGAAATGTGGATAAATATGTGCGGTAATAATTAGTTGTTTAATATGTGATTATGTTTGTCAGTTGAAAATATATTTAAAATTGAATAGTAATAATTACATAAGAAATATTATTATGTTTCTAACATTTTAAATGTTCTAAACAAATTTTGTATGCAATATTGTTAAGTTTGATAGAGGATAGTTAACTCTGTTAGCGCTCCATTTAATTTTTAACAAAAAATTTAATATTTAATTGCAACTTCGCATACTTTTTCGTAATTTCCCTACTTGATATTTGTACGCCGTTAACGGCAAAACATAGAGATCTCTATACCTATTCTATTTCGAACATCTATTTTTACACCTATGTTATACAAATAAAACCTTTGACTTTGATATTTTACGGAGCATAATTTCGATGTTTAAATTGATTACATCATAGCTCTGAACTGGTAATATCGAGTAATAAACATTTTTAGCTCTCCGGAAATTCCCGTTCCTGGACTTCGTTGCTGGACTTTTCATCGTCATCAACAGTCTCATTACAGTGTTTGTCAACCCACTACAGAACTTGCCCTATACCCTTTAGGTAATTCTATTTTGCACAAATCTTATCCGGACCTACCAACATAAACTAAGTAATCTGTCGACCCATTGGTATTCCTTCGCTCCGTGTGAGTGACGCGCTCTGTGCCACCATTCAGTCAGGGACAGGACCATAAATATAATGACTAAATCCCTCACACAGGAAGTCTTAGTCTTTATTATGCGTGCTTTTCCAAGTGTATGAATAGCATAAAATGAACAAGTGCCAGCCAATAACGCATTCACTGGAACCGTCGCTCGTTGTCACGAGAAATATTTTTTGACAGCATTGCAGTGCGGAGGCGCGTGCTCTCAGCTGCACGGGCGCACCTGACTACATGTCACTACGAATTCCTACGTGGTCACCCATTTCATTTCATTTAATAGCTTGTCATATTAAACTGTCTCCGTAAAGTTTTCTTTGTCTAGTAGAAGATCCTTATAAGAGCCAGAATCGATTATTATTTTATATACCCGGCGTTTATAGTTTTCCTTGCGTTCGTGTCCCGCATCTAATGAGAATAACCGCTACGATTGAAGCATTTGTATGAAGTTGTAAAATAAACTGATTCGCCGCGGCCTCATGTCTGTTCGTGAAGTGTCGACGCCTGACTCTCGACCCACGGTCGTGTCATTTTAATTCAATGGACATGTCCCGCCGTGTTATCGGCGCTAACTTGTCGCTCATAAGATTTCCTGGTTATCTCGTCCTGTAAATTGTCATTTCTTATTGCAGCCATCGATGCGGCTTGACTAATGAAGATTTAAATCGACGGTGGTGTAAACCGAGTCCCGTTTTACATCCTTCTATTTATCATACTAAGGTGAGATAACGTTACAGGCAAATAGATATATAATTTCCTGAATGAAATACATATTTAATATACTACCTTGTCGAAAGGTAGCATCGAATGCATTTGCGGGTGTTATCTTGGGTTCGATCCCCAGGTGGGCAAAGTGTAGATTTTATAGTAGATGAGACGTTAGATTATTTGTTGGAAAATTGTCTCGCTTTATTGAAAGCTTTATAATATGGTTCTACCTACTATCATGGTAGCGTGGTAGCGAAAATCTATCTAAATAATCTTAAAGATGTAACAGCTGTGCAGCCAGTGTATGTAAATGAATTAACTTCTGCTAATATTTCAGGGCCTAATAGAGTACCTTGTTCGTGTCTGGAAGAAGCCGCCGTTGGTGTACTGTGACTATCACGGGCACTCGCGGAAGAAGAACGTGTTCTTCTATGGCTGCGCTGGCGCAGAGAGCTGGTGCAGCAACGACCGGATAGTTCCAGATGAACCAGTCAAATATTTAGTAAGCTCGCAAGGACATATTTCGGCCAATAAATTAATTATTGTTATAAACATACCTATTTATAAATCTCAGCGAATAATCTAACAACTTTTTAAATGCCTTTCAAAAGTAGGTATGCACAGGTATCCAAAAGTGAACGATCAAAATTAGACCCGAAGAAATATTTTTGAAAGACCTTTGACACTCCGTTAAAAATGTGTAACAGATCGTAAAATCTAACCGAAAATGTTTCTATCATTAACACCTGAAAGTCAAAGTCATACAAGCAATTGGATCCTCAAAGATATTGTCATAGACAGCGGAGTTGGAAAACGGGTAAACGGCGTGAGTGGGTACAGTAATAAGATTGTTAGATGTTATCAGTGCAGCTACTGTGCTTCCTGATAATATCATCTAGTTGACTTTAACGACATTTAAGGAAAATGTCGACCTCGTTCGTACAGACTTCCTGCAGACAAAATTACATGAAGTTGTATGTTTTTGGCTGCCTCCTTGAGTCGTTAGTCTAGAGGTCGCAAACGCAACGGCTGAGCGAGGGGACCGACCTGGGGGACCTGAATTTCTTAGTAGCAACCCGATTCTAGCCTTGTGCATGCCTGAACTATACGCCTATACCTACTCCTTCGGGTAATAATGGCGAAAGGTTATGTTATGTTTGCGCTGCTCAGATGCTGCCAGCGCTAATGCATCGGCTGTCGCCTGCATTCGCGCTCGGTTCCTGTTCCTTCAGAGTGGAACGGGAACGGGAGAGCACCGCCAGGGTCACCGTGTGGAGACACCTGGGCGTCACCAGGTCGTACACAATGGAAGCATCCTTCTGTGGATTTGACAGAGGCCCTTTCAAGGTTTGTGGAATCATCAATCACGGTGGCATCTTGCCATATTTTCTGTTAAACTTATGTGAAGTAGAGTCAGCACAAGAATCCTAATGATAAGATCTTTAGGGTTCTTGTGCTCTTTAGTGTTTATTTTTAAACTTAAATGATCGATTTTCAGATAATATTTCGATAGACTTGCCCTCAAACGGTCTCACCATAAAAACAACGATTATTCTGAAGCAATATAATAATGATACTCATTCTATCACACTTATACTCCAATTAGAAATGACAGATCTTCAGATTAATGATAACGATACTTAGCTACCCGCCATGTGGGCTAATACATCTAGCGGTGTCCATCCCATACTCGATACCAGATCCCCCTGATAAGGCTTCAGTCGCTACAAATCTTCCATCTACTTTATGTGGGAAGACAGCTATACGTACGTTGTTTTATTAATGAATCATCCTTGCGAGGGCTCGGTGTGATTGCGAACGTTTCCTCGCGATATGCTGATCGTAAATTGTTTTAATTAAGTATAGCTTGTGGAATTAATGTGGGTAGCAGACGAATTAGTACCAAGCAGGTCATGCTTTTATGGTAGTCGTGGTACAATCTTGTCACTTGATGTAAATGTTTAATTAACTTATGTATTTTTCGCTTCATTTTCGCTGTCCACGTTTAAAAAATGTAGAGCCTTCTAGTTTGATAAAAGATACTGTCAATCCAGAGAAACATGTTTTAAAGTTAGCTCGTAAATACGATATAAAGGCAACCACATTAAGGAATAATAATCCCATCAATGAATACATAATCAGGGATGCAGCATGTCCTATGACTCAACAGAATCGGTCATATTCCATTTGCAAATTCGTGACACGAAGTAGGTATCTATAGTACATTTCGTACACATGTATAAATAATACCGGTCAAAATATTGCTATTTATAGTGTTTTAAGACGTCTTGGTTGCCGTGCCGGTTAGAGATTAGACTCTTTGCTGTATACCTTGAATCTAGATAGGTACACTTACGCTATCTGTGAAGAAATGTTACATATACAGCCCTGCGGATCCTCTGATGTCAATAAAAAATTTCTGCCATTTTGTCATCTAAAAGTCAACGGCTATCCCGCGACATGGACGTGTGCAGCTAACAGTCCTAACGAAGTAACGACGAAACCATGATTGAAACACAGTTGGGCAAATGACGGAAAGGATGAATGATGTACCAGGACCAACCCACTCGGGCAAAACGATTCGAATATCAAAGTTGTGTAAAATAACTTTCATCGTCCCCAGGGCTTCCACTTAAACACTCATCACCTCCAGAGCGTGGGCAGCGACTTCTGCGAAGCCCTCAACGGCCTCAACGACTCAGCCACCAATGTAGATATACAACTCACCAAGGATCTGAACGGGTAAGTGGACAACTTGAGACCATCCATCATTCACTTTACTTACAAAGTAGAAAATATCCACCCATATAAGTAAACTGGTGTTTACAAGCGGTTTGCCAATAATTTTACACCAGTAAGGCCTAAACCACACTGGCCTTTACTTTATTTATCGACGCCACAGAGTTAACCACAAGTGCTTTGCTTGTCTACGAATTTAACCGCCTTAAATCTTGTCGAGGAAGAAAATACAGATTCTGCATTTGCGGTTCCGATTTTGATAACCACATAAGTTTTATAGATTTTTCTTGAACATTGTCTATCTAAAGACCATTCTAGACACAGTGCATTTATCATACTTACCTACAAATTCTAATCATACTACACTCACAACATATTGACGAATAAATATTTGTTTGACAGAAATATCGTAGAGATCAATTTAATCGGTGCAGAAAAAGACAGGCAAGTTACAAACACAACGGAAAAACTAACCAAAAGTTTGATTCCATAAAAACACTTCTTTCAATCATTCGGTGTTACTTTGTCTTGTCAGTCATTGAATCATCATAATCTACACTAAAACATACGCCACTAAAAATAACAAAAACTGTTTTAATATTCACAAAATCCTACTTCGACTTCATATCCCATCAAAGAAAATCAGAAAAACAGAAAAAAAAATGAGCTAGCTTCACAGCCAACAACAATTATAATTATTCCAACTAATCGCTCGATGGCTAATTTGCTAGAATAATCAAGAAAGAGGTTTTACTTAATCATCTCCATGTTCAGAATGCCATCGATATTATTACCTATCAAGAATATCCCTACGTATTGCATGAACGCATTATTTAAGCTTGTTTACACAAGCTCAAGGTACGAGAACAAGATACACAAACTCGTATACGCGAAGCGATAATAATCACATACGAGTTTCGCAACTATCTACCTGCTTTATGTTAGTCATAAGTATCCCTTACGAACTAAAGAATGTACGAAATTATGGTTTGTATGCTAAAAAGGGCTAGGGTTAACTATGGCTAATGTCCGTAATCATGCGCAGGTTTAACACACTAATTTAGGACTGACCGATTCATGTTTCGAAGTTTTTTTTTTTGGGACAGGAAACTGACGAAATCCTTTCTTCGAAATGTCTTCGATCATTATAAGTGCACCAAGTTCCATTTTTGCAGACTACAAACTTTAATCCTATCGTGCTTGAAAATCTTGAATGTGTAACGTCTTTTTTACAGTTAGTTAATCTTTTTATTTTTGTGTACAGTGAGATTGAAGTGGACAGCGAGGGTGGCTCTGGTTCAGACAGCGTTTTGAAGACAGACTCTGATGAGGACTTCGACTAAATTCGATTTAATATTATAACCTTAGGCTAAGTGCTTGCTACGAAAATAATAAAGCCAGGTGCGGTCTGTGTCACGAGCTAGTGTTAAATTAACGATAGGTTTACTCACCGATTGCCGGCTAAGTGTTCGTGACGCCCAGATCTACTTGTGTGTCTAAAAAGAGTAATAGTTACAAAATTAGGAGTTCATAAACAAATCAATGGTTTACTAAACGTGGTTTTTTATGTTCTTTAGTGAAGTCCCTGTATTTCTAGAACGAATAGGCGGTAGCTATTTTAGAAGTTGACCTATTTTGTTATGAATTTACATGATATTTGTTTTGTGATTTTAGTGTTGCCCTAACTTATATTATGTACAAAAATTATCCGTGTATCGTAAGGCCGTGATCACATATTGTCGAGTTTGGTTTGATGTGATATACGTTAAATTTTAAGTGGCTTGTGATCTCAATTACAAATAAATTATGAAATCACTTTATGGAGTTTGTTTTTTTATGACTCCTACTTCTTTCCGCCCATCAAGTGTGTGGATGTGGAACTACGTCGCAAACTATGCTCTATCTCCTATCCTGCCGTCGGAGTCCCAAAACATGCAGTCAAAGTGACCTTTGAGCTGCCCCGACGACGCCGTGGTGAAATGCGCGAAGCTTTGCGCCAAACAAGATCTAAAATACAATCGTACTAACAACACGAAGAAGATCGTAAAGGGTAGTTTAAAAATAAAAAAAAACGTGCATAAAAATTCCAAAACTATATTGTCATCATTAACAATAAATTACAATTTATTTATACTAAAATTAAATAAATAATTTGCACTGGTACACATTAATACTTCCATTCACTGTACTGGTGAGGTTACCAGTAAAATTAATGAAAATGTTGCAATTTTACAGAAAATATACATTCGACGAATTCTATACAAATTGATACAATAATAATAAAACGTATGATTGCTAATGTGATAATAATAGTTTATAAAAATTAACAAATAATAAATTCTGGTTAGACAAGACTTCGGTTACAACATTTATAAATATTAACAAAAGACTGGTATAAAACGATGTTATAAAAATTATAATAATTATTTTATTTTCTTAAAATAATTGTAGTGCACGAAGCTTAGTTTTGTTCTAGGATCACACATAATTTATCAACCTAACCTAAAATTAGGGGACTAAACAAAAAAAAATATTGTCATTGTTCAAGAAAAGTAAAATTATGTTATTAAATTATGATGACATCAGCCGGTAATTATCTATACAACGTTCGCTTGGCAACGTTATATATGGAAGGGACGGGAGGAGACGAACTCAGGGGCTTTACCATAACTTAGAACCCTTTAAAGTATTACTAAGTGCATCTTTACGTCTGTGTGTTACCCTCTCTCTCTCTAAATGCGAATTTAGGCGTTTTGTTTCACGTCCACTTGACGCACGCGTAAACGTCAAAAATAGCGCTATTTTCGTCAAACCTAAAAAAGCATTGTTTAAATTACAAAATTATGGCCTTGCCGTGCGTCAAATAATAACAAGTGCGTAATCGTTATTATTTGACGTACGTATATTACGTTAACCAACCGTTTGAAACAACCGGCCCTTAATAGTGCTGCTCCACGGCAACGGCTAATTAGACAATGAGCTATACTTTATGGTAAGTCCCCAGAGTTGAAGTGTGTAAAGCAGATACAAAATATCTCCCTCGAAGGGAGTTTATTTTTGGCTACGTCCAAAATATTTTCATATTTTTTAGTGAGAAAGTACCGCGACACAGAAATGTATATTCTGCATCGAAAGGCAACCGTTCTTCATCCCTACTGCGTAATATATGTAAATATATAATATATATATTGATAAATTTTAATGTATACACGATGACATATAGAACTATACAGTTCTAGTTTTAGCTGACCTCGCATTGTATAAGCTTTTCGTACAATGAGAAGTCCGCTTATACTTGAAATATACAGCTTGATATTATGTCGTCGTGCGTACTTACTAAAATAATAAATTCTGGGAATAACAGTTGTACTGACCGAACACTGAATATTGTATGGGCGTTTCTCCATTACTCCAATCCGACCCTGATAATATCCGATTCCGATAATGGTCCGATGTTGACAAACTATGGATTACCACATCGAACGGACAATGATCGGGAGTCTGATCGAAGCAGTGACGAAACTCCCAAGACTTTTGGGTTCGTTTGGTATAGGCGACGCGACCTAAGAAGAATTACTGTTGGTTGACAGTCAGCTTTGCGAAACCAGCGCTGTATTTTGTAAAACCCGTGTCGAGTTGACAGTAGATAAAAGAGAGAAAGAGTTACGATGACCAGCAATAGAAGATATTTTATTCAAAAGTCACCTTGCTAATGTTAGCCGCCCCAGAAAATTACAAATGCAAAATTGAACTCGGGTATTGTAGAATTTCATAACATCTTCATTCTCACATATAATTATTATAATATAACAGCTAAGTTAACCAGGTGGTTACATTTCGTGCTTTCAAACTTAACCTAAATTAATTAACATACATTTATGAGCAAAATTAGTAAAGAATGTCTTTTTTCATACAAAGAGACATATGTAATTGATTAGGAAATAATTGCAATAAAGTGTCTACTTAGGTCACATTACATTCTTATATTACAGAATGGTCTTTATACTGGGTTAAATTAAATTAGCTAGCCTGACTTCACAGACGTGATGGGTATCTATAATATCGATATCTAAACACGATCAACCAAAACATACTGATATTCTAAACTCGATATTTTGAATTCGGGAGTCCCTACTCCCGAATTTAAAATATTTAACAAACTAAATTTCACTCAGTATATCTAACAAACGTTGGATAGACTGAGTGAAAGATGATATGGCTAGAAAGGGGCTGATTTCAGAGATCACGACTAATAGAGACATAAGTATGGAAAAGAAAACACAATGCGCCGATCCCAAATACATTAGGATAAGGGCAAGAAAATTACGATGATGTTGATATTTCAAATTACTGCGGTCGTTGACCCTGTAGTTACTTGACGTACGAGTTTAAAAAATGTTTTCGTTTTTGTTTTAACGTTTAAAGATATCGATACTCATCACGTTTATGAAGTTCCGCCAGACAATTCAATTTAACCCTGTATATTTTTTTAAATATAATTTAAAACTAACATCCAATAACATCAGGCTCCCACAATTTTTGGGTATGGTTATTCAGACACACATAATTATATAAAAATCATATGTAATTTCAATTGACGTAGAATTAACTTAAATGGAAGGGAGCGTTCGGCCGGCGACCAATCACGTTAGCGTAAACACAGTTACACATTAAATATTATTTACAAAAGAGTCTCGCCAATCGTCTACATAATCGTTTGTTCACTCAAACCGATGGGACGTGGAACACATTGTTTCTCCCTGAACACTTCGGTGTCAATCTTCGGACCCCCGACCACGCTGACCGAAGGTACCGATAGACACAGCATGAGTTTGATCAGCTATTTACATTGGTATGTAAAAGATACTTGACTTATTATATTTTGTTCAGCGGAGCACGCACACGTCGTGTACGCACAAGTACGTACGTAAACACATCAGCGGTTACGTACGCGGGCGGCGACACGGCCCTAACTGTCTGAAGGTTTTTTGTAACTGTTGACTTTCGCAGCAAATTATATTTGTGATGCTTTTAGACATGTGTTTTAGAAATATTTAAAAGGCTGGATAACGAACCCCACGTAGAGTGCTAGAAGGATATTTTGGCGCCTCAATTACATTAACGGGGGTGGGGGGGGGGGGTTGACAGTAAACATTTGTGAAATTGTGTCACAGAAACAAACAAAACAAGCCGGCGACGTTAGTTCCGATTTCGGCTACGTGCCAAAATATTTTTGTAGCGTTGCATGTGTGCGTGCACCGAGCAACGACTGTAGGAAGACAAGTATCTGTACAGCACCTGCGGTCACTGCATCGCTAGCTCCGCCTGCCCCACCGCGTCACTGCGCCGGCGCGGGCGGCGACATGGCGGCGGGCGCGCGCGGACGCGGCGGCTGGCGACGCTGGCGCGCGAGGAACGAGTGGCCCGCCGACAGCAGCGTGAAGCGCGTGTCCACGGCGTCGCGGTGGCAGCGCGCGCCCAGCTGGTACCACGCCGACGTCAGCAGGCGCTGTTCGTTGGCGCCGGCGCGCGCGCTGTCCTCTGTGCCGCCGCTCCATCTGTACGAGTGGTGGTATTTTAGGACATTGTTCGTTGATAAGACCGGCACCGTTCCACCTCACAATACAGTCACAGTCGAGCTACTCAGATAAAGTACCCACTATCCCGTTCCGTCATAGAAATTGCCGATACGAGTAAATGGGCTGATAAGCGTTTGTACGCCGTCGAATCGCATATGAAACGCGATACAATGCACCATACGGTACCCGTTTTGACGTGCACTGGCCGCCGCCTACCAGCAGCCTAGAAATGCCGCGTCTCCGGACCTGCACGTCACGTTCCGTGCTTTGCATGTGTCTGATCGGTCCAGATATGAACCGAAATAATTATACACCCAAATTTTTATCAAAAACAGTGAAATACTACTGAATTATTAGTGTTTGTGTGCGAGTACTTGGCCTAAACGTCGACGCCGTGAACAAAGACACTCGTTAGTAACGAGTTATTGCTTCGTTAAAGTACATGAGCTTTAAAGTTCAGATCCTTAGGTTTAGAGTACGATTGGTCGAGTGGTGGCCGGGGACTCTTTTTGTCAAACGAGCTGTGCACGACGCGGTCCCAGTTCGGATCCTGCGAACTGCAAAAATTTTAGAAACTTGTGAATATTTGCAAATTTACTATTTCTTCTCTATTGAACCAAATATTAAAAGTTTGAGTTCAAGAAAATGCTCCGTTCACATGATAACAAGTTTCATTCGGATACTGACCTACACAAAGCTTCTGGAACAAGCAGTGATTCGAGTAGGCCGACGCGCAAACCCAAACGTAAGCAACCGGATTCGGAATGGTCGAAGGCAATTAATACATTGGCAATGTAATAGGGGTTAAAGTATGAAATTGCCGATTTATTGTAATAGATACTTCGAATTGACATAGAACCTTCATGGTTTGAGATTTTTGAGTGAAACTCTTTTCACATGGTAACTATGAAGTTCTTCTTTTAAAAAATGTGCAATATTCGATTATCGACTTTCAGTTGTTTTTTTTATTCAGCTTAGACAAGAAAGATGGATACTTCGAAAATTCGAGTTATTTTTTAATACGAGTTCCGACGCGGAACTAACGCTGCACAAACAGCTCGCAATATTAATGTTGCGTTTTGAGGGGGGACTGCTAATAAGCGCACGCGCGATTTTGGTTTAAACGCTTTCGTGATGGAAACTTTGATTTGAAGAACGAGCCCAGTGGAAGACCGCCCAAACAGGTGAATAACAATGAATTGAAAGAGATGGTGGAAGCCGATCTGAGCCAAACTACCCAGGAATTAGCGGCATGGTTTAACGTTACCTTACCAACAATATTGACTCATTTACGTCAAATCAATAAAATAAAAAAATATGAGAAATGGGTGCCTCATGATTTGACTGATCTGCAGAAAGAAACGCGTGTTGAAACTTGTGTTGCCTTGTTGAATCGATACAGAAATGAAGGAATATTGGATCGAATTGTGACATGCGATGAAAAGTGGATTCTATACGATAACCGTAAGCGAAAAATGCAATGGCTGGCTCCAGGTCAAACGCCGCAACAGTGTCCTAAAGCAAAGCTTACCAATAAAAAGGTTATGGTAACTGTTTGGTGGTCTCAGCATGGTGTTATTCACTATAGCTTTCTCCGATCTGGTCAAGCAATAACGGCAGATGTCTACTGTCCCGAACTCCGAACAATGATAACAAAACTAGCAGTGAAACAGCCCCGACTCATGAATCGATCTTCACCATTATTGCTCTATGATAACGCGAGACCTCATACAGCACGAGAAACCGTTTTAACTCTACAGGAACTGCAATTAGAAACCATTCGTCACCCTCCGTATTCGCTAGACCTGGCTCCAACGGACTACCATTTTTTTTGTGATTTGGACAATTTTCTACGTGATAAAAAGTTTTCTTCTCAGGAGGCAGTACAAAATGCTTTCACACTGTCGAATCTAGATCACGAGAGTTCTATCGCAAAGGCATAAATGGCCTTCCTATTACATGGCAGCAATGTATAGATAATAATGGTAATTAATTTGATTAAATAAATATGTTAAATATAAAAAAAAAATAATTTCAAATTTTCAGTACAAATCGGCAATTTCATACTTTAACCCCTAATATTAATGCTATTGGATGGTAGCATTAATAAGATACATACATATGTGACAGCGTAACTTCTATTAAAGACGAACTATTAACAATAACGCAGAGCGCAATGGAAATAAAAATGACATTCAATCATTGCGTGGCGAGCAATGTATTATAAAACAAAATGTTTCTCAACTAGAGACTAAATATAATGATCTTACGCAAGAGATGAAGGACTCGATTCAATTTTCTGGTGATGAACAGTCTGATATTTTGAAAAAAGTTCATCAGTTTAGTAAACACATTCATGAGCACACTGAATCTAAACATGTGATATCACAACTTGTTGCTAAAATTGACTCCCTAGAACAGAGCGCTCGAAACAGCAACATCGAAATTTGTAACATCCCCGAGAGGCGTAATGAAGACCAGCATCCTAATTGCGTAACACACGATCAATCAGAATCGGTTTCATTTTGACAGTTCAACAACATTCATTGCGTTATTTACGTGTTGAGCAGACTTTATGAAGATAAACTTTTTCGAACTTATGAAGCAATGGATTAGCAATATCCTTCAAAATGATTCAGATTGAGATTGATTGTGTGTTTCGCAATTAGGGTGCTGGTTACACTTATGATCAATATTGGTTTCGCCATAAGTTGCAATTTAAAATAGAGCGACATTATGTCAATACACCGGGTTCCACATATCCACCGAGATAATGATAAACCCAAGAATATTATTGTGAAACTGACCTCACACATATTACGGGATAACATTCTAAGCGCTCAACGTTTATATAAGGGGCTCAATACCGAAACACTGGGATTATCGGGTACGTCTTTTCCTATTTATTGGTACGAACTTCTGACTTTAAAGGACAAGAAGTTATTTCGTGAGTGTCGCGATGCAGCAAAAGCGAATAATTACCGGTTCTTATGGTCAAGCACGGAACCATCCTCGTTCGTCAGAAAGAAGGAGCAAAATCATTCGCAATTAGATCTCCAGATGACATTACTAAGATCAAGCCCGGCCAGTCAACCCCCATTACCGAGATCGCAGAATGAGCGTATCCGCGTAAAAATCATCACTCTGTATATATTTTTTTGTAGTTTTTAGCGTTTTAAGGAGTGTAATGTTATCCCTGTGTTGTATATATGCATGATGCAATCAAAAGATATCTAAATAGGTTATTCCCTCTCGCTGGTCATTTAGTCTATTGGTTGTGGAGTGAGGCCTTTGTTTGTGTTTCTATTCAGAAAATTATAATCAGCTGCTTAGAGTGCAATTTTTTAATTCTGTCTTCATAATTTCTACTCAACTGTTGCTTTATTGTGGCCTCAGGTATATGTTAGTTTGTATGTTTTTAATGTTTCTTCGTTTCTTAGATGTTAGCTATGTCAACTGTCTCACTGCTTGGTATTGGAGATTTTTGTTAGTATCTAGGTTTTTCTTACAGAATTGTTTCCTTGCATGTAACTCTGTCTTGCTGCATTCGGTCAAATTAAAATATTGTGCTCTTTTGTTGTTTATTAATGAAACATATAATGCTGGCTTGATATCTTATTGTAAAATAAACTATTTCAATGGCAGATAATTTGGTTATTTAATATCAAAATTGTCGAGGGATCCGCACTAAACTGCACATTTTCTACATGAACGATAGAGACCGCACGGCTATGAATAAAAAAGATGGAGGTGGCATTCTGGTTGCTGTATTGAGGGGATTGCGCTCTGTAAGAATGCATCCTCGGTTTGCTCTAGAAGCTGACTTGGAGGACGTCCTCCTTAGATATCCCAGCTCGACTAGAGGGAAGAACCAAATTATCGGGGCGGCTTACATACCACCTAAAACCACGGAATCCATTTATGTTCAATATTTTGATCTCCTACAACCTTTACTTGACACTAACGTAGAGCAGTTTTATCTCTTGGGCGATTACAACTTACCTGGTATTGACTGGATTCCCTATAATAATAATGGATCGGCATCGGGGCTAGTTTGTAGTGGTAATTCTTCGATTAGTGGACATCTTAGTGTATTTATGTCTTTCCTTAATGCTCATCAGTACAACGGTATCAAGAATCCGACTGGGAAATTATTAGACCTGGCCATCAGTAACAATGAATGCTCTGTTTTCCACCCCACGGACTAGCTATTGCCACTTGACAATCACCACCCTCCATTCTGTTTATTAATACCGTTTGAGCCCCCCATACAAAAATGATTCGGAAGTCTTTGAAAAAGTTCAACTATTATAAAGCTAATTACGAGCAGATAAATGAGGAATTAAGTAAAATTAATTGGAATGAGCACATTGGGTTGGAAACCTCCGTAGATGTGGCAGTAAATAAGTTTTATAATATATTTTTTAGCATAATTAAATGTAACGTTCCATTCGTCAGTTCTAAATCCTCGAAGTTTCCGTTTTGGTTTTCACCATCGCTGATACATATTTACAAAAACAAGTTAAAAGCCTGGGTTAAATGGAAGGTGTATCACAATATCTCTGATTATGAACAGTTCTCACTATACAGATCTAGATTCCACATTGAATGCAATTCCTGCTATATAAAATACATGGAATCTATTGAGGACGGCATTCGCAGTAACGTTAAATACTTCTGGACGTACATTGCCAATCGGAAATCTTATTCTGTTATACCTTCTGACATGAAATACAAAGACCAAAGTACCAATGACCCCGAAGAAATGTGTAAGTTTTTTTCGAATTTCTTTAATTCAGTTTATGAACAATCCTTCATGAGAGGTATTTCTTCGAGTGGGGATCTGATCGCAATTCCCTCATCAGTTAGATAGAGCTAAGCACGAATGAGATACTGAGGGCACTTAATTCTTTAGACTCAACTAAGGGTCCACGCCCAGACGGTCTTCCAGTCGTGTTTCTCAAAGCTACCGCTAAACATATTTGCACTCCTATACATTTTTTGTTTAATAAATTACTGGTACATGGAATTTTCCCCGAGATTTGGAAGAGTGCGAACATAACACCAATATATAAATCGGGCTCTAAGCAGGATGTTGAGAACTATCGTCCTATATCCATTATGTCAGCCCTGCCGAAGCTTTTTGAGAGATTAGTCCACGATAAAGTATATCCTGTTCTTCATCACAGTCTAATTCAACAACAACACGTACTTGTAAAGAATAGATCGGCTACCACAAATTTAGTGGCATTTGTGGATTATTTGTTCAATAATATGGATTCTCGTGCTCAAGTGGATGCCATTTACACTGACTTTCGAAAGGCGTTCGACAAGGTTGATCATGAGATGCTACTGGATAAAATTTCATTTAACGGTATACGTGGTGATTTACTCCGATGGTTCTCTACATATGTCACGAATAGAACTCAAAGGGTCGTAGTTAACGGTTTCAGATCTGCTACAACTATTAGTGTAACTTCCGGTGTACCTCAGGGTTCGATTCTGGGACCACTTTTATTTATCTTATTTATAAACGACATTGACACTTGTTTTAGAAATTCTAAAGTCTTGCTCTATGCTGACGATCTAAAAATTTATAGGCCCATCAAAAGTTTGCAAGACAGCACATTATTACAGGAAGATCTGGATCGCTTCAGTGAATATTGCAAATATAATAAATTGCAACTGGGTCTGTCTAAATGTTGTTGTATCAGTTTCACGAAAAATAAGAATGTTTTCAAGCACCCATATTCTTTGGATAATACTTCACTATCAAGGGTGTCCCTTATTCGTGATCTTGGTATTCTCCTTGACGAAAAACTTCACCTTGATGCCCATATTGACAAAGTTGTAAATAATGCCTATCGATTGTACGGTTTTGTGATGAGATCTGCGATGGAGTTTGTGCGCCCCTCTACCTATTTATATTTGTACAAGTCTCTGATCAGATCACAGCTCGAATACGCAGTGCCAATGTGGAATCCCTTTTACAGTAAGTATTCAGAACGTATTGAGAAGGTTTAAAGAAAAATTTTAAAAGCCACGCATTTATTATCTTATGATTATTTGCTTAAGAAGTATAAATTACTTGACCTTAAATCAAGACGCACTCTCCTAGAGACGGTATTTTTGTTTGATTTGTGTAGCATATGATATGTATATAGCATATGTAGTATATGACTGTATTGATATCCGTAATAAAATAAGTTACATAGTTCCTAGAACGACAGTAAGTCGGCCGCTGTTTGCAGTTACCTCTTGTCGGAGTAACGCAGGTATGCGGGCACCCCTGCGGCAACTTACTAATAATTACAACGCACAATTCCATCATATCGATGTTTGCTCTTTCTGCTAGTAGTTTCAAAAATATTGTACTCAAAACACTTGGTCAATAGTCATTTTAATATTGATTAAGATTTGCATGCCTTCTGAGTTTTTGCTTTGTTTGCTAAATTTACTTTTGTTTTACTATTTAACACAA
This sequence comes from Apamea epomidion, assembly GCA_947507525.1. Taxonomy (NCBI): domain Eukaryota; kingdom Metazoa; phylum Arthropoda; class Insecta; order Lepidoptera; family Noctuidae; genus Apamea; species Apamea epomidion. The sequence goes on from OX382225.1 coordinate 9,846,878, forward strand.
GAAATGTTTTCGTAACTTGTATGTTGAATTGTTGTAGTTTGTAGGTTTTATTTTAAATAGCATGCTTTGTAAAGATTATTATTTTTTTAGTGTATTCCGTGGAAAATGTTGTTGGTTACAAATTTGGGCGTATCTTTTTGTATTTCTACCTATAGAATGTAATGTGTCACTGTTTGTTTTCCCAAATAAATTAAAAAAAATAAAAAAACTCACTCATTTCTATTACTAGCTGCGGGCGCGATCTCGGGTCGAGATGGACCGGCCACTGTACCCGCTGCGCGAGAGTAACCCAGCGTTATGTCTGACAGGGATGGTTGAGCTGCAAATATAAAAAGCGTAAATCGATTAGTTTTTTATAAGGCATGAAAATAATAATGCTTCTATGGTAAACAGAACCATTAGCTCAATTTTCAAGCTATCTAAACCGCAAAAATGTGGTTTAGTTTCAAAATTTTAGTTTAGTAGAGTGGTTTTGCTTTGCACTACAGGCTAGATAGATAATTTCGAAATACGAAAATTCTACTAGTTTAGCCAGGATTCCAGGAATCAATCCAGATCGTATTTTAGAAAAAAAAAACACCAACCTGTTAATTGTACCCCGGCCACAATCATGTTGCTGATAAAATTTAATTGAATGGATATAATGTAGATCGAAGTATGCATACCAGAAGCTCTAGGGTCCAGCGACTTAATGACGTCCTTAGCCTTTTCGAGACACTTCTTGTACTTGTCCTCAGTGGCGAGTAGTTCTGCGTCCCTCGCCGCGATTGCTTCCTGTAGCTTAGTGGCGCGCCGCCGTTCTTCTGCTAAGGCCGCTTGTAACTCTTCTACTTGCAAAGCTAGGTAGATATAAGTAAGTTCAGTGAGTTTTGTAAATAAAAGCTAAAACAATAAATAATCGCTAATTTTTTTTAAGTATGTTTAGTAAAAATAAAGGGATGTTTCGTAAAGATTTTAGAGAAAATTGTGACTACTGTAAACAACACTCTAATTGCGTAACACACTTTCGATGACTATCGAATATTTTTGAAGGAAATAGCTAATCCATTGCTTCATGTATCTGAAAAATTCGTCTGCTCAATAACCTATGAATGTTGTTGACAAAATGAAAGGCATTACCACTGTAAATATGTAACGCAATTACACCGTTGTATAATGTAGATAACTTGAAAACGGAGATATAGTTTGACCGAAACTGCTGTACCGCGCCTTAGAAATGTGCGGCGAGGCGGGGGGCGGGACGCCGTGAGCGATGACGAATGCGCGGCCTGCACTGCCCCCCCGTGAGCCGCGCACATACCGAAGGCGCGGTACAGCGGTTTTGGTCAAACTATAATAAATCCACGATACCTATTATATTTATTTATTTATTTTTATAGGGAAAAAAAAGTGTCTTAAACATATGACTTAACAAATATACTACCCACTTTATTCATTTATTAATAACCAACTTATATTAACAGTTTGCACCACATATACAAGTTATCAGTGAATATTAGTAATTACACATGTCATACAATCATAAAATTAGGTTAAATCACATAATAGAACTTGATCGAATTAAATGAAATGAAACAAAATTGGTCAAAATAAAATAAAATTAGACCAAATTAGATAGAATTAGGATAAATTGGAATAGAATTACTACTAACAAGAAACTGTTTTATTTAATTTATTTACTCCAAGGAGGTTGTACTGGGAGTGGCAATGGACTCGTATCGAGGTACTGTCCCTAACGCCGCCCTATATTTTGCTTCGACGATAAAATCATAATCCTGCCCTTGCCCCAAGTTACCTGGGGTCAGCGCAATGTGTCGCCAAGAAAATTAATGTCACAATAACTTTATGACAAAAACCAAACATGAACAGTAAAGGTTTTATAATAAGATTACTTACACTTCCTCTGGCTATCCTCTATAGCGGACGCTAGTCGTGGATGCGGCGCTTCGAGCGTGGCTTCCAACTGCATGATACGTTGGTTCGCTTCCCGGTTGATCGCTCGCTGCTTCTCTAGCCGCGCCACGTAATCTTCTAAGAGAGCCTGAATGAGTGATAGTTCTTGTAAATGATGTTGAGTTAAATATACAGACGGGCATCCACCTATAGTTATGTTGGGATCCACCAAATATGCTGTTAAAGCCCATGTTTCCGAAAAAAAACTATAATTAATTAATTATTATTTGGCCTTGTCATTTAACGCTAAATAAATGAGACAGAACGTAAGACGGAAGTGAAGACGCAGTTAGCGCGTGTTTTGCAGGGTGACCTTATGCGGCGGATAACGTAACGTGAAATGTAACACACGCTGAAACAAATTCGCCTAGTTGTTATTTTATATTCCGATTTGGCTCCTTTGTTACATTACATGTTACATTTCATCAATCTGTACCCGGTATATTGCTGTATATAGTCTATCTGATTGGTGCTGACAGTCTGAACAGTTAATGCCCAACTGATGCAAAGTCTTCCGCGTAGCCTTCCATATTTCCCTTCTGTGTTGCCGTTTCTGAACGATCCGACATAACGCTTCCAAGTCTTGGACTTATTTTAACAGTAAATATTATTTTAATATCTCAGGCTAAATTTTCTAAAAATGTCGTAACCGTCCGGGGATTGCAGGCTTTATGTTGTGCTGTGTGGGTTATTCTAGCAATCATTTTGTAACAGACATAACCAAAACGAGCCAGCGATACATTTTTGGCCTAGAAACCTACCTGTACAGATGCCTGGTCCGCCTGCGCTCCTTGGTTCTGTCGTAGCAGCTTATTTTCGTGCTCCAGTCGAATTAACTGCTCCTTCAGATCATTAGGAATTAGCTCCCGGGACACGTTGTCTTCATTGGCACCTAGAATTTAAATAGTATGTGTTAAATACGTGTATAATAATTACCGTGTAACGATAGGGCAGACTTATTGCAAAGGCTGTTTTGTATCGGCTATGGCCAGCGGTGGACTGCACTATCTATACTAGTCTATTTTTATGTTACTCTCTACATCCCATCTACGCAAGCGTCCACAGATCCAAGAAAGTGTCTTATAGGGTACTAATGCCGAAAATGCGGTCAAAGTTTTATTATATTGAGCCCGAGATGGCAGTCATAAAATGATAAGTTACCGGCAGTGATGGTGGAGCATCGTAGTTCGTCCACGGTGTCCCGCAGCGTGTCACGCTCGTGTAACAGCGCGTCACGTTCGCGTTGCACGGACGCTGCGCGACTGCTCAGCTTCTTATTCTCTATTTCCAGCTTATCTGCTTTCGTTATCTCGCCGTCTAATTTCTCGTTGAGGTCCATAACCTGGAATATATCGTAACATCACGATTAAGACGTTTTAAAAGTATATTTAGTCACGGCGCTTGGGTTGTGTCATCGCTCCTTTTATAGCAGACCATATCTTTTACAATAGTCTTTAATAATAACTCTATCTATCCACAAACAGTAGGCCTATAAAAACCCTAACGATACTTAGAACTTTTTTATATTACATATACATATCCAAATGGCGTCGTTAAAAATGACACGACAATTACTTTTTTTATCATTCCCCTAGTGGAATTTGTAGATGTCCGTAGGTGTGTCCGTGGCACCACAGCGAGCTCTATCACAATACCAGCGCTGCGGTATTTTTTTTTTTTAATAGGAGCCTTTTTGGCCTCGCAGAGGTCCTTTTTTATTTTTAATGTTAATTTTGCTAGTTTTAAATGCTCCTTTTTTACTGTTTGTATTTCCTGTGTCCCTGATATAATATTTATCTCACTTTCTTTCTTCTTATGAATTGTTAAAGTCATAACCGTTCCATTGCAAAAAAGGGACGGCGCTATACGTTATGTATAGCTCCATCTTTTTCTTGCACTGGAACAATGATTACCTACACGTCATATTACAACCTCGGTAGTAATCGATTCACCTGTTTCTTATAAATATCAAGCTGCGCTCGTATCGCGTTGGCTTTAGCAGCCGCCTGCTCATGTTCGATGGCTCGCTGAACATGTTCGGTGTTGGCTCTCTCCAGCAACTTGACTTGCCGCCTTAGATCCACGTGTTCTTCCATCCTCTTCTTATATGACGCCACTGTGGCTTCTAAAGCAGCCGCCTTCGCTGCCGTTTCTCGTAACGCGTCTAGTTCGTCTTTTAAAGCTATGTTTTCGGATGCTGCCATCTGGAATGAAGTAATAGTAATTATTAACATCTTGCTTGGAGCATCGATTGCTGACTAACATGGAGATACGAGACCGTTTAGGCTTATGGCAAGCGTAGACGCATTGGTCAACGGCTCACAATGCTGGGACTGCCTAAAAAATATGTATCTTTCACCGCTCAGTGGTGACCAACAGATGGTGGGAAACTTTACAACAAGAGGAAAACTCTAACAGTTGAATAACGTGTCTGCTCTGTAGACACCGGTACTGAGGGAACGAATGAGGACGCCATTTTCTTTATTTTTGTTCTATATTCAAAATACTTGTAGTGCCCGTGTGTTTTATGGGAGGCGAACACAAAGAGGGCGGTATTATTTTTCAGACGTTTAGGACTTCATAACAGTACAAAATAAATAAAAAGATAAGCTATTCCTCTAAAGCAATAGCCCTCCTTTCGTTTCTGCCAATCTCAACGGTTTCGCGTCGCATTTTCAACAAATTACATAACAAATCAACATTTTAAGGCTCAGTTTATGTAACAGCGACGCGTGCCTATTCTACAACGTCACGCTGCATGACCATTAGCATGAATTTAATAACTAATTATATTATTTAATTAAAGGCTCATTATCAGTGTAACTCACGATAGTTAGTTAGCCAAAGGCTACGCTAATGATGCTAATTTGTGAGAAGCCGACTGGCATCTGGTGCAATTATTTAGAAGTATCAAACCTCCTCCTGATGTCACTCGGAAAGCTGCCACGCTTAAATGGAATTGGGCTGGACACATCTGCCGTATGTCAGTAACGGCCAATAAAAAATCGAACCTCCATTAAGTTGAAAAGTTGTTAAGTGTCGTTTAAACGTCAAAATGTATGGTTGAAGGGTCGCTAATCAATACTTTAGGCAACGTTTATGAATAAAGGGGAAAGTTACTCCGACAACTATTATCAAGGGAATTCGGATCACAACCAGCACCTCATAAATCAATTGGCACTACTTCTTGAGTGGTACTATGATTTCCTTTTTACGTAAGTCATAAATAATACAGTTAACACGTGTAATTAACACGCACTATTACCCCAAGCACCAAGGTCTTCAGCAGTGCAAACATTCTTCACATTTTCAATACTTAGGTAATTTATTGATCTTGTTTAATAGTGACTGAGAATGTGGTGTTGGTATAAAAGGTATAACAGCTAAGGTTATATCGGAACTCTCCACATGAAGCGTACAAGAAGCAAGTATTGCTTTAATCGGGATAAAATGAATAATGGACTGTTTGAAATAAACGTAGTATATTGCTGTTCATGTTAAAAATTGTCCGGATAAACAATAATGAATTTAATATTGGGAGACTGTCGTCGTTCGTCCGCCGAAGGGACCGTAGAAGCGAGAGGTCGAGTCGTGTCGCTGTCACGCCGTGTCTTGTGTTGATCACGTCGTTGGGTTAGCGATGATATCGATCTTTTTCAAAATGCGACAATGTATAATTCTCAACTCAAATCTCAAATTAACTTTACTATTGGCTGTATATCATTAAAACACTCCCTAGACACGATTTCTTCTACATAATCAGAGAGTAACAAACCTGCAGCTCCTCATTCCTAAGCTTCAACAACGCCAACTCCCGCTCCAGCGCATCAGCTCTTGCATGTTGATCATCACGTTGCAGCTCAACCTTGTCCAATTCATCCTTCAACACATCGAGTTGCGCGCGCATTGTGGTATAGCGCAAAGTGCCCGCATGCGCAGGCCCAAGGGATGCGCCCGCGTCATCTAATTCCGCATCTGCCGACTCTACCGCGGCTTCCCGCGCCGCTGTCAATCGAGCCACCTCACTCAACAACGTCATCTTCTCTTCTCGGAGAATTTTCACCTGGAATTTTGATGATTCGATTATAAAATGATAATTTTCGATTAGACATGGTAGGGTTTGAGGAGACGAGTATGAATGATCGAGGGTCGAGTCTGCTAAACGTATGTTTTGAAGCCATGCATCTAATTTGGTCATCGGCATTAATATTTAACAATAAGAAATTAAATGACTGGACGTGACATTAATTTAAAATGCAGCTGTTATGTTTTTCGGTTTTTGTGTATGATGTCATAAGTGCTAAGTTATGAAATCCTTACGATTAAAAGTATAAAAGGCAACGTCTCTCTATCTCTCTATCACTCTGTCTATCCGTTAATGCGCGTATAACTCAATAATAACTCAATCGGATTAAGTATGTTTTTTTTTAATTCACAGATATTTTTTCTGGACAAGATTTTGAATAAATTTATTAAGATCGCAAGCGGAGCCAGAGTCACAGTTACTGTATTATATTTGGTTCATAACTAAACACGGCGGGCAAACACTTATCAATGGTATACACCGTAAATAAGGTATCAAGTAGTAAAAAGGGGACACTATATTTAAGTTCAAAACTCGTATCGCTCACAGATGTCACGTCTTACATTGTAAAACCTTAATCCACGATCCGTCCTTACAGCACCGAAATGATGCGCGATTAACAAATAGAAATCGCGGAGAAAACAGAAATCACAACAACGTTAATAATAAAGTTTCACGTTAAGTGTAACAATATTATGAATCATCAAATTACAAATAAACAAACTCAAATGCGCGAAATAAATTACAGTTTCATAACGCTCAAGCTATGTGTAAAACGGGTCGTAAACCAACATAATTACGGTAGTTAAATAATAATATAAGTAAACAAACCTGCGTGTCGAGTTCATGGCACCTCTGCGCGAGGGCTTCTCTCATGTCCGCATCGGACAGCTGAGGCGGCGGCGCGTCCAAGTGCACACTGCCACGATTCACACCCAGCGTTAACGTCTGCAGTTCCTAACACAAAATAATAACATTCTAAACAAACCACTCGTATAGTTTCACACTACTTTTACTTTCAGGCAAACATCAACACCGCTGGAGCCAGCGGCGCCACATTCTGCAACTGACAGACAGGTAAACTATTGTCTTATCCACCACCAACAATATCGTGATCCAAGGACATTAAAAACGAGCGTAACTAAAATTGAATTTCTTTGCCGCTTCAAGTAACGAGCATGCAACTTTGAAAAAGTGAAGCAACAACGTATGCTTACTAAACTCTTGCGACGATGTATATTACATTATAAGTGCGCTCATATAATAATGTAACACATTATAGTTCAATGCATGAAAAGGCGGTCGACTGAACTAAATTACACATTACATAAGAAAACGTTGGACTAATTGGTTACGGATGGATAAGATGATAAAGTGTTTAACGTTTATTTTATTAGTCTTAATGAGGGGAATCGGTGCTTTTCACCTTTTTTGTAGCAACCCAATGTTGTAAATCAATCTTGCTGGTATGGATTTTGAATTAACGGCTCACTGGGCCTAGAAAGTAAAGATATAGATCATCTATACTTTCTAGACACAACAATTATTTAAAAACTTTGTACTTAGTGATGTATATTTTAATTATTGACCTAGAGAAATAAATAGCATGAAGTTACGTTAGCAAGAAATAAATATGGCATTCAAAAACCACTCACGTGGGAGTAATTGTATTCGCGAAGTAATTGTGATCGTATAATTAGATTGCAAATTTGAGTACAAGGTCAACTGTAATGTACATTAACGTTATCCTGAACTTTATAGTTGAACCACTAAAATGGGTATATATTTAATGCGTACAAAGAATATTTTAAGCAATAGCAATACTGACAGTTATTTTACTTACATAAAGGTGTGTTGCCAGACATAAAAAATATAAATAAAATAAATGAAAGCAGTACACTTTTGAACAGATTTACTTTTAGGGTGTGGTGGTAGTAAATATAATTAGACTAAACAACTCTTAAAAACCCAAAACGAACTTCATACGAAATGTATAGTCTTTTTTTATCTGTGTCATCTTTTAAATAGACACCGATAGGCGACACCGATACCAAAGCCAGAATATTTTGGTACCGCCTTTTCTTCTAAGGTCTCGTGTGTGTCTCATCCAATGGCATGATGCTAAATAGAGCGTACTCCATGGTTCGCATGCGCTACTTGGTTCTACATGTAAACCACATTAGATGAATGGAAATTAAAAGTATTTCTTGAATCTGGCGCAGGTTCTAAGACTGAAGTAAATACTGTATTTGTCTCCCTGTTTATTTATATTAATTTTCTACAAATTCTATGCTAATTAAAGATTTAAAGAATTTAAGACACAGATAACAAATTTTATAAACATCTAGAGACTTACTGAAAAAGCTTGCTGTTACAAAGCTATCTGTTGCTACTGTTATAACATTAATACAACTAGAAAACTTTAAAGATATACTAGTATTCTAATCCTAAAAGCTGTGGAAAGGAAACGCAACCTGGAATTATAGAGCTCGGCCGAGTTTTCTAACATATATAACGGTAACTTTCCCAGGTACACAATTTCTACAGTCCCTAAGGAATTATAATAAGTTTGTCATCTGAATACATATGAGTGACTTTATATCGTACCTGTATCGCTTGCATTATAGATCTCTGACAAGACAGCTCCATTTCCATTATTCTTGTGATGTACTCCTCTTTTTTTACACAATTGACTGCACAACCTATTTCCAAAAAGTGTTGGTTTAGATATGGTATTTCAAAAATCAAATTAATTTTTCTCTGGTCTTGAAAAATAGAAAACGGAAGTGAATAACGTGGTTTACTTTTTATAAACAGAAACGAAGAACGAAAGAAGTGTGCTACACACTTGTTTGAATCGGCTTGATTCGGCAAAGCTGAGCCGCAGTGCTTGAAATACCTGTATTTTTGGGGACCGGAGTAGTACCTGTACTATTGATACCGGTACCAATACCAGACGTGGTACCTATACTATTGGTATTTCTAATCAGTATCGGCACTGCAAAACTATTATCAAACAAATATTTCCATAAGTTAAAGTGAGAAAACAGATATAGTAAGTAAAAAGGGTAAGTAGTTAAAAAGCATTAGAAAAATAACTTCAAGGAAAATAACCATACGAGGTTTCTCGTATAAATATGAGATGTGGTGATTTTGCGCCGGGTACCCGAATTTGGTACCAGTACTTTTTAGGTGGAGTACCGGGCTGGAATCGGTACCTAGGTACCCATTGAGAATGTACATTTTGCCAGTCTAGCTGTGCCGAAACGTGCCAAATCATGCCGACCCGAACAAGTATGTTGCGCCTAATGTCATCTGCCATGTGGCTTAGTTTAGCTTATTTGCCCTTACTCTTTGTAACCTTCCTTAAAAATAGACCCAACATTTCTTTGCCAGAAATTGCTATTTAAATTTTTATTCGAATATGGCATCTACAGGACTGAAGAAAGTTAAAAAATAGGATATGATCTCATTAGAAAAATAAAACTAGCTACTATGTATAAAAATTCTAACCAGGGATTTAAAAAAGAAATAGTTTGTAATATATCTCTGTTCTTCTGACTAAAAACATGCCTACATACTATTTTCAGCCAGCACTAAAATAAACTTACTCAAAACAAGTTGAAGTAGTCGCCCCAAGTCTGAGGCATCGGCAGTCTCAGCTATATTTACTACATCTGGCCTTGAAAACTCTTGTAAACTTAAATTTAAAATATCCTGATGATAATCTGCAACAAGCATTGTTTTATTTTAACAGTAGCAGTGATATATAACCACAGAGCAACAAAGTTTTAATTAGAGCTATTTCACAATAGTATTTATTAATGTTATGACATCACAATAATTTTATTGTCTCTACAGCTGATTATATTTTTAATATTATTGTAGGTATAGTATACAATAGGCTTCGAAACACTACTTAAAATAGAGTAATCAAACAGGAAATTTTTATGTGTTGGTACTGTGTGTGTTTTCATTTATGTTGAATAATGTTACTTTTATGCTAATTTAGAATTGAAGAAGACACATTAAAGTTAATCTATTCAAGATTAAACATAGTTCTTGAATATTTAAACAATGAATTGAAGCATTTGAAACACTTATTTGGGTCTCTGAAAATTTTGCTATGTTACAAATCCTATCTGCATAGCTATTCACAACCATTTGATACGCTTCTGTGCCGAATTGAACATCAAAAAATGTTATCACAAGAGTCCTACGAACCCTATTCAGAAATCCAAAACCGAAAATTTTTGTCACTTTGAATAAAATAAAAAACTTCCATTCTTCTGCTCTTCTGACAGTTATTTGCTGTCAGGGGCAAGACAATTTAGTGATTGAAAATGTGTAATTTTCGACAACCTGTCATATGGTTATGAATAGCTATGCAGAAATAGTATAGGTATGATTTATTTTATCAGAAACTTATCACCATTTTATAATTGATATTGTAGTTTTTACATACCTACAACACCCTCCAATATTTTTTTCAAGTTGCTAACTTTTAATCTCCAGTTGTGTCCGACATCTGTTTTTATCTTCAAGTTCCACCCAGGACTAAAATACTCTGGTGCGATTTGTGTGAGAGCCTCCGCGATCGCCACACCATCCGATAGTTCTGAAAAAAAAGTAAATTAACCGTCAGTGAACCATAACTTTTTTTATTAAACTTTATAGGTTTTTATGTGTCTTTTAGCCACATTTATGTTATGTTCATTTAAATTCAATGCTTTTTAGTAGTTGAACAGCTGAAAATACCTGAATATTTTAAGTATGTAGATAATCTTCAATTTGAATGTATCAACACTCACTTTAAATGGTGACATTGAATGACAAAATGTCTTTCAAAAAATCCAAGGTAGTATTACTTATCACAACCATTAGAACTTTTACTTAATAATAAACTGTTAATGAACACTAATTTGTTTCAAATTCACTAAACTAACTTTTTTTCAATCTTCCTATTTCATTATAGGTTACACTGTGTGTGGGCAGTTTTACAAAGGCACTCCAGACTATCACTGCTCTGTCTACTGATACACATTTCCCAGAAATGTGCACAAGACTGAATGACCATTGTGCACACTAAACTTTAACTATTCGAGACTACAATGGCGAAAATGACTGCGAATTAAGCAATACCGCAAACGAAAGAGTGATGTCCCAATGAAATAAAAACAAAAACTAAGTGACGAAATTATCCACTTACTAGTCGACTCCTAATAGGGATGTGGGCCGGGATTCACCGGATTCTCAGCGTAAATTTTAATCCTAACATAACAAATGCTAGTATAGGCTGCAAAATAAACATTTACCTGATGGATTCCCATGTTTTGCTTTGAGATCTAAAGTCTGCAACCACTTAATCAAATTGTCACACAAAACCGCACCATTTGCCTCCATTCTGGACAAAATAATAATGTCACTCTGTAAACTGACAATATGTGTTCTATTTCTTGATTGCAAACATTATATTACTAGCAAACTAAGGACTGATAAAGCCAAAATTAAATAGAAATAATAAATGTTTTTCGTATCGTAATCCGTAACGCGTGACGTCTGCTTGTGCGTTTACGAAGCAAGTCAATATGTCACTGTCAAAACCAAACTTGAATCATCAGCAATGTCATGCCAATCTGTCAAATTAAATTAAAACTACAAAAATCTGTTGCTTTTCCTTAAATCACTTTATATATCGTACCTATCCCCCTTCATTTTAATGAACTCCGTCCATTCTATTATACGAAACAATTTGGATGTTGATTATCGAAATGCAACTTACTTCTAAAGGTAACATTTATGAAGAATGCTTACAATATAGATGTGCTATAACAGGGCAGGCTGAAATCTAGGTGAAAAACCGAATAATAATAAATATGTTGCTTTTCCTTAAATTTCGTTTAGCTAACGTCAAGTTTCCAAATTGTGACGCAGCTACTGACCAAAACCAGCCGTACCAGCCTGGCGATACAGGATCGAGCGTCGTATCGATGGGGCCAGGGTACTCATCGGTAAACTATACTGCTTCAGGGAGGGCAATACACGACCACGAGTGATGCGCTTTGTAAGACAGGCATTTTCGGGGACTGGAACCAGCCCTCGGGAATACATGTCCAATATCACAGAGCGCATCGACTTCCTGAAGCAGAAAGTTTGTGCATGGATGGGCGAGTCGTATTCGGCGGTATAAGCGGCGGGTTAATCGGTACACGCAGAATCGCATGTTCCAGAGCGATGAGCGGTGGGTATATAGAACTTGGGAGCGACCTGAACAAAACGTGACGGACGTGTGCCGCCCGGATGATGCCACCACGAGTGCATTCTGGCGCAGCATCTGGTCGGTGCCCGTCTGTCACGCTGAGGGTGGCTGGATGCGCGATATCGAGCGAGTGTGTGGAACTATACCAGAGATGGAACCAGTCATAATTACGCCATTAGACGTAGCCAAAGCAGTCCGTCCGTTACCGAATTGGAAATCACCGGGACCGGACGGACTACATAATATTTGGTTAAAATGGCTAATTAGTTCACACTTGCCTGGCATCTCAGTTCCAGTCATCCTTAGAGTCTGGGTCACTACCACAGTTTCTAACAACAGGCGTTACCCACCTGCTCCATAAGTCAGGTAGTCCCGCGGAACCCAAGAATTATAGACCGATCACGTGTTTGTCGACGGTTTATAAACTTCTTACATCCATTTTGAGAGCGAAAATTAACACACACATTGACAGTAACTCGATTATGTCTGACTCTCAAAATGGATGTAGGAATGGGTCCCGCGGTACTAAAGAGCTACTCCTCATAGACATGGCCATTAGCCAACAGGTTCGCCGATCCCGCAAGGATATGTCGACATGCTGGATAGATTATAAGAAGGCCTACGACTCGGTACCTCATACATGGCTCATGAGGGTGCTGGAGTTGTACAAGATAGATGCAACTCTACGCACCTTCCTTGAGTTGTGTATGAGGCAATGGAAGACGGTCCTTCGCTATCCAGGGTGTCGACAGATCCAGGGGAATGATGAGCCTGTATGGATTAAGCGGGGAATATTTCAGGGCGACAGTTTGAGTCCACTTTGGTTCTGCTTAGCCCTGAATCCTCTAAGCACACTGCTGGAGGACTCAGGTCTAGGCTACCGGTTGAAGAGAGGTGGTGAGGTCATATCTCACCTCCTCTACATGGATGATTTGAAACTCTTTGCCCCTAACAAATTGCATCTGATGGAGCTACTGAAGGTAACTGAAACTTTCAGTAGTGCCATCAGGATGGAATTTGGTGTGGACATATGTGCAGTCATGCATGTAAAGGGGGGGAAGATTATGGAATCCGAGGGAATTCCACTTTCGGATTCCATACACCTTAGATCCTCTCCTCATCCGAAAGCTATAAGTATTTGGGTATGTCGGAAGAGTTAGGCATCAACGATGCTGACATGAAGCAATCGTTGAAGGAGCGCTTCTTTTGTCGCCTGGAGAAGGTATTAATTAATCTTCTTTCAGGCGGAAATAAGGTGCGCGCCTTCAATGGTTGGGTCATGCCGGTTTTGATGTACTCTTTTGGCATACTCAAATGGACTCAGACTGAACTCGACGCCCTAGATAGAAGGGTCCGTACACTGCTGACCGCAAACCGGATGCATCACCCACGATCATCGGTGATGAGACTGTATATCCCGCGGAAGTGTGGGGGTCGAGGATTTTTAAATGCGAAAACCCTCCACAACCGCGAGGTGTGCAGTCTCAGGGAATATTTTTTAAAAGCCGAAGTGGGTATGCACCGTGATGTGGTCGCAATGGACAAGGGGCTCACCCCGCTCTCCATGGCGAAAGAGAACTGGCGCAAACCTGTAGTACTTACTACCGATGACCGCAAGAAGGTATGGCAAAGCAAGGAGCTTCACGGGCGCTTCTATCGGGCTCTTCATGAGTCCGGTGTAGATTTCTTAGCGTCCGTATCCTGGCTGCGTTTCAGTGACCTCTTCGGGGAAACTGAAGGTTTTGTCTGTGCAATTATGGACGAAGTTATCTTGACGAATAACTACCGGAGACATATTATGAAGGACGGTACGGCTGACGTGTGTCGGGCATGCCACCGTCCGGGTGAGTCCATCAGACATATTATCTCTGGTTGTTCTCGTCTGGCTAACAGCGAGTACTTGCACAGGCATAACCAAGTAGCCAGGATTATTCACCAGCAACTTGCTTTGAAATATAAACTTGTCGACTCTGAGGTACCGTATTACAAGTATGTGCCCGACCCAGTTCTCGAAAATGACCATGTCACGTTGTACTGGGATCGGTCTATCATCACTGACAGGACTGTTGTCGCCAACAAACCTGATATAGTGGTGATAGATCGATTAGTGCGCCGCGCAATGATTGTTGATGTTACCATTCCTCATGACGGGAACCTCGTGAAAGCTGAGAAAGATAAACAAATCAAATATCTTGACTTAGCACGCGAGGTTGTTGACATGTGGAATGTGAGCTCAACTGTCATTGTGCTGATTGTCGTATCGGCCAATGGCCTGATGGCCGAAAGCCTCGATCAACATCTATCGAGGCTCTCATTAGGCGGTTGGATCAAGGGCCTGATTCAGAAGGCAGTACTCCTCGATACGGCTCGCATTGTGAGGAGGTTTCTATCTCTGGAGCCCTAACCACCGGTAGCTTGGAACCTGCTCCCGACACCGGTGGATCACTATTTTTTTATATTTTTAAATGTTTTTTATTGTTATTTAATCATACCTACTAATATTTAAAAATGTAATAAAATAAGACGACTAAATAAATAAGCGACATAATAATAATACTTTATTGATACTAAATACCTTGTGTTACAATATAGGATTACTTTATGATGAAAATGTTTACATAAATGAGTTTTACGCGATGATCCAAGAACTAACTGGCTCAAGTACCAGCCACTTCATCGAATAGGTACAGTTTCTAGTACTGCCTAAATCAATATTTACCGTACATTATAAATCCCATATGACACCAGATTATGGAGTATGCTAATTATTATTTACTACTGGAAATACGATATAACCTACCATAATATGATTTGAATAGATGGTAGGTGGTTATACTTAGACCATTTAGGTATTACATGAGTAGGTATGGTTTTCTCTATGGCCAGAATCCCTTTTTTTTTTTGGGTGGGAAATCATCTTATGACTTCTCCTGCTCTGGGCGGAGCGGGAGGGCGTGTCAGACTTTTACTGACTAAAACCCACCCGTGTTCCTTGAGTTGCCTGTGCCAGGGACCACGGTATCTCTTTCGAACAACCTGCGGCCCTGTCAGGTGGCCAGAATCCCTTGAAGAAGGACAGCCGGGGAAAATTCACGGAACACCATAATATTTTGGAAAACACTACTCAGGCGGTCATAGGCTCGGCACGCCACAATTGCGGCGATAAGTCCCCTCCATGAGGAATGGCTAGAGAGGTGCCACGGCGCCCTTATGCCTGACGCAGGTCCTCACCGGACACGGTTGTTTCGGGAGGTTCCTGTTCAGGATAAGGTGGGAGGAAACGCCAGGGTGTCACCACTGTGTGGATCGCCCGCAGGACATAGGGTGGAAGTCTGCCCGGCTTGGGCGGAGCACTGACGTGTCCTCGTGGCGGCGATCTCTCGCGTCCGGCCCTGGTCCAGGCCATGGTACGGAGCGAGAGTGCAGGCCGTTACCTCCTTCTGCGAAGCAGTAATGCTCGCAATGGAGGTGGCGGAGTGCGTCAGGGAGAAGCAATTTCTGCGCCCTCACGCTCCTAGTCGCCGCAGGAGACGCCCTGGACGGGAGTCAACAGCCGACTCCCAGACACCGTAGGCGCGGGCTTGCGGGCGGCGAGCAATGGGCAGCTCGCCGCCCAGTAAGGTCCCGGCCCGGGTCGACGGCACGTTGTGTTCCACGCGCGCCTCAAAGAGATGTTAGCACGAACTGACGGGGTCTGCTAGGGCCGATGCCTGCCAGGGCCGCAGGTTGTTCGAAAGAGATACCGTGGCCCCTGGCACAGCCAACTGAAGGAATACGGGTGGGTTTTAGTCAGTAAAAGTCTGACATGCCCTTCCGCTCAGTCCAGAGCGGGAGAGGTAATTTGATGATTTCCCACACAAAAAAAAGGCGGTCATATAGGCTTATAGATTGGGAAGAAATGTTTGAAAATTGTAAGACTGTTGACGACATGGTAAACATTTTTTACAACGTATTGGAAGCCACCATCAAAACTTACGTCCCCTTAATTCGTAGAAAAAATAAAAAGTACCCAGCTTGGTTTAGTGTACGTTGTGATTTGCTTTCTAAAGAATGTTACAAATCCTACTTGGATAAAGTAGAAAAAGCCATAAATATAAATCCAAAATATTTTTGGGCGTATATAAAAAAGAAACGAGCTCGCGAGAGTAACTACCCAGCTGTCATGAGTAACGGATTAACTGAATCGTCTGATGGCACTGAAATCTGCGACTTATTTGCAACAACCGCATACGCAGAGGTTTATAGCCACACCCTCAAGCCGCCAGATAACGTTAACCAAACATATTATACTCAACAAGACATTACTCATGACAGTTTTCCAACCATAGAAGTAGAGGCAATGAGGAAATATTCCAAAAACTTAGTCAGCTGCATACATCCAAAGGTTCAGGTCCCGATGGAATATCTCCAAATTTTATAGTAAATTGTGCGCGAAGTCTTGTGGTTCCATTGACGGCAATATTTAAAAAAAACATTTAGCTCAGGACAGTACCCAAAGGTATGGAAAATTGCAAAGGTGGTGCCGGTGTCTAAGAGTGGTGATAATCGTGTAGTTAGCAATTATAGACCAATTTCCATACTATCCATCTTTGGCAAGGTCTTAGAATCCTTGCTCTGTCCGCGTGAATTCTACTTGACAAGCTTTCCATGTATGGTATCCACGGTTCACTTCTTAATTGGTTCAAAACTTACTTGTGCGATCGAGAGTTTTATGTTGTTGTTAACGGTTTCCGTTCAGCCCGTTACGCAATAGCATCAGGAGTCCCGCAGGGTTCGCATTTGGGTCCTATTTTATACATTATATTCATTAATGATGTCATTACATGCTTCCATAATACGACTCCATTTCTGTTTGCCGATGACATGAAAATTGTAAAGACAGTGACATCCCCGCGGGATACTGTCTTGATGCAACAAGATTTGGATAGACTATCCGATTGGTGTTTGAGTTGCACAAAGTGTGCACATCAAATTTAGCCGGAAATTGCGTAACATACAACATACAATATAAATGAAACTCCGCTAACAGGAAGTCAACTGTATTAAAGATCTGGGTGTCACGTTAGACAGTAAGCTCACATTTGTACCACATGTTGACAGTATTATAAAAAGAGGGTTACGCGCATTGGGATTTATGATCCGTAATAGCAAACTATTCCGAAAATCTGAAACGAAAATATTATTATACTGTACTTTGGTTCGCAGTGTTCTCGAATACTGTAGTACTGCCTGGCGGCCTCATTATGCTGTTCATTGCCTTAGGATAGAGCGAGTGCAAAAAAGATTTTTAAATTACTTAGGATTCTCAGTAGGGAAAAAAATCAAAAGGAAATCATAAAGCTATAAGCTGGCCCTTTTCAAAATGAAGTCCCTTGAGAAACGGAGAGATATCCTGGATCTAAGGTTTATCTACAAGCTCCTCAGGAATAAGACTGACTGCCCTAAACTCCTAAGTAGGTAAAGTCTCTTTTCGAGTCCCATGTAGACTACCACGAAAGCCCATCACTCCTCTACTCTTTTTTTTGGGGGAACTCGCCAGACAGAGAAATGGCGTTCAAAGCCCAGAAACAATGCATAAGGGCAATGTGTGACATACAAAGCACAGAAAGCTGTAAGCCACATTTTCAACAGTTCCAGTTACTAACATTCCCGTGTCTTTATATATATGAAATGGCAATCTTTGTCAAAGCAAATCTACATCTTTATACCCATCTAAGAAGTGCACGACACAAAAATAAAATATGCGTAAGACGTCATAAAAAAGCAGTATTTAATAAAAACATTTTGGGCATGGCACCAAAAGTATACAATAAGTTGCCAAAAAGTATCACAGACCTACACAAAATTAAGCAATTCAAATTATGTTTGCATGAATTCTTAGTTGCAAAATGTTACTATTCAATTAATGATTATTTAAATGAAAGATGAGATTGTACCTGAAATGGCACCACAAATATAATTATTATTGAAATTTTGATCTGACTTGTGTATAATAATTTGACATTAATTTTTTATTTGACATTCTATTAATTAATGTAAATCAATTTAAAATTTATGTACCTAATATATTAATTTGCACACCTCAATAGGTTATAATACAATGTACCTTTTATACCTGTAACACCTTTTTAACATGTATTATGCAAATAAATGATTTGATTTGATTTGATCTAGTTCCACCCTTCCGTCGAACTAGGTCTGGTACTAGTTCCCCTATTCCACGGATGTGTAAATTAGTAAATGAAAACAGTGATCTCAATGATATCTACACAGACACACTAGTAAAATTCATCCGCAATACTATGTATAGTTTAAGCCAATATTCATGCTGACACTTTCGTTTATATTATATTGTACAAAATTGTTGTCCTTAGTAAAATAGAGTAATTGCATGTTGTGTTTACCTGTAATTGGGTGTGCAGTAGAACTAAGATCTATTGTTATGTATTTTCTATGTACATATTATGTAGGTATCGCTATAACATCTGTTGGTAAACAATAATAAATAAATTAAAAAAAAATGCTTATAGACGGACTGCAACAGGTTTGGCCTTCTCCAACAAAAATAATCATCACTCAGCCACAAAATAGGTAATCATCATTCAGCCGGGCGGGTAGATTTGTCTACTGTTTACTGCACACAGACCGGTCCTGTGCTTCTCGCGTCTAACAGATTTACCTAGACCTTCTCATCAACGATTCATCTTTAGGGGGCCAGAAGCTTTCGGCCCCATCAGCCCTACGGGTCTTAAGTTCTACGAGTTATATGCCCCCAATTCTTCAGGCTATCGGTTTATAACAAATTCATCATCATCAAAAGCGGTATTATAGCCGCGGTTGGGCCTTGATCTAGTCGAGTGTATTTTTTCCGACAATGGCCGTTTTGTTAGATGTATAAATATCTCCTTCTTATAACCTAGTAGAAGTTATAAAAGCCTATATACTAACCCAGGCTAGCCATAACCTGTATGCCAAATTTCATCGAAATCCGTTCAGCCGTTAAAATGCATGGGGCTAACTTCGTTAGTACGGTCGACGCACTAACGCTTCAACGTTTGAGTAAGATTGAATGATTTATTATGTACCGTTCTGGCACATTACTCGACGCATCTTTCCGTCAGATGTGCAACCGGCCTAAGGCGTGAAAAGAAACAGACTGACATAGTTACTTACTCGCGTTTATAATATTAATATATTACATAGTATGGGAGTATGGATTGAAAAGAATAATAAAATAAAAATCAGTAGACAGTGAAACATCATTTTGTATTAAAAATAATGAGTTGGTAACTTAAAAATTATGTCATCTGGCATCACAGCCGTAAGTTTTTTTAAGCGGTTTATAATGCAAGCTATTTGCCTATCTTACCGATCACTAAACGTTAAAACTTAAAACTAATTGTTGGTAGGTTGGTACAAGTATAATAAAACCTCGGATACACTAGGGGACATTTTGTCCCGCAACACTCAATCTACGTGTCGCTGCAAAGTGCCCTTTTTTTTTTGAAGATGGGAAATCATCAAATGACCCCTCCCGCTCTGGGTGGAGCAGAAGGGAGTGTCGCTTCGGGCGGCTTTGGGCACCTGAGAGCTGCCTCGGCAGTCGTAAGCACACCTAAGGACGCCGTAGCTGATTTTGGGTAGCCTCAGAATAGTTCGGGCGGCAGAAACATCGCAGAGCAGTCGTAACGTTACGTGAAAACATTTGTGCGTGTGTATTTATAATGGTGGATTGGGACTTAGTTCTCATTGTTCATCTTGCTGAAGAAGAGAAACTTGACCACCCGAGCTACCCGAAGACCGCCTCGGCGTCCTTAGCCATGCTTACGGCTGCCGAGGCCGCCCGAAGTCGCCCGACGCAGCTCTCAGGCGCCCGAAGCCGCCCGAAGCCGGCGTAAAGCGCTCGAGCTGTACCGAGCCGCACCGATGCCCACCGATAGTGGCCGCTGGGCCTTACTGACTAAAACCCACCCGTGTTCCTTCCTTAGCTCTTTATGTACCAGGGCAGCGGTAACCCTTTCGGACGATCCCGCTACCCCGGCAGGTTTCGGACGATCCCGCTACCGCTGCAAAGTGTCCTGCAACAAGTTTCGCAACATTTTACGTGACGCGGGACATGTTGCTTGCTCCCACCCCGAAAGCGAATGGCTCGGATACACTAGGGGACATTTTGTCTCGCAACATGACGAGCAACACTCAATCTACGTGTCGCTGCAACGTTGCGAATTGTCTCGCAACAAGTTCCGCAACATTTTACGTGACACGGAACATGTGGCTTGCTCCCGCTCCGAGAGCGAGCGCAGGCGTCCCGCGTCAGTGTCGCGTCATTTGTAGGCCTGCAAAATGTTCCGCGACATTCTCTCGGGACATTCACGTAGTTGTCGAGCGCCATGTTCCGCAACATGTCGCTCCATCTGTCCCCTTGTGTATTCGAGGCTGAACGCACACGTCCCGCGTCAGTGTCGCGCCATTTGTAGGCCTGCAAAATATTCCCCGACATTCACTCGGGACATTCACGTAGTTGTTGGGCGCCATGTTCCGCAACATGTCGCTCCATTTGTCCCCTAATGTATTCGAGGGTTTAGTCTTCATAATATGTTATTGGTACATTGACGGGTCCAGCGGATTCCTGCGACTTTGTCGCCTGTCGGTTTTATTAAACGGGCAGGGGGCAGGCGACAGGTGACAATCCGACGAACATTTTCTAGGTATAGTAAACATCACCTGTCGTAAAAAAGTCAGTTATTTCGTTCCGTTTATCCACTCCAAAAAATCCACCTTAAGAAGAAAACGGAAATGTCCGAGAATGCACGAAACGCATGTCCCTAAGCATACAAATTCCATTTATACTATTAGGTCTCGGGTGGATTCTCGGACATGCGTTTCCGCGTTGATACGCGGAAACGCATGTCCGAGAATCCACCCGAGACCGTTATTCCGTTTATCCACCATAAGGTGATCCTTATGGTGGATAAACGGAATAACCCAAAATGATAGAATTCATCATCGTCATTTTCGCAAGTCATTTTTTTAATAATGTCATTGTAAAATATATGAAATAGGGCCCAGGTCGTCGGGACAACTTGTGGCCTACCTAGGCTGCGCCTTCCGGTACGCGCTCGCCACTATATTTCATAACTTATGTCTAGTTTCTTAACCTATTTATTCTAAATCTATTTGCTCATAACACTCATCAGTAACACGCGGCAAATCACATCCCATGTATTTGTTTTCTTTGATTGCGTGATTTATGACTTTTCTCCATAACGGGTCAGTCCTTAGCAAATGTGGGTCACATAACAATATTACAGCTACTTGAGCTCGAGTTAAGGCTACATTTAACCGCTTTGAACTTCTGACAAATCCTAAGAAATGTTTTTGATCGTCAGCCACTAGGGCCTCAGTTGACCGCACTGTTGATATGATCACGATAGGTCGTTCTTGACCTTGGAACTCTTCGACGGTGCCGATTTTTGGACGCTCCAAGTTCATGTTGTCGAATAGACGCCGTAGATGTTTTATCTGTAAAAATGAAGCATGTGAATACAAGTTCGTTATCGATGGTAGTATGACAAGTAAGTAGTGTTGTGATTGGAACTAGACTGAATTTAATTGAACTAAACTAAATTGAGCCCCCTTTCACAGAGGCATGTGTCTCCAGCAGGGGGAACATTTGATTATGCATTATGCAAACTGGATTGGACAAGGCAAGAATTTAACCAAACAGCATTTTGGGATTTCATATACAGTTGGAAAGCGCATCTGAAGGCCAATTCTCGTAATTAAAAACGTAAAACGTACAAACTCTAGTCGCAGTCTCATATCGGCGACAAACAAATGTCCAAAACTTATCAAAAATGTAGGGAAATTACAGATATTTTTGACAGATCGAGACTGAGATCAGACTGTGAACGTTCTTAAAATAACGAGATTTGCCCGTCTGATTAGTTTAGTTCAATGATATTTATTCATAGCAGGATATTACCTGTGCTAGATAAGGTGTAATGATACCAATTTCATCAGGTGTTACATTTCTCCTATACAGTTTACACACAGTCAAAGCAACCATAGAAGCTTCTTCAGGATTATACCAAGAAGGACTGTCCACTGCTCTCGCATTATTGCCTTTAACGCCATACACAAATATCCCACCAGTTTTAACATCGTCACTCATTTCAAATATCTCAGAAATGACGTCAAGAATTTTCTGTATAAATGGCGTTTTTCGTTCTATTTTAGCAACTAAAGATGCATCATAAAACATTTCACTGGGCAATGTTAGCACCTCTTGCAAAGACCTGTAGTTATCAGTTAACTGCGTAACCAACTTATTATTAAAACCATTTTCGAATGCAGCAAAGTCTTTTTGGTATGGGAATGTTTCAAGCATTCTTGACAGATACGATATATCCATTCCGTACTCGAGGCAATATTTCGATATAACAACCGGCCCAAGCTGCATTGGGTCACCAGCTACAATAATTTGACCACTTTCTTTATTAACGAATGTCATAGGGATCATTATCTCTGGTTCTATTGCCTGTCCAGCTTCATCTACTATTATGTGTGTATAGTGCCCTTTAGGAAGGTCAATCTGCGCTAATGACCCGAGGCAGTGACATGTCCCGATAGTAACTCGATATCTTCCAACATAGGATGCTGATACATTCACATTAATGCCACCTTGAACGGCATGAGTCGGTCTTGATGTATTTTCTCTAGCTATGTTTAATGTTGCGCAATAAGGTTTTATTACGTCTGAAATGTTTTCAGAGTCAACCAAATAGTTTGCAATGAGTCTTATTATAGAACTTGAAAACAGTTGCCTGTATTGTAATAGTCTTTCTGTTATTAAATTGGCTGCACTGTTTGACGGAGTTGCTACTAAAATCCTGCTGTCGGGTAGAAGCGTGAGTATTTGCAACAAGGTCTCTACAACAGTGACGGTTTTTCCTGTGCCAGGTGGTCCATATATGCAGTAAGGCATTGGACGGCACTCCCCAATTAAAATATTTGTTACAGCCTCTTTTTGACGACTGTTCAAACTTGGATTGAACCATTTCATCGTTTTTAATGTTTCCAACGGTACTTGCGGTAGCCGCGTCAATAGACGAGATGGGAATAATACATCTGGCCCCAATGTAGATATTGCCAAATTAACTGCATGGTGAGATTTTCTGACTTGATTTCTGTTGAAATGGAATTCTACAGAAACATCACTTCCCTGGTAAATTTCATGGAATCGAGGATGGAACTTTATCAGTACTAAGTCACCTCTAATAACATGAATAAAGCCCTCATATGTAGAAGCTTTATCATCCCATATGTCTTTCACAAAAACTTTGTCTCCTATGATTAAAGAGGGCCTCTTTTCAGCCAACTTTTTTACTTCCAGACCAAGATACTCCTGATGTTTTACTAAAAATGCAGATGGCATACTAAAAGATTTCATATTGACTGTTGATTGAATCTCTTCCAAGTATAACAGAGTGTGCCATTTGTCCATGTAATTGGTAATATTCAAATTTTGTAATAGACAAGGCAAACGGGACTCAATTCTGTCAAAAATTTCATGGTGATTAGAAGTGTGTTCGTAGTTGTTACCTAAAACCGCAGACCAAACTTTATTCGGTATTATATATTGTCCCGTTTTCACTGCAACAAAATTCGGAGCCTTCATTAATGGCACTCCACGTACATGATTTTTATCAGGTCCGTTTCTGATTTTTTTCATTATGTTAGCACTTTCTTCATATCCGTTTCCATTCTGTCTGTAAGCATTGTTGTTCACACTTGGATTAGTAGAAATTATGTCACTTAAAATGTGTATTTCAATCAATCTTTCAATTTTGAATCCTCTAAAGGTTATTATCATGTGTTCCTTAGATTTTCCATAAAATTTTGGATGACAAGTGACTGATAAATAAAATGGTCTATTTGGGTACAACCTCGTGGAATTGTCTAAAGTTGGGCTTATACTGATTTGGGAATCTCTCTTTTTGCACAGTAGCATCCATTTATACATTATAATTTGTTGATTACCCTTGTTTGTTATGACAAGATTTATTTGTGGTTTTTCATGAAAATGAATGTTTTCATACTTCAGAGGGTATGTTATTTCAATGTTATAAAGTTTCTCTGTTTCTAAGCTTCTTCCTTCTATATCGTCTACATCCAGAGTGGTTGCAATGATTTTTGCACTTTCTATTATATCCATTTTTATTACTCTCCATGGGCAAGCACCTTGATTGCTCTCCACAGCTTCAATAAAAGCCTGTAATAGGTGAGATGTCAAAAATTAAAAAAAAAAAAAACATTAAAGAAGGCAAACAAATGGTCATGACTGAAAAGTCTGACCGGCACCCTTATTGCGTAACACACGACCAATCGGAATCTGAATCATTTTGAAGCAAATTGCTAATCCATTGCTTCATAAGTTCGAAAAATTTGTCTGCTCAACACGTAAATAACGCAATGAATGTTGTTAACCTGTCAAAATGAAACCGATTCCGATTGATCGTATATTACGCAATTAGGCTGCGGGTCCTATGTAACTTTGGTCAGCTCAATGTTTTCTCATCCTCCTTATCAGCTAAAACTAAAGGTTTCGACGAAGCATAAAAATGGCAAATGGCATATTACTTTCCCCATAGCATTAAAGTAGGTAATGAGATTGACATTCCAAGGGGATTGAAGATTTTTATATGGAACCTGGCATACCTACAGTGTCCGCAGTCTTGGAGGGCATTTTGAAAAAAAAAAAAAAAAAAATTGGCGGACAATGCGGACCATTAGCTATGCGACGGACCTTAAAATAAAAACCCTTTAAGTTTTGTTGTCTTGAAATAAGGCAAAATATCTTTCACTTCAACTTTTGTTTTATAGCTGCCTTGATAATCTAGAAACTAGTTGCGTTTGTAGCGCGATTCTGTAGCACACTACGCGCGTCGGCGGTGTATGTATAAAAAAAGTCGTGCTGCCGTGAAATTGTTTTATTACAAGGCTATGAAAAAAATTTTTTTTTTTAAATATCTTTTACATATCTCGGGACCCTGGTGACTCGGACCTTTGGAAGGTGTACCAGGGACCGAAGCCATTCGCAGAGGCCTCTTAAACCATTTTAAATGATAAGGAGGCACCAACCAATGATTATCTCTGTATGCACTATGCAAGTGCACCCAAGGATAACCCCCGGTCGGTGCAGGAGTATTGCAGACCATGGGAACAAAATATCTTGGGCTATGGGTTTGGGTTAGCTATAGTGGACCGGTAACATTGAACTATGGAAGGACTATGTCCCCTACCTGACCAATGATAATATAATATTCACAGATAAAAAGGCAGGGGGTGACTTGCACACCATATTATTATAATCTTACCTTAGCTCCAACATGTGGTTCACCGCCAATGATATTACAATATTTGTTGAAGAATATTTGTCTGTCACATGTTCCTTCTTCTCCATCCCATTTAGTTATAGTAGAAGATAGCACTTTACTTCTCAATGGGCGGAATGAAATTACTTCCACTACCTATATAAATAAATATTATCATCAGTAAAAATTTAACTCCTAGCACTGTCAAGACTTATGTTGTCCGTCTGACTGTCATCATGACAAAGTATTGTAGCAACAGAAATATAAAAAAAAATGTTGTGTTGTTTCAGTTTCCTAAATATAATTGATACACTGTAATCCAAATTAAATGTTAAACTCACATTGTTATGAGCTATATCCATAGGATTCTCTTCATCATATTTAACTTTACACACCAATTTCAATAAATCTCCTTGAACAGGAACAAATGTGGCAACAACATTATCCAGACTGAATTTCAGGTCACTTTCTTTGATAATGACCATACGGTCTTGTCGATATTCAACTTCGCCAATAAAGACATGTTCTATTACTTTGTAACCACATTCTTGAACATCAACATCAAAGTCACCCCAATGCTCTCCTTGGTTCTGGAGGATACGCACCACAACCAGGGACTCTTTAGAATCTTTATAGCATAGGTATAATACCTTGTCATTTAGTTGGAATGTTATCGAGCAAGCAGTAGTGTCATAATAGAATGTTCCATCAATGAGAACATAGTTGCCCTCACTATTAATGTAGGTTATTACCCCTGGAAATAAAAATTACTTTGATGTATGTGTTATTAATGAAAAAATAAACCTAGAAATTGAAGCTCAAAAAATATTATTTTATAAAATAGCTCAAACCACTAATACTGATTTACTTTCCCGTCAGTGCGACAATTCTAGTTTAATAAAAATAATACAGACAAAATTCGCAAAATACTCTTAGGGCTGATTTTTCTATCAACAGATCATTTTATTTGTGGTATAAAATTGATGTGATGATGTAAATAAATAAATAAATGTCTTGACAGATACTGTATGGAAGAACTGTAAAAAATTCAAAATTATTCCTCAGATAAATTTATCTGGCATTGGAAAAATCAGCCCTTAGTCATATTTATCTGACTTAAAGAAAAAAGGTCAAAATCAAAATTTTGATTTTTGAGCCTTTAGCTATTTTGATCTGTCTTATACATAAAGGTATAAATAACTTACCTGTCCTTTCAAAACAATCATTTCTGGGTGTATCTGTTACATCGTCATATTTTTCTTCCTGTTCTAAATCAATTTTAAGAAGCTCTTCAGCTAGATAGTTTTCCATTTCATTATCATATTCCTCTAATGAATTGTTGGAAAATAAATAACTAAAAAATGACTTTATGTAGGAAACCATCTTGAAGCAGTTATTTAGCTTATTTTTTTAATTTAATTATACTTATTGTACAAATCCTTTGTCATACTCAAACTCCCACTCAGTAGATTTTAGGTAGTCAAGCTCTTTCCTTAATGATTGTATTCTCTTTTGGTGCATTTCTTTTTGTGCATTTTTCAATGATTGTTCAATGCTGAGTCCTAGATCAGCATGGTTCAGCGATTGGTCAAAATTCTGAATTCTACTTTGAGTTGTACTCTGAAATCAGAATTTGATGTTTCATTGATTATTGTGTTAGTTGTTGTTGATTATGGGCGGAGGACAGGGTGTTGTGACGTAGCATGGGAGAGGCCATGTCCAGCAGTGGACTGCAATAGGCTGAGTTGATTTGTTGCAATAACTCCATGTCTTCTTTCACAATCATAATTATTTACCTAATCAAATTTTTAATTTAATCTTATTATAGTATACTTAAACAAAACTCTTTTTGCTAAAAGTTTTTTTTAAGTACTAAAATGTAAAAAGTCTATTCTTCCTACTTTATGAATTATGTGCACACCTGTAATTGACTTATTTACACAGGAAATTTTTGTAAGTTGTTAACAAGGAAAGTTAGAAGAATATAGGGGAGGTCTTTGCCCAGCAGTGAAACAATATAGGCTAAAGGAAAAAAAAAACAATCTAAGTATTCATTTGTAAAAAGGTCTTTGGTGTGCCTTATAAATTAATTAATAAATGAATTACCTATGATGAGAAATATGGATTAGTATTGGTTTGTATTAGTTAGGCTCATAATTAAACAATTGTCAGATGATCAAATTCAGTACCTATGCCTTCAGTATGTAGATAAAATGTTCATATCACACCCAGTAATGAAAACTCATTAAAAAGGAAATATCATCATCATAATCAGTTGATAGTGGTCCAGTGTTAGACGTACCTACGTCTCTACACACTCTCCAATAGCACGCCTTTTAACTCGAGACTCGGCTGCTGTCTCCCAACTCTCCAGTCTCATCCAGTAGCTACAAGCCTCCCGGCGATAATCGAAGGGAAGAGGTATAATATATTTTGATTAGAACTTACTTGAGGAGTTTCTGGTTCTGATGGGGAATAAGTTGACTGCGAAATGTTACTTGAAGTAGACATTATCAATATCTGAACTCAAAATAACGACTTTGCATTGCGTTTTCTATTGTGGTTATATTTTATGAAAATTAACTTGAGGCCGCCAGCGTTATTCCGTTCAGGAAGTAATAAATCTTGTGGGTAACGCATAAATAATATTGAAACACGTGAAATAAACAAAACTCATCAATGAATCAATAAATATGGCACGGCAGTCAGCACAACCAGTCGGCCAACATTACTTTACTATTTGCACTTTGCAGTCGGCAAACGGCAAAATGAATGACGGCAAATTCGTAAATTCGTTTTGACTTGACATTGACAGTTGACAAAATCTTTTTTTTTAATCGCATAATGGGCAGGTCTGTTTCGACCATACCGCCTCTTCTTCCGTATTGACAAAATCAAACAATGACAAGACAACAAACATTTGGGGTGCGTTCCGAGTTGCGCTGTAATCGATTTTAGCGTGCCGTTTACCCGATCCGAATTAGCTTGAGCGCGATAGCGAGAAACGTCATAGATGTTGTCATGACATGCGCCATCTTGCGATAACGCCGTCCAAGCCCTAAAATAATATCACCGTGAGCGCTGTCAAAAACCTACAGTATCTATTCACAACTACTCGATACGCTTCCGTACCGTATCGAACATCAATCGGTGTTATCGTACGAGTCCTATAAACGATGTGCACAAGTCCAAAACCTGAAAATTTTGTCAGTCTAAGGACTGGATTTTCCAACGCCAGATAATTTTATCCAAGGAATAATTTTGAATTTTTGACAGTTCTACATACAAAATCTGTCTGACGTAAAGTTTTTTCCACGAATAAAAATTATCAGTCGATTAGAAAATTAGTCCTTAGGGCGGATTTTTCCAACGCCAGATAATTTTATCGGAGGAATCATTTTGAATTTTTGACAGTTCTTCCATACAAAAACTGTCTGACGTTATTCCACGAATAAAAATTATCCGTCGATTGAAAAATCACGACAGCTATTCTTCCGATAACTGTTTGTTGTTGGAGGCAAGGCAAATCGGGTTATCGAAATGTGTCATTTTCGATACGATAGCCGGTCCCGGGATTTTTAAGAAACCGCGTCATTACTTTATTTTAAACTGGCATCCTAGAACTCTTATGTCAGCACATTACTGTCAATGTCAGCCTGGGCTGCCAGCCAGTTGTCAATTCAAAAGTAGTGATGGGCGATTCTGAGATGTTTTAACAATTGAATCAGAGTCGTTAAAATAAACCATCGAGTCAACCATCGACTCGCTGTTCTACAAAACAATCGAGATGTTTATCGATTGTTTCGAGTCAATGGAATCGACCGCTAGTTTTGGACTGTTCGAATAAAAAAACAGACTATATAAGAACCCTCGAGGGTATGTATTACAATACCGAAATTTAAAAGACCGTATTTTAAAATACCTCTATAAGAAATCCCGAAAAATTAAACGCCGAATGGTTGTTTGGTCGAAAGATTTAGATTCCGAAAGTTCATTTGCCCGAAAGCTTAAAATCCCGAAGATCCATATCCCAAAGTTTAAAATCCCGAAGTTCCATATACCTAAGTTCAAAATCCCGAAATTACATCCCAAAGCCTAAAATCTCTAAGACAATGCCAAAAAATGAGCTTAACTTATTAGGTAACATAACATTATAATATGTATATCGATTGTATCGAAATATCAAAAATGATTATACCTAAGCTTATAATGATTGTCTAAGATTGAAATGCCGAGTGATTAATATATCGAATGTTTAAAATGTTTAACATTCAAAAATATGTTTCTGGTACTCGCCGGCCGCTGCCGCGGCACCATTTCAATCTTAGACATTTTAAGCTTAGGTGTAACCAATTTCGATATTTCGGTACAATCGATATTTAATGTTCGATGTTATTTTACCCGTAGGTATTTTAATTTTTGACGTTCAAATATGTACCCACTAAGTAGCTAACAGTAACTACGAATGAATAAAACATTACGGAATAAAATAATTTTTCGAGATCTATCCCCGCTATAAAAAAATATTAAAACATGTTATGCAGAATGCCCACCGTCATAACTGTGTTGTAGTGCCATCTATGAGTAATCGCGGGAACTACGTCGCCGCTCTTTGGGATTTCATCCATCGGTATTTCGTCCATTCAGGATTTCGTCCATTCAGGGTTTCATCCTTTCGGGCATTTGGACATCGGTATTTTATGTTTCGATATAACGGCTATCGGCATTTAAAACTTTCGGTATTTTGAATTTCGTTGTTTTGGACGTCGGTATTTCAGTCACAGTTATTATGAAATTTCGGGATTTTAATACGTAGGTACCCACGATCCACCCTCGATATGTTTTATTAATTTTCACGATTCCTTCTATCTAATTATTCGTACGTAACTTAACTACTTACATTTAATTCCCGTCGCGGTATTGATTATTTTCGATTGCTCTTGTTGAAAGAATTCGTTTGGATTCGCAATCACAACGCAACTCAAGAACTCGCGAAACTAACCACCGAGGAAAAACTCTCGAATGAACGCGCCATGCGCCAGTCGCAATAACAGCTTAAACAGACCGAGTCGGACTCGAGTGCAAGTCGAAACAATCGAGAACCATCGAGATGTTCGAACAATTGAAACAACGAATACAACCTCTCGCCATCGCGCATCGCTATTTAACTAAAAGTTTATTTCACAGAACCACATGAACAGAAACAATATTAAAACAAGATTGTAAAAAGTTATTTAATATTAAGACTCCGTGAATACACAGGCACATATAAAAAAATGACTGATAAAAAAGTTGTGTTTAATAATAAGAAAGGAAATGATGACAATGACCAGGAGTACATAGGATCACAATGTTTTCAAATCAATCATAATGCTATAGAAAGGGAAGTACCAACTAATGGCGAGGAGTATCTATTAAAAGTAATGAAGGAACGTGCCAAATGTGCTACAGTAACTAGGTGTAAATTAGATGTAATAACCAAATTTAATAAAAAGCGTAACACCAATATTACTGAGGTAACAATTCAACTTTTCATATTTAAACGACTTCACTCAATGTTGTTTTGTTGCTGAAGTCACCTAGGACATTATTCATCATATCTTTTTACAGTCTGAAGCTGAAAATCCTAAAGGTGTTGGCTCTTCTGGCCTGGACAAGATTAAACCAACTGTAGAATGGCAAAATATACAAATAGCAGATTTTTCTGACCTTCACATGTATGTTATTCGCATGACTGCACGAAAGAAAGAGACAATGGGTTTAATCTTCCATGACATATACAAGGATTTTATGAAGGATGGAGAAATACTATGGAAAAAGGTGTTTGAAAGTACTGAACCTACCTTGTCCCATGTTGTTGTATTGACACATAATGTTGTTGAAACAGGCTTGGACACAATTCTTTCACTGCTGCATAGAGTGAAACCAGGAGAGTCTATTGATCGTAGAACAGGTATAACCGCTTTTTATTCATCTTCAATATTGCAGGAATACTGGCTGTACCATAGGTATTAAAAAATAGTGTAGGAGTTCCACACTTGAACTGTTATTAATTGGCATTATTAAACCAGTAAGAAGTTTGTAATAGAAAAACATTCAATGTTAGTTGCTTGTCCTCCGATAAAATTATCTGGCGTTGGAAACATCAGCCCTTACACACATATTAATTAAATAAACATTTACAAATTAAAAAATAGTTGCACATCAGTATTAGGAATAGGGTCCAAGCTGCCGGTGGTCAGGGCTCTAGAGTGCCTCCTCACTATAAATCAAGCTCTTACCCCAGCCGCGTAAAGAGAGCCTCCGAAGGTATTTAATTGTAACAATTGTCGGTCAGTAACATCAAGGCGTTGCTGGCCTTCCTTGAGGAGCTGGGGTGGATCGAATAATCGATTTTCCCACCCTTACGCAAAATGCGCAAATTGTCGTGGAGTTGCGGACACCAGCCCACTGTACCTATTACCTATTTGTCGTTACAATTATTGCAGAGTCCACATCTTACATGTCGACAACCTCATGTGCTTAGTAGTGATGCATACTTGATTGTTTATCTTTCTTCTCAATTTCAGGATTATGGCTACATGCACTTCTCACTGTTACAAGACATCCACCACAGTCTGATGATAGCTTTATATTAAGAAATCTGTGCAGAAGATGTGCAGAAATAAGGTAATACTAATAACCCATATTTTTCAACATATTATATACTTTCAAAGAAGCCCCTGAAAGATTTAGCCTCATCAAATGCTCCACCCTTGACCTCAGGTTGTAATATAAGAGAACTACATAAAACTACCTTATGACGTCTTGTTATGATCTTCAAAGAAATTGGTCACCATTCCAATTTATTTGAGCTAATTAATAAGTATTGTAAATAACTAATGTCTTTTTCAAAACTATCTGATAAAATTGTAAACAAACCCTGTTCAGGTAAAATTCTTATGCAATCACTCAAAAGGGAATTAGTTTTCACATTCGCTGTATTTAGCACATCTAGTGTTCTAGAAGGTTAAAATTTTACACCTCACTACTTTCTCTAACAATTATTGTTTGAATAATGTTACTAAATTGTAATCGAAAAATCATCCAATGATAATTAACCTCAACTGTTTAATGAAAAGGCGATGTAAAATAAGGATTTTGGGTTTAAGTTTTTAAATAATTAAATCATAGCACTCAATTTTTTTTTGACGACACAGTGGCGCAGTGGCTAAGCGATTGACTGCTGCGCTGCGTGTCGTGGGTTCGATTCCCGCACGGAACAAATATTTGTATGATCTACAAGTAGTTGTTCCGGGTCTGGCTGTATGTGTATGTGAGTTTAAATGTTTGTAAACGTACCCACGATACAGAAGAAATTCGAACGTAGACTCGAACCCAGACATGCGCTTTACTTTGTGTAAATTATTTCATCACCACTGATCACAAAACGGTGAAGGAAAACATCGTAAGGAAACCGGCATGTCCTAGAACCAAATATTCGAAGACATTCAACCCTTTTTTTTTTTTTTTGAGGATGGGAAATCATCAAATGACCCCTCCCGCTCTGGGTGGAGCAGAAGGGAGTGTCAGACTCTTACTGACTAAAACCCACCCGTGTTCCTTCCTTAGCCCTTTATGTACCAGGGCAGCGGTAACCCTTTCGGACAATCCCGCTACAGACATTTAACCCTTACGCTTAGATATGGACTAATTTATTGGGGGAATGCTACAGACAGGGAACTCGCTTTTAGGGCTCAAAAGAAATGTCTTAGAGCTGTTTGTGGCATACGTGCCACAGATAGCTGTGAGCCATATTATGAAAAGCTTAAGATTTTAAACTTTCCTGCCCTTTACATCTATGAGGTCGCTACATTCGTAAAAAGCAATGTGGAAAAGTTTGGTAACATTTTTCATTTTTGGTGCATTTTTCTACTAAACCGCTGTACGTATCACAAAACTTTAAGCTCGATGCCTGTTACAAATTTATGTAACGCCCGTTGATATGCAAAAAGTCGTCAAAATCACTTCCGTTACCGAGATTGAGAGACCAGCGAAAAGTGGTTTTTCAAGCTGGCTGGACACGTTTTCGATCGATTATCTAAGATTCTGTAGCGTTACAAATTCTGAAATAAGGGTGTTTAGCCATCACATAAAGTGCCCTATTGACCTAGTTAAATGCGAGCTATTTTGAAGATTTGTCCAGCCAGCCTGAGTCACATTGTAACCACTGTCTCACAATAAAGATCTTTGACTTTGACCCGCACTGGGACCGCGTCTGGATTACGGCCCACTCCCTCTTACCGAGAGGAGGCCCGTGTCCCAGCAGTGAGAACATTTTAGGCTGATTATGCTAGAAATTTGCATCCACGTTTTCTGATCCATTTATTTACATTTGCATCAGATACTTTTGGAACTGATCATACAAAATCGGCTGATGATTAATACCTTTATGTTTTCATTTTCAGAGCCGGTCTAAATCTGGATGATGAAAACGCAAAAGAACTAGCAACACCTCTGAATATTTTTATATGTATTATAGCAAAGTATTTTGGACAACACGACTTAGGTGACTATGAGCTTTATGATTCTAAAGTAGGCCAGATTTATTTTGATACAAAAGTTGAACAGGTAATTTACGAATAATGCGTTGAAATCAACAAGAGAAGACACTTAGCTAACACTTGATACTTAAGTAATACGGGCTGGTGTCCGGACCTCCACGTCAATGCGCATATTTTGCGTACGGGTGGGAAAATCGATTATTCGATCCACCCCAGCTCCTCAAGGAAGGCCAGTAACGCCTTGATGTTACTGACCGAGAAGACACTTAGAAGGATGAGGACTACCACAGTTTACAATGAAGGAGTCATTTTATTGCATTTGAAAAAAATTGCATAAAAACGTAACATTCGAGAAAGCGGTAGGTATAGGATTTGCCCAGCAGACGGGGCTAGTTAATATTGAGATATTGTACAGGTCAGTTGACATCTAAACTTTAGATTCTCATGATCAAGAAGCAGATAGAGATTGACTGCATTCGACTGAACTGTCAATAATAGCTACTTATACCTATTCAACATATCATATAATATATAAAATTTATTAGTAATAGTTCTAGTCGTTTGTTTAGCTGCATCAGGTTAGACTGGAAGCCGACCCCAATATTGGATAAAGGGTGGGCAGATTGATTGAGTTCTGGTTATGTCAAAAAAGTGACTTCTCTCGTTGGTTCCACTATAGCGATTAATGAATAGTTTATGATTAATTATGACATTTATATGTATTTTACATTTAAATAAAACATTAAATGACTGCCATGCCTTAAATGTTGGGTATTTTTTTGCATTTCATTGTTGCGCCATATTACAATTATTTATTGCTAGCTTTCTATCAAATATCTTTATCTCGTTGCTCTCTCTCGCAGAAAAGGTGTAATAATCATACATACATAAACTCACGCGTATTTCCCATGGGGGTAGGCAGAAATTATATAACGCCACCTGCTACGATCCTTACATACACCTTTTCCGTTCATACATAACATGTGGTCATACACGCACTTCGGAGATTTGGTATTTATCTTAAGCTTTATTACTGCGAAAGTAAGCTTGCGCTTCTGTTTGTTACACAAGAATGGACCTTAAGTACGACCAAGAACATACAGATATTAGAACAGACCTACACTTCGATTTAAACGTTGAAGAATAGTGTAGGTCGAGGTAAAATCTTAGACAGTTGCAAATTTTGATGTTGGAGAGATGCTGGTGCTGACCGCTATTTGAAAAAGACCGACCTCAGGCATTATCTCAATAGATATGCCTGCGCCATAGTTGCCTACAATAGTGAAAACCATCGATATCACCCTGAGCAACAAAGTTTTCCTTCTCTTGTATCGGCTATTTATTGCTGTGCATCAAAAATTGTCCCAAGGCGTAATATACACTTATTCGAGTCGCCACATTCGATTCGGCAGTATTTAATGAACAACCTGGTAAAGTGTGGGCTACGTTGACGAAACGGCAGTAGGGTGTGATGGTGGAGCTATGTCGCAAACCATGCTCCACCTCGTATCCTGCCCTCTGTGTCCCAAAACATGCAGTCAAAGTGACCTCTGCGCTGCCACCGGCGACGCCGTGGAAGTGTCCCGAAGTGTCAAAGTTTTGGGCCAACAAAAACTAAAAGTGCATCCAGACTGAGCGAGGCATGCGCCGTAAGTGATTGTTCTTATATGTCAAATGCCTCAGCCTGAGGCAGCCGTTATATGCCTGGCTTACCATTCGAAGCACTTGCCTCGTAATGTCTGTATCCGCCTTTAAACAGGCTTTCATTCGGCTCGTGGCGTTTGCCCGACCTTCATTAAATTGCCATGTTGCAGTTGCTAATCCTTTTTGCCCGACTGCGTGACAGCAAAGACAGAGTTATGTTTTTCACGTGTATGTATATACCTTTGTATGTGGGATTCATTATAGCCTCGAAGAACCCATACGGCTGGGTGGATACGCGAGGAGCAATCGACTTGTTCAGGTCGCGAAATCAAAATGGCGGATTTTCGACTTTCATTATGTACTGTAATGTTTTGAATACAAAAATGTGCCATGACCATGTTGGGTATCAAAATAAAGATGATTCCAAAACTTTAACAAAGTATAAAGAGTGAAAAAAAAAACCGAATACAACGACACGAACATATTATATTCGATTTCACTGTCTGTGCCGATTAATGCCGACCCGAACAAATATATAGCACGCCTAAGGAATTAGGAGCGTCGAATGTGTCACTGACTCTGGCAGGGCCACCATCAGGGATTTTAATTTTGATAACAAAAAATTAGTCGCTAATTAGTCGAAATTTGTCGCCAAATATCAGAATTTGTCGGTCACGGGTTCAAAAGATATAAGGGATTGTAGGTGGCCGATCTGGAGAGTCTCCCCAGCAGGGCCACATTTATATCTAAAAAACTAGGGCACCAAGCGAAGATCTGTTTTCTCCCATATTTTGTCGCTAATTAGTCGCAATTTGTCACCTATAAACCCTTATACTCGTATCTTTTGAACCAGTGACCGACAAATTCTGATATTTGGCGACACATTTCGACTAATTAGCGACTAATTTTTTGTGTTATCAAAATTAAAATCCCTGATGTTGGCCCTGCCAGAGCCAGTGACACGCGTCGAAGGTCGCGCCAGGCCCAAAAAAAAAAAAAAATATCGACCTATTTTTTGCCCAAATAAAGCCATTTTATTATGAAGGGAATATGAAATAAAACATACACAGCTATAGTATTTATGATTATTATATTTAAACAATCAATTATTACAATTATAAATTGATGATATGTTCCTATCTATAATAAAATAATAAGCCTTTTCGAACGATTAGAAAATGACACCTACTTAATTACAATAATTGCGTTAGCTAAGAGACAGATTGATTTATCACTCGTTAAAACGCGAGCGAACATCGAAAATACATAGATTTTCTTTCAAGCATAATTTGTAAATCATAATTGAAAAATAACAACGTAGAGCTGCGTAAGTATAATTAACCGTACCTCAGGGTAACAATTTCATATGACAGCGCCTCTATGTCGTAGCAGTAGGGTTGGTTTTCGAAGTTACAGTAGTCGGCAAACTTTATGGCGGCTCTGAAGTTCTGAACTCGAGGCGAGTAGCTGCGCAGTAACAAATTCATGTGACATGTGGGGTACTGCGCAGCCAGTAGCACCCTAATTGCGTAACACACAATCCAACACAATCTGAATCATTTCAAGGATAAGGCTAATCCATTGGGTAGCGGGATTGTCCGAAAGGGTTACCGCTGCCCTGGTATGTAAAGGGCTAAGGAAGGAACACGGGTGGGTTTTAGTCAGTAAGAGTCTGACACTCCCTTCTGCTCCACCCAGAGCGGGAGGAGTCATTTGATGATTTCCCATCCTGAAAAAAAAAAAAAAAAAAAAAAAGGCTAATCCATTGCTCCATATGTTCGAAAAATTTGTTTGCTCCGCAACGTAAATAACGCAATGAATGTTGTTGAACTGTCAAAATGAAAAGCATTGCTACTATTTAATTAGTGTGTTACGCAATTACACCGCAGAACCGCCACAAAGTTTGAAGCTCACTGTACCAGAGTTGACTGATCAACTTTACTTTGAATAAATTGTCGTATTCAGATAGCATAAGTTAGTTACTTAAAATTATTCGAGATACTTTGAGCGCAGCTGATAATGCTGGTCAACGACTGAACCAATCTAATAGAAAAATATGCCCAAGTTTTAGGCATTCAGGTAAGAAATAGTTTCAATGGAAGATTGTAATCGTTTGGTGTACTAGCCGGTGCCCAACATTGCCATAGTAATTTACCTCTTTATTTACAAACGTTGCTTAAAGTTAAGAGACCTTTAAACGTCAAAGATGTATTGTTAAACAGTCGATAATTATAACTTAACTTTAAGGAACGCTTATAAATAAACACCTTAATCGCCAGTGTTATTTTTCAATCTAGATTTACTCTTTTACTACCGCAGATAATATTCTAAACAACAATCAATACTCGAATTTAACTACGAGTGATTACACCAACAATCAAATACTTTAATATAAATAGAATCACTGGAAAATGTCTTGTGCCAATTGAAAAGGTCTTGAGGTCATGCCGACAATAATAATTAAAATTGAGATAATCATAATTAAACGTTTCTAAAAGATATTAGATACTTTAAAAGTTATTGACAAACATAATGTAATGGAAAACGAAAAATAATTACATAAGATGCTCAGTCTAACAAGTTTGTAAGGAGGTATTCTGTAGAAGGGGCTTGATACAGGTGAATTGAATACACAGTTCTCTATTGCTATTTTAGAAGTTTTATATTGGTCTCTAGATGCTGCTTGTGTCAAAATTTACTACAGTATACCCAAATAATAATTGACGAACGAATACTCAAAAATAATTTCAATTATAAAAATAAACTATCACAGTAGACAGATCATAACTTCAAGAGTGCACAATTCTACATACTTTTAAAATAGTCGATATAATTTTATTGCACGTAATAATAAATTCATAGGCAATTTTTATTCAATTTAATTTTAAGTCTAACACTATGTATTGACCAAAGAGTGTCACTAGATTTTTATAGAACTAATTAATGTCTGTCGCAAAAGTTTACATCTAGACTTCTAGAGCTCTATATCTAGAGTATCTACATGATATTGTTATCTAATACATTTTAAACGTAGGTAGGGAAATCTATTGATTCTGAAGTACCTAATTCTTATCTTTGGATTTCTCAGTTTAGGTATCCACTAGGTTTGAGCGTTGTAAAATTAAAGAAAAAATAGAGAAATTAAAGTCAGGTACAGAATTTATTTTAAACAGATTTAGTAAGTTTTTGTTAACCTAAGTGAAAGCGTTTAATGTGCAACTACTATTAAATGGCACATTCAAAGATAGATACTTTAAGATTCAAGAAATATAAAGAAACGGTTCGATGAGGCCCATGACATATCGATTTCATGATAGAGCAGTTTGCATCTCAAAAGATTTTCGAACGGGATTAGATACGCGGCTTTTAACACAGAGTGCAGTACAAATGGTGTCTTAACCCCTTTAAATATGATTGCTTTATAGCTATTTTATAGCGAGTTTAACTATATTCTATTTTTAATAAGAATATTTTTGGAACTACCAGTGCTCTCATGCAGAAAGTATATATAAACCAATTGATAGAAGTACAGCATGCAAAATAGAAGTATCTAGATATTCATGCGTTTATGCTATGTACTTTAATAGTCTTCGACAGAAGAAGTGTTTTCTAGCTTCACTCGTCGTCGTTGAGAAGGTCTGTGCACGATTTAGCTTTGGTTGATCTGGAATAAGAAAAGGAAACATCAATTAGCACAAACTTTTCAACAACATGTATGATCCTATATGCCAGAAAAAACCCGGAATTTCGGGTTTTTCCGGGCATAGGGTTTACCGTTACCAACAGATGCCTGATTTCTGTTGTAGCAACTCGAAACAGGTTAGTTTATAGGAGTATATATACACATGGCGGTTCTGAAAACTCGATTGAGAAAGAAATTCGCTCAATTATATTGTTGCGCGCCACAATTAATGCCTGGTAAATGGTGACATACGCTACCACTAGCGCCATCTAGTGCCAAGTAGCAGAACTAATTTACCATTAGCGCCATCTAATATCGGGAAACAGAACTAAAAGATCCTTCTAGAAATTTCGATACTAGAACTATCGACATCCGGTCAGTCAGGGCCGGTATGTACTCGAACATTCTAGATTTTCTACAATAGAAGGTTTTGGAACTATCTGCGGCACTATATAAGGCCGGAATTAGCCGCGACCAGTCTGACTTTGATCTGCGATAGAAGCGAATACATCGAAAGCGATCTTCAAGTGCGACTTAAGAGCAATTGTGTTTTATAATTTGTGTGTTTGAGCTGTTATTAGTGTTGTTTAATTAAAGTGTAATTTTTGGTAATTTATATCGGCAGTTTTTATTGTCACGAACCCGAAGCTCGTAACAATATCGTTGCGTAACTATTAAAAGAGTTTATCTGATATCCTAAAAAACCGGGCATTAGTTTGACCTCAGGATCGTTTTTGGAATTTTTGTGATTGGTATTTCTACTAAGTATTTTTAATGTTTTCATTATCCTGAACAATTTAACGTTTCTAAATTGATTTCAATCTAGAGTTCAATCTAGATCACTCCCAAATTCAAGGTAGATATCGCCTGTTGTCCCTTTGCTTGGAGACTTCCTCTCAATAAACTAGTAACTAGATTGTCTAATAACTAGTCTATACAATGTAACATCCTGCCATTGACAAATAAGAACCTAATTCTCCAAGTACAGGATGTATGCAATCTAAATGAGATATACAACTTTAGGCACCTGTCCAACCGCTGACGAGGAAGCGACTAGTTATCAACAATTTTCTCGCTCAAGAAACGTACAAAAGATTGTAGGTTCCGTGGTAGTAAAAGAGATACATAAATATATTAATAGCTGATCGCTGGCTGTTCACACCATCGGCGAGAACTTTGTCAATAAACAAACAACTCGTTTTTAGTTGCTAATCTATCGTTTCTCGCTAATCGCCGGCCGTGGGACATGTGCCATACGCTGGGAATACTAGATCTACGTAGTTCCTTTATGCGTTTCTATTACGGAAAATCCAAAATAATTTCATATATGAATAATAAAATTGTGGTTAGTGGTCACAATAACGACTAATAGGTGAACAATACTCACTGTGGGTTTTTGACTCGCCTGCACACCCTAAGTTCAATGGGTCCACTGCGCACTGACTTGAACAGTGCAAGCGCTTCTACGTGTGCGAGTTCATGGCATGCGTGTCCGTTCACTGCTAGCACCTCGTCACCTGGAAATAATTACACGGGGCGTAAGTAATCAGAAAGAAACATTTATTTGCATTCCACGATATGAACTTAGGTGGTTGTGAACTTAGGTGCTCGATTTTGCAAAGACATGATCATTGTAGACCCTGTCGGGCAAAGCAAAGTAGGAGAGAGAAAGAGGGCAGTGGCCCTCTTTCTCTCTCCTACTGAAACCTGGACCTGGAAAGTGTTCCAGGTCCAGGTTTCACAGACCAGTTTACGGCGATTTTTCAACTATTACGTCTGCTTCGCGAACAGTGAAAGCGTTAAGATATTAGAACCGAAACAATACACTTGCCTAAGTAAAGGTACATTGCTTTGCGGTACGACATTAGGAGTAAATATAGAATACGGTTATAAGGAAGATGGGTTGTTCACCAACTGGACGCGAGAAAACTGGACACACGTGTGTCCAGTTGGTGAAACCCAAAATCAGTGTCACTTATTATTTCGTCAACTGGACACGCCAAGATTTTTACGCGTGTCCACATAGTGTTTTCGCCAACTGGACAGACCCAGTTTTTTTTTTAAAAAAAGGGTACAGTCAGTGTAATAATCGCCTCGTTCATTGAACGAGGCGATTTCATGAAAAAGCTACCTAACTTTTTTGCTTGAAAAACCTTATTAGCGTCTATTTAAAACATATTGTGAAATACTTAGCTAATGTTATTTTTTTATGACCTATAGGTAGGTACTTTTTTGACCTGTGCTAACTTTGCATGACTCGAAAACCCGCGAAATTTTCGGACGTTTTTTGGTATTCTCAACATACAGTAAGTCCTAAAGTATGCGTTTTTTTAAAACAAAATCTATACGTTTTAGAGTTGACTACAATTTTTAAAGTAGACTAAAATTGCTACAATTTGAAATCAGAACCAGCTCTGTAGGTTTAATACTTACCGAGATACAGTTCTCAAAAAATTGACATTAGCATTAAAAACAAGAAAGACGGTTTTTCTGACGGTAATGGACGAACAAAAGCTGCAAATGTTTCAGTCATATTATGATATGAATCAAACCGAAAAATATCATTTTATTTAACATACTACAGAAAAAGAAACTAAGAAACGTAGTACGTGCAATTCAAATAAAAATAAATTCTCTTACATGTGGTATTTTGATACACAAGGTACACTGAAACGAGTATGTAAACAGATATATTTGGGAACTTTAGACATCCCACAAAAAGTGGTATATGGTGTGCATGGAAGTGGAGCCTCACAGAAAGACCAGCGAGGGAAGCATGGTAAGCAAAAGCGAACTTCAGAAGAGAAGTTAAATGAAGTGCGAGCGCATATTAAGTCTTTCCCTGTGGTAGAGGCCCACTACTGCCGTTCAACTACTAAAATACAATATTTGGAGGCTAATTTAAGCATTTCTCAAATTTATAATTTATATAAAGAATCTACGGAAGCGCCTGTTTTGAAAAGCATGTACAGCAAAATATTTCATATTATAGTCTAGTTATTTTGTAGTCTTTCTTCTTTCTTTCGTTGTACCTGAGCAGTTTCAAGATATCTTGTTTGCGGATCGCATCGGAGATCAACGTATTCTCGTTTTTGCTCACCATAACATGAGAGAAATTGTTGCACATTCAAAGAGAATCTTCTGTGACGGAACGTTTAAACATGCGTTAGAAACTTTCATCAGCTATTCACGATTCATCTCGATATTGGGAGTACGAAATATCATACGAACATTATTCCAACTATGTATGCGCTGCTGCCCAATAGAACAGTTTAAACTTACAAAACAGAATTGTACGCTCATTTCAGCTTTTTCATGAAATTGCCTTGTTCATTAATTCAATGAACGAGGCGATTATTAACCTGACTGTACCCTTTTTTTGCAAAAAAACTGGGTGTGTCCAGTTGGCGATAACAAAAAGTGATTAAAGTTTCACTAGTGGACACGTGAAAAAATCTTGGCGAGTCCAGATGACGAAATAATAAGTGATACTAATTTTGAGTTTCACCAACTAGACACACGTGTGTCCAGTCTCTCGTGTTGAGTTGGTGATTAACTGAGGAAGATTATGAAAATTGGTTAAACAAAAAGCGCGGCCCTGACAGTAGGTACAAAGTTGCAACAAGGACTGAAAGTTGATGTATAGTATGAGCTACTTACAACTA
This sequence comes from Apamea epomidion, assembly GCA_947507525.1. Classification (NCBI taxonomy): domain Eukaryota; kingdom Metazoa; phylum Arthropoda; class Insecta; order Lepidoptera; family Noctuidae; genus Apamea; species Apamea epomidion. Next base: position 9,890,084 of record OX382225.1, read on the forward strand.
ACAATAGGAAATTTCTTTGTTTAGCTGCATGACCAAGACCATAGCTATTGACAAAGTGCCTATAAAGTATAAATCATGGTATTATTATTATTGTGACCAAGACCGATATTTACTTCATACCTAGTGACTTTTATTGTCATTTAAAATGCTTTATTTACAGCATTGCATCTATTGCTGGTGATGTTCTATTGAAATTAACATGACATTGAAACCAATTTGTATTCTGTGTTCATAATTAAGTTTTAAATATGTCGCATTTTGTCACAGGTTTAAAGGTCAAAGTTTAAAACATTATTCAACAGAGTCCTCTGATAACACTCGACCCGATGTCAATATTGTTGGAGTATCATAAATCATTACTAACATAAACACTGGTATCATGTACGCTGGTGTTCGGGTTACAATAGCCTCGCTAGTTGATATTGTGCCACTTCGACGAACTACTACAACGCGGCTTCCTATTCTTATCGCATTGCATTCTTGCTATTAAATTATAGCAGTTCGTTAACTACTGTTTATCAATTATTTATCACAATGTTTTTTTGCAAGATTACACTGAAATTTATTCACTCAACGTACCTGCTTTTAGTCTTCCATCATCAATTGCCTGTCCTTGTGGTAGAATGCTTTTGATGAAGATGCCCAGCGGACCTCGTGGTGAGTCGCGTCCTCCCACTATGGTGAAACCGAGAGGTTTCTTCCCGTGTCCCTTCTCGAACGTGATGGTGTGGTAGGTGTGCGTCGGCGCCCTTGGCCTCCGGGGTAACGTACAAAAGTTTGCCGCGTTTGGCGTTTGTGTTTCACTTTCACTGTCGTCTTTACATTTTGTCCGTTCAACACCGTCCGGCGTATCCACGTTGACGATGCCGCCGGCGCAACTGAGGGCGAGCGCATCTTTGTTGGCGCCGCCGTAGCTTACGACCTGCCTGCGCAGCAACTTGTTGTTCATGCTGCTGTAGCTCGCGTTCTGACCCTTGAGGAAGTGTGAGTGCGCGCCCGCCGCGCTGTCAGCCGGCTCGTCCGCAGCTGATAGCGCAGTGTGATTACACGCCGACTCATCCTGCGATCGACGTCGGTCTATATTGACGTCACATTTGTCAGAACGTTTTTCCTTCCCTAAAATAATTGCGTTTTCGTAGTCCACCGAGCTTTCTCTCATCAGTATAACGCTTCTTTGGGATGGTTCTCTTTGTCTGGGGTCTGCCGGCTTCTCTCGTTGCCTACAAATCACTATGTCAATATCTGCGGCACCTGATTTGAGAGCTTCTTTGGCTTCAGACATGGTGAGATCGCGAAGTCTACGACCGTTCACATTGAGCAACTCGTCACCTATGCGTAGCGTGCCTTCCCTGTGAATAAATAAATAAACGTTAATGGAAATAAACATATTTTACGTTATGAGTAATTAAGGTTAAAAACCTGACTCACTTTTCCGCTAATCCACCGGGAACGACGTGTGCGACCAAGTATCCTACGTGACCTTCATCAGATAGTTTGGTTTTCGCAATAAATATTCCCAGTTCATCCGAAGGATTGTTCCTCATTATCCTGACAACCTTAAATTCATTGTGTGCTTTGTCTGACTTGCTTCCCCTAGTTGGTTTCCTACATGGAGGAATCGGTGGAATTCCACAATCTTGACTTGCATCCCTTTGTCGCATCCTCTGTTTTTCGGTTAACTGTAGGTATTGAGGTTCTTCGTATTCATTTTCCTTTTTCGGCATGCGCCTAAGGATTTCCTTACGATCAAGTGATAAAGCTCTTTGGGTATGTCTAGGCCTAGGTCTGGGGCATTCTTTCCTTTCTCTACTCATTCTACCCGATGTCCTCGCTTTCATGTAGCTTTGATCACTGGATATACTCCTACCATGGCAAGGAAGAAGAGTGTTGGCCTGAGAAGCGGAACTTTCACAGCGAGACGATATCCTGTCACTATCGAAAATAGATGAGGCTGCGGATTCGTTGACAAGGATCCCTGAATCGGCATCCTCGCAGTCTTGGATTAAGACATTTTCATCATCACATGATATTTGATAAACATCATCATGGAACACGGAATGACCTTTTTGGAACTCTTCTAAGCCGGGTAAAGCACCATACGAGAAACTGCGTAATTTAGCTTTAACACCTCCTCGTTTCTTACGACTTTTAGTGACTATACTGGTTGTTTTTAAAATATTATCGTTACTAGCATTGACCTCCTCGTCATTTTCACCCGCTTGTCTGTAAAGTTTTGAGAGAAATCTGTTTGTTGATGACTTAAGGTATCTATCCGACATTGCTCTTAGTTTTGCCGATAGACAGGAACTGGGGCCAACAGAATCCTTTCCATCCTTAGTCTTAAGTTTATCAGTCTTTTTTTGAGGGTTGAGTGCGATGGGTGCGTCGTCGTATGTTTCATAGTCATCGTTGAAGATTTGATCACTTGATTTAGAAAGCTTTGCACCGGCTTTGGGTATTGCATGATATCGATCACACTCTGAGCCGGAACTGTAACATCGCGTGCCTCGGTTGGTAAAAGATTTGCCTTCCCTCCATTGGCACTCAACAGGACTAGTCATACTTTTGACGAAAAAGACATCGTCGTCATAATTGGGCATTTTGACCCAAGGGTTATGATTTTCGAATTCAATATGGGTGTCGGCGTAATTGTTGGTAAACCGACAATTAGTGACGTCCTCTACGTGTCCGAATCCACTGCAATCACTTCCTGACGTGGACGCGGCGTCATCTCCCTGCCGCAGTGGACCGTTCGATTTGAAGCAAGATAGTTTAGTGTTCTTTACTTTATCGAGCAACGGGTTTCGCCTTTCTCGGCACACCATGTACTCTTTCTCCAGCGAGCCTCCGCGGTTTTTGCGCGAAGTATTATAACTTTCCTGCGGTGAAGCGGGGCCGTTTTGTAGCGATATGCGCCGACTAACTGGAGTCTCGCCACCGCGGTGGCAACGATGTGGAGATTTTTCAACGATTATTATTTGATCGCTAAGATTGTAGAAGTTCGTTTCCACGGAGCTGCTGCTACTTTTGCGATTGGGGTAGCGTACTGGAGATAAATCTGAAAAGAAAAAACGCATGGTTATTAACATCAGAGAAACTAAATCGGAAATTCTCTAGAACTAAGTTTGTATCCCTTGATCACTGGACTCTCACGGACCAAACTTGTATATTGGAAGCTATAGTTCCAACTTTCAAGTAAACAGAGCCGGTAATACATATTCATGTTATCGAGTAGGCTCTAGGGAAAGTTACACTCCCTTTCCCTTAGATAGAATATCTGGCTTTCCAGTGCCGAGTTAATGTACCTTGTGACAAGGAGACAACCAGATGTGTCAATTACGTAGTGATTGCGTCAGTAATGTGGGCCCGTAAATACCATCCAGCGTCCTAATGACGTCATTATCTAGTTAAGTTTCCCTTAAGGTAAAGCCAACATTCCTATTAAGATGAAATTCCAGCATTTCTCGCATCTATTCAAGTGTCAAGTATAGTCACTTCCTATTTTCTTCGTTTCTTTGCTATTACATAACCACCTCATGGTTATGTTGTTTGTGTACCTTTGCGTGATTACGTACGGAATAAGGCTGTTGACTATTAATTAACAATGACAAATCGTGCTGTTCGTAAATACTAGGTGCATGCTGTGACACTTACTGCGAATTTGAATGCCAATGAATTGAACAAATTGCCTTATTAGTAAGCTAATTACGATATTACCGTGAATCGTCACAAATTACAGATTAATCAAGGATATAGCGTATTAAAATTTATTTAGGTAATTATCATTACCTAGTTGAAACTTTATCCCGTATGTTATAAATACGCATTTCGTTTATTGTTGTGGTAATATATGGATTTATTAAATTAATTTTCCGCTAACTGATTTCTTCGCGTTGACGTATGTATTTTGGCTGGGTTAACCTGCTCATTGTGAATGAATTTAGTTACGCCGTGAGTTAAAAATAAATAATAAACATTCAAGTGTTTATTGAGAAATCGCTTGAGGTCGACGCTTAAGAGGAAAAGTCCATTCATAGTACTTATGGGTTGGAGAAACCATGTTGTGTAAAGTTTAGTGGCCTGTGCGCTCGTACACAACCAATGCGTCATCAATCTATTTTCAAGACTAAATATTATTATATTAATGCATCCGATGTCCTAATTTTCAACTCACTGGCGTATTGTGTATGACTTATTGTTACCTACGTTTGATAGTGATGCCGGTTTTCACTAATACTAGGTCACACCTAACACGTAGTAACTATTCAGTAATCTGTGACCTAACTGTAATCTAAATAGCACCCTAATTGCATAACACACTATTAATCATATTCCGAATTATTTTGCTAATCCATTGCTTCATTATGTTTGAAAAATATCTCTGCTAAACAAGGTAAAGACGCAATGAATGTTATTGAACTGTCAGAATGAAAGTTATTGTTACTAATAATGTGTTACGCAATTTCCCTGCTATTATTAAGAGAAAAGATTTGTTTTTTTTGTATGTTTGTTACGCTTTCACGCTAAAGCGGCTGAACGGATTTGGATGAAACTTGGCACATAGGTAGATGATGACCTGGATTAGGGCATAGGATACTTTTAACCCCGATATGCCCACGGGATCGAGATTTATGCTGGTGAAACCGCGGCGCGCAAGTTGTGCCTAAATAAAAGCGCAATGTATTTTAAAGATTCGGCTCAGTGTCAAGGTTTTTTAAAATCCAGTGTTAACAAAAGTGTGTTAATATAAATTATCGTCCGTTTCTGATGTATTCTGTATGTCATATTGTTAGATCTTCGAAATTTGGTTCGATTCTCAATAACGTATACGATTTAGGTTTTCTCCACGGTAGGTACAAAAGTTTAAAATCGAACCCACTGGCATAATTTAATAAAAATATAGGTACGGATTGGTTATGCTTAAATTAATATCTGAAAACCACGAAAATAGCCACGAACAAAAATATTATCTTTATCGTCATATTTTTTTTCAGAAATCGTTTATATTAATAACTGTCTGAAAACCACGAAAATACCCAGGAATAAAAATATTATCTTTATCGTCATATTTTTTTTCATAAATCGTCTAAAGATGTGCCTGACATTTTAATGAAGACAGTGACAAAATCTTATTTTACGGTACTGATAACTCTAACGCAACCTTACCCTAATTGAAAGTAAACAAGTACGAAGTCCTTATCTAAAGTATTGTTGGTTATTGACAGTGATCCAACAGATAGCTTGTCAAACCTAGACGCCTAAACAAGTGCATAATCAATATGTATACAAATAAACAAAATTGAAGTGACTGTTTGTAATGTCAAAACAACAGCTTTTTCCTATGAATGCATATGAAAGTACATATCTAATCTAATCTAACTAGCCTGTATTGTCCCACTGCAGGGCAAAGGCCGTTCTGACTTTTACGAGTGGCCAGTTCTTACGGTCGGAGTCAAGCTCGTCCCGCAATCTTCGTCATGGCCTGCCGCGATGGCGTCGTGCGTTTAGTGGGACCCAATCGGTGGTTCTCTTAGCCCTCAATTCAGTCAAATGTCATCTGACATGCGGCAAACATGTCCGGCCCAGTCCCACTTAAGTTTATACGGTAAGTATAGTTATAGATTTTTGTCTGTCTGTTTGTTTCGGCTAATCTCTGAAACCGCTGGACCGATTTTGAGGGGACTGTCACTGGCAGATAGCTGATGTTATAAGGAGTCTAGCAGAGATTTAGGCTGCATTTATTTTAAAAAAACCTTAGGGTTCCGCGCAAAAAAAAACCCATGAAATTCAATTTGTTTTCCGACATGCAGTCGCAGACACAGCTAGTATTATGATAATATAATTAAATTATGTTCACTCGGTCAAGAGGAAATAATACAATTTGTAGGACAAAGATTTTGGATGGATATAGTGGGTGGGAACTGGGAATAAAGAGGGCAATGAAATTAGCCCACATAATATAAGATGCAATTCTCACAGTGTGGGTGCGTTTTATATACTTTTAAAACACCCTTTATATGCACTTTTATTGGCTGCCGTGGGCAACGATTTAAATCGAATGATTCTATTAAATCGAATGGTGGCAGTGGGTAAAGACAAAGAGACTGGATCGATGATTCAAGACCTATCGGACATTGACGCATAAGCTTACTATAAATAGGTAGGTACCTTCCTAATGTCCTGTCTACATATCCGGTGGATATGCTAAATACAAATAGTGTTGGTAAACACGTAGGTACAGACTAAAATCGGTCAAATTTCTTTAATGGATTTTCAACTTTATCGCTAAAGTATTAGGTTCAAGGTTGATTGGGAAAATATGACAGTTTCGGGTAGCTTCATGTGCTGGCGTCTGTACTTATATGCTCAGTTAGTTTACTTTAGGCTTATAGGACAGTCAGTACCTTTAAGCCTAAACTCAGTAGTCACCATCGTCTGCCTGCCATTGTCCCATGTCACATGGGCGCAATACGTTTTCGTTTGTTTGTAGGTACTGACTGTACCGAATACCTAATAGGTTTTTATATTGTTTTCAAATTCACGTTGAACCCCACTAAAAATATCACGGTGGGATTTTATCGCGCACTGGATTTTCAACTCTCGGTGCTGAGTTGAGCATTGAGAATCCCACAGAGCGAATCCCAGCGCGTCAAAAAACACACATGGATTTTCGACTCTCACACTAAGCAGAGCGTTGAAAATCCAATGTGTGAAAAAAATTCGTCGCGAGAAAAACGCCCGTGCGTACCTGGGCTAATAGTTAAATGCCCTTGGCTTCGATATCTTTACTGTTGACAGTGACGTCGCAGAAATACTGAAATAGTCGTAGAAACGTAATAAAAATCGCGGATATTACATAACGCAACTGACCTTGACAACATTTCTTTGCATTTCCGATAGTAAAACATCTCTTTCGTAATGTTAAAAGAGAAAAGGTGAAGTCGTGAATTCTTATTTACCTTCTTACCGAAGTATTGATCGTTAAAACATACTTAATACATAATCCTACATGTGTTAATATGAGATATTGTCTGTCATTATTTTGTGCCACTTTTTTGCCTTAACTTAGCGACATTTTTGCTTTTAAGAATATTGCATAGCATAAGCATAATAAACCTATAATGTCCTCACTACCGGGACACAGGCCTCCTCTCTGTAAGAGGAAGTGGGCCAAAATCCACGCGGGCCCAGTGCGGGTTGTAGGATCACATGTCTTCGAATTGATGGTTCTAGGTTTCCTTCACCGTTTTGAGAGCCGTGATGAGGTAAAGTGCCTGTCTGGGTTCACTACCTACAACTCGTCTTTGGACCACTTGCCACAACTGCTCCTAGAATATTGCCATTATGACTATTAAAAGATCAGCGGTCAAACGGACCTCTGTAGGTACCTACATGAAACCAGAATGAAATTTCAACTTCTCCATGAAAACTGTCATATTCAGAGCAGTTTTCAATTAAATAGTAAGCATTTACAGCCACGGACCTAAATATCTTGCAAACAAAGGAACTAGCAGTTCTAATAACTCAAAGGTCAAAGTTAACAAAGTTGGAGACAGCCCGAACAAATACCTACAAAACAAAAAATCGTCAGGTCGCTCTTATCCAAGCAACATAAAGACTAATTTAGAATTTAATAACGTCAATAAGAACATTCTATTTCAATAACTTCCAATATAAATGGAAGTCCCAAAGGAAATTACATGTCAACTCACCGATTCTTGACCGACGTGCGGGCCTCGGTTCGTCGGGCGTTACGGCAAGAAGCCGCGGCGGCTCGCCCTTCTTGAACCACCGCATTTTCGACTGTCACTCCATTCTAGGCACTGCAACAAGCAATAATAAAATTAGATTAGGTAATAGAATAGACTAGATATTTGGGGAACGAAAGGATACCAAAATAGAGAGACTGCAGCCAAACAGTGAGCGAGAAGTCGTCACTTGGATTCTCACCGTTGCACTTTTGACGTGAAGTCACTTAATAAGTTAAGTTCACATAAGTTTATTTAGTTTGGTTTGGAGTGGTTACCAGGAAAATTGGGAATATTCATATTACCGAACTAACCCGAACTGCTGGTAGACATAAAAAAGTTCATAAAGACTAGACTTTACAATGCTAAACCTACTACCACGATATTAGTGGCAGGTGATGCGCCTATGGCTAATTTACTGCACAATTTTGACGATGGAATTTGAGTAACTGAAGAATTTGGTACCTACCTACATTTTAGCGAAAATTAATTATGTTACTCAATATAATTTAAACGTAAGAAAGAAATAATAAATTATGCTAAAACTAGACATTTCAATGTAAAAACGTAATTTATCTAGATATTTTTTCATCACCACTTCTCAAAACGGTGAAGGAAAACATCGTGAGGAAACCGGCATGTCCTAGAACCAAAAACTCAAAGACATGTGACATCTACCAACCCGCACTGGGCCCGCGAGGTGGATTACAGACCACTCCCTTTGGAAGAGAGGAGGCCTGTGTCCCAGCAGTGGGAATTAAAGGCTGATTATGTATGTATATTTTTTTCAGTGGGTGCTAAGTGACCATGAGAAATGGAGGTGTTACGTAATTGAGCTTATTCTAACTATAGGTCCGGGGTAGCGGGATCGTCCGAAAGGGTTACCGCTGCCCTGGTACATAAAGGGCTAAGGAAGGAACACGGGTGGGTTTTAGTCAGTAAGAGTCTGACACTCCCTTCCGCTCCACTCAGAGCGGGAGTGGTCATTTGATGATTTCCCATGCTCAAAAAAAAAAAAAATCTAACTATAGGTCCCTGCGTAGAATGAAACGAAATGCTACAAGTAACTTAATTGTAGGATTAGGTAGGGACTGTAGGGAGACGAGTAATGGACTTTGGAACAAAATAATCAAATAACAAATGAACCCAATCAGCTAATGTTTCGAATTGGCAAAGAATCGATAAGCCATTAGTCGTAACAAGTGTCAAGCTAAAAAAAAGAAACAAAATGGTTCATTTTTTTTAAATAGGTACTACTATTGTATAGAAGCAAGTTTTTCTATCTGAACAGACAGCTGTGCTGCTGGGGAGTTTGTTGCGCCACTTCTTCTTCCCAGTGAAAGAACTAGGAAGCGGTGAAGGGTGGGCGTTTTGCGAGACTGTTTTATGTAATTTTGACGTTCGAAAAGTACCGATTCTCAGCCTAATTTGAATAAATGACTTTTGATTTTGATAACAAGATAAAATCGAAGAAAGATTTATAGGTTTGAGCTAATCCGTCCCAACAGACGGCAAGCCCGTATCAGTCATGGGTGGCTCAACCATAGGGAAAGATTACCGAAACATACGGTAAGCAATATGTAGTCTTTATGAACCGGTCACTTGACAACCTGACGATGTTGCAATCAGAGCTCAAGTATATAACGTGCAACCATTGACCACTTCAAAGTCATTAAGTCCCGACAGGTTTCTTAACTTGTCCGTCTCCTTTTACGACACTATTTGCACATACCTACCTATTTCTGCATGTACCTCCTATAAGTGAAGGCTTGCGTAAGTGTGAAAAAATCGAATATTAATTAATTTACGAAGGTTAGTTCAAGTTGTCATGGATGATTGAAGAATGAAGATATTTAAGTGTGACCATTTTTTTTTGGCTTGACCTGCAATTTGTAGTCCGTGTTATTTTAATAGGGCGTTTTGACTTCTCAGAATCTGCTTCATCTTAAACTTTTTTTATTTGATTTGTTAAAATCAAATTCCTTGAAAATTAAGTAACATAAAAATCTGCAAAATATGTACCACTACCTTCCTATTTCTGCGTGTACAGACGCCAATACATCAAGCTACCCGAAACTTTCCCAATCAACCTTGAACCTAATGCTTGCTTTAGCGATAAAGTTGACAATCTATCAAAGAAATTTGACAGATTGTAGTAGCTTGATGTGCTGGCTGTAATATTAATTATGTAATTTACGAAGTTAGATCAAGTTGTCATAGATGGCTGAAGAATGAAGATAGGGTATTTAGGTGTGACCATTTTGTCTGGTCTGACGTGTTTAGTTGTGAATTAGCTTGATTTTAATAAGGAGTATAGACTTCTATGTATCTGCTTTATCTTAGAGAAAGTGCACATGAGCTACCGGCCTCAACAACCGGTGGCTGTGGCCTTTTGCTGCTGTGTTACGTATCCACCAACGGCCACACGTGTGCGATGAATCCATACAAAAAACATGTGCACTGTTTGTTGCTTGGCTACCGGGCGGTGGCTCGATTCTCGCCTAGCCTTAAGTTTATATTTGTTTAAAAAATATATAAAATGAACATAAAAATCTGCAAAATACCAGTTTAAAAGCATTCGTAGAAGGTCGTGCACTTTTTAAGCAAGTTTGTAACCTGTTCTGTAATATTAGGAGTAGAAATACGCATCCACGTCATAGATAAGCTTATGACCTTCTCAACCACGCACATAACACCTCTGCGGTAGAATCATTTTCAGCTGAGGCACCACACAAGCAACCCTTTAGTGGTTTATAAACATTGTTTTTTGGGAACAAGGATACTAGGCTTTAGCATTATCACCCCATTCAATTCAATGCAATTCCTTTATTTCAATCAACAGTTGTATCATATAATAGTATTAGGTACATTAAATCAAAATTATTAGGAAAATAAATAAAAATAAGACAAAACACAACACTCAATTTCATTATTTCTTACAAATTAAATTGGTAAAGTCAACAAATTAAAATCAGAATCAATCATAAATGTGATATATATTTTTTTTTGTCAAACCTTATGAAACCATACCTTGACAACAAAAACTAATGACCGTTTAAACATGAATAGATCATAACTCGTCAGCATCACATTACACGTTCGAGCATTCACAGATCATTACATTATCTCACATATCCATCAGCGCAGTCATAACACAGTTACCGATTTGTTACGTCGGCGACAAGGCATCCATCAACAAATAATATCGTAAGAATCGAAACCAAACTCGATTTAATAATCACGTAACGTCTAACCTTGCTAGTGGCAGCTGTGGCAGTATTAGTGTTGTGTAACAAATCGATTCTTTTTATGCAGCAATCGATTCTTGTAACTCACTTTAGTCGGTTGTCAAGTTTCCTCAATGCCGACCAATTAGTTTAATTGAAAAGATTAGAAGCAATTTAATGATTAAATTGATACTTTTTATGTATGTCAATGTTTGATTTATTTGGGAAAAGTGGCGCTGTACACGGATAACCTTCTGATCCTGAGCGTAGCGAGATAAACGGGTAATGATTTATTACTGGTGTAATTAGCTGGAAGTAGGTCGCGACAGTGTCAATTATGTACGTCGTAGAAATACATAAAGCGGAATAATGATAAAGCTTTGTACCGTCAAGTGTAGACTTCTTTTGTTTACCTTTTTCCGGGCAGTCGGGATCCGCTTAATTTTCTCTACTAAAAATACATTTTCCTGTACTAAGTAAGTATCGTCCTTAATTTTATAAAATACTTTTGTATCTTTTACTCATAATTTATTCAAAAACACTAGGTAGCTTTTATGAAAAACCACAATGAAAAAGAAAACGGAAAATGGGATGACCACAATTCTACAATGTTTCATTTCAGTTCGACGTAAAAATTTTAATTGATAAAACCACATTTTATATTCGAAGGGGTTCTCTTACTGGTAACGACGTCTTTGTTACGTTTCCGCATACAAATTATGCAGGAAGTAAGCAAAGGAACCGAGGAGAATATCGACGCATTACTAATACGTTCTGCAGAATTATTTGTTTCACATAATGAACACGACAGTATCGGCAACTCGGTTAGAATTTACACAATTGCCACGCCTGTGATCTTGTAAGCGGTTTATTTTATGCTCTAAAGAAGGTATGGGGTCTTATGTGATATAGGCACTCAGTAAGTATGACCCTTTTCGCCTTGTAACAGACAAATGTAACACTATTCGGACGAAAATTAATCTGGGAATGGTATCAAGAAAAGAAGGTAAATAAGAAGTCTTATACCTAGTACCCAGCATCTCAGCAAAAGATAATTTTAAACTGTAGAAGAAATATAACGCTTAAAAGGATTTTTAAGACAAACCCTCCTGGAGATACTTTATCTAACTTGAAAGGTTCGAACTGAGCAAATTCGCTTAGAACTAGTTTCAATTTATAGAGAACAAATTGATCTTGGAGCTAATCCTTTAGAAACTCAGACCCTTGTGAAACATTGTTCATTTACCGGAAAGGTTAAACTTCCTAAATCAGTACCTAATGATCTGATAGAAATTCTAGTCTAAGAATCTTAAACTTTTGTTATTGAATAACTTGGTAATAATACTAATAATGAAGAAAAAATTGAGAATATTTTTATTGTTTTCTGCCTATCATGGATCAAAATGAGTTCTAAAATAACAGTTATAAAAGGAAGAAAGAAACGTGAAGATTCCGGTGTAATCATTACATTGGTTGAAGAACAATGGAATCCATACGATACTCACTATTATCGGTATTACGGAATGGTACGCCGGGGAACTTTCCCATCTAACTTTGTAATAAGGTTATGCAAGCAAGACTTATATTCCATTGCAAGTTCAATAAGACGTTTGATGTGGAAATAAGTAGTATTAAGTAGCAGATACTATAGCACTTGATTATGATTATATTAAGTATCTACGTAGATAATATCATTTATAATTTACTGATGCAGCAGACACTGATAATTTAAATGACCTGAGCACAACTATAAAAAAAGAAACACTTATTAATCAAGTGGCTCAAGTAGATAATCACATAGGTCATATACAATATCACGCAAATGATCCGTAACGGAAAAGGCAGGGGAATACGACCAATGCCAAAGTATTTATTGGAAACTAAACTTGGCAGATGTAGTTACTTACAACTTTCTTGGAATTATTAGATTTGAAATTTCCTTTGCTTTTCCTTTTGTAGCCGAAACACAAATCTCGTTAACTTACTCCGGTAATACGTAAAGGTACAAGTATTTTAGGAAACGGCAATTATTGATAATGAAGAATGAAGGTACTATCAAATATTCAGGGAAAATTCACGAACTCGCGGTAAAAATCATATGTAGGAAAGATATGGAGGTACACCTATACCTAGTTCACACGAAGAGCACGTATTTACACGAGCAGTCGTAAAGTGCATATGATTCATCAACGGTTTATGTACTGTAAACCTTCGTAGTGGAGGTGATGTAAGCCAGGATGACATTTTGGTTTACGAACTTAAACATGAGAATGACGTCACTGTTTGCCAACCATACGAAAAATCACGTAACTTAAGTGGAACGACAAATGTTGGTAAACTTGAACTTGAAGTTGAGAGATAAGCTGATAAAAAAAAACCATTTAACTACATAAACCATGCACAAGCTAACTCACATAGGTAAAGAAAACTAGGAAAGTCAAACTAGATTAAATAGTTTATAGGCGCAAGCGCGCATAGGATGGAACCTTGATTCAGTTTTCATGCCGGGAAAGTTTTGCCTGGAAATTAAATTGTACTCAATCGATGGCGAATGACTCGCTCTCCCCTTCGTAATTTGCAAACTTCGAGTTTTTGTTTCTGAATTACGATATATGTATATCTTCTTCAACCCACAGTATGAAAACCGTGGTTAGGTTTTATAGAAAATATACGTAAGAAAATTTAAAACGTCGCTAGCTTAAAATAAATTGAAGGTTTCTCGCGTTTCTTGTGTCCCAGGATTTTTAAACAGGGCTGAACGTGACAACAATTCAAGAAAAGATATCATTAGTACAGTTTCTAAGTACGACACGTCCCGGCTCTCGAGGACACCTTCAGGATTCGTTCGTGCGTTACGAATGTGTTCAGATATTTCTTTTTTACTACTAAACGCTACAAAAACTGAATACAGTTAACAGTATACCATTGTGTTTTTATCTTAGATCTGATCGTAAATTGAATGGGTTCTTGTTTTCTTAGCTTAACCGCTTTTCGTGAGTTAAGAACTCAGTTTCAATCACTAATATTACTGAAACAGATTAGTCTTTTGGAGTGATGATAAAGTTGTTGTTGTCTGATACTGACAAATGAAATGAAATTATTTTTTTATTCTGTAAATAGGGTATCGGAATCACTTTAACACGTCATATTTATACAAAATAAATAAGATATATGAGGTCGGCGTTTCCTATCTGAGTACTCTGAGAATAAAGGCCGAAACTCACTATCATACAACGGTAGAACGAGTCCTGTCGTCGATTTCAAATTCATTTTGTTTTGGATCTGTATCTGTAATCTATTTCTTTTGTTTTTTATCAAATTCTTTCATCGTCAGTGGTCTTTAGCACAGATTTTATTAGTTTGTTTGTCAGTCTGGTTTGAATTCTAGGTCAAATTGTATTTACTTCTTTAGTTATGATTTCCAGCAATGGTTTTGTAAGCACTTGGTGTTATAGCTGTGTGTTTATTACCTTTGCACATTGTAAGTGTTTAAGTTTATGAGTATTGACTGTCATTTTGAACGGCGCGTGGGCAGCCCGCACATACTTGCGCGTAATATAGCCCGCATGACGTTACCATGGTATAAGGCGCGGTAAGAAGCAAATTATTAGGTAAACGACAATAGCGCATCGTGGCAACCAATAGGTAAGGTTCAAAATAGCTATGCGTTTGATGTTAGTTGAATCGATTGATCACCAAAATAAAAGTAATCTTGCAGTTTTAATTACATAAAAAAATAAATGCACGGCTCAGTAGAATATTTTTAGGTATTTCTTCAGTTGATTGAATTCCCTATATTATCATTCCATAAAATATGATAAAAATTTTGAGCGTAACTCAAAATTTTGGGAATTATGTAGCGAAAAATATTTTTTTGAGCTGTTTTACGATTTTTTTATCTTGACACTATTATATTTTTTACACTATATATTTTTATGAAATATTTTTGAATAAGTCTTTTCTTTAAACATTTGACAATACAGTCGTTTTTGCGAGAAAATCTGGGCGTTTTATGGCGTCCTACGTTAGGGCAGTGCACAAACAGAAAAAAACATTGGATATTGTACTTTATCCGCACCACTAGGTACACCAATCCTATTCGCACGTTCGAAAACTCACTTTCGCTTCGCCACGCCTTCGACGTTCTTCTGTGTAGCAATGTCTTTAGGTAAAATGCAATCATGAAGTAAGTACGTTCGTTTCTTTCAAATTAACATTCCTTAGAACAAAATCGTAAAACGCACGCGTTATTGAAGATTATTTCAAACTTCGACGTTTTATGTCTAGAGAACTCGGTCATTATTTCAGCAGTACATTTTTAACGAGCAACGTTTAACATACAAAGTATCTAAGCGGCTGAATCCACGGCCATAAAAAAATTGTAAAATTAGAATTCAAAATTGTTATTTCTGAACGAAATCCTAGGAAGTTAAGCACATAAATTAATGAGTGATAACGATATAAAACCGTGTTATGTCTTTTGTCAAAACTATAAAAGACGTTACCGACGCCTTAGTCTGTAATAAATACGTTGAAATGTACGTTAATACCTTTCTGGGAAGTTAACATTTATTTAATGTTCTGCATAAATTAAGTGGGACGTACTTCCTAGACACATTTTTTCTTATATGCTTAATTAATGTAAACGATAATAGTTTTAATTTTGTTGAGACTGCTTGTTTATATTGTAATCATTTTGTATCGTCTGCGGAGATATTTGAATTTCTAAGTAACGTTATGGAGCCCCTTGCTGTGATATTAAAAGCCTGAATTATTTCCTTCCTTTTCTAAGGCCTAATTTTTCAATCGGCCGATAATTTTTATTCGTAGAATAAAATTGACGTCTGACAGATTTTGTATGGAAGAACTGACAAAAATTCAAAATTATTCCTTGGATAAAATTATCTGGTGTTGGAAAAATCAGACCTAAATGTCATATAATTAGGACATTCGAAATGTCGGGACGAACAGAAATCTTCAGGAAAAAGTTAGTTTTCCCGTCAAACTTTATCCCAAAAAAGAAACATTGCTAGCAAAGATTTTCAGTGGCACTTTTTCACGTAATTCACGCTGAACGAATTCCTAAGTTACACAAAAAGCAATCTCCTCGAAAAATGGCGTATCAACAACTTTTTCGTCGAAGTAAGCGAATAGCGAATACTATCCCGACAATAAGCGAGATCGAGCGAAGACAAGCGAAACAAAAAAGAATTGTGTTTGGTGAATTGTACGATAGAAGACTGACGTTAATTAGTGGTTTACTATTATAAAAACGTAATATTATGTTCAATGTTTTCTTGCCTTAACACTTTGGTAGTCTTTTAGGGTCAGTCTTTTTCGTGTACCCTGGTTTACCAATTACCTAATTTAAGCAGATTTTTTTTGTTATAGCTTCATAGACTCAGATCTGTGTGTGTATCATAGAAATGTAAACTATGGTGTGTATACTATAATAAGTTTGCGTTCATGATGAAAAAAACTAACTCGCCTAATTATTTAGAGTTGTGGAAGACTTACATCACTTATTGATGGACTGTGTTCGAAATGGGTCAGATAGAAATGATCAGTTTGAGGTCTCGAGGTTGAACCGACTTGATATGAGCACTTTCCACACAATTCTGTCTCAAACAAATGATGATGATGCGAAGAATCTGTTCAGGTCCATGGCCCAAATGTAATCCGTAGCAGTATTTATTCATCATCCGATATTCATCCGGACTGGAAGCCGACCCCAACTCAGTTGGAATAAGGCTTGGCAGATGGATTGTCGCACTTTGACATAAAATTCCACCTTACGGTGTAAAATCGTGTACTTGATCGGGGAGCCTGCTAATAAATCCATAGCAAACTGTTCATAGTGGCTGTCAACATTGTCACCACTTCCCAAACGACACAAAACAAACACTGACAATACAAACTCTGCACTTTTTCCTTGTAAACGTTTCCTAACAGCTAATCTTAAGGAAGTCACGTAATCAGGTAACGTTAACCAAAGATCCAACAAACCGACCTAGATCCAAGCTATTCACAGAAACATACAATAAATGACTGCTAATGGAGTTCCTATTTCGGTAACCAGAGCATTTAGAAACGTGTTAAAATTGTTGTATTTGTACAGACGGCAGCAGGTTAAGCTACCCGAAACTGTCAAATTTTTCCAATCAACCTTGAACCTTAATCCTTTAGCGTTAAAGTTGAAAATCTTTTAAAGAAATTTGACAGATGTAGCTCGATGTGCTGGCGTCTGTACATAAAACTTTTGTTTGCGTATTTTTTTTGGTGACTACCTCTTTGTTCTAGTGGTTGCAAAGGGTACTGCCGAGCATGAGGTCCTGGGTTCGATTCTCAGGTCGGGCAAAGTGTTATTGTGTTTGTCTATTTGGAATTTCTCAGTAGCCTCCCGAGGTCAGAATTTGGCTGGTATCATAAATGATAAGTGATTTGATAAATGATTTTATTTTTGTAAGTAGGTTTGTACAAACACTTTTACACGTCAATCATATTTTAAAACTAGATGAGGTCGGCGTTTCCTATCTGACTAGTCTGAGAAGAAAGGCCGAAACAAACTCAGAGGTCACAGTCTCTTTTAAAGTCCAGACATAATCTTGGTCAGATCATATGAAGACCATGTAGGTCGATGTCTGAGATGGTCTTTTGAGGAAAGAACCACACAGATTGAGAGGAACTGTCCAGTCAGTGCACGCATTTGTCAGAAATCGTGCAGCTCAACTCAAAACTTAAGGAGCTCAACGATTCGACGAACAATACCAAAGAAAGGACATTTGGGTAGGCCACATTAATTACTCAAACTGCCAGACCATGACAAAAACTAAGAGAACACAGAGAAAAATAATATAAATAAAATGACCCATATAGTCTTCACATTCACAATAATTAAAATAATAGAATACTTTACAAAGTAAGCAAATGTCATAGTATATATAAAATTCATTAATGTCAAAGTTTATATAAAAAAAAAAACAACAAATAGAGAAAAAAAAATAAAAACATTCGATATGTAAAAAATTGGAAGCAGCTCAATCCCAAGCCTTTTTGTCCTCGACATAATCCTTAACGGTATAAAAGGCTTTCTGGCACAACTTACGTTTAATGAATGATTTGAATTTATTAAGACTTAGATCTTGAAAGGGGCTTGGAATTTTATTATAAAAGCGTATACATTGGCATCTGAACGAGCCACCTATTTTCTTGAGCCTTGTTGTACTCGTAGGTACAACAAATTTGTGTTTGTTCCTAGTATTTATATCATGGATATCATACTAAACAATTTTATATTTTTATGGGCATATAAAAGATTTTCATAAATATATTGAGAAGGCACAGTCATAACATTAATCTCTTTAAATTTATCTCTGAGCGAGTGTCTCGGACTTAATTTATAAATTGATAGAACAGCTCGCTTCTGCAAAACAAAGATAGTCTGAATATCAGCGGCATTTCGCCACAATAGAATACCGTACGACATTACACTATGAAAATAGCTAAAGTACACTAAACGGGCTGTCTCTATATCAGTTAAATTACGAATTTTTCTAACAGCGTATGCTGCGGAACTTAGCTTTTTTTGACAATTTATCTATATGTGGACCCCACTGAAGCTTAGCATCCAGTTATGCCCAAGAATACTGTGCTGTCTTCAGGATTCGATTCTTCGCCCTTTATCAACACATTGGTTTTCACCTGCCTAACGTGAGGCAGCGTAAACTTAATGCATTTGGCTTTTTTCTTGTTTAAAATTAAATTGTTAATATTTAACCAGTGGACTACTTTAGAGATCGCGCTATTTACATCGTCAGTAGCCGGCTGCTGACGTTTAAGTTTAAACAAAAGTGAAGTGTCATCTGCAAACAACACTATATTATGATTATGCTTTATGAGGTACGGCAAGTCATTTATATAAATAAGAAATAAGAAAGAACCAAGAATTGAGCCCTGTGGGAGTCCCATTGTTACTATAGAATATTAGATGATGGCAATAGACTTGCCCCTATTACATGGGACATTTTAACATAACCTCTGCTCAACCGTTCAGGAAATACAGGTGTGATGTTATATTACGTGTTGCACATAAAGCGTCTATTACGTACTTTTGTAAAATCATGAAATGTTTTGTGATGTTAATAAATAACCGTAAATGATAACTTCAGCCGTTTTATGGCCATAGTTAGGTAATTTATGAAATGAGGGATTTCACGAGGTAAATGTGAAACGAAAGGAAATAATCAATTAACATGGTATGTTTTCGAAAACTATCTGTATCTATCCATGACTCATCTGCGTACAAAACAATAATATTTTCCCTTATTTCCATTACCTACAGGCTGGCGATGAGGTTATCACTTTGCATAATGTTCTTTAAACACAATATTTTGTTTTATAACTTTTATCATTCTAGTAATGTTGTTTTAATATCCAATAAAATTTGGTACATCAAGTACACCAGTAACCCAACGATCATTATAGCGAATATAGTTCAAACGTTGCCATTCCGAATTAAGTACTCAAATAATGTAAATGCGAAAACAATTTTTATGTTTTTAAACGTTGCTTATACCAACCTCTAACCAAACCAACTGTGCTAATATATCCTACAAATTTTGGCATCAACATTGGCCCAACACAAACGCAACCATGCAGCTACCCTCACTTGCGAATGCCAGTAAAGAGACGTTTAAACGTTAAAAATGTGTGGTTAAACAGTCGCTTGCTTAACTTTAAGCAACGTTTATAAATAAACCCGTAATTGTTAAGGCAATTTATTATTTAACAGCCTTATATCATCTTGTTTTACCTTCTGTACTGGGCGGAGGAATAATTAAAAAAAAAACCGGCCAAGTGCGAGTCGGACTCGCGCACGAAGGGTTCCGTACCATTATCTATAAAAGTCACGTCTGTTATATGGGGGCTCCCCTTAAATATTTATTTTATTTTGTTTTTAGTATTTGTTGTTATAGCGGCAACAGAAATACATAATTTGTGAAAATTTCAACTGTCTAGCTATCGCGGTTCTTGAGATACAGCCTGGTGACAGACAGACGGGCGGACAGACGGACGGACAGACAGCGAAGTCTTAGTAATAGGGTCCCGTTTTTAGCCTTTGGGTACGGAACCCTAAAAAGTAATCTGGCGTTGGAAAAATCAGCCCTGTGATAACCTCATCGCTACTCTGCACACAGGGGCGTAGTGATTTGTATTCCTAATAAAGATATGACAGACTTGATTAGGTAATACTAAAGTTCATGATTTTACACTGTAAGGTGGACTTATATGTCAAAGTCCGACAATCAATCTACCTTCCTACGTGCCTTTTCCCAACTATGTCGGGGTCTGCTTCCAGTCTAACCGGATGAAGCTGAATACCAGTATTTTAAATGGAGCGACTGTCTATCTGACTTCCAGAACCGAGTTACTGGGTAATACGATATCCCTTGGTATGACTGGTTGTCGGACTACCCGTAACGACTGTCAAAGATCTACGAATTACAGCCGGGAGTGCTTTCCAAAGTGCGACACTAGTACATTATACAGTGACATGGCCCTACTAAATTATAATCGTTAGACTTGATCGGTATCTGTTGTTTATTGTGTTGAGTGTTAATGATTCTACGCCTACAGAATGTATTGATTTCATGCAGCAATGCCAAGCTTCCATATAGTCACAAATTCTAGGCTAGCAATCCAAATATCTACTTATTTATATTCAAAACACTGTCATATTCAAGTAACAAAGTTGCACAATACAACAAAGCTACTGGCACCTTCTATACAAGTATCCGCAACACTGGACTTAAGAAAGGAACTAACATAATGAATACACATTTATCCGGAGCTAGGGTTGCCATATTCAGATTCTTGAAAATACATACATACTCACACCATCTGCCCATGGGGTAAGCAGAAACTAATCCTGTTGCTTCGTTTGCGTTCATACATCTGAGGGGCAATTCTTGTAATTTTAAGAACATTCACAGTCGGATCTGTCTCAATCTGTCAAAAATACCTCTAATTTCCCTACATTTTGATAAGTTTTTGACACTTGTTTGTCGCCGAGATGACACTGCGACTAGATTTTGAACGTTTTAAATTACGAGAATTGGCCTTCTAGTCATACCAGCCAGACTGCCATACCAGAACGGCTTGAAAAGACTTAAAAACCCTAACAAAAAGGTGGACGTTTGCAAAAAAGGTCGTTTTACTTTTTAATCTTTCTTTTTAATTACTTTTTTTAATTTTAGTGGTTTTTTACAAAAAATCCGCTTAACTCGAAAAGTCCGGCCAAATGACAAAACCGGACAAATCCAGACGGATGGTAACCCTATCCGGAGCAGTATCTTTCCTATCCATTTCGCCGGCTCCTCCATCCTTCCCCTTTTTGTTTCGCAGCGGATGAGCGTTAGGCCACAATTTCATCTATATGGAAATAACAATACATTTAATGTGGACGGATATGAGTCCATTCATATCCATAATTGGCATGATATCAAGTGTGTTTTACAGAGAAACAATGCTCGATGTCCAGACAGTATGTTGCATGAGTGAATAAGTGCCTTTTATTTTTTTTATTTTTTTTTTCTGGGTGGGTAATCATCAAATGACTCCTCCCGCTCTGGGCGGAGCAGAAGGGAGTGTCAGACTTTTTCTGACTAAAACCCACCCGTGTTCCTTCAGTTGCCTGTGCCAGGGGCCACGGTATCTCTTTCGAACAACCCGCAGCCCCGGCGGCATCGGCCCTAGCGGACCCCGTCAGTTCGTGCTGACAGCTCTTTGAGGCGCGCGTGGAACACAACGCGCCGTCGACCCGGGCCTGGTCCTTACCGGGCGGCGAGCTGCCCATAGCTCGCCGCCCGCAAGCCCGCGCCTACGGTGGCCGGGAGTCGGCTGTTGACTCCCGTCCAGGGCGTCTCCTGCGGCGGCTAGGCGCGCGAGGGTGCAGCGATTGCCTCTCCCTCACGCGCTCCGCCTCCTCCTTCGCGAGCATTACTGCTTCGCAGAAGGAGGTGACGGCCTCCCATTCACTCTCGCTCCGTACCATGGCCTGTATGAGGGCCGGACGCGAGAGGTCGCCGCCGCCGATCGCCGCCACGAGGACACGGCGGGGCCCCGCCCAAGCCGGGCACACCTCCACCGTATGCTCCACCGTGTCCTCCGGGCGATCCCCACAGTGGTCACACCCTGGCGTTTCCTCCCGCTTTATCCTGAACAGGAACCTCCCGAAACAACCGTGTCCGGTGAGGACCTGCGTCAGGCGGAAGGTGAGGGCGCCGTGGCGCCTCTCTAGCCACTCCTCAAAGAGGGGACTTATCGCCGCAATTGTGGCGTGCCCAGTGAATAAGTGCCTAAGCTTTTATTGTTTGGAAATGTATTATAGGCTGATGAAAAGTCTTGTTTATTCTATCATAGTTTTTATCAACAGAGAGGGGCTCATGGCTAAATAATAACAGTCGATCTTCAAGGTTAAGCAACGCTTGGTGAAGTCAGTCCGTGGATGGGTGTCCATCATCTACCTATTACATACCGAGAACCCTCCGTGCTTGGAAAAGCGCACTGAGCCATTGGTCTCGGTTGTCATTTGTTGATCTTTGATAGTCGTTACGGGTAGTCAGAAGCCCGAATGTCTGACAACCAGTCTTACCAAGTAGTGTCGTGTTACCCAGGAACTGGGTTGTGGACTTACTCCATGTAAAATACTGGTATTCAGCTGCCTCTGGTTAGACTGGAAGCCGACCCCAATGTAGTTGGGAAATGGCTATAGTTACATTGTTTTTCAATCACACATTCTATTACAATCTAGGACATCTGTCCTGATCGAAAGAGTTCTCAAAAATTGTCGTATCTGTGGGTCAGTAACCTAGAATGACTTCATTTCAAAATCAAAAGATATTTATTCTAATTAGGCTGAGAGTAGGTACCTTAGTGTGTGCCTAGTGTGAGGGCAGTGCCCCAAAATGCGCGCCCTTCATTTGTTTCTAGAATGCGTCCTCAATACGTTACTACAATGTATTTAATTATGTAAGGCATTTAAAAATACAAAATGAGAAAAGAATTTGTAGAGAAAATAACCTTTCTATTCAAATACATATCGGATTTAGAAATGATGAGAGTGTTAAGTGCAAGGACCAAGAAGCTAAATAAATCAGAGTGCACTTCAAATCCTTTTCCACCAGCACAGCACTTACGTCATAAAATACTATTGGTATCGGTTTCTATGCTAGTCCCGTCCGATTGTAAGTGAGATCCTAATTAGAGGCTCGTTGGATAGCCGCCATGTTGTTGAGCCAAGATATTGCCGCTATAATGAAAGGACATCTTTACCCTGTCGCAAAATGAAGGAACTCGGCTTTCAAAGAAATTTTTCGCAGCAATTTGTAAAGAGAAATTAATAAAGTTTCAGTAGCGAAGACGTGATCATGTTGCGTGTATATTAATTAAGTATGAAATTTGGTTTTACTAGTTAAATCGTGTAATTTCAGTATTTTGCTACTGTATTCGTGCAGTAATCCGACAGTTATTTTACAATGTAACTTGTAACGACGATTGTCGGGTTTTAAACTATTAACTATTTCCAATTAAATTACTGTTGCCAAGACTTGCATTTAACGATTGTTTTATTGTAAGATAAATCCTACTAATATTATAAACGCGAAAATTTGTGATGATGGATGGATGACTCTTTCACGCAAAAACTACTAAACGGATTTGGATGAAATTTGGCACACAGATAGTTTATAACCAAGATTGACACATAAGATACTTTGTATCCCGATCTTCCCACGGAATCGAAACTTATGCGGGTGAAACCGCGGGTCGCAGCTAGTTGTAAGATAAATCATTGATTATAACTAGTTCTCCGCTGTTAAATAATACTGATTTCTAATGCCTCATTTCGCTTACAATTAGTTCCTGACTTTTATTTTGTCCGCTAAGATATCAAACCTCTTTTCAGTTTTAAGTGCAGATAAAAAGTGGGTTTACAAAGTAGGCTGTAAGAACATAATGACGATTCTTTGGCTAGTGACCCAAGCTTTAAGGTCGTGTGAAAATGTAAAATTATCAGTAGGTATAATTTTGGACGCAAACTTCGTGACAATTCCGCAGCTAATGTTCTTGGAATTTAGTTTGTTCTAGAAAACTATTATATATATATATAAACTAGGAGCTATTTTAATTCAGTGTCGTCATTAGTCAAATCGAGATAGATAGATAGAATATTTTTTATTATACGAGTATACACCATAAAATTTACTGACATAAATGCAGACATTTTACAAGGGGTGATATAATGGGCGGTATTATCGCCTTTCGGTGAATTAAGGCAGAAGGCAGTTAAATTAAATGAAATTTTCCCTGTGAAGAGTTCATAATTATTTCTAGACATGTGCGAATTGTAATACCTAATGTTAAACTTTCATCAACACGTCGGGCTGATGGTAGTTTACATTCAAAGTAAACTATCGATTATTCAGGGTGTTGTACCGATGGCAATCGAAAGGTTTCGAGTGAAAACTCTTTATGGAGACGTGTATCACGTACTGATCAATATTGAGGTCGCGATCACCGAGCCAGTATTTGAATACAAACGTTCCTTTACGGATATAAGGATTCCGGAGTGACAGACTTCTCAAAAGAACTCACAAAAATTGGATTGAAATGTTGATCAAAGTTGGAGATTGGTTTATTTATTTATTTACTTCGGTTGGACTTGGGATGTATTTTGTTATATTACTTTGGACTTTAATAACAGGCGCACGGGTCGATCGTTCAGGTTAAGCTACGCTTGCCGCGGTTGGTCCGTGGATGGGTGACCATCTTGATATACCAAGACCCCTCCGTGCCTCGGAAAGCACGTTAAGCCATTGGCCCCGGCTGTTATTCGTGGATCTTTTACAGTCGTTATGGGTCGTCAGAAGCCCAAAAGTCTGACAACCAGTATTAGCAAGGGGTATCGTATTACCCAGTAACTGGGTTGTGGAGGTCAGATTGGCAGTCACTTCATGTAAAATACTGGTATCCAGCTGTATCCGGTTAGACTGGAAGCCGACCTCAGCATAGTTGTGAAAAGGATAGGCAAATGATGATGGCTTCTCGTCTTTGTGGAAGCAGGAATTCCGATGTTACCTACAAAAATGTTTAGAAAAATATGGATAAGTCCGACTGTGCCTTCTCCCACCTTCATAGTAGAACTACGAAAAACAATATCAATCTTGGTCAGTTATTCTTTCTCCGAACCCGATACAGATAAGACACGGACATTTCTATTAACACAAAGATAACATAGAAATGGTAATAAATGTCTAGCTAGCCCAACAATATTATCTATAACAACAGAAAACGAATGTGTTTGTACTGCACTATGGAGGACGGCGTGTCACCGATTTTATTGATAAGCCCTGATATCATTTGACCCATATTTTTTACAAGGGCACACCATGTTTATATTTTAGATAAATATTAAAAAGGTTAGGTATCTACATCAAATATAAAATGGGTTATCTATATTGCACGTTCGCTTTCAGAAAACGTTAATGGCATGTTGGTAAACATTGGCACGTTATTGTAAATCGGCAAACAGGGGTGATAATATCCCAGTAATATACCTAGTCCTGACTTAATACGATGTACTGTCTATACACACCCTTTTTACGAACGCGATGATAGATTTTCAAGTCTTTGTCATTGAAATGTATAACGTACTAAGGGCTGATTTTTCAAACGCCACATAATTTTATCGGAGAAATAATTTTGAATTTTTGACAGTTCTTCAATGCAAAATCTGTCAGATGACAATTTTATTCCACGAATAAAAATTATCTGTCGGTTGAAAAAGAAGCCCTAAACATAATAAAACACTGGTGCAAACCAAATTAATTTTTGAATAATCTCGAATTCAGTTCGACTTGCGAATGCGTAGTTGATGTGCTCACGAGTAAAATAAACAGGTAGTCCCGAATAATACACGTGGGTAAAACTATAAGCATGATGTGTCTTACCAAACCTGTAACATAAGACTATCATATTTCAAAAACATCATAAACTCAAGTTATAATGCAACTAGACAATGTGAAGAGAATGCAAATCGTACCTGGCTAAGCCCCGTTATGCCGAGAAGTCCGAGACGCATGAAAATCAATGCTAAATGTGTACTCAAACATGTTAACGTATTTTTGGTGTCACATACGAGCATATTCTTGGTAAGCATCCATTCGTTTGCACGCTTAAAGGTGAGACGGTGACACAAACAGGATCATAACGAGTTCTAATATATCTATTGACTAATCTTAGTACGGTTAATTTTAATAATTTGTTGTGAGGTTGTCACAACAAATTACTAAAATTAATAAAATTAGTAACAGGTAGATGCTATAAGGAAAAGGATGCTTACTTACATAATATCAAACAATAGCATAAAACAAGAATTTATAGCCGACGGTCTCGAGATCGTCATATTTCGAATCTCATCAAAGAAAGCATACATAATCACCTATAATGTTCCCACTGCTGGGTTACAGGCCTTCTCTCGATGAGAGGGTGCGGGCCGTAATTCACCACGCGGGCCCATTGCGGGTTGGTAGATGTCACATGTCTTCGAATTTTTGCTTCTAGGACATGCCGGTTTACTCACGATGTTAAAAAGCATGAAATGAATGAAAGCATGTATTTTTCAATTATACGAAAAACAATGATGTAAGAACAGCAAAAACTTGCAAAACAACACGACTATCTTCAATTACTAATTGAATTAAATCAACAATAGTAAAAAACATGGAATTTGATTAAAACAGCGTTCGTAATTCTACTTAATCATCTCGTAATTACTGTTCTAATGATTGTCTTATTGTGAGTCAGTTGGAGGTCAAGGTGCGTCATTCCGACGTGTTGGAGATCGCTAAGATTAGCAGTGACGCATTAGAGGATAGGCCCGGTCACTACCCTCAATGGAAATAGCGTATTCTTACCTTCTTACGTATACAGCTGCTATGCAGTAAAAGTGTGACAAAAACCTTGGGGTTTTAAAAGGATAAGGAAATGTACAAAGATTTGTTTGGATGTCGAAATCCTTCGCCACGATTCTCCTTAACGTTTTTGTAAAAAAATTGGGCATTCTATTTTTTATAAGGAAAATAAAGCTGTTAGGTACACGTGCAAAAAGATTATTCCCCTAAAATTGTTGTGATTCCATAGCCTATAAGGAAGTTCCTATATTTTATTTATTATTGATCTAATAAATTTAGCAAGACATGCCAATGACAAAGGTGTACAGATCCTCATAAAATGCCACCATAAAGAATTTCAACAAAGCCGCAATCGTTCCAATCTTGAAGAGGTTCCTTCCCCACTTTATAAACGAGAAGAGCGTATATTTTTCAATGGCAACCCCGACACATGAGCTATTTTACGTCGGCGCAGTCGGCTGCACTCTTTAGAGCTGAACCGGCTTAGGCTTTCACGCGGCGGAACAGGCCTTTTCTTACTCCTACATCGCGAGGGCAATTCTATTGAGTGTCGGGACGCACATTGTGGCTTTACTTCAATGAACTGCACTCTGCCAGTCAATAAAGTTGGAGCGAGCTCGGAAACATACGGTCTCGCTATGAATACGACTTCCTATAACTGTGTGTAAACTTTGTTATATGCACATGGTTTACTAAAATAAAACCTCACGACTCTGAAAACAAAAAAGTTAACCTAAGGTCCATTTTAGCCTGGAGTAATGAACAAATAAACAAAATTTCCACGTTCTACGTTTACACTGTAATTGACTCCGGGAAGGGAAACCATTTTACGTGTTGTTTCCCCCTTTATGACGTGCAGAAACCCCGTTTTTTGTCGATCACAGGAACTTAGTTCCTTTTTGCGTTTTACACAATTCGCTGTTATATCACGTAACCACGTTGTCGCGAAAGCTCCTCGGCTGTACGAATAGTCTTTAGTTATTATTTAAAGTTTGATGTTGTTCTTGGCTCTCTTCGTTAGCATGGCATTGCGTAATTCTAATTAGTCGTTGTTGTTGACATCATAAAGAAAAGTATCACAACTGGGCCAAATTTAATTAGTTTGTTTGTGGGGCGTACGGAGGACTGGGACACGGGCCGGGAATTTACGGTGTTTAATTTCCTTTCTGTTCCGTCTGTATTGAATGAACAAATACGAACAAAACGACTTAAGTTAACACAGGTATTTTGTGGGGTCATTAACGTAAACTAACTTATTTACTTGAATACTAACGAAGAGTACCAGCACTGATGATTCTCGGAGTGTATGTGGCTGCAAATACTTATGAATATTCATCACACGCTCACTATGTGAAGTTTTTGTTTAGGAAATAATTCTTTGACTCCCGAGGAATATCATTTGGAACAAAAACATGAAATATTCACAAGGCTCTTTGTCTCAAAAATTGTGAAACTTGACGGCAAACTTGGAGATTTACAAGATAAAGGAGTAAAGTGTTCGTAATGAAATGAAATTTGTTTGAGGTACACCAACGGAGCAGCTTTCAGCTCTGTTGAATAGTTAACTAATACACACGCTTACCGAGCCTAATGTACACCGAAATTTGTACAACGACAGCCTATTTACATTTTCGTTCCAAGCGTTGTGGGAATGTTCTTACATATTTTCACATTTGATACTTACTATATCTTTTATCTTATTTGAAAGATCTTAATTTATTTTATGATCGTTAATAACTCTTCTCGGAGATTTTTCTTTCTGCATTACTTAACATTCTTATTATCTAATGTCTTTCATTAATATAGAAGCTTTGAAGTCCGCTTTTGGAAGAGTCAGGAGAATAAAAGTAATATTCCTATCTTATCTCTGTCATTAGAAATTTAGAATGTATTTCAGCGTAATCTCGCTTATTTCATGTAGGTTAATTGACACGAACTAGGTTGTTTACTGCTACTTAGCTGAACTAATTTTGGATATAAGCTAGCGATCAACGAGCGATTCGTAATTGAGCCTCTGTTTGACTAGTCAAACCTAGCTTAACTGAGTTTGGGTTGGTTGGGTTGCTAACTTAGTCAGGGCTACTAGGCTCACCTACTAGCTTCCAAATATCTGTACACGAACAGATTCGAGTAATTGAACTGAATCTTGTTAGAGTAGAAAGCAACTCTATTATTATCTGGCTTATTTTTTATTTGAAACTAGTTTTTATCTGCGACTTTGTCCATAGAAGATATCCTATGGCAGACAGTAGGTACTATAGCTTTCTAACAGTGTTGTTATTGGAGTTAAGCTAAGATCGGTTTGATATGATTTTCAGTCACTTCTTTAGCTTCACCCTTATTATAGGGTTCAGGCTGGCTAGAATTCTAAGCAGTGCTAATACTAACACTAATCGCGTCACAATCAACAGTAAGACCACTGTAAAAGATAACATCGATAGTGGGAGGTCAAAAGAGGTCAATCTTTTAGAAAAGAGTTCAGAATGTAATCTTTTGTTGTATAAAATGTTCATTTCTTTCGTAGATTGAATGCGACAGCTATCCCTTCTGCACCAAATCTGATTGCTAAACAGTATTGGGTTTGGAATCGACTACCCTCTTAGGAGATTGGACCCTGCAGACCTTCTGCAGCCTGAATGCGAAATGGGTAGGTATAGTCGTGGGATCTTTAGAAACTGCAACCAGTTTGCCCAGTTAACTTTTCCGACATACTTAGTTGGGGTGTGAAACATCAGACCATAGATATAGGATAGAGATAATTAAATTACTTATAAGTTAAATTAATTTATAGTGCAGCAAGTACCGACCTACCTACAAAAGACTAATAAAGAGACACACATACATATGCACACATATGTGTGTGTGTCTGCATGTCTTTATTAGTCTTAGGGCCTTCTCGCACCCTAAGTAATTGCGTAACACACGATCAATTACAATAAGAATCATTTTGAAGGATATTGCTAATCTATTGCTTCATATGTTTGAAAAAATTGTCTGCTCAGCATCGTAAATAACGCAATGAATGTTGGTGAACTGTCAAAATGAAAGCCATTACTACTGTCAGTATGTTACCCTATTACCCCTGTTGGCGACTGGCTGTGGTGCGACCTTTTTTGTACTATAAATGTCATGTTTTTTAAATATAGTTTTTTTTTGCTCTTTTTGTTTGGTTCGTTGCGGTTGTTACGTCTGAGCGGTTGTCAGGTCTTTGTCTTAATTTTCTAATATAAATATATTACTATACAATATATATAATATACTTATTATATATATAATATTATAAATACTATACGTGTTTCTATCGTTTCATTTCTACAGTCCACTATCAAATACAATCCACTAGCTATCAACCCCGCTGGATATTCTCATGTCCATTCCGTATTTAAAGGGCCGTTATTAAAGGTTGCTGCTTTATAAAAATACAATATTCTATGTTCCAAAAAGATACAAGAATCCTACGTTACACAGGTCCAGAAGAAGCTCACAGCACGGATGGCCGATGGTATCGATGTTGACGAAGAGTTGGGGGAGGCCTTCCGGCTGAAATTATGATGAACCATGTTAAATGAAAATGACAACAGATTGGCTTAAGCTACGGTTTACAGCCGCAGCGACGGCCGTCACGAAAATTATAGCACCGGGGTTTGACTTTACACGTCACGTCACGTCACACGTAAAGACACTCTAGGAAAACACACCAACTTACTTTAATAAATAACGTTTCAGCCACCGTAGTCATACGAAACATTAGCTTTACTGAATTGAAAGATATGGTAACAGCTTACTGCATACAATATCCTGCTGTATCGTAAACTGTTCTCACATACGTTCAGCAAACCCGATAAACTAATATTCAACACTATGATCTCACATTCACAACACGGAACAAATGAGGTATGAATGAACAGAGAACCAAGTTCAGTGCACTTTCCGCTGCATCCAGTAACAGGTAACAAACAAATAACAATAATAAAAGGCAGATAACTGTTTCAGTACCTACCTACTGTTTTATCGCAGGAAATTAGTTTAGAGTTCAGACAGTTATCGTATAAAACTGAATCAATCTAGACTCTAGAGCTGGTTGATTAGGAAAGATGGGTTTATGACTTCGGATCTAGAGTTTATAATTAGTATGTACCTTCCTAGTTCCGTATTTATGAGCGTTATTGGATTGGTGTTGTATTTAAATCAAGTTTATTGTTAGCATACTCAACCTAGAGTGTTCCCACTGCTGGGACACAGGCTTCCTCTCAATGAGAGGGAGTGGGCCATAGTCCACAACGCGGGCCCAGTGCGGGTTGGTGGTGTGTTCTAAGACATGTCGGTACCCTCAAGATGTTTTCCTTTATCATTTTGAGAGCAGTGGTGATGAAATTAAATACAAAAGTAAAGTGATGCCTGCCTGAGTTCGAACTCACGACCTACGATTCGTAAGGTGGGGTTGTTAGCACTTGGTCAGTATTGCTCTCATTTATTGTCAAATTATTGAGAAATTCTCGTTGTAGGATTAACAGCTTAGCTACAGAAAGAAGAGCTAGAGAAAGTCATCAAAGATGAGATAACATTGCTTTGCTGAACTAAAAGAAACTAAATATAAAAGATAAGTTTTCAATTCTGGCGAAACATTAAGTATAAAGAGAAAAGATTTGATTTTTTACATGTTTGTTTGTTACGCTTTCACGCTAACACGGCTGCACGGATTGGCATGAAATTTGGCACATATGTAGACCATGACCTGGATTAAGACATAGGTTACTTCAAGATATTCCCACGGGGTCGAGACTTATGCGGGTGAAACCTCGGAGCGCAACTAGTATTAAAATAAAATACGAAGGTAATGAGTCGTTTAATTAATTTCTTAATAAACTGTGGTCTGGCGTCTCTAGAAAAATAAATGAGGTTGAAACTGTGGTCTTATTCTTACTTAGGAATTTCTTTTTTGTTCGCAGTGGTGCGGTACGATACGACTTCAATAACATGCAAATGCTAACTTGATTTGATTTTGTAGGCTTAGCATAAATTCTTAACTTTTCCCCTTGAATTTATGTAAAAATGTAGATACAAATAAATGTAATCACAAAAACACAAGACCTTCTAATTAATAAATAGATATTATTTTTCGATTTTGTATTTAAAGTTCATTAACCATCCTCATTTAAATAAAAAAAAAGGCCTTATTAATAAAAGAATCTGAATCTTAAAAAAGCAGCATTTTAAATAAATACAAACTAGTTTTAATGCCAACATTTTTCCTAACACCTGTGCACACATCAAACAGAATTTCTTTCCAAACATACTTAGCAATTCATTATTTCTACGATTATAACGAATTGTATATAATTAATTTATAGTTTTATAAACCTGTGCTGGAAGAATTGCCTACAATTTATTTATTTATTTAATCTTTTCGCACACAAAAAGGTACAAAGACGGACTTAATGCCTTAGGCATTCTCTACCAGTCAACCAAGGGTGGTGAAGATATTAGATGGCAGGTGCAATGATTGGTTTCTTGCCCCTATAGGATGTAGGAGCAAAATTTTCCTGCTATATAGTATTTAAATTCCGTTCAACTAAGTATTATGTCAATTACTTAATATTAATTATGTTACACTTGAGGAGGTCCGATCCGGCAGTCGTTCCATGTAAAGTACTATTATTCAGCTGCATTCGGTTAGACTGGAAGCCGACCTCAACATATTTCGGAAAAGACTAGGCTAATGATAATTTACTTTACACTATTCACTATTCGTAAAGATGGTCACCCATCCACGGATCAACCGCGGCAAGCGTAGCTTAACCTGATCGATCGACCTGTGCGGCTGTTATTACTTAGCCTCTCTACTCTCTCTACACAACTAACTCTCTTGCTCAGTTTTAGATATACAGTCGCTCCATGTAAAATACTGGTATTCAGCTGCATCCGGTTAGACTGGAAGCCGAACCCAACATAGTTGGGGAAAGGCTAGGCAGATGACGACTTAAGCAGTCTTAAAAACTCTCCAGGATCGAAAATTTGAACATTATGACCCTTAATAACAGCTTACGTGAAGAAAATTAGAACGTCGTTTCCTAGTGATCGGGCTTAATTAGGATTAAGGGAAGATTTTCGGTCGTACCAAGCTCGTACCTGCATATTTTAGGTATGTTAGTATCTCAACATTTTGATGTTTATTTTAAAATCCTACTAATTATAATAAATGTGAATAATCGATCATTATTAAAAAAAAATTACGTTTGGATATTTGTTATTCAATCACGTAAAAACGCCTGGACGGCGGGGTAATTGCGTAAATTTCACTATCAGTAGCAATGGCTTTCATTTTGACAGTTCGACAACATTAATTATTTAAATAATGAAATAATAATTAATGTTGTCGAACTGTCAAAATTGTGTGGACGTTGTTGCACGGGCCAATTTTTCGAACATATGAAGCAATGGATTAGCAATATCCTTCAAAATGATTTAGATTGAGATTAAAAGTGTGTTACGCAATAAGGGTGTGGGTTTGGATAAAATTTGGCACAAAGATAAGATAAAAACTAAAACGTGGATTAACACATAGGATACTTTTTTATCCCGGTAGTACGTTTCCGTGGGATAATTCCCGATCTCCACGCAGGCGAAGCCACGGACAATAGCTAGCACAAATTGAATTCGTGCTAAAATGATGAGATTAATAAAATTATCTCGTAACGTGCAACTTTTACACTTCCTACTAATTAGGTTCTTACATGTGAAGTAATAAATACCTTATTTTTATTACTAGCAATATTTTATGAATGCGACGTTTAGCACTCGAGTGCTATGTCATTAATCAACTTGTATAAATCAATTAAAATGAGACGAGCTTATAAACAATTGAACAATAAACTTGCTATCAAGAAAAACATCAATTCACGCACTATTGTATACCATGCTTTCTATGTTGATAGGAAGTCTTTTAAACGTTATTTATTACTCGTTATAATTAAAAAGTCTTGTTCGGCGAATACAAATTATAAAACAAAACATCTTCTCATAAAAAAACTTAAAGCTATCGATCAATTTGACATGTTCAGCGAAAAAGAAGATCCTCTTTTGTTGTACTCCCCAAGCTGTTCGAGAACAAAAGAGTAATAATGTTAACACGATAGGATCTAATCAATCAGACAAATGAAAGTAGAAAGATAGGTGAACTCTAGGGCTTCAGTTAATTAAACTTCCATTCAGTATCGATAAAATAGGTGATTGTTAAAGCTAGTATCGATAAACATAATTTAAACGTGACGATGTATCAATTGCCGGCCGTGTATCTTGCAATAATTTTTGTAACTTGAGATGAATTTTGTATGCAGATAGAACTTATATAGTATCTCGAATGCGATTAGATTATGGCATGCTGCAGTCGATATAAGTAGTTTGTCGTGACAATGTTGTGAAAGTGAGAGACGCGTAACTATCTCGGATTAAATTTCTTTGACATCTCTATTGATGGGAAGTGAGGGGATGTGAGAGTGTGGTCTGTACAATAGATGGTATAAGTTTAACGGAGAAACTAGATATCAAATTATATGCTACTGTTAAACATAACTTGAAAAGGGAGGACTAAGATTTGAAGAATGTTATATTATCAATCAGTGTAAGGTCTAAGTCAATGATAAAGTAGAAGCAAAGAATGTCAAAATGAAACAAAACAATTGAAGAAAGAGAAAGATCGTTATCAATGTAGACTTATCTCTCAATTGTGGTACGTATGCTCTTATCACAGTATCTATCAGTAGTCACTAGAAAACTATAACAGGAACTGTTAACTGTTACTCATTGGAGGTTATCATTTATTGAAGAAAGTTATAGGCACTAGACGGGCTGCAATAATATATTGGACGTTTTGTATCATTGCACAAATGCACAGCTTTTAGCCGTAGCTATGACGTAATCAAAGTACCGAGTACATACAGCCTTTGTAGGTACTTAATTTATTTGTGTTTCTTGGATTATGTCAGTGTCGATGTTTTCCTCCACGAGCCGATCAAAGACCGATTTATGGGAATCGACGGCTTTATTCAAACGCAACGACAATGACTTCTGCTCAAGTTCTAAGAGAGAAAGCGTCGTAAATCCATACACACGTAATATTAAGTTCCTGCGACGTCCTTTAGGACACCGAGAATGTTCATAGTTTCATACCCGCACGACGTAAATCATGCGTTTCTCGACCGACGCCACAAAGCGAGGTCGTAAATATCAGAGAAGATATTAAACTTATTTTAATAGCTACAAAGACACAAGGTGACAAAATAATCGCTTGTCCCAGTTCACAACAATGGACTAATGACGGAAATATTCTAAGTGAAGTGTTAAAGCCGCCCAAACGCGTAGATATTTGTGTAAAATGTTTCGATTACCCCTCTAGGAATTACTTTACACGAAAGCTGGAGTTTCAAAAGTAATTTGGAACGAATTATGGTAGTTGACAGAGGGTGACCTTTCACGGTTGCCAGATTCGAAAATGTTTTTTTATTCTTCGTGGGTCAGTAGTAAAATGTAGTAAAGTAGTTCAGAAGTCTCCGAGGTTAACCCCTGGGGCAGATATGGAGCTGTGAAAGATGAAAGGTCTTTATAGGTAGGTGTGAAAAGGCTTTTACAAGGTTGCCATTCCGTCAATGACTCTCCGGTCGTAAGGCGTCTCAGTGATACTCCGGGTTTCTAGAGATACTTTGAAACTTACGCGTAAGCGAAATGTATTTTAAATTTTATGTTCCAAAGCTTTTGTTATAAAATCTTTCCTCCCTAACGGCACTGTATTATCTTTAACTGACGGAAAATAGTTTTAAGATACAGCATTTTTGTAAACCAGACGACGCTTTTAGAGAACGGAGCAAGCTTTAACATAAATCTTTTTTAAAGTGACAGTAGTAAAAATATTTAAAATATATATCATATTTTTAAGTATTTTTTGGAGTTGGTATCTACAAGCACAAACGTGTTTAATGTAGTGTGCCTTTTAAATCCAAAATTGGGATATTTTAACTTAGTTCTTAGTGCGTAACATTCTTGAGAAATTTTAGAGTGCCCCTTTCAAAATAACTGTTAACGTTTATGTTTGTTTGTATATTTTTGATTTGCAGATAAAACCAAGTTACATAACACGAACATTTTATATCATTTAGATAAAACAGTTTACGAAACGGTACCCGGCACTTTGGTCCCATATCCAAATGTTCCGTTTTAAAATGAAATGAAATGACTACACGAATGAACCTTATGTACCTAAATCCGTTTATATAAATTCCTATAACGTGAGTATTGATTAAAAATTACCTGATTACTACCGATTTGTCATCGACTACGAACATTCTTCAGTTAACTTGTATAAGTACTTGTAATCTTTTTGATAGAGTGCTAGTAGAACGTTTTGATGTGGAAAACATTATCATTTTAAGTGGTAATCGAATTAAATCTGCCATTAATATTAATGATTATCATAGTATACGAGTAATTTTAAAGAAAAAACAAATGAAAAGAATTATTGATAATAATTAGCCTGTAGGTATTGTCAAAGGCATTCCCTTTCTTTTTTCTTCTCAACTCGATCCTGAGCCAATATGAACCCTCTCATAATATACATCAGTGTCAATTTCATCCCGCCATCTACGAGTACGCCTGGGTCTTTCTTCCACGATGCCGTTGGACGTTTTCAGGAACCTATATGATTATTGATATCTTTTCAAAACATTTTTTCTTTATAGCATCCAGCTTATAGAAAAAAACAAAAGAAGACACGATTAATTGCTTGACTAAGCATAACTCAAATAAAATATCTAATTTGTTGTGAAGATCATAGATGTATTCTATATTTCTACGGTGAAGATAGAACAAAAAAAAAAAGTCTTTGATGAATTAAAATCAAGTACCTACGTACTTATGTAGTTTGGAAAAACCCGAGCGCCACGTAACTACATAACTAATAGGTATAATATAAATACCTAGGTATCTACCTAAGTTGTAAGTAACTAACAAATAATCACAAAAACGTAAGCACTATGATGTCTTGCGCAAAAACTTAGCAATGCATTTTTTTGCGCTTGACTTCACACGAAGATCAGCTCATGATGTTATAAAACATGTATTTATATGCAAAACAGATACACATAATCGCTGATTAATTACGAAATAATCTAATTATAATGACTCACGCAATGGAGCTCATAATATCAGTGTTCTACAAACTTGATTTGGCACGAAGGCTCAAATTACTGGCTAGGTACTATGAGTAACATCACATCACGCTTGTATTCTTTGAAGGGGTAGGTAGACGTGCATGTTACACTCACACATGGCAAGTTGTTTTAGTTCCATGTAGGTATATAACGGGGGTGAGCCCTATCAACCTGCCTAGCTACTACGTTGGGGTCGGCTTCCAGTCTGATCGGGTTCAGCTGAATACCAGTATTTTACATTTAGCGACTGCCTACCTGACTTCCACAAACCAGTTACTGGGTAACCCGATACCCCTTGGTAAGACTGGTTGTCAGACTTTTTTGGGCTTCTGACTACCCATAACGATTGTCAAAGATCTACGAATGACAGCTTACAAAGTGAGCCCATTGTCATCAAATGCAGAGATAAATCCAGATTCAAAGTAAGGAGGTACCGAAGTAGTAAAATCAATTAACTCATCAGTATTCGTAACGGGATTATTAAATCATATTAATTAATCATGTATTAACCGTAAATTAGTAGCATTACGACTGTATCGATGGTTATTTAATAATAACTTAGTTTTTACTTAATTTACTGAGAAATCAAACTACGTTGAGACTGTTTTAACACAACAGATTTACCTATTGATTTTAGCTCTATTATCAAAAACTATAGGTATACAAATAAAAACGAATTTAGGTAATCAATTCATTTGTTAATATTAGGGTATACGTAGGTATCTGGTTTTTGACTGAAGTAGGTACCTACATTGTTATCAGCATTCAGTAGGTCGAAAAACAAATAAATAACTAAGCATATTACTGAGAATAAATTAATGTAGGTAAATGACCACGCTGTACCTATATTTTTATTTAAGCAGAAGCATGACTGTCCATAACAATTCAAAGTTGTAAAAGTAATAAAAAATAAATACCTTCGTAGGTAACAATAAAATCCTAACTTAACCCAAGTCTTACATACCTCAAAGTATCTCAAAGTTGGACAAGAATCGTTCAACACTTGTCTTAACAAGTTTTGTAACACAAAAGTTGAAAGTCACGTGGTCACAGAAACACTGAACTAATATTAATTCGCAATAACACTTTATTTTAACTTTAACAGTTCACTTATCAGAACTATGTGCAATGTCACAGTATCTTCACACGAACGGAACGTTCACTTCGATGGGAACTCTCCACGGAACTAAAGTTATTTTGTCGACACACGGTCGGAGCGCCCCGAACGTATCACTAGACACTATCGATAGACCAAACGTACATTGCTGTCTGACTACCAGTACCCAAAATAGTACCGAGACCAAAGGTTGACATGGATAACGTTTTGAGAGGGGTGTCAGAGGATAAGTTTTACATTAGTAAAGTAAACGTCGTCTGAGTTGAGATACGCTCGTACGTTGTCAGGCGGGATTTCTCGCACGTGAACAAATTTGATCCAAGAATGAGATTATAATATCCAGGTGATATTGAGGAGCCGTGAATTTTCTCGCAGACGGGCTGTCAATAAATAGAAATGGGAAAAATTTGAGCATTTTTCGTGTGTGATTGGAAAATGATACATGATAGTAGGTAAGCTTATACCACATGGTATTACAGTGTATGATTTTTTGTATTTTTTTCACGTTTTATTTGATCTATATTTTTTTGTTTTAATCTGATGTATGTATCAGGTGTATTGTGTCTTTTAGTCTGTGTTAAATAAATGCATTTTCTTTCTATGTTTTATTTGTGCGGAATAAAATATTTTTCTTTCTTTTTCTTGTCTATCTTTGATGTAATTATTTTGCTAACTCTACTTAAAGTAATTAGATTACACGAACGAAGCCGTTTTCTCTTCATGAAAATGAAAAGTGATTTATTTTCGTATTATTCAATTACCAACATTAAACAATTTGAGATGTCTCTTGGACACATTTCCAATTCTTTTATTCTTTAAGTGTGATTAGTGTTTGAAGATTACCAACAGTAATATTGGAGGAAAAAATATAAAGAGGAAAATATTGGTTAGCAGAAGAAACGTGATCTAATATATTAGTATTCGAACCGGATGAGTTATTATTATGCTATTGGCTATAGAAACAGGTTGAAACACAGGATTTTAGAATATTTCAACTATCCTAGCCCAAACCAGACTAGTCTCTTATAGTTCAAAGATCAAAAATCAATGAACCTAATAAAACAAATTGGTGTGGTACAAAAATTATCATCATTCTAGCTTTTTCTTCACAATATGATCAGCTTTAAGCCTTAATATCTGCCTAGCTGAGTAAGCTGAAAAGGCTTCTTCACTATCCATAATCTAGGTATACAGGAATCTAAAAGTAGACCGGTGTTAAGTACAAAGACAAAGTTGCTCATTCGCAGCAATGACGCATCCAATTCCAGTGTAGCATTTGCATTACGAAGTTTTGTTTACAGATTTCCATTAAATAATCACGAAAACATAAGGCAATGTGACACAATGTTTCGCTAACTCATCAGTCCACGCTCATCAAACCCGATTTAACTTGACACCCGGCAAAACATGGAACTAATTTGAAATGTACTGATTTTGACATGCTTTTGTTTTTAGCCCTTGCAAACAGCGCCACCGTGAACAGTCAAGTTATTTTGGTTATTGACTGGATTCTATTCCGGTTAGCACAGCAATGTTATTCCATTACAAACGTGTCCAGTTTCGTTTCGTGAGAATATAATGCTGTCAAATATTACTAACTTCCAAGTCAAATTGTTTAAAGTACTCTTCGAAGCATACCCTAAAAGATTTCGTTATTGTAGTAAACAATTAACACATACCATATTTAGGACCGGTTTTGTATGAAACAATGTATTTCTCACAGTTTTTTTTTGTAATTGACTTGGTTTAAAATAACTTGCTTGAAGTTGCAAAAAAGCTGACCAAGGCTTTGTTTTTATGTAATGTCCACATTTTATTGGGACTGGACAACACGTGACGATGACGTCACTCCATTCATTATGCATTTTAAAATTATCTTAAGAATGGCCAAAATAATTTGTTAGCAAAACCTCCATGCTTGTTAAGTGAATGCCTCATCAATAAACCGGAAAACATTACCCAATGTTTAACAGCAATCATATTTAAAATCGATGTCAAAAGTTCAAAACGCAACAGACTGACCCTTTGAATTCGCAACACAAAACCTACATTCCAAATTGAAAGGTTATTTTATTGATTTAATTACCATAAACAAAAGTGTAGGAAAAAAAACAATTTTTACACATGGCCAGCACGTTAGGCGACCCGTTCATTTCCCTGCAGAGAAATATGGGACAAGTATAAAGGGAAAATAAAGGCTTATTGAGTGCAGTCTTCCGTTGAGTGGGGCCACTTCCTGGACTGTCAGGGGAACGGCCGGCAAATCCGATTACCTGTATATCGATCGAGCTTATTCTCCCTTCTGAACTTTATACACTCATAGCTCTATTTTAGTAAAATTTCGTAATCGTGTTACTTATACTTACGAAGCAGTACGTTGTGTAAACAGTCGGTAAAACAAACGTTTCAGTGAGTACTCTAGTTTTCAGCAGGTGCAGATTTTGTAAGCGGTTAGGTTTATAAGAATGGGAGTTCATTTTAATGACGTGTTTGTGGAAATGTGAAACGTACCGTATAGTACCTACATAATTCTACAAGACTACAAGTGTGTCAATACGTTTTTTTTTATTAAGTTTAAAATAAATCTCTGGCTCGACGGCCTCGTTGGTTTAGTGGTCGTAAGCGCTAGTGCCATAGCTAGCTGAGCATGAGGTTCTGGGTTCGATTCCCAGGTCGGGAAAAGTGTTATTGGATTGTTCTATCAAGAATTTTTCCGAAGCAGTTGGGGTCTGGATTTGTGCCCGTTTAACGGCAATAGGCTCGCCCCACCTATTACATCGGACTTATATAAAAACATATATAAACTAGCCAAATGTGGGTGTACTAGGAGTACATCGCTGCCTAACCCTTCAGGGATAAGAGGCGTGCTGTTATGTTATGGCAAAAAGTAACCAAATTGGTGATGAAAAATTTTCCTGCTTTCGGGACAATGATAATTGCTATGGAAATTGTTTTCTTTTCAGTTCTTCAAAAGACTTTTCCCTTTTTTATTGCTATTTTATTACTTCTGAGAAACAAACCCGATCCGCACTGCTAACTTTATACCGTTTTAATTACGTAGTTGACAGGTAAATCCTATAAAACATTTTTAGAATTACCCAACGACCAACGTGTACTATCGTAGTCAAAATGTTTAATGCTCCTCTACGAGTTTGTGGCCATCTGCCTCTGTGTTGACACCTGTTACGCGGTTAAACGCACTTTGTAGCGTCAATGTACCTATCCATAACCATTCTCACCCATGTATGTAGCCACACAACGCCATAAGTGTGAAATATTATTCCACTTACAACTTTTGGCTTGTCGTAATAACTGTGACATGTTTACGAGGGCAGTCGTTAGTCTAGTCCAAAATAGATACTTTTTACTGCACACTATTGTTGGTCTTTTCGTGATCGTACGCTATAAAAACGAAGCCGTGACTTTATGGTAACCCTGAACCGAGAAGGTACCTACAACGAGCTGCCGAGTTAAAGCGTTTGACTTATAAAAATGCACGAAATATACTTCTAAAGATTTAATCTTTATGGAAGATCATCTCCGCCGTTGAATATTTTTAAAGTTGCATTTGTAGCTTTTAACTTTATTTCGTTTCTTTTCCGATGGGTCCTTTACATACTCGTATTAGCGGTTGAATGATGTCAAAATACGTAGTCAACTTAATTTAATTTTTGTTTATAAACACATTGTATTGAGGTACCTAATAAAACGACTGTAATTATGGTCTACTGTCGGCAAGAATCTGTTTTTTGTCGAGGAGCGGCTGTAAACCTGCCACTGATCAACTTTACTTTTTTATTTTCGATTAACTGTTAATGATCGACAAATAGTTGCATCGAGATTGAGACATCTGCGTCTGCGATCGTTTCTGGCTACTCGACATTTTAAGCATCGAATAAAACGCTGTGTGCGGCCAAAATCAATGGCGTGCCTGATATCCATCAGGCATTTGGAACAACTTATGCTAAATAACTTACTTTTGAATTACAATTACATAATAATATTACATATTTTACTACAAACTGTCGCTAGATCTCTAATCTGGTATATCTAGAGCAATATTAATATTTCATAGTAATATATTTCCACAAAACATGACCAACTGGGACTGTAGTTTAATTAGTTTTTGCAATCACAGAGTCCATTTAACTTACAGTTAATTATAACTAATGTAGTATGAAGAAACTACAGACAACTACCGCGTCTAGTTCGGTCCTTGACAGTTTGACATATCAAGGCTTGCTGCCTTTGTGTGCAGGACACCCGCGATATTATATTCAAATGCAATAATGCTATAAGGACCGAAGAATGTTATTGTTTTGTGTTAATCGTATGTTTGTAGACGACCTTATAAAGGAAGGTATTGGTATCATCATTAAAACTGCTCGAATACTTTTTTAGAGGTGTGAGTTGTGACTTACATTGACGTTATTTTGCAATTAGTACAATATTGCACCACTTTGAAATTTTAGTGTTGGTTGATCCTCAATATTATTCAAAATTAATGAGCAGTGAGTGATCACGGCTTAACAGTCAGCGGGGTAATTGCGTAACACACTGACAGTAGCTACCAATGGCTTTCGTTTTGACAGTTCAACAACATTCATTGTATTATTTACGTTGTTGAGCAGACAAATTGTTCGAACATATGAAGCAATGGACTAGCAATGTCCATCAAAATGATTTAGGTTGTGACAGTAAGTGTGATACGCAATTAGGATGCAAATTAAAGGACCACACGGAGAAACAGATTTTATGACTTGAGGAATGCAGTTCTATCTTCTGCACATAAATAACGTTCGCATAACTATTAACGAGTAAAACTAATAAGCCCAAGAAAGCGATAATGTGAGCAATTACAGACGAAGCTCGTATAAAACACCAGGTGCCAGCAGCTAAATCATGCATTTTTCCTTCAATGATAAGTGCCGCGGGAAAATGTTGCATGTTCTTTCTTCTATTTCTCAGACTAGTACGGAAATAGGTACTAATAGCACATTGCATGTCTGTATTGCCTTTATTTTCTAGTAAGTAGCTTTAAGCAAATGTCCACTTGGACATTTATAAAAAAGTATGTTGAGGATAACAGGGGCTAATCTTATCAAATCACGACAACAAATTAAATTCTTTAAAAAAATACTTAAGTATACACGGTGGCATAAACGCGCAACTAGTTACCATGCATACCTATTGTACTTTTCTAAGATACAACATTTTTTTTTGTCAGCCGACGAATCATTTCTACACTAGGGGATCAGCATCATGTGCTGGATTCATAGTATCAGTTTGCTATCCTGTATAGTTTCTACAGTAGAAGGAATTTAACCCGACAAAACCCAATATTGCATTAAAGTTCAGCAACTTAACCCTCACAATAAATAATAGCCCTACCACTTTACATAACGCAATAAAACTTATTAAAATTCTCATTCCTTCAAGACACC
The DNA here is from genome assembly GCA_947507525.1 of Apamea epomidion. Classification (NCBI taxonomy): domain Eukaryota; kingdom Metazoa; phylum Arthropoda; class Insecta; order Lepidoptera; family Noctuidae; genus Apamea; species Apamea epomidion. Next base: position 9,933,793 of record OX382225.1, read on the forward strand.
TCGCTTGCATTCCAAGTCTTCACTTAAGTAATAAACTATGAGTTGCATTATACTGCACTTTATGTTACCTACCGCTGTGAGCTTTCACCGTATTATAGTAACATCACCATGATGACACAAACATCAATTCTTCTTTCGTGTCGGCACGAGTTATAGGTCCGTGAATTACTCATGCTGCGAGGCAAAAAGGTTAACTATTAGCCAGTCAGGTTGGTGGGTAGTGTATCCAAACAGTCTAGGGTGCGCCGAAGGACTGAAGAATAGACTGGTATACTAGTCGGAGCTTTTTGGATTCAAACTTTCACATTTCATTATACAATTCCATTCATACATTTCCCCCGATTTCTAAAAGCCTGAAACCTCCAGGTCTGCGTAAAATTCATATCCTATTCACCACCCTTTTCCCAATTATGTTGGGGTCGGCTTCCAGTCTAACCGGATGCAGCTGAATACCAGTATTTTACATGGAGCGACTGCCTATCTGACCTCCACAACCCAGTAACTCGGTAACACGATACCCCTTGGTAAGACTGGTTGTCAGACTTTCGGGCTTCTGACTACCCGTAACGACTGTCAAAGATCCACGAATGACAGCCGGGACCCACGGCTTAACGTGCAGGGAGGGGTCTCGGTATGTAAGGATGGTCACCCATCCACAGACCAACCGCGGCAAGCGTAGCTTTACCTGATAGATCGACCTGTGCGGCTGTTATTATTTAGCCACGGGCCCCTCCGAAAATTCAAAATTCATATCCTATTGTTTGACGGAAATAACCGCAGAAAATTACAGAAGTTGACATGACGTTAAATTGAATAAAACTGAGCTTTTAAAAACAAGGGTTGAACGATGAGAGCAGTTTTTCATAACACAACGGTAAAATATGATGTTAGACCGAACATACGTACTAGACTGAGGGCAAAGTAATTAGTGTGGAAAAACCAGTAGTTCCCAAAGGTGTAAGTGGTGTTACAAAGGCCCTTGGAGCATTCGCACGTTGCTCTGGAAGCGGTGACATAATAGCCCTTGCCTTCGGTCCTAATGACGACTATTTATTGTGAGACGCCCCGCAATTATACTAAACATGGCTGCGAGGAATCATTTTGATATAAAAAAGAATTGTGGAGCCGTTTCTGTCTTTTGTGTTAAGTGTAACGGACATTGTTTTTGTCCTTTTGGGTATTGTCAGCAACTGGAACAATGCTCTGGACCTTTAATTATCAAAAAAAGGTCTTATTTGATAATAGAATTTAGTTGGGAGTATTTAATGTTAAATTATTCTCTTTTTTTTATTAGGCTTTAATCAATTGGAATTTGGAAAACGAAATACATGTTACTGCTGCCGTCAAGAAGCTTTACTCATTTTGCTTCTCAATTATACAGGTTAAACTAAAAACAACTTGAGAGACTACCTATAAATTACAATTATCATAAGTATTACCTTCACTGTATCGAACTGTAGACGAAACAGTAGAAAAGCAATAACACATGTCATTACATCACCTGTACAAACATAATGTATTCAATATACCTTCAGACTCAACAATATTTTACGTTCTCATTCATATTATAAAGATGGTTTACACAAAACCTTTCTCACAGAAGTCGTGCCTGCGCCATTATATAATAGGCTTATGTTCCGTCGGTAGTACATTTAAAGGCAAACTTCTACCACCTGCTTGCTCCATTATTACGGACAACAAGTCACCCAGTATTGGCCAACAATACCCTAGAATTATTATACCGTTAACAGGGCATAATTGCACTACGTTCGGTTAGCTGGGTCTTGTAAGCTTTGCGATACATAAACACTTGTCGGAGCAAAGACGAAATCACCTTGTTTGTATATACGCTATTAATATATATAGCTTTGTTTTTTACGTGTTTTTGTCATGGTTCTTCGTTACAAAAACTTTAAATCGTGTATCACGATTATTAATGATAGGTAGATTTATCACAGGTACCTACAGACTTTAAACAACAACTTTAATTCTTTGGTCAATGACTGGAGAGTTCATATTTCAGTATCATTTCAGTATCATTTCATTTCAGTTCATAGTTCATCTATCTAAATTCCCAAACGAATGTTTGGGAATTTAGATAGATGTCGTAGGTAAATCTCAGTTTAAATTAATTCAATAGGGGAATTCTTTTTTTAATTATCCAGCGGCTGAAGTGAAGCGTCGTTCCGTTCTGTCGCGACTATGGCGATCTCGATGCATGCCGTCTTGGCATGACGGGAGCACTTAAAATAGTCACTCACTTCGCCGTAAAAGTCCACTCGCTCACCAGAAATAAATTACATACAGACGCAACTGTACGCGTTCACAACATCTATCAAAATTGTTCAGATAGAACAACAACAATATCAATTAAACCATGTTTCTGACTCGAATGAAGTTACACATTCGTGTGAGAAAACACAAATTAATTTCGTTATTAAATAAATTACCGAAACAATTAATACCAGTTTAGGTCGGGGTAATATTCGTTCCTAATTATAAACTTGAACTCATTATTACGCCAATCAACCGGTTGAAGTACTCGTGCCCTGTTATAATTCGTTTTCTCATCGAAAACCAATTACAACGCAATTTTTCAGCTTATTGCTAGGATGACTTGCTGGAAGCCTTTTAAGATATGTATACAAATAACTCTACAAGTACGTAAGTGCCTATATTTTTGTTGGCCGTGACTCTGAGAAATAAGAAAGATTGCGTCATTATCTTTTGTCGTAATAGCTTCATTAGAAAGAGTATTAAACGTCCCATCCACTTCACCGAGGTAATAGTCTCGTCATTAAGTTTCCTTGGCCACCAAATGTGTGGCAAGCACGTGATATCTATCTTGAAGCTTTAAATTGTCGGAACTAATGGCTGTGCGAGTGAACCTCAGGTGTGGAAGAGCCTCGACACTCCGTAAAGTTCACTGCTCCTTCAGTCAACGCGCTCATGGTAACATTTGTGACAAAGTAAAACGTACTCTATCATTAAATCCTTTCGAGTTAACTTTCATTGACAAGGATCAGCTTGGTAAACCATTACATTATTCTTTATTGACGAAAGGAAATGAGACCACCGTCGAAGATTGAAAAGCAATAAGGAGAAGATTATGTCCATTGAATGGGAAAATAATATTAGCGTGAGATCGGATGGTCGTTGAGTCGTTGATGGCGAAGAGTTGTGGGGACAAAGTAGTGTGTATATATGAGGAGACAAAGATTAATGAAGTGTTAGAATAAAAGAGGGCGACATTTCGCCACGTTCTCGTATTGTGGAGCTGCGTTGTGTCGCAAGAAGCATAAATTTGACACGACAGAATTCCGGTCTTGCCGAATATCACGCTGGTACAGTATGCTAACGACCAGTATTGCACGTCCCACCTGTTATACTAGTATCGCTATGACTGTGTTTTACGTGATTTCGCAGTATCCTTGTGGCAATGGAGTCATTGCTTTGTTCCATTGGCAAGCTCATTACCGTCAGAAATAAGTGCCCAAATACGATTTACGATGAAACCATAAGATCCCCAAATTGACAACACAACTTATGGAAAGTTACACAACAATAATGTTCATTCATTATTTTGATAATTCTTGCAAGCCAGCCGAGTGGCATTGTGCCGATTTCTTAGCATTGAATTTTGTATGTGGCATTTATAAAAAATCGAATATTAAAAGGTTATTATCACAATAGGCCTACACAGGCTACCGATGAGAATACAGTAAAAAGTTTATGGCCGCGTTACTGTGCATTTTGTTGTGCGGTTAACACCTCACAAAGGAAAAATTTCTCGCCACAGAATTGAAAAAAAAAAAATCCCAAAATAATAGTGCCTGCCTTTTCAACAGTGGTGGGCCGGTAGTAAACTAGTTGATAAAGCAACATTAATCACATTTTATAGCAGACACACAATTTCACATAATTTTGTACACCCATTAAAGTATATGTCGATCTCTCCCACCCCCACTCAGATGTCCAAGGCTTTCAAGACTTCCGATATCTAACACCACAACTTCCACAATTTGGCGTTCATTCAACGGAGCATTATTTCGAGAACATTTCATTTGGACGTGGCAATGTACTGCAACTGTGTCGACAAAGCCGACCGGTGGAATTGGCACACTATTTATATCTGAACCACCCCCGCGTCAGGTGGGCCAGTTCTGGATGTTCCCATTGCTTTTAAATAATATTTCCGTTACCCGGTCACTATTGATTATAGCATCTATGTATTTTGTTTGCGAAGGAAACATCTGTTGGATTTCACTGGTTGATATAGAGCTTTCGATTTTAGCGGTATCTAGGAGCTTTGTATATACAAGAGATTCCAACTGTGTACGGTATATTACTAATCAGTAACCACATAACGTCTCTAAGTAGATTAAAATATTCCGGGAGCGTTCGGATTGTAAATATGATGTCCCAATCCCAATATTCTGGGCACGGTTTCTTACATCATTACCTATATTATCTCTTGTGTAACTGTTACCACTAACAACTATAGTATGTTATGATTTGCCAATTAATTAGGTACATAAAAAAACTTGTTACAATCGTAATATTGCTTTGAATATTCAAATGATTCAATCTCAGGAAACTAATTACACAAACTCTTTTATGAATAATTAGTTGCTTCTAATTGAGTCATCGTAAATATTGTGTAGTAAAGTGTATAATAGTAGGTACTATAGTGCTTTCTGGTCAAATAGTTAGACTTCCTTTGTCCAAGTCATATTAACGGAAACTTGGATTGTTTTTTTTTTGTTTCGCCCTCATCTTTGCTATGCAGATGTTTTAACGGTGTTCGACTAAATCGCTAAATTTATTGAGGGGAGGATACACCTTACCAGGCAAATGATGCGGATGAATAATTTAGGGGAAGTTATTTTTTTATTGAAGCTATCTAATGTTTCCGTTGGGAAAAGATATTATCTTAATGTAAAATTGACTGTCTTTCAACTAAACCATAAAAAGAAGTACTTGATGTTTTCGGTCCTTCAAATGAAGAGGATCATACGAGTTTATATGAAGTTAAGAAAGCTATGGTACAAACCAGGAAGACTATAAAGAGAAAAAAGAACAGCATTTACTGTTAATGTTTTATGAGGTTACGAGAAACATTATCAACAAGCATGAATGAGAAGCTTGGCATAGAATACCAAATGATGAATTTCTTTAATCACGGAATGAATGAGGTGCTTATAACACTGTAGATACTTTTGTAAGTACAAACTCCTGTAAAGGAGAAACAACATTTGCTTGAACTTTTAAGCACCAAGCCCGACCTATCATTATAAAATTTTCTTCACGATACCCGGATTACATAACACTCGTTACCCAAGATTCGCAATTAAATCTGATCTTTAACACTACGTCATAAAGTTCGAATTCGTGGGAGGCTAATGATGCGGTAGGTAATTGTGAAATTTTACTCATATTCATAAAGTTGTTATCATGTGCTTGCGTGCATGATCTACGCAGGCAGAAATTGTCTCCACCGGATGTCTCCAGGACATTTACCCTGCGTTATCAATGACGTCTGCAGATAGGTCAGCGTAACTTATGATTAGGTTCCTCGTCCTGACTCAGTGGTTGACAGGATGTGATAAGTTGTGTTAACAAGAAATCGATATGATTTACTTCTGTTATTGGGAATTTCTAAGATTCCGTACTTTCCAATTAAGAGGAAACGTCATCTCACCCTGTAACTATGTAAGTGTCGCAGTAAGATGGTTCAAGCCGTGATATATGTAGTTATATCTCTAGGGATATAGCTACGTACTTTAATTTAGTTTAGTTTAGATAGTAATATTACTAATCGTGCTCGCATCAAAGGTATATTTCTAGAAAGACAGTTATGAACCGCTTTCATATACTTAACTCGTAGGGATATATACCCATACCTATCCCTAGGGATATAACCCATCTTACTGCGACATAAGGACATTGAAATAAGTTGAGAGAAGACACATCTATGGCAGTAGAAGTTCATGCAGCTATAAAATCTACTGCAGCCAAAAATGAATCATCAACGATTGCTGGTGAGGTAAAGGTGGCGACGAGTCGTCAAGACAAGTTTAAAACAAATCGATCACCAAGAAAATCTGCCATTTCTAATTAATATGTAGTGAACATCTAGTTACCCAAAGAGCGCAGCTGCTGCCGAACCGAGGAAAATTAAAAGCTTCGATACAAGAACGAACTACCAATACAATTAAACTAAACAAAGCAAACGCTCATTTGGAAAGAGCTTCCCGAAGATTTATCTCGTCAATAATGTCATCACTTTAGGGATATATTTCAATCCATTATCGAGGCTCATTGATCCTTTCCCATTTTCGAGGTTTATCCATTTCTCTATTGACATTTGTGATCTCGTAAGAATGAGCGATAGGAATTCTATTGAATAGGTGTATTTGATATAACAAAGGCTAAGAAAGGACGGCGATAATCTGAGATAATAATCTATATATGTATATAAAAATGAATCCCTATTTCCCTTGCTCACGTCATAACTTGAGAACGACTTTACCGATTTCATCCATCTTTTTTTTTAAGTTTTCTAATACTTTGTAGAAGGTTCTTAGGGATTTTTTTTTTTAAGAAAGTTGCTTCACGCGGACGAAGTCGCGGGCAAAAGCTAGTGTGCTATATATTCGTCATTGAATACAACAGAGTAATTGCATAACACACTATCAGTTGCAATGGCTTTCATTTTGACAGTTCAACAACATTCATTGCGTTATTTACGTTGCTGAGCAGACAAATTTTTCGAACATATGAAGCAATGCATTCACTATATCCATCAAAATGATTCAGATTGTGATTGAAAGTGTGTTACGCATTTAGGGTGCAGATAAAGATACGGCTGCGCTGAAATATAAATGTTTATTAGAAACGGTAACAGTTATTAATACAAAAATGGCGATTAACCTTAACGATCTTAAATCATACTTAAACGTAGTGCAGCAGCTCACTAAAATTGCATTCGATACATTTTATGTATTTAAAGTAGGCCAAGCCACAAATTTTCGCAATTTAGTCAAGCACATAAATGATTTTTAGGGCAATTAAAATGTAGCTTAGGCGGTTATCACACTGCACCGGACAAAGTTCCGGTGTGCTGTGCTACGGCTTCTAACTTTGACCGAACGGAGATGCGGCGTCAGTATGATATACCCTGCGGTTTTTGTTCACAAATCAAGATTCTACAATCAAAGTTAAACAACGTAGACCGTAGCGGTGTCCGATGCAGTGTGATAACCTCTTTAGTGCACGTTCAGTTTCTTGAAGCAATTATTGATTTTTAGATTGCTATTGAGGTAAACATTGCATTCCGGTCGCAACAGCCATAAATAAACATAAGATTACTAACTGTTTGATAATCAAATAATGTATCTCTAGGTAAATAAATTACTGAGTAAATAACTGTGGTCTGTGGGTGTTACACCGCAGGCTTGTTTATCAGAAATTCTAATGTCCTTAGCAGTGCAATCGTCAGCAAAAGTGATAATAAATCTGAGTCGAAAGATGTAGATGCATAAGAACAGGCCGGTTTAAACTGCCTTGAAAAGACGACTGGATTAACCAACCTTAAAACAATCCCAAAACGTGTTATGATTGTTGTTTTACCGTAATATAGTCAACAACTGGAAACCAACGACATAGCTTAACAACTATCGAATTACATAAAACCTTGTTTCCGTAGTTAAACTTAAGTAAGGCGGGACCAGATTTGTTATCTTAAGTAAAACCAATCACTGGAGCGAAGACAGAATTTTAATGAATGCGAGAGAACCGATCGTCTTGACGCTAGATAATTAATTCACGATATCGGATAAGACCAGGAATCAGTTTAACTAGAAGATGCATCAATAAAATACATATTCGAGACTTACATATAAGATGAGCTGGGGAATCTATCTCATAACGTCTCCTGGCGTCGACGATGTAAACTTAATTTTAATTTGCTGTGGCATATACAGTATCAGTTCGATATAAGATCGTCTAAGTTTGCTACGACATACAGTAAGTTTCATGAAAACATAAGACTGCTATAAGATTGGGGATAAAATTATATGCATTGAAAACAATAACTAAAACAAAACGGTACATATTATTAATTTACAATTGTATAAAACCACGATGGCTTATCTAGTAAACAACACAGTTTACTTTATTAATGATAACACTGATAACGATCTAGTAGCAGCCCAATGATACTTGGAACGTCAATCTGTTACCGCTTTGGAATGTTGATGTTTATTAAAGCAGACGAACACACAGTTATGATAAAGTGCTGGAATCTGCTACAGAACTCAAGGCAAATAAGCTTAAATATTCACTCAAGTTTGTCAGTTCTTGAAATGTGAAAATAATTCTCTCTTAACTTACATAAATTAGCTTTGTTATCAAAATTAAACATTTTCGTCACGAAGTTGGCTTTATTCGGAGCGAATATTATCAAAATGCCTTGAGCCTTAAATATGTCACATGCCCTTTTCATTCCATGTTCATATATGATAAGCTGCGTACATTCTACGTAACATATTTCATGAGGAGGCTCATTAGCGACATACCGAATTCATATTCTTATTGTGTGCACGATGGCGCATGGCGTAAGATGGTAGTTGTTCTCTCGATACAGGACCACTGAGATACCCGCTCGGGGCAAAAAATAATAACAAACTATCATCTGGCCGAGAACTGGTTTCAGTCGGCGGATGAGCCGTCCCGATAGATATAAACACGCAAAAGGTAGGTTTTTTATAGTCCCTGGAACATGGGATGAATGATTTGTGACCAATGAAATAAGTGTATAATGAATTAATGACCGGCTGATTCGAAAGAAGAATACAACTTTAGATATAGAATTAACATGAAACAGGATAAAATGCATCAGGTTTTTAATAGCGATGATTACAAAGAAGACGTTGCCATTGGCGGTATACGAGTTTATTTGCCTTCGTTCCTTGTTGTTAACTTCGTATTAAGTAAACCTGTTCTCGCGTCCGAGCAATTATTTCGAAATAATTATATAAAAGCGAACAACAAATGAAACGAAGTCCAGCTATATCCATTAACAATTACAACAAAAAATCTTGCTTACCTCCGCAACAGCAATTAGTGCACCGGCTCAAACCGCGCAAACAAAAACAAATTTCGTGGCGCGAACGTCCACCGTAATGTGTAAGAAAAATCCATTGAAGAAATCCTTCTGTAAAGTAACACTAAACCGCTATATTTTATAACAATTTCTTCAAATTTTCATAAGTTTCACTCCACTTACAGTCACAAGTGTGTGACGAAGAGAATAACTTAGGTTCGCGTGCGCGCGGGCGACTGAGACGTTCTGATACTACGATATTTCGTTTCCGACTGGTATTCGTAGTGGCTCCGCTTGTTCGTGCCGTGGTTCGTCTGGCTTCGGGGCTTCTCTGAGAGCATCGTGGAAGTTCGGCTCACGAACTCCAAGCTCGGAAGGGCGGCCCATTGGAGCTTCTGCTTTATCTACCCAAACCTACTTAAAAGTTTGATTGATGGGGTTTGATGATGGTAGGTAATGATAATAACATCCGTGTTTGCATTTTGATTGAGTGTTAAAAGCTGCTGAGAAACTTTATCGATGGGTTCTTTTACAAAATATTTTTCTCCTGCAGGAATGTTATTGGAGGCAGTGATGCGTCCAATAACCTCAGTAATCTTTTGCCGTGTCTGAGGATCATTTCTTTTAAAGTTGTTGCTTGTTTTTAATTTTTACTTACCGATGAGGACTCGAAATCTAACCATAAATTCTAAATAAACCAAATTTGGCTTTTCTCTTGCGCCACAGCACTCGGTTTCCGTCCGCTTTTTGCTTCCGGGCTGCTCCAGGTTTATCTATAAATTATAGATAAGGATTATTCCTAATCCATAATTTGTAGATAATTATAATATTAAATATATTTTGTTTCCTGTAAGATTCCTGATTCCTTATTTCTTAAATTTCTAATTAAATATTAAATATTTCTTTACTTTGAAAAGTTCTATGTATTTTGGTATTCGCTCTTTATTACAGTTCCATATAAAAACTTGTTTCTTTTTGTCTGAAATCTGTACCAAATTAGAAATTCGCAGCAGGAGCACCACCGCCATGTCACATACTGAGCAGTATATTTTTAAAGAAGTGAATACATGAATGGTGTATTTTAAGTGCATACAGCATGCAATGAGAGATACAAATATATGGTGAGTTCATTCAACGGCAAACGCACAGAACACATGAGTTATTTTTCTCTAAAACGTATCTTAAGACTAGAAGAGTTCGCGTGAGATGATCGCATGCTATCTTCGCATGTGCATCAATGACGCAAATGATCTTATTTCAACGAGTTTACTGTGCAAGTTTGCACGTGTTACCCTGCAATTTTATTTTTTAATTCATGTCTGAGTAATATTTGGAGCCCGAAGACAATAAATAAAAAGAATAGAAAACGTCCACAGTCATTTTGTTACGTATTCAATATTCGTGACAGATTTTTAATTAAGGAGATGTCTGTAACATTGAATATTTATAAAGTCCTAACTTAGGCATCGAGCCAAAATATTTTTACGCCTGCGGAAACGACGCGACGTCCATTTGACTTTATCTTAGTCTGGTCATCGTCGGTAATTTATTATTTAAGTGATCATCAATGCCTCTGAATTTTGTTAATAAATCTTTTAAAAGTGTCGACAACATCATTATGTATTTATCACAAAAATACGGTACCTAAGGCAAAAATGCCAATATATGGCACACATAATAGGCCAAGTCAGTTTTGTTTAACATTAAAACTCATACAAAATAGAGCGAACATTTTTCATCTCACTAGTCCACATTTCTGTTTAATGAAAGCTGAATGAAGCATCAAGCGCTTTAAAGCAGGAACAGTAAGCTGCCAGCGGAAAATAATTTAAAAATCCCGGGAAATTCCTCACTGTGAAATCCAATATGGCTGGAGTTGCGATGCCCACGACGACGCCGGCTATGAAAGCCATGAAAAGGAAATCTTTAATGGATATTTCGCCATTCATGACACCTAAATGAATGATGGAGCTTTACTGTTAGTGCCACTTTGTGCTTTCAGCTTATACTGCCTATTGTTGTGGTTGGTCTAAAATATAAGTTGAGAACAACAAACAAAAGACTGTCCAACATTCCTCGGTGATGGTATTTTTGTTTAATGATTGATTCCAACAAATCGAACAACAAACTTGACCAAACATTAAATAAATCGCACTGTATTACGATTACGAAAGCAAATAAATACGAAAGCCGCAAGTTTTAGCCATTGGTAAGATATTTCATAAAAATAAAGGAAAGTTACTCACGATTTTATTTCGCAAAAACGTTATTGTGGCGAACTTAATAGTTTGGGAAACATGAAGTATTACATAGTTACTGTGAATACATGTACTTTTTATTTGAGTTTCGAGGGAACTGGTTGATTCTTTACAAAGGAACTCATCAAAGAGCTCAAGAAAGAACGTTTAACCTCTGCCGCGTCTCACCAAGGACAATAGGCAATAGTCTGCTCCATGAATGGCGATGCGACAAAAACGCGGATGCTACATGAGCGACTCACTGGGGTTTAATACGCAATTAGTCAACGCATTGATACATATATTACGATGTATAATATTAGTAATAGTATCTGCACGAACCTTATTTAATTTTGTAGGCTTTAATTAGGCCCAACCCTTATTAATACTCGGCTACAGTTCAGGCCAATTCCCTTTTGACGTAGAGAATTTATTATCTATGTTGCATATCCATCATGTCTACATAGCTGAAGTTATTAAGCCCCGTATCCATAAAATCTACTTCTAAGATAAGCATTACTGGGTACGACCGTTAACAGTAACAACCAGTTGCAGCAAGATGAATTAACGTCCAGAGTCACCGTGTAATGTAATCCGCGAGAGAAATTAAAATTAATGCTAAGATTTCTATTCGTGCCTACTATGTTTACAGAATCAATGCTGCACTCGAACGAATCGAAATCGATTTAATTACTCTTCGAACTATCTCAATCAAGCAATTTGAATAGATGACTCGATGCAAATGGTATCGTATTAATACGACCACTCGACCGCGAGAATCGAAACAGCGTCATTCACTGGTATAGTGTTACCAAACCACACGTTTTTTTCGGATATTCCGGTTTTTCATTTTGGAACACGTCCCTTGCAAATACTTAGATCAAACCCTGACTAGAGTGATAGATTACTTTACATTCAGTTAATGTATTTGGGTAAGAGGTAACTTTGACAAATCTTGGAACACAAATTAACCCATTGAATTTGAAGATGTCGTTCACATTAGATGACGGAATCAATTTTCCCATTCGTGTTATAAGAGAAATTTCTTCAGTAAATTCTCTTATAAACACAAAATCTTTTATGGATCTAGTCTCTAGACTTCCTGCAACTTATACAATTTAGAATTTACATTTTATGATGTCGAAGACGTAACCGACAGTGGTTTGAAGCTTGAGAATTTATTTGTTTTCGAAGACAGATCAAATCGATTCGTTCCGGAAATAATCTTGATTGGATTGTAAATATTAGTCTCACAATTAACTCAAAATATAGGATGGCTCAATTATCATGTTGATGGTAATTGATTTTGCTATGACAAATACGAGTTTTATTACGCAATAGATACGTTCTTGCTTCGTTAATAGGTCTGGGCGCTAACGCCATAACTCAGATTAGATATATGCGTGTTAGTAATAAACTCCATATGTGTAATGGCTCTAAATGGGTGTAGGTGGCGCCACTGGCATGTCAGACAAATGTGTCCACCTAGTGATGGTTTCTCACTATATATTTGTGCACCTTTGCTACAGCTAAACATATTTTATAAGATAAACTATCTTATAAAATATGTTTAGCTAATAGGTGTGTATAAGTACAGTATTCCAAGGCGATGGTAATAATAATAATAATAACCCCACCGCCGTATCT